>OX453324.1:7046242-7676922 GCA_949710035.1 Crambus lathoniellus | reverse complement strand
TTTTTTAATTATGTTATTATTCCCTTTATTACATTTTAAATACTTACAGAATTATATTTCTAAACATTAAATTTTTACAATGAATAACACTAAAAAATATAACATTTAAAAATACAAAAATGCAGTTCCCCAACGGCAGCAAGATCAGGGTCCCGGCTACCGATGGTTAAGGATCCAGAGACAGGAACCTTCTCACTATACGGGCCGTGTCCAGAAGTACTGCCTTCTGCATCTGACTCCCGATCCATCCACCTAACGCAAGCCTCTTAAGGTGTTTATCGAGGCTCTTGGCTATCAGCCCATGGGCAGATATGACTATCGGAACAACAATTGCTGAATCAATGTCCCACATGTCAACAATCTCGTGAGCTAAATCAAGATATTTGATTTCTTTATCTTTTTTAGCTTTCACGAGGTTGTCGTCATGGGGAACAGTGACATCAACAATTATTGCGCGGCGTTCGTGTCGATCTATCAATACAATATCAGGCTTATTAGCTACAATAGTCCTGTCTGTAATGATAGATCGATCCCAATATAATGTGGCATGGCTATTTTCAAGGACCTGTTCTGGTGCATACCTGTAGTACGGCACCTCGGATGCCACAAGACTATGTTTCAGAGCAAGTTGTTGGTGTATTATCCTGGCCACTTGGTTATGTCTATGCAAATACTCGCCGTTTGCGAGACGAGAACAACCGGAGATTATATGCCTAAGGAATTCACCCGGACTATGGCACGCTCGGCAAATATCAACTGTGCCATCCCTTTCGGTACATAACTTTCGGTAGTTATTCGTCATCACAACCTCATCCATAATTGCACAGACAAAACCTTCGGTTTCACCAAAAAGATCACCGAAACGGAGCCAGGATACTGAGGCTAATAAATCTACGTCGGGCCTATGGAGAGCCCGGTAGAATCTGCCATGTAACTCCTTGCTTTGCCACATAGTGCTGCGGTCGGAAGTACTAAGTACTACAGGTTTGCGCCAGTTTTCTTTTGCTAAAAAAAGAGGAGTCAGTCCATTGTCAACAGCAACTACATCTCTATGAGACCCCATATCGACTTGGAGAAAATACTCCCTAAAGATTGCATATCTCGCGGTTATGCAATGTCTTAGCATTTAAGAAGCCACGACCACCGCACTTCCGCGGGATATACAATCTCATGGTCGATGAACGTGGGTGATGCATGCGGTGTGCTTTTAGCAATGTACGAACTTTTCTATCCAGGGCATCCAGTTCAGTTTGAGTCCATTTAAGTATGCCAAAGGAATACATCAGTACCGGCATGACCCATCCATTGTATGCGCGAACCTTGTTTGCGCCAGACAAAAGACTTTTAAGTACTTTTGAAAGGCGCCCCAAGAAACGCTCACGCAACGACTGTTTCATGTCAGCATCGTTGATGCCTAATGCCTGTGACATACCTAAATATTTATAGGTTTCGTTTACAGAGAGAGATCTAAGATGAATAGAATCCGAGAGTTGTATACCCGTAGATTCCATTATCTGACCACGCTTTACATGCATGACTGCACATTTGTCCACACCAAATTCCATTTTAATGACATTACTGAAAGTTTCAGTAACCTTCAGTAACGCTGTCAAATGAGAACTGCTATGGGCAAATAGTTTCAGGTCATCCATGTACAGCAGGTGTGATATTACTTGACCATTTCTCCGTAAACGATAGCCTAACCCTGAACTCTCGAGAAGTGTACTCAGAGGGTTTAAGGCCAGACAGAACCACAATGGACTCAGACCGTCACCCTGGGAGATACCTCGCTCTATTTTTATAGGATCGCCCTGACCTAGAATCCGACGAGATCCTGGATAGAAAAGGACCGTTCTCCATTTTCGCATGCACGATATCAAGAAAGTGCGTAGAGTTGTATTTATTTTATACAACTCCAGCACCCTCATGAGCCACGAATGCGGCACGGAATCATATGCATTCTTATAATCTATCCAGGAAGTCGACAGGTTCTTTCGGTTTCGACGAACCTGTTGGTTAATAGCCATGTCAATGAGGAGTAGCTCCTTAGTACCACGGGCCCCATTCCTACATCCATTTTGAGAGGCGACCATAATAGAATTTTGGTCAATGTGTTTATTAATCTTCGACCTCAAAATGGATGTAAGAATTTTATAAATTGTTGGCAGACAGGTGATAGGTCTATAGTTTTTGGGGTCCGCAGTACTACCAGATTTATGGAGAAGATGGGTTATGCCTGTTGTCATAAATTCTGGAAGCGACTGAGATAATAAAGCGCATTGAAATTGAGATGCTAAGCAAACGTGTGAGGTAGGTAACCATTTATACCAGAAATTGTGCAGTCCATCCGGGCCTGGAGATTTCCAGTTGGGTAAGGAACGAACTGCACGAAATACGTCTTGGTAATCAATGGTCACTTCATTCATATCAGATATAAGCTCTAACTATTATGAAAGACGGGGTTTTTACCATGTTTTTTTAGTTTTAGTTGTTCGAGATATAAGCTCACACGAACGCTCAACATCCTCCATCCACGCGCCTTCAGAGTGAGTGACAGGCACGGACCAGATGTTGTGCCAAAAAGAAATCATGGCATCATCATCCGGCCGATGCATATCAGTATCACTCTGATTATTATTATTATTATTACTATTCATAATGTCATTGTTTTGTGTTAGGGAAAATGATGGAGACGACGAAACTTCTTGAAAGGCGGCAGAAGAGCATTGTAATTCGTCATTAGTTGTAAATAAAAAAGTATCATCAGTAGAAGTAGAAGGCGCGGCTCAGGGCAAAACTTCTTCGTTTGTGGCTCCAAATTTATTGTCTGAGTTATTTTGGCACTTATATTTGCTTTGTTTTGGATGGAATCTTCTACATAAGATTCTGCTACTGCGTTAGAACGCCTCCCGCCATGCCGCTTTAAAGTCAATATGTCAGCTCCCGAATCAGCAAGTAATGTAGCTGACGTTCTTCTGAAACTGTGCCTGTATAACAACCAGCATCCGGCAATCCTAAAAACTTGGCGACTTCCTTTGGCATGGCACCGAATTTATTTATGCCAATAGGTTGCGCAGTACATTTACCTTTTTGGTAATTCTGAAAGAAATGATTATTTTTTGTCTAAGTCGTACGCAGAGCTTCATATTTTTTGACCACGTCATAAAATGGGCCGTCGATAATAAAAGATCGGGGCATTTTGTTTTAAGTGTTTGGGATTTTAACTAAAAGCATTTTGCCTTGATTTTCAATGTCTTTTGTGGTAATATTGTGAAGCTCTTGCCGTCTACATGCACCATGAATACCAAATATTAACGCAACCTGAAAAGAAATAAAAATGTGTTAGATAAGGTATAGGTACTTAGCTTACAGACGGTCGTTAAAAAATAATTATGTAAAAGAGTATGTACAGTAGGTAGATCAATACATAAAATAAGGAGGCAAACTGACCTTTGTTGCCAGGTACTGGCTATCTGGAGCATCTTTTAGAAACTTTTCGACGTCATTTTGATGACAGTACCTTAGATTTTTTCTTTATAAAACCATCAGAGCGTCTCTTTAAAAATGCAATGAGATTTGTATATAAATTAATATCGACACCATTTTTCATCTTGAGGGTACTTTTCAGCATAGAATATGTTGTCCACAACGAGCTAGGCTTATATTTACTAGCTAGTTCATTAGAATACGCCAAAACTACATTTTTGGAAAATTACTTGGCATTTTTCATGTTTTTCCACTTCAAGAAATTTTCATACGTGGTTATGTATCTGTCCTTGGATATTGACGGCAGCAAGCTGTCGCATGCGGTTCGCGCTTCTGTTAGTATATCCGGTGGAGTTGAAGTAATATATTGCTCATCTTCATTATTGAAAGTTGTCATTTTTAGATATTCACAATACAGACAAAGAAAAGAAAATTTGAGAAAAATGGCGCGAGGATTATTTTCTGCCGTGGCTGCGTGAAAATGTTGGCAAAGACGCTAGAGCATGCAGCCAAGTTTTTAAATTACCGAATAAACTGTATTTTTTTATTTTAAATAAACTCAATCTGTGAATGCACACTGTCTACTGACTGGCGCCGCGCGGCGATTAGTTCGAAATTTGAATAGCAACAGCGCACTGCTCACTAGCTGGAGTCGTGCGGCGGCGATCAGTTCCATATTTGAAGTGGCAAATAATACTGATATGGAATTTGTATGGACTATAACTTAACTATTTGCTTTGATAACACACGCGTTTTTTATGACCCGCTTTACATATTTAAAACCAGTGGATGACACATCAGCTTTACGAGCAAGGGTGTTAAAAAGGTTATATTAGTACAATCATGCGCGCTCAACTATGTAGGTACTTACTGCGCATGTGCAAATAGCAGCCACGTTATATCGCAAAAGGCACTAAGAAAATACCTATACATTCAGCCAAACATACATAATGGTTATTATTGATCGAAATCAAAATCAAAAATGAATAATAACATTAATCATTAATTGTCTATAACTTTTGACTTTCAAAAACTTTTTTCGAAGGATAAAAACTCTTTGGTCGGGCTGACGACAAGTTAAGAATTAAAAAAAAACTGAAAAGTAAAAATCACTAGTGCGGAAAACTGGCACTTTCGGCACGATTTTGCCGCTTGGAAAACGCTCTTTTCGAGCAAGTGCATTGTAAAATATATTTTTGGCTCAGGCGACGTACTTTGAATCCATCACAGTGCCCTCGTCGTAAAAATATGATTGTGCTCCCTTATGATACAATCTACTATTTTCTAGTACTTCATTTAAGTACAATCATAAAAATTGCATCTTAATGAAAGATTTAATGAACTGTCCAACAATGTTCTAGTAATATTGTAAGCGAGATGGCGCTGTATTTAGTGTATAGCTCCGTCCTGCAATCAACATTACTCTAACATTGTTTGTATTGTTAGGTATGAATTGTATTCCTTAGTCATCCATGAAGACGATGGGGAGAAAGAAATAATATGGCATGGCCCTCATTTCTGCTAATGTGCAAGCTATCCCGCTTTCAAACGCACTTACTTCGAGTCGAGGATGAAAGCTCGTGAGGGTAATAAATAACCAATGGGACAGATAGCAGAATTGAGGCCCAAATTATGTCTTTATAATTCTTATTCCATTACCCTCATATATTACAAAAAAGTATGAAAAGCGTACACAGAACGAATCTCATATTCTTATTATTCACCTGGTGTCTTAAAATACATATAAATTTCAAATTTTCGAGAAAAACATGCCGTGCAGCTGAAATTTATAACTGTGTTGTAGGTAAACTCCTCTTTTGTCATTTCAATTGTGATTCGAGCTGTAACAAAGAAAACAAACATCTTTCAGTATTAGGCCCTTTTAAAAAGTGCTTCATTTAAATTAAATGAAAAATAGGAAATCTTAAAGAAGTGCGTCATTTTTACAATCACATCTGAAATGTAGCTCGAGGTAAGATTAATTAAAAACGTAAATTGTAGATACCAAATAACGGCTAAAGTGTCTTAAGTATCTGCTTTGGCATAAGTATAAAAATATGTGTGTTTTGTGCGTGACTAAAATGTGTCGGCGTGTACCGTCGCCGCACACGACACGATGTGCATCTGGATCGAGGTCAAAAATTGTTAAAATCTATTTGAAATCCAAAAATTTGTTACTCGTAAGGAAAGAAAGGTATATAGTCTTATGTGGATCACTCAATTCAAATATTAACAAAATGGTTACGCGCTGACTCTAGGCAAGTAATGTGTCTATTGCCGAAAGTCCTATACCACAATATTGTACAACTTTATTGTAAAATTGTAAACCAATCGAGGTGGTGTTTCTTATCACACTATAACTTTATCAAACACTTATGATGGGGAAATTAGGTATAATTAATTGCTCCAATCTTCACTAATTAGTAATAACATTGAAGTGTTAGTCAGTTGTATAGGTGAAAAAAAAATTACCGTGTATACTTATAGATATAAGCTGGGTTCGAACTCCACCTGGAACTACCACTTAATGTGGTGAACATTTGTATTTTTATTATTACAAAGGTAAAGAGTAAGTTTGTTTGTTTGTTTAAACGCGCTAATCTCAGAAACTACTGGACCGAATTGAAATTGTCTTGGATAGTCCATTTATAGAGGAAGGTCATATTTTTATGCTATGTATACCATCACGCTACGACCAACAGAAGTGGAGCATTAATAAAAAATGTTGCAAAAACAAAAAAAAGTTTTTTGCATTCACAATGCAAAATTTATTACCTATTGAAAAATGGAAAATTAAGTATTTAGAATAAAAAGTGAAGGTGCAAATAGTGATTTGGAGGCAACTTCGCAATTTTTTTCTATCGAGAAAATTTTATGTAATCGTGTTTTTCATGTCTCATATTCTGAAAGTAACTCATAACTTGTCTAAAATGCGGGTTGAAAGTATGTGGCGGCCCTAGGGCTGTAATGAAATTTAAAAAAGGAACAGGAGGGGTCATGTCAAAATCTGTAAATTAAAGAGTACTTATGTACAAAAATGATCTTTAATCTCTGGACATTTATTTACCAAAGGTATGTAGGCAAAGGCACAGAAGCCTATACAGCCAGCTTTGCTACTATTTATAAAATAACTAAAATCGAAGACACCATACAAAAAGAGAAATTGTTATTATTATCTAAATGTTTTTTTTAATAATATGTGTTTTTAGAAACAGATTAAACCAAATAAGTTATTTGTAACATAAAAAATCGGGCTATTAATTCCATAGAATTGCATAGAGTACGGGTCAAACACTAAACATGGCTGTATGGACTTAGTTTCCCTTGCCTTCCCTAAAATAGAGAAAATGAACAAAAAAGTTATGAGAATTCGAGTCTATCGAAAACTCCGCGGCCATAGGAAAAATATTTTTTAGAATATTTCTGTATTTTTTTTTACTTCCCTCATATTCGAAATGAAAAGTAGAGTGGTTACTTCGGGCGTATGGACCCATAACAGTCTCGAACTATCGGCGCCCTCACTTCGTTCGTGCGCCAAAACACTCGACTGTTATGGGTGCCATACAGCCCTTACTAAGCAATCTACTATTGAGTAACATAGTCACTAGTGTTAGTCCTGAAGTTTCCTGCATCTTAATTTGAAATTCAGTTTTTATTAATATTGATATTACAGACGATCATGTAAAGCAATATAATTTTCGTTGGCCTATAGCGGGCCTGTTGGCGCCTCCTTGCTGAAGCGCTCTCATTACTACTACTTTTTTAAATGTGTGTCACGATGACATCGATTTTTCAATTTTCATTCAAATAAAAAAAAAAAGCAAAAATATAATATTTACTACAAAACGAAAGTTTCTATTAATTCCAAAAGCAAGTCCTAAACATCTTTTTTGGTCCTAAGACCCGTATGGACCTACGATAAATACGAAACTAGCAAAAGAATCGTATTCTGCAGCTGTCAGACTATATCTACATCGAGACTCCTCGATCACCAAATGTTTGCTGGTCCAAAGCGCCAGCTGGTCAGGGAAACTCTGCGGTGTGGTTTGTTGACGGCCAATAGAAAGTGAGTCCATTCCATTTTACATTCATTCCGTAGTTATCATTTTGTCCCGGCTATACTACGTAACTTTTATTTTCGCACGATACGTAAATTTATTATCATTTTTTCGTTTTTGGATTGTGATTGTGCCGTGATTTGTTTTCGCAATAATGGAAACGAACACTAAAATATCAAACGATTCGTCTTCATTAGAGCTATTAAAAAGAAAACGTGGTTCTATTAAGGCACGGTTAACTATATTTGTAATGCAACTTTTTATAAAATAAATTTTTATTTATTTTTATTTATTTATTTATTTGAAAAGCATATTTTTAAGTATCCCTCAGACACATTATTGTCCGATGCGGAGAGGGACGAAATTGAGTTCCGCATATCAAAAATGGAAACGTTATAACTTGAATACGATGAAATTCAATTACAAATCGAGTGTTTATGTGAAAACCCCGACGAGCAATATATCGATCGCGAATCTTTTGAAACAAAATTTATCAACGCAATGGTTAGGGCTCGGGCTCTCGTGGCTCTGCCCAAGCGCGCGCGGTCAGGCTCCCTTGGTAGTCAGTTCCAGTCTGTGGTGAAGTGCAATCCGGGTGACAAAGACGGCACGGACGTTCAGCACAGCGGTTCTCCTAATGTTAGACCGTATAAAATAAAGCTGCCTACAATATCTCTTTCCAAGTTTGACGGGAACTTTCAAAATTGGCTCGAGTTTAGGGACACTTTCTGTTCGTTGGTGCACAGCAATAAAGATCTAGATGCTATTAGTAAATTTCATTATTTACGAGTCAGTTTGGAAGGTAGCGCGTCAAGCTTGATAAGCTCACTTGAGCTGACTACGAGTAATTATCCCATCGCTTGGGATATTTTACTTGAACGTTTTGACAACAACAGGTTGCTTGTCAACAATTATGTTAAAACTCTGTTCGACGCAAAACAGCCACATGAGACGTCAAAGGATTTACGTGATTTAGTTGACATCTTCAACAAGAACCTTCATTCGCTCAAGGCACTAGGAGAGGCAACTGAAGGTTGGGATACACTATGAATCTACGTGATGACAACTAAGCTTGATTCCAGCACCTTGAAGGAGTGGGAAAAACATCGCGGCTCTCTCGATAAGGTCGATTATCATGCTCTCAATAAGTTTCTCAAGCAACGAGCTGATATGTTGGAGAGTTTGGAAGGGCACAACAAGACCAAGCCGCAGCCTTCTCCATCGAAGCCTCATGTCAATCGCGGGCTCTTGACTGTCAACAAAGGTTCCGAGTCTCCGTGGAAGTGTGTGGTATGCAAGGGTGACCACACAATCTATCATTGCGTCGACTTCCTCAAGGAACCGATAACTAAACGACAGGAAATAGTTACTAAGCTAAAGATCTGTCAGAATTGTCTTCGAGTTGGACACAATGTCAACAATTGCAGACATTCAAGTTGTAGAGTTTGTAACAAGATGCACAACTCATTACTGCACGCAAAGGACGAAGATAACTCTCCTAAAGAACAGATAGAGAACTCCAAATTAGTAACTACCACAGCAAGAACTACTCATCAAGTGCTACTGTCAATGGCGTGCGTCAAGTTATTTGACAAGGATGGCAACGCGCACAACGTTCGGTGTTTACTGGATTGTGAAAGCACATCATGTTTCGTCACCGAAAAGCTGGCGAAGATCCTACAGCCTGACATGGTGGCTGTAAAGACGACGGTGGTCGGATTAAACAATCGCCCTTCATCGATCGCAAACAAGTGCGTGCTGCAACTGCAATCCATCCATGACGAGTATCGAGCAGCAATTGACTGTTATGTAATCCCGTACATAACAGAGCCTTTACCCGCATATAAGATGAACCTTCAAGGATTTCAGATTCCCACCGATTTGGATTTAGCTGATCCCGAATTCGCAACTCCTGGTGATATTGACCTTCTGTTAGGTGCCGATATTTTTTGGAACCTAATAGAAACAAAGCGCATCCACCTAGGAAAGAATCAGCCGACTCTACAAGAGACCAAATTGGGGTGGGTAGTCTCTGGAAGTGTTCCAGCTTCATCAAAGTTAAGGTGCTATTTTGCATCTACCATAGACATCCAAGAGCAGTTAACAAAGTTTTGGGAACTGGAAGAGGTTTCGGAAGTCAAGCCATGGTCCGACGAAGAGCACATTTGCGAAAAAATCTTCAAGGAAACAACTGAGCGCTTGACAGACGGAAGATTTCTCGTACAAGTGCCGTTGAAACAAGAGGCAAGCGCACTTGGGGATTCTTTCCAAATAGCCGAAAGAAGGTTCCTGTCCTTGGAAAGGAAACTACATTTGAATCCCAAACTGTTTGTTGCCTACAAGGAGTTCTTGGATGAATATGAAAGCATGGGTCATATGTCACAGGTGACAATAGACAACAAGACGGAAACTGCTTACTATCTTCCACATCACGCAGTAATCAGAGAAGACAGCTTGACAACTAAGCTAAGGGTGGTCTTCGATGCTTCAGCCAAGACGTCTAATGGAATATCATTCAATGATATTCAACTTGTCGGGCCTGTTGTGCAAGATGACATTTTGGCAATTCTGCTCAGATTCAGACAACATACAATAGTTATTTCTGCTGACATTGCCAAAATGTACCGACAGGTCATGGTGCGAGATGAGCAGAGACCACTGCAACGGATCATCTGGCGTGACAACAAGAGTGATTGATACACCATCTACCAGCTAAATACTGTCACATATGGCACATCTTCAGCTCCATATCTTGCAATCAGATGCTTGAAGCAACTTGCTGACGAGTGTGAAGATCGATCGATTGGCACTGTTATTGAGCACGATTTCTATGTCGATGATCTGCTTTCTGGCGCTGATTCTGAAGAAGAAGCAACCAGAATATGTGAAGAAGTCAGCAGCCAACTGCTATCTGGATGCTTTGAACTCAGAAAGTGGAGGTCGAACAATGTGACTGTTCTCAAAAATCTGTCCAATGCAAAAATAGCTGCTGATTGTAAATACACATTTAATGAGTCTCCTGTCTCCAAGACATTAGGTTTGTTGTGGAATAGTCAGACCGACACACTGGGTTACAAAATAGCAGTGTCGATATCTGATGTTGTCACTAAGAGGACAATTCTTGCTACTAGTGCGCAAGTGTTTGATCCTTTGGGATTGGTCTCGCCAATTGTCATTCAAACGAAGGTTCTATTGCAAAAGCTATGGCAATGGAAATTGGACTGGGATGACCAGGTTCCCAGTGAAATCACAAACGATTGGAATGAAATAGTAAATACATTAAGCCATCTCAATACCATAGCTATTCCGAGATTTGTATCGCAAGGTTCGCCATGTAAGGTCGAAATTCACATATTTTGCGATGCTTCTGAATTGGCTTATGGTTCGTGTGCGTATGTCAGATCAATAGATGCCAATGATACAGTCCACTCTCATATACTTTGCGCGAAGGCAAAGGTAGCGCCATTGAAGTCTACAACTTTGCCAAGACTAGAACTTTGTGGCGAATTGACAGCATCTAAGTTGTGTCAAAAAATACAAGGTTCTCTGAGACTCAAGATCGACAGATTTGTTTTCTGGTGTGACTCATCGATCGTTCTTGGTTGGTTACGAACCCAACCAAACAACTTGAAAACGTTTGTACGAAATCGAGTGTCAAAGATTCAAGAAGCTACTGCTCCTCATACTTGGAGATATGTTGCTAGTGAAGCAAACCCGGCCGACGTCCTCTCTCGAGGTGTAAGGGCCGACGCGCTACAAAATCATCAGCTATGGTGGCAATGGCAGGCGCCCGGTCTCGAAGCTGGTGCCTCTCGGCGTCGATTGAAGCCGATGCCTTCTTAATGTAAAACAGTAGGTGTGTAGGTGAATGCGGCCAATGACAGCTGTGCGATTCTCTAAGATTCAATCAACAAACTCGACGTTCTTTTTCGCTTGACTTTCACTTGTTTATTATGAATTTTGACATAAAGAATCGAAGTGAACGACGATGTGACGGTGAAACTTCGTTAGAGAATCGCACCCCAGGCCATTGCCTGCAGGCGGACTGATTGTCTGTTGCATTGCATTGCATCCTTTATACTTGCGACCGCATTCGCATTGCCTTAAGGCGATACTCCGAAAAATTATGTTAAAGCGAGATATCAATGAGAAAAGGACGCGCGCGGGAGCGAGACCGATTTTGCAGATTACGCAAAAAAAACACAAAATCACTTCGTATTAAAAAACTATAGCGAATTTAAAAAAATGCTTCTACACGATCCTAAATATTATTGGTGTCCACTAATTAAACCAATTTTCAATAGTATATGTAACCCCATTTAAGAATAATCTTGATATTTTGTATTTTTTAGAGGTATTTTCGAAAAGAAAAAGTGTCGAGGCAAAATCATAAAATCGTGTTTCTGAAACTTTACAATTCTAGGTAAAGGTGTGAAGAAATATATATCTTATTACCAGATTTATTACAACTCTAACCGTCCTATAGTTTTATATCAAAAAGTCTATACTTTTTCCGAGCAGCGCCTTAAACTTTCTCGTAAATATTTTCATATTGTCCACACACTTGTGCACTCGCGACGTTTACCGCTGTGCTTAGCATTCCAATATTTGTCGCATGACAGGATATACAACAACGTTATAGCGGCATTTAAAATCCTTAAAAAAAAGGAAAAAATGAGGGTAACCAACTGTCAATTTAGTTCTAACAAAAAATAAAAAATCAATCTCTAAAAGTATCCCTTAGAGAAACGGATGATATGCCAGCTTCTAGTAAAGATTTCGAGCTTGTTTTTTCATTTTTAATGGTAATTTTTTGCAGTCGTGTATTTAGTTGTGTTTTAATTATTACGTGTTTATTTTAGACTTTTTAGTTCATTGTCAATAAATCATCTTTTTACCACACTTTTATTAGCTTCACTTGTAACTAAGTCACAATGTAAGAAAATCTTGGAATTCAATTTTAACCTCCTTCTAATTGTCGTATTGATTTGAAACTTTGCAAGTCTATATGAATCCGATGACAATACAATAATTTGCTACCATCGAGCTGATCTGATGATGGAGTCAAGAGATGGGCAATAGAACTCTTCAATGGCTGCTAGGAAACTTTAGCTGAAGTTTAGGCTCATTTGTTTTGTTCTGATGAGACCTATTCGCTACACTTAATGGTGAGGGTCTGATGATGGAGCAGGGAGGAAGCCAGTGGCACTTCTTAATGACCGCTAGGAAACCCCTCGAGTTTAGGCTCCGTTGTTTCGTTCTGACGAGACTTATGAGCTGCACTTGGTGGTGAGGGTCTGATGATGGAACAGGGAGGAAACCAGTGGCAGTCCTTAATGACCAATAGGAAACACCTCGAGTTCTGGCTTATTTGTTTCGTTCTGATAAGACCTATTCGCTACACTTAATGGTGAGGGTCTGATGATGGAGCAGGGAGGAAGTCAGTGGCACTCCTTAATTACCACTAGGAAACCCCTCGAGTTTGGGCCCATTTGTTTCGTTCTGATGAGACCTATTCGCTACACTTGGTGGTGAGGGTCTGATGATGGAGCAAGGAGGAAGTAAGGGTTCGGCTCGCGCATCTGGTAACTAATAGACTCCACTTGAATTTGTAAAACTAAATACATACAATCACGCCTTTGAGTTATAATGTTTACGGGGTGGGCAGACACATGAATGGACTGTGAAATCGATTACTATCCCCATCCATAGCTTGGCATTTGTTAAACTAAAAAGTAAAAAATTAATATGTAGTTTAAAAAACTATAAAAACACACTTTTATAGGAGAACAGACTAAAAGTACAAAATAACCGTATATTCAGTAACTGAAATTTAAAAGCGTGGTGCGCCCTTTGCAAAGCATGCATTCAAGTAGGTAGGTACTTAATATTGACAACGCGCACCACGCTTTTTAATTTCAGTTACTGAATAGACGGTTATTTTGTACTTTTAGTCTGTTCTCCTATAAAAGTGTGTTTTTATAGTTTTTTAAACTACATATTAATTAAGTAAGAACTTACTAATTTCAAAAATTCTCTTCTTTTTTAGATAAAAAAATGCGGAGAGATTTACAAAACTGCAAGGTATACATGTTAATGGAATCGCTATTTAAAACTTTTCATTTAATACCTCACTCGATGAGATTAACTTTTTTTATGCATTGCATAGAATAATGTGCCGCCTAAAAGCGTCCATTTTGGTTTTTGTTTATACTGATGTTCTATTGTCACTCGGGCTATTAAGTCGAATCTGATGACGTATCAATTAACAAAATCAGTTTATCCGTTTAGTAGTTACTAGAGGGAACACATACATTCAGGTCAAAGACATTTTTATTATATTTTAATAAAATGTAGATTTTATGTGAAAAATTAACTGAAATTATCTTATATATAACGTTACAACATGATTTGACCCCTAAAAAGTTGTAATAGGGGTGAAATTTTGAATAAAAAATCAGGAAGTACATTGGCATTTCAACTTGAAACGTTGTAGGCGTACTTCTAAAACCAAAAAGGCAATCAATTTCGTAGTTTTCCTAAAATGAAACCTAGGGGTAAATAGGGTACCTAAATAAACTTCTAAATCATCTTAAGTACCTAAAAGTTCTTGGTACCTAACAAGTTCTTGGTACCTAAGCTACTGAGAACCAACTTTTTGATTGTGAAGCAGACACTTATTATTTACTAGCTTCCGCCCGCGACTTCGTCCGCGTGGACATTCGAGAAAATCCTTAGGGGACCAATAAAAAGGATAAAAAGTACTCTATGTTTTAATTTCATCAAAGTCCGATCAGCCGTTTTTACGTGATTAGGCGGGTCTTCACCAAACGAGCAGCCTCGTGCGAGGCCTGCCGCGCCGCACGTGGCAAACGTTCTGCCTCGCGCGAGGCAGCGCGCTTGGTGAGGACCCGCCTAATCACGTAAATCGGCTACGATTATTTACACTAAAAGTCGAAAAATAAAACGTTTAAAAAAATTAACCGCCATCAAAAGATTCTTCAAACAAAAATTAACAAACAATAAAAAACGAAAAAACAATTAAAATTTTTAATTCAAAGGACGAATATGCGTGACTTTTTCTAACTTATCTAACTGAACTGTTTGAAGTCGGTGCCAAGCCAAAAAGAATAAGAACGATTAATACTGAGTGAAATAACAAACATATTAAAAAAAAACCGGTCCCAAGCGTGAGGTGTAGAACGTATTTACCTCAAATACCTATTAGAATTGCCACCGACTTCAAACAGTTCAGTAAGTACCAAGATAAGTTAGAAAAAGTCTCGCATTTTAGTCCTTTGAATTAAAAATTCTAATAATTTTTATTTTTTTTAGTGTTTGTTATATTTTGTTTAAAGATTCTTATTGAAGGCGGTTTAATTTTTATTAAAAACGTTTTCATACAACAATTTTGTGTGTTGATCTTGGCTATAAATAAGAAAAAAAATAAAAAAGTACTCATCACGTTTCGGCACTTCCGTCGTTACAATGGTGACAGGTGTCATAGTTGTGATTGTGGTGCGCCTTATTGGTCTCGAAGTACTTCTGCAGCCTAAACATAAAAATAGACTAAAATTAGCGACGGATTTTAACTTGATTGATTGACAGTAATGTAATATTGATTGAACTTTTATTTATTTAAATCGACATCTTTTCTGTTCTGGTGACAGCGGCGCTATGTTTCTTTTTCTTTTTGTAGCAATGAGAGTTTTTTTGTGCCGTGTAGTGCCGGCACATAAAAAGAATAGCACTACCCCCTCTCTTCCCGTGGGTGTCGTAAGAGCCGACAGAGGGAAAACTGCCAAAGGAGATGGGCAGCAGCGTCTCCATTTAACAGCAGGCCATACTGCGATCGCCAACCCGCCTGCCAAGCGTGGCGATTATGGCAAAACCCCCCGAAATGGTTACACACACTAAAAATCGGCCCCCAGTCCCCGGTAGCCCCGCTATTCCTAGCTACGGTAGCGGCTATGGTAACGGCGGGGCAGGGGGTGCTAAGAATCCCCGGGTAGGCTCCGGCTACCAACACCGACGACTTGACCTGGCAACCTACAACACGCTCACGTTGAGGCTCGACGCGAAGCTTATAGAGTTGGAAGAGGCAATTAGTAAGTTGCATTGGGATATTATTGGGTTATCTGAAGTCCGAAGAGAGGGGGAGGACTCAATTACCCTTCAATCCGGTAACTTACTATACCACCGGGAGGGCGACCAACAGTCCCAAGGTGGTGTCGGGTTCATCGTCCGTAAATCCCTTGTCAACAACGTGATCACCATCGGAAGTGTTTCGAGCAGGGTAGCGTACCTAATACTCAGAATATCGGAAAGATATTCGGTGAATGTCATTCAGGTCTACGCTCCGACCTCGAAACACGACGATGTCGAAGTGGAGGCTATGTATGAGGAGATCTCTAAAGCCATGCATAGCTATAAAACCCACTACACGGTTGTGATGAGGGATTTTAATGCTAAGTTGGGGCAACGTTGCGGTGATGAGTTGAGAGTGGGGCAATTTGGATTTGGGCAACGGAACGAAAGCGGCCAGATGCTGGCAGATTATAGGCACATGCTTAGAGGCACATTGAATATCAACGTCAAGCTGGAAAGATCTCGACTAATAAAATCTACGCTCCGACCAATACCGGCTCAAATTCAAAACCCCGAGTGCTTTCAGCTCGAGCTCCAAAACCGCTTTGAAGCCCTTGAGAACAGCATCGATATGGACGATCTATACAACATGGTGGTGGACACTGTCCGCACGGTAGGGTCCAAGCACTACAAAACCCACCGTCCTAAATTAAAGAAACTCTCCAGCCACACTATCCGACTCATGGATCAGAGAAACGAAATGAAACTACAGAACTCAGCGGATGCCCTTCGTTATCGACAGCTTAATAGGCAGATCTCCAAGTCCTTGACAAGCGACCTTCGCCAATTTAATACCGAGCGTATTAAAGAGGCCATTGAGCGGAACAAAGGCTCCAAAGTGTTCGCTAGAGATCTGGCTATAGGGCAAAGTCAACTGACGAGGCTGCAAGCTGAGGACGGTAGTATCATTTCATCAACACCTGAAATCCTGAGGGAGATTGAGAGTTTCTATGGACAGTTGTACTCCACGCAAACACCTGTTGAAAGTAAGGCTACAGAACCTAGAGCCAAACTTACCCGACACTATACCGAAGATATCCCGGACATCAGCCTGTACGAGATTAGAATGGCTCTCAAGCAGCTCAAAAACAACAAGGCGGCGGGCGATGACGGAATCACAACAGAACTTCTGAGAGCGGGCGGTAAGCCGATACTTAAGGTCCTCCAGAATCTCTTCAACTCTGTCATCCTCGAGGGCAAAACGCCAAAGGCATGGGGCAGAAGCGATGTGATGCTGTTCTTCAAGAAGGGTGATAAGACTCTCCTGAAGAATTACCGACCCATCTCGCTTCTGAGCCATATCTACAAGTTGTTTTCGAGAGTCATTACGAATCGTCTCGCTCGCAGGTTCGACGACTTCCAACCTCCCGAACAAGCCGGGTTCCGAAAAGGTTATAGTACCATAGACCACATTCATACGCTGCGGCAAGTTATACAGAAGACCGAAGAGTATAACTTGCCACTATGCTTGGCGTTCGTGAACTATGAGAAAGCCTTTGATTCGATCGAGACCTGGGCAGTGCTGCAGTCTCTCCAGAGGTGCCAAATAGACTACAGGTACATCGAGGTGCTGAGGTACTTATACCAAAACGCCACCATGTCGGTCCGATTACAGAACCAGAGCTCTAATCCTATCCAACTACAGCGAGGTGGGAGACAGGGAGACGTCATTTCTCCGAAACTGTTCACAGCTGCGTTGGAGGATATTTTTAAGCTACTGGACTGGAAAGGATTCGGCATTAACATCAATGGCGAGTAGTTACCTAACACACCTGCGGTTTGCCGATGATGTAGTTCTCATGGCTGAGACTTTGGAAGACCTGAACACAATGCTCGAAGATCTCAGCAATGCTTCCCAAAGAGTGGGTCTGAAGATGAATATGGATAAGACGAAAATCATGTCCAATGCCCATGTTGCATCCGCTCCAGTTAATGTTGGTAACAATACACTCGAAGTTGTTGACCACTATGTCTACCTAGGACAGTCAATCCAATTAGGTAAGTCCAACTTCGAGAAAGAGATCTCTCGTCGAATCCAGCTCGGATGGGCAGCGTTTGGGAAGCTCCGGCATATATTTGCGTCCAAAATTCCTCAATGTCTCAAGACTAAGGTCTTTGACCAGTGTGTGTTGCCAGTTATGACTTATGGAAGCGAGACGTGGTCTTTTACTATGGGTCTCATAAGAAGGCTCAAGGTTACCCAGCGAGCAATGGAGAGAGCGATGCTTGGTATTTCCCTGCTCGATCGAATCAGAAATGGTGAGATCCGCAGGAGAACTAAAACGACCGACATCGCTCGAAGGATTGCTCAGTTGAAGTGGCAGTGGGCGGGACACATAGCGCGGAGAACCAATGGCCGTTGGGGCGGAAAGGTTCTCGAATGGCGACCGCGAACCGGACGACGTTCCGTGGGCAGGCTCCCTACAAGGTGGACCGACGATCTGGTCAAGGTCACGGGAAGCCGCTGGATGCGGGCAGCGCAGGACCGATCGTTGTGGAGATCCTTGGGGGAGGCCTATGCCCAGCAGTGGGCGTCGTACGGCTGAAATGATGATGATGAGAGTTTTTTTTGACGTTTCATCGTTAGTTCAAAAATTTGTACTAGATAGCGCAAGGAATTTATAATACAACAGGAAGGTGCACTGCTGCTAAAAAACGGTCCTAATGAGATAGCAAGAACGAGGTCAGTTTATCTCACTCCATTCCATTACGGCGGCCACGAACATGCGCGACGGGCGGCGGGCGACGACGAGCGAGGTGCGAACTTGACACAACGTAGACGGAAAACGTCATTCGGCTTGTACTGTTGTTGCCACTTTAACATTCTGAAATCTATCATTCAAATTCTTTTCTAGGGTTAGCCATGAAAAAATACGACCTAATACATTTTTATGCATAATACGGTAATACCTAAATTAATATGCGATGTTTTCTATTGACTAAAAGTAATACGAAGCGGAAATTTTACGAAATTTAATTTTTATAACGAAAGTTGTGAACCATAAATCTGTGATAAATCTACTAAACCTGATATTTAAAGCCCCCAGTACACGATGGCCGATCATGGTCGGCGACCACGACCAATACATCGTACATTGACACTTTTGAAAGAACCTTTTTAAACTTGTTCGTTCAAAAGTGTCAATGTACGATGTATTGGTCATGGTCGCCGACCATGATCGGCCATCGTGTACTGGGGGCTTTAGAGTGCTGGCAATTTCAGAGAAAGGGACACCCTCACCCCGTTCTTGCGGTCTCAGCTGGACCGTTGACATTTTGTATTGAAATATAAACCTTATCTCTTAAAATTAAAGTGTATTTTTAAATACACAAAAATACGGAGTGCACCTTCCTGTTGTACGTAGTACTTATAAATTCCTTGAGATAGCGCTACCCCACTACAGCGACCTAACTTTTTCTGAAGAAGTAAACGAAAAAGTATTTAATACAAAATAGCTAAGAAAATAGTCTGTCTTTAGTAAGGCGTACATTATAGTGCAGCAAGCTTTTCTGTTCCGGTGATTATGTTTGGAACTAAAACAGTTTTCATACGACAGTCCATTTTGACAGCTAATTTGGTATTGCAAGTGGCTCCTCTGTCACGGCTGTCATCGGAACAGGAAAGCTTGTGGCACTGTATAAGGTCATGCAACCATCAGTCAATGGGAGAGTTTCCTGCAGTTATCAACTTTTGCTAAGATTTTTGAATCGGCCATGGCTTCACGTTTAACTTCCTTTTGTGAAAAAATGAATATCATCAGTGAAAATCAACACGGTTTTCAAAAAAATAAATCCACTATTACAGCTTTATGTGAGTTTATGTACGAAGTCTTAAAAATAATAAATGACCAAAAATACGCTATAGGTATTATGCTAGATATGAGCAAAGCCTATGATCGTGTGTCCCATGAAATCCTTTTAAAAAAATTACAATCTATAGGGATACGCGGTGAAGTTCATCGGTGGTTCGCATCTTACTTGCAGAATAGAGAGCAATATGTGCAAATGGAGTTCTATGACTCAGAAAACAATTCTATAAATATTATTACATCAGAAAAAGAAAAAGTAGAACGATCTATACCTCAGGGTAGCGTACTTGGTTGTATCCTATTCTTAATTTACATCAACGATTTGCCAATGTGTTTGAATAAAAAAAGTATTTTATATGCAGATGATGTATCCATTTTATTTCCGTGTAAAAACAGTACTGATTTTCAAGAACAATGTAATTATAATTTAACTCAGATAACAAATTGGTTAACAGATCATAATTTAGAATTAAACATAAATAAAACGAAAATAATGCAATTTAAGCCAATACAGAAAAAACAATTAGATAGTCAACTTTCATTTCAAAACAATAATATAGACTTTGTGACATCATGTACATTGTTGGGAGTAGAAATTGATACTGCTCTTAACTGGAAACCACACGTTGATAGATTAGCATCGAAGCTCTCTAAATTTACATACGCGCTTTACGAATTAAAAAAAGGAACGGACTTAAAATCTGCCATGACCGCCTATTACGCTTATGCTAATGCTTGGCTAAGCTACGGAATTGTTTTATGGGGAAATAGCACTGACGCACATAAGCTTTTTACTCTGCAAAAAAGATGCATTCGTATATTAGTGAACATACCAGATACTGACAGTTGTAGACCTCACTTCACAAAATTTAAAATACTTACCCTAACCTCCATTTACATTTTAGAAATTTGCAAATTAGTACGCAAGAACAAATTTTCATATATACAACGTGATGATTTACGCTCTCTGACATGTACATTACGAAATAGAAATAGATTAGCTTTACCTTTTACTAAATTGCATATAGTTAGCTCTGGAACCTACCACATGTCCATAAAAATATATAATAAAATACCCAACTTTATTAAAAGTATAGACAATGATAAAATATTTTTTAAAAGATTAAGAGATTTCTTAGTGGAAAAATGTTTCTACGAGTTAAAAGATTTTTTAAATTGAACGTCGCTTTGTTATGTTATATGTTATTATTATAATATTTTAAACTTGTTGTCAAAATAGTTTAATTTTAATTATTTAGTTTTAAGATTTGCGACACCCTTACAGGGTTTATATTGCGAACTGTATTATACTTAAGATCTATATGTAACCAATATGATGCAATAAACATTATGACTATGACTATGACTATGACTATTTTTCGATGCAGATGATGGCGCTGTAACCCTAACACAACCTACTTTTTTCAGCATGTTATGTCAAAGGATTAGTTCATTCAGCCTAAAAAAGACTTGAGTGTCGGTCGGTTGTACTGTCAAATTAATCTGTCTGTGGTAAAGTTTTTCGTCTGTGAGGTCTGCGGATTGCTTTGCTTCCATGCGTAGGTGTTGGTGGTGTTTTGTGAGCGTATTCGTTTTTCTTGATAATTTGATTGAAACCTGTCTTGGACTGGTACTGAATACTGGACCCCGATTGGATAGCTTACATTTTGGCCTAGCACTGAATACTTGACACCGATTATTGATTAACGTTTTGGACTTGCCTAATCACCGCACTGGTGATCGAACTTCAATCATATCGAAAGAATAATGGATCGTGTCGTCTTGATCAGCCACTGTACCGGCAAAAAAATATGGATATGTACATGGGCTTTATTTGACATTTGAAGCCCATATTTTGTCCTTGTATGGCGTGGTGGGTCATGGCTCATTCTCCTTATTCATCCATAAGGAAGGCCAGTGCCCCCGCAGTGAGGACATTAAATGGCTAATGATGATGATGATGGGCATAATATGGGCTTCAAATGTCAAATGAAGCCCATATCCATACCCAGATTTTTTAGCCGGTATAGGGGCTGGTTGATAAACCCAGACACATCGTATAAAGCCCCCAGTACAGGATGGCCGATCATGTTGGCAGACCATGATGGGCCATCGTGTACAGGGGCGTTTTGCGTGTGATTGCCGTCTGCGAGCAACGCAAACCGCCCCTGTACATGATGGCCCATCATGGTCGGCCAACATGATCGGCCATCCTGTACTGGGGGCTTTAGACACGCATCCCGGATCAAAGAAGCTTTTTTGATATCACGAGTGTGATACAATAGCGCCATCGATTACTGAAGAAGATTTAATGAGGTATTCTGTATTGGCTGAAAGAGAAAATGTTGACACTTCTGCCAATATTTGTATCGAGAGGGGTTTTTAATTACTAGCCGATTAACCTATGATAATACTGAAGGTGTTTATTTTGTGGCTGGTATAATGTGCATCAGAAATGAGAAAAAACATTAATTATAATGTCATTCGAAAAGTTGCCAATCACATGATATTAGAAGCTCAATGTGAGTGTGCGGCAGGGATGGGCCCCCATCCATGTTCAGTGCAAACATATTTTGGTTGTGATAAATGGACTAATCGATTTCACGTTTTGAATACTCAAGGATTTCACCAAGCATAAAAAAATAACAACAAAACCCATCTGCACAGAGACACTCCAAAGCTTTCATAAGCTAACACAATGCACAGAGTAAGATAAATAAACACAATAACTTTTCGTATATTACTCAGACAGACTATTTTCTTTGCTATTTTCTACCTCTCAACGACCAGGCGCGTGTATACACGCACATGCAACTACCCCCAATTGTTTTTTTTTGTTAGTATAGCAATTTTTATATGTTTTGTATGCGGTTTTCGATCTTCAAAAGAGAGAAAAACTCGCCGTACTATAAAAATACACTATAATATGTGATCCAGAAGAAAAAAATAATAAAAAACATTTAATTTCGATTTTTTTTGAAACCGGAAGTAATTAGTTTTTTGAAAATTTCAAAAAAATAAAGTAATAATTTTTTTTCCGTATATTATATTCTTATCGGATAGGTTTTTTCATGTAGATTCTAAATATATATACTTCTTATATGTTATTTTATCGATAACTATGTGAAAAAAAATTATATCGCATGGACCGCACTATTGTTCTTTGTCAAGGACAAGGTCAAGTTCGAACGACCATTATAAAAACAAAACATATCGTAAAACGTCGAAAAAGTTTTATTTTATCGCATTCATATTCAGCTTATTATAAATGTAACCAAAGACGGCCTAAGTATAACCAGATGTTCGGGATAGCGATATCCGCGCACTCAAGTAGTTTGTTTACATAAAAAATGGGCCATTAAAAAAAGACCCTGGCTTTACAAAGGATCCCACACTGCCTCCGGTTTTTGCACTACCAGACGGAGATGCGGCGTGATTTGTCATACACTGCGGGTTTTGTATGCACATCAAGATTCTACAGCCATAGTTAAAAAGCGCACTACCACAAACCGGAGCGGTGTGCGGTGCAGTGTGGGAACCGCCTAAAATAATCAATCATCGACCAAAGAGTTCATTATTATGCCACAGATTAGGTAGAAGGTGGACTCCAATCACAAAAACGCCATCTACAAAAGCTTTGTACGTTTCTCCCCTTTAACGGATTCTAGAATTCAATGCCAGGTTTCAATCAAATTATCAAGAAAAACGAATACGCTCACAAAACACCACCAACACCAACGCATAGAAGCAATGCAATCCGCAGATCTGACAGAAGAAAAACTTTACCACAGACAGATTAATTTGGCAGGCAGTACAACCGACTGACACACAAGTCTTTTTTAGGCTCAACGAACTAATCCTTTGCCATAATATGTTGAAAAAAGTAGGTTGTGTTAGCTTTACAGCGCCATCTACGACCGATGACCGATTTGGCGCAGAGGTAGGCTACCCACCTTCTGCGCCAATGGTCTCGGGTTCGATTCCCGAACAAGACAAATATTTGTGTGCATGAACATGTCTATTTGTCTTGGTCTGGATGTTTACTATGTATATTAAGTATGTATTTACAAAAAAAAATATTTAAGTATATATTTATCCGTTATCAAGTTTTCCATGATACAGTTTCTTAATGGTTCCACATCAGCTGTGGAGGTTCCACATCAGCTGGCCTAGCATGAACGGCTTTTATCATGCGATATGATATAGCACGTCATGCTGTCTTGCTTACCTACCCCACTAAGGTGGAAGCAAGACAGCAAGACGTGCTATATCATATCGCGTGATATAATGATGGTAATGCTAGCCAGGCAGGTGTACCAAGACCTTCAGACTTTGTACGTCAATAGAAAATGCTCATCACATTTAACAATTTTCCATAAGACGGTATTTTTATATCTCTCATAGTTTGGCTGGACTGCTATGGTTCCACATCGGCCATTTCGATATTATAAATAAATTATAGCCTACCTATAAGTTGGCGACAACTTATAGCTATATAACAAAAAAAGTTCCATTAAAATCCATTCAGTAGTTTTTGCCTGAAACGTGGACAACACACAGACAGACAAAAATTCAAAAACTGAATTTTTTTCTATTTCTTTTCAATGTATACAGCCCCTGTACCGGCAAAAAAATATGGATGTGGACATGGGCTTTGCTTTTAAGGGCATAATATGGGCTTCAAATGTCAAATGAAGCCCATGTCCATACCCATAATTTTTAGCCGGTAGCCCCCGGAATAGAATCGCATACAGTTTTATAATAAGTATGAATTATTTTATTTATTTACTTTTGATGAAAGTTTTTTTGTTATACAGCTATTGGTCCTTGCCAACATATAGCTATAATTTATTTTGAAGATCGCAATTTCTGATGTGGAACCATAGCAGTCCAGCCAAACTATGAGAGATATAAAAATACCGTTTTTTTTCTGCTCATGAAAATAAACAATTTTTATTATGGGACCAACACTAAAATCGCAAAATCGCAAAGTACTTACGTTATTTATTTGGTGAGGAATTATTTCTTACTTTTTTGATGTGGTTTTTAGAAGGCGGTTTTATTTTTTTATAAAAATAATTCCGTCAATAGAAAATGTCCATGACGTTAAACAACTTTTCTTAAGACGCTATGTTTGTATCTCTTATAGTTTAATCTGGCTGCTAGGGTTCCACATCAGGTGTACCAGACTTTCAAACTTTGTACATCAATAGAAAGTACTCATCACGTTTAACAATTTTCCTTAAAACGGTATTTTTATATCTCTCATAGTTTGGCTGGACTGCTATGGTTCCACATCAGAAATTGCGATCTTCAAAATAAAATTATAGCTATATGTTGGCAAGGACCAATAGCTGTATAACAAAAAAACTTTCATCAAAATCCGTTCCGTAAACTTTTTTGCCGACGTCATCACACGAAAAAATTCATCCCCTGTTTTCACCCTCTTTAGGGTAGTTTTTTTTTTACAAACTTTGAATGTCGTATTTATTTATCTAATCGAAAGCCTATAAAATAATTTTGAAGCTTCTAGCTTTAAAAATGACGTAATTTCCATACAAACTTTCATCCCCTATTTCAACCCCTTACAGCCCTTTGTTCACATAAAAAAGTAGCCTATGTCCTTTCTCAGGCTGTAGACTATCTCTGTACCAATTTTTATTCAAATTGGTTCCGTAGTTTAGGCGTGATTGTGTAACACACAGACAGACAGATTCGCATTTTCGCATTTATAATATAACTAGCCTTCCGCCCGCGGCTTCGCTCGCGTGTACTACACGACGTTATCACGCGGGAAGGTGATATTTTTCAGGAATAAAAAGTAGCCTATGTCCTTTCTCAGGCTTTAGACTATCTCTGTACCAAAATTCATTCAAATCGGTTCAGTAGTTTAGGTGTGATTGTGTAACACACAGACAGACAGAGACGCATTTATAATATAAGTAAGGATAAGTAAGGATAAAGTACCATGTGGTAGTGTGTACTAAATTACAGGGATTGGATGGAGAATAAAGTCACAAGACCTCGACTAAAACCCCAAGTACCAAGAAGGCTTCAAAATGTTAATAAAGATCCAACATTTACTTCAACATCAGGACATTTAAATCCCTTCCCAAATACACAAGAAAAAGGTGTTGTGTGTTTTTTTTTTGCATTGGTTATGTCCCATTTGTCTCTAATCCAACTGTTTTTTTCTGGAATATATTCAATGTACAGACATTTTCTAGTTTTTAGTAGTTTAGAAAGGTAGATTCCTAGATCAGTACCCCTAGTGTAAGTTTTTATGTCAAAAAACGCAAACTCTCGTGAGTGCGTATTTATGTCAATTTGTATGAAAACTGTATCAGCGCCACTAGCGGCGAGTAGCGCGCTTATGCAGTTTTCATACAAATTGACATAAATACGTACTCGAAATAGTTTGCGTTTGCTTGACATAAAAACTTACACTCGGGGTACTGGAAGTAGATAAAGATTGAAATAAACGCATATCAAAATGAAATTGTATTTTATTAAACAGACAAAACACGACTACTTTTTAAATATTATCAAACACAGACTTCTATTTTAAATAACAAAAATAAGTACTAAACTATAGCCTGACTTGATATTTCACACCACACATGTAATGGCGGGCAGAGTAACTGCTGAACAAAACAACAACACTGGAGAATTTCTCAAACATGCTATTTGTTACGCTACTAATGGTAGAAAAAGTACAACGGAAATTTGCTCGATGGCTTTATAAAAATGTTTACGGGTACTATCCATATTTATATCCATCTCTATTTGTATCTGGTATGACGGAAATGGAAACTTTGAAGCTTAGGAGAGCCATGCTTTTGATAGTACATTATCTTTTGATATTGCACCAGGGGATCGACAGTCCACAGACACTGGAAAGATTTCGTATCTTGGTTCCGACCAACATATCTTGGGATTCAGAGGGGCTGGTAGCACCGCGCCGTCGGCAGCGCCGCATGGTAGGCTTGCGCCAACTAACCGTGCACTGCGTACCATCGGGGACATACTTGCTCAGCACTACGAAATTGATTTGTTTGCCGATGGCTTAGGACTACTTTGTAATCAATTTAGAAAATGTTTAAATGACATTAAATACTGACATTAATATTTTTATTCTCTGACATTTGTAATTTGACTCAAATAATTATACCAGTTGATTATTACCACAGCCATCTCTATCGTCACGGCTGTGTTATTACCAAGGAATTTATAATACAACAGGAAGGTGCACTGCTGCTAAAAAACGGTCCTAATGAGATAGCAAGAACGAGGTCAGTTTATCTCACTCCATTCCATTACGGCGGCCACGAACATGCGCGACGGGCGGCGGGCGACGACGAGCGAGTTGCGAACTTGACACAACGTAGACGGAAAACGTCATTTGGCTTGTACTGTTGCCACTTTAACATTCTGAAATCTATCATTCAAATTCTTTTCTAGGGTAAGCCATGAAAAAATACGACCTAATACATTTTTATGCATAATACGGTAATACCTAAATTAATATGCGATGTTTTCTATTGACTAAAAGTAATACGAAGCGGAAATTTTACGAAATTTAATTTTTATAACGAAAGTTGTGAACCATAAATCTGTGATAAATCTACTAAACCTGATATTTAAGAGTGCTGGCAATTTCAGAGAAAGGGACACCCTCATCCCGTTCTTGCGGTCTCAGCTGGACCGTTGACATTTTGTATTGAAATATAAACCTTATCTCTTAAAATTAAAGTGTATTTTTAAATACACAAAAATACGGAGTGCACCTTCCTGTTGTACGTAGTACTTATAAATTCCTTGGTTATTACCTATTATATTTCTGTGTTGACATAATATGTGTATTGTGTAGTCTTGACAATTTTTAAATAATCAAAATCGACATGATTTTATTTCTGACATCATTGTTTTTATGGTGTACGTAGTCTTGACATTATTTATTTCTTATTAATTGTGTTCCACTTAGACCATACTCTTATTATTTAGACTCTAGATGTGACATGATTGTTGTTTGTTTATTACTTTGTTGTGATTATATAATATTACTGCATGCTTATCATAAATGACTAATCTTCTAAGCGCTTTGGATTCAGAAATCTGTTTGCTTTTAAGATCATGTATGAATAAATAATTAATAATAAATAATAAATAATAAATAATAAATAATAAATAATAAATAATAAATAATAAATAATAAATAATAAATAATAAATAATAAATAATAAATAATAAATAATAAATAATAAATAATAAATAATAAATAATAAATAATAAATAATAAATAATAAATAATAAATAATAAATAATAAATAATAAATAATAAATAATAAATAATAAATAATAAATAATAAATAATAAATAATAAATAATAAATAATAAATAATAAATAATAAATAATAAATAATAAATAATAAATAATAAATAATAAATAATAAATAATAAATAATAAATAATAAATAATAAATAATAAATAATTACGGAGGTCACAATCGGAGGATCCAAAAAAAACCAAAATTATTTGAAGGTTTTTATTACTAGTAAAAATTACAATTAAAACTTAGTATCTAAGCCTGACCGATGCTAGAATCAGAATGACAAATATTATATTTAAAATAACTCTAATTGCGTAAACGAGTAGAGCATTCGATGCGATGTCAGCACTTTGGGTCACGTAGGCACTGGCTGCTACGTACGTCGCATCGAGGTCGTTGCATTCTTGCATTTTATGAAGTGACGAATATTATAACACCTCCCCCCGCAGATCAGCAATTATTTTTGAACTTTGAGCTGAGAAAATATTGCTGCAGGAGGCTTCCGGTGACCCGATGCTTGTGGCTCTGCATAAATCTTATCTTCGTGGGATGGTTCTGTAGATGTTTCATTTTTCTTGCAGCGCCTTGAGATGATGAAGATGCCGATTGAAATTGCACATAGTAACATAATGTACAATGGTAGCGTAGTATGGTACAAGTACGTTGGTGTGTGGTCCAACTGCACGGGAGGCTGCGTCATCACTTGGTGTTGGACATCATGTAGTCTCCTAAGATCAATGGTGTTAAGATTTACATGGGACGCTGCATCTCGGGATGGTTTGTCGCTCTCGATGGGAAGTGAAGTTATCTTCAGTGGGCGGCCTTCTATTTGATCATTGATGTTGGTGATAGTGAAGTCTGGTGTGTAGATGAAACACCCGACTGGGATGATAGCTAGATAACTGCCTCTGAGTGTTTTATAATCTTCTTTGCCGCATACGGTGTGTATTTTTGTGGTGTTGGGAAATGAAATGACGTAATGTTTCTCGTCCAGTTCTTCCATCGCTGTCTTGGCCAGCGAGACAGTAACAGTTTCACAGGATTTGTCGAGATGCTGGTCCATGATGAGATTCTGCACGCAATCTGTTCCTTGTTGTAGCTGGTGGTCCATCTTCTCTTCACAGAGATACCAGTTATTGTACTTCGGGCATTCAGCCTCTATGTACACGTAACCTTTTCTGTTCGTTGCTATAAAAGGATAAGGAGGGATGAGGGCCTGCTTATACTTATTAGGAGCCATTGATAATTTATAAAAATCGTAACTATCTGAAGAAAATATAGGAAGCTTAAATACTATTACAATTAGATTGCCTGAGTAGTAATAACCTGGTTTAATAAGATCATAATATTCTCTCAATTCTAATTCTAAAACGTTATGTTTACTGTAAATTTTAATTAATCTTTGTATCATATGATTTAAGACCTCAATACTTATCATAGAATGATGTGTAGTTGAAGAATGTATAAAAGCTAAGATATTTTCTATTCTATTTAATTCTAATAAAACTTCATCTATATTTTCAGTTATAATTACAAGATGCTGGGCAAATTTAGCATATTTAATAAGACTTGATTCTTTATAAGCTTCCCTATCTAAAATTATCTCTAAAGTATTATTTATCTTAATTTGATTCTCGACTAAGTTAGTAATTATATTAGAGTGCTGGACCATCCATTCCTTACTGAGACTAACATGATTATTTAATTCTTGTGCTATTGCATCGTTGTTATTTTTTAGAATTTTGATTGCATTATCATATTTTACAGCATCCGATTGATCTAAATTTCCAGTTATACCTTTTATTAACGATCCTAAGCCGTCCACGAGACCTCTCTTTATACGCCTTGGTTTTAATGTATCTAAATAATCTATAACTGTTACTAACTTATGACTAAGATAATCTAATTGAAGCTCGTACAGCTGATACGTGTCATTACGCAGCTGACGACGAAAAACTAGTAGTTGCTCCTGTAATAGCCTAATCTTATCTTCGATATCCTTAATATCAATATATTGTAGGAACGCGTGGTGGTGTGTAATAAGCTTAGTTTCGCCTAGACGAAAAGGAAGTAGTCCGGGGCCTTCATCGAGGCTATCGAGTGTTATCTCCTGATTCATCCCTTGGGACGTTATCAAAGGAGCAGTCAGGACCAGTAGCACCCTGTAACAATTGGGCACTATTAGGGATTCTTTTAAGACGATTCTTAGCCACGGGGCCGCGTTTTCGCGAAGTATATATATGTATAGGTAAATTCGCAAGGACGGTGTCCTGACTATATCTAGGTGCTATCTTTTGACGGCTTGCGAGAGGATTATTCACGAATATTCGCTGTTGAGGTTCATAATCGATTTCCGGTTCGCGACCTTTATTACGATTCTCTATGATGTTACTACGAGTCGCAAGGCTATTTTCGTTAATCGTATCATATACTAATTTCATCTGTTCTCGGTGATTTTGTGTATACTGTTGCATTAGATGTTTACTTAAGTCTATATCAAATGGATCTCGCGGGTCAAAATGTCCGGTTAAAATATCATACAGCCTACACTTAGTAAAACTATGCACTGAACTATTGTACGCTAAGATGGCATACGGTACTAGATTAATTACATCTTCGCTCTTACGAGTTAATTTTAAGATGCGCAAATGCTCTAAGAGAGTCGAATGGAATCTTTCCACAATACCATTATCATTAGGCGAATGAGGAAGGGTTCTATGGTGATTTATCTTGTGTAAGTTTACAAATTCGTTAAACAGCTGATTTGTAAACTCTGTGCCGTTATCAGAGACTATTGTTAAGGGCAAACCGTGATGGGTACAAAATTTAAGCAAAGATTGTAAAATACTTATTGCAGTTCCATCACGTATGTGATAAGCCTGCGCGTATTTAGAAAATACGTCGACTATTGTAAGATATTTTTCGCTTTGTATAGATAGCAAGTCGATGTGCACAATCTCAAATGGTTTAGTGGCCGGTGGAACTACGTTAAACTGTGGTCTAATTGGATTACGGTCGTATTTTGCTTGGCCACAAATGGTACAATCGTTTATAAATTTAGTTATATGATCTTTCATCTTGGGCCAGTAGTAACGCTGAGATAAAGACAGATAACATTCATTAATGCCGCGGTGATTAGTTTTGCCTTCGTGATAGTGTTTAATTATCTCTTGTTGCCTAAGGTACTCTTTAACATTTTCGACTTCAAATTTAGCCAGAACCAGATTCATTGCTGAGCTTTTAAATTTATCTTGAATGATAGGAATGATATCATACATAGCTAAAGGTGGATTTATAAGCAACGCGGTTTTTACCTTGGGGTTAACGTACTCTTTAATGATATTTACGATATCTTCCTCTAAATTAGATTGAGATACTTGTACTACGGTTCTAGTGTGAGTGTCAAATGGTTTGGATGCTGTGGGACGTTTCTTAATGTCTCCAACAACAGTTATGTGAATCTGTCTATGGAATTTATTTAAAGGCTCGGCAACAATAGGCACTTCTAAGATCGGATTCTCATTACTAGTGTGAGCGGTGGCTGTAGATGAATCGGCTACAGAAGGCGGCCGTTCAGATGCATTAACAATCATAGAATCAGTTTCTTCGTTATGTATCTCTACACGCGAAAGGGCGTCGGCGTTAGTATTTGACTTCCCTTTTTTATAAATTACAGTAAAATCGTATTCGGATAGTTTGAGCTTCCATCTCGTTAGGCGTGAATTAGGTTCTTTTATGTTCATAATCCACTGGAGTGGCTTATGATCTGTTAAAATTTTAAATTTTCTCCCAAATAGATAAGGCCGGAAGTACTTGGTCGCCCAAACTATCGCGAGAAGTTCTTTCTCGATTGTACTGTAATTCATCTCGCTTTCGTTTAACGTGCGAGATGCGTAACACACCGGTTTATCTGCTCCTACAGTACCCTGTGATAAAATCGCGCCTATTGCTACGTTTGACGCGTCGGTTGTTAAAATGAAATCTTTAGTAAAATCTGGGTACTGTAAGATTGGATCGTTCGTTAGGAGCTGTTTACACTTCTCAAAGCAATTTAAATATTCCGAATTAACTACAACCTTTTTACCTTTCTTTAGACACTGTGTAAGGGGTTTCGTTATACGTGCGAAATCAGGTATAAATTTCCTATAGTATCCGACAAGACCGAGGAACTGCTTTATTTCTTTAGGTGTTTTAGGCACTGGGTATTTTTGTATGGCGGAAATTTTGTCAGGATTCGGTTTGATACCGTCCTTAGTGATGATATGGCCAAGATACGCGGTTTCTAACTTTAAAAATTCTGATTTGTCCATTTGGACTTTGAAATTGGATTCTCTTAATTTTGTAAATACCTTTTCGAGATTGATCATGTGCTCTTGGAGGCTGGTACTGAAAACTATAATATCATCTAAATATACGAGGCAGACTACGTTCTGAAGATCTTTAAGCACGTGGTCCATCACCCGTTGAAAAGTTGAAGGGGAATTTTTCAAACCCATCGACATACGCAAAAATTCGTAATGTCCGTGCTCCACATTAAAGGCTGTCTTCGGGATATCTACTGGGTCCATTTCAACCTGGTAGAATCCACTGGCAAGGTCAAGAGTTGAGAAATATTGACAGTTCCCTAGCTTGTCTAACACGTCATTAATATTGGGTATCGGATATTTATCATCGTAAGTTTTTTCGTTAATCTTACGGAAATCTACAACTAATCGCCACTTTGTCTTGCCTGAGGCATCGGCCTTTTTCGGAACAATCCATATTGGCGAGCTCCAAGCGGATTCGGAAGGTCTTATGATGCCCTGACTTAACATCTTACTAATTTGATCCCTAACTTCATCTCGATGTACGTAAGGGTACCTGTAGCTTTTTGTGTATACCGGAATTTCGTCAGTGGTCTTAATACGATGTTTGATTTTGTTCGTAAAGGTAAGAGATTCACCGTCGAGATAAAACACGTCTGCATATTTTTCACACAAAGCCTCTAAATTAGCGCGTTCCTCCGGATTAAGATGGTTAGTCCGTAAGCGCGATAGTACTTTCTGCGCGCGCGAGTCAGGTTGTTTAATGCGCGTGCAATCTACGTTATACGACTCGGCTTGTACGGCGCGGTCCATACTAAAAATTAAGTCGTGTGACGTCGGATTTGTCACCTCTAGGTAACCACGATTATTACTGACCTTAGTCAAACATTCGTTAATGACGCAATTAGAAATAATTTGCTCATCAATGAATACGTCACCGTCGTGAATATTAATGGGTATTCTAACTAATTTTGATGAGTTAGCCGGAATAATATCCTCATACAAGTTAAGATTACGCGAGTTATACATGTGAATAGGATTTTCAGAACTGCGTGTTATTAGTACTTTATCTTTAAGATCGATTTTAGCCTCCCATTTCTCTAAAAGATCTAAACCTATAAGCCCATCAAAGTACTCATGGAACTTATAAATGAAAAATTTCGTGGCTTCAGGTTCCTGAAACTCCTGGAAGCATGGAATGGTAATAGAATAGTTATTACGCGTAGTTGCATGTACGTTAGTAACTTCAAACGGATCGAAAGTTAACTCGACGTTGTTATAAAATCTTTCAACAGCGTCCGGGCTTATGAACGATTGGTTTGCGCCGGTGTCAATTAAAAATTTTAAGGGCGGCTCAGTAATCTGTATATAAGGAAGTTGTCTTTGAGATTGCATGTTTAATTCTATTTTAATTTGTCTGATCTCCCGCGCTTCTGAAAATCCTGGTCAATTACCGAGCTAGTACTAGGTTCAGGATCGTCTACTGAACCCGATGTAATTTCGTTACACGGATCGTATTCATAAGGCTCAGTGACGGCATAGCAAGGTTCGACATTATAGTACTCCGAATTACCTGAATAGTAATAGTAGTCATCCGGTTCATTATAACTATAACACTCGGGATAATAAGTATCATTATAATTTGCGAACTCGTTCATATTCATCTCCCTAGATTTGAAATAGTTGGACGGCGGTGGATTGCCATGCTTACGCCAATCATGACCTGACAAGTGACCAAACTGAGGGCGTTCCTTAACAACATAGTGACTGACGCCACTCATGAGTTTCGGCCCGTGACCCTGGGGTTCGTTCCTAGGTTGCATTTGGAACCTATTCTGATAAGGATTATAATTTGGCGGCGGCGCCCTGAACATCTGCTGTGTACGCGAGGGCATACCTGCAGGCCTTTGCTGAGCTGGTGGATGAGCATGGAAGTTGGGCTTCCACATGGGTGGAGGCGGCTGCCAATTATTCCTAGGGTGTGGTTGTGGAGGAAAATTGAACGGCTTAAATGATGGCAAAGCGACAGGGGGCATTTGGAAAGGCTTGGGAGCCTGTGATCTTTTATCTGACCCTGGGTCTACACGATTTTGAAGATACATGACGTTCAATTCTTCCTGCACATACTCTAGGGCCTTTTCAACACTATTAGGACGCATGCACCGAATGCGAGAGCCTAGTGGCTCTTTTAAACCGCGAACGAAAGCTTGCATGGTTAATTTTTTATATAACGTTTGTTTCGCTTCTATAGTAGTAGCTATAGTTTCGTGAAGTCGGACGTAAGTCATAATAGTGCTGAATAGATTAACACAACGATCATAAAATTCTTGCGGCGAACCATTCCCCTGAGTAGCTAACATAAGATCATTATAAAGAGCGGTCTCATCTCTTTGGTCTGAAAAATTATTTATAAGAGCTGTTTTAATGCAATTCCAATCCTCTGAAATACCGTTTGAATTTATTGTTCGAGCAGCTGGTCCAGTAATCTTATTTAAAATTCCATTAACTAAACAAAGCTTATTTAACTCGTTACCGGGATTCGCATCTATATACTCTGACACTATCTGATCACATATGTTAATAAATCTAGGTAAAATATGCGAATTCCCGTCGAACTCTGGGACTAAGCGCAATGCTTTAAAAATTGTGTCTACGTCAGCCATTTTCTTCCTGTAAGGTCCGGGGCTTTGTAACAATGAATACTCAAAAAGATTTTCTAGTGTAATACTATCTGGTGATTGAATATCCCTATTTGAATCTAAATCTAACCTACGGGCTCTCCTACCACGAGCGGGCCCTCGAGGGGAAGTTTGCCTTGGATAAAAAATGGTTGCGACTATAAAAGGTACTTATAAGGAAAAGGAAGCAACACAGAAACGATTTCAGTGTACTTACATATACTGCATTCTGGTTTCTCTGGAATCGATGTCTTGATTTTTCCTCCAACCGGGAACCTCAGGTTCTTTTTGCAGGAATACTCGGGCGGACGCGATCGCTCGCGACGCGGTAGCGATATGCGGGACGCGGGAATCAATGTGAGAAAACCCTATCCAAACTACCTCGAGACGCCTCGAGTATCCTACCGACTGCGCCAATTACGGAGGTCACAATCGGAGGATCCAAAAAAAACCAAAATTATTTGAAGGTTTTTATTACTAGTAAAAATTACAATTAAAACTTAGTATCTAAGCCTGACCGATGCTAGAATCAGAATGACAAATATTATATTTAAAATAACTCTAATTGCGTAAACGAGTAGAGCATTCGATGCGATGTCAGCACTTTGGGTCACGTAGGCACTGGCTGCTACGTACGTCGCATCGAGGTCGTTGCATTCTTGCATTTTATGAAGTGACGAATATTATAACAAAATAATAAATAATAAATAATAAATAATAAATAATAAATAATAAATAATAAATAATAAATAATAAATAATAAATAATAAATAATAAATAATAAATAATAAATAATAAATAATAAATAATAAATAATAAATAATAAATAATAAATAATAAATAATAAATAATAAATAATAAATAATAAATAATAAATAATAAATAATAAATAATAAATAATAAATAATAAATAATAAATAATAAATAATAAATAATAAATAATAAATAATAAATAATAAATAATAAATAATAAATAATAAATAATAAATAATAAATAATAAATAATAAATAATAAATAATAAATAATAAATAATAAATAATAAATAATAAATAATAAATAATAAATAATAAATAATAAATAATAAATAATAAATAAATAATAAATAATATGCATCATCATTTCAGCCGTACGACGCCCACTGCTGGGCATAGGCCTCCCCCAAGGATCTCCACAACGATCGGTCCTGCGCTGCCCGCATCCAGCGGCACACCGCGACCTTGACCAGATCGTCGGTCCGGCTTGTAGGGGGCCTGCCCACGGAACGTCGTCCGGTTTGCGGTCGCCATTCGAGATCCTTTCCGCCCCAACGGCCATCGGTTCTCCGCGCTATGTGTCCCGCCCACTGCCACTTCAACTGAGCAATCCTTCGAGCGATGTCGGTCGTTTTAGTTCTCCTGCGGATCCCATCATTTCTGATTCGATCGAGCAGGGAAATACCAAGCATCGCTCTCTCCATTGCTCGCTGGGTGACCTTGAGTCTTCTTTTGAGACCCTTAATTAAAGACCACGTCTCGCTTCCATAAGTCATTATTGGCAATACATACTGGTCAAAGACCTTAGTCTTGAGACATTGAGGAATTTTGGACGCGAATATATGCCGGAGCTTCCCAAACGCTGCCCATCCGAGCTGGATTCCACGAGAGATCTCTTTCTTGAAGTTGGACTTACCTAATTGGATTGTCTGTCCCAGGTAAACATAGTGGTCGACAACTTCGAGTGTAATGTTCCCAACATTATCTGGAGCGGATGCAACATGGGCATTGGTCATGATTTTCGTCTATCCATGTTCATCTTCAGACCCACTCTTTGAGAAGCATTACTTACATCTTCGAGCATTGTATTTAGGTCTACCAAAGTCTCAGCCATGAGAATCGGCAAACCGCAGGCAGGGGGGTGTTAATCCGCAGCTTAGGTACGTTCGGCCGGAGCGCGTGTCGGGCAGTCGTAAGGCAGAAGGATGCCGCTCGGCTCGAACGCTACACGTTGCGCGTAAAACGATCGATCATTTCTGTGATTTTTGTGCACCGCACAATGATTACTAAACGTTCTTAGAATCCGTATAAAAGATACTGTTGTTGGGTTCTGAATAAAAGAAACAACAAAACCGAACTCGCAAGTCGCTCGCAATCGCAACCCTAACCAGCGAGCGAGCAGTTTGAGACTTTCATAGAAATAGAAACTTTCGCGCGTAGCTGTTGGTTACAGTTTTGCTTGCATGCACGAACTTTAGATTATTCAAACAGTAGGCAAGCGATGACAAAGCGACCGGAAACGGGCTTTATTTTTATGCTGAAAGATTTATTTTTATTTGAATAAGTTTGCAGAGTACGCCTGCTGAACATTTGTTTTATTCTGTGCCGCAGGTGTGTTAGGTACTCGCCATTGATGTTGATGCCGCATCCTTTTCAGTCCAGTAGCTTTAAAATATCCTCCAACGCAGCTGTAAACAGTTTCGGAAAAATGACGTCTCCCTGACACGCACCTCGCTGTAGTTAGATAGGATTAGAGCTCTGGTTCTGTAATCGGACCGACATGGTGGCGTTTTGGTATAAGTGACTCAGCACCACGATGTACCTGTAGTCTATTTGGCACCTCTGGAGAGACTTCAGCACTGCCCAGGTCTCGATCGAATCAAAGGCTTTCTCATAGTCCACGAACGCCAAGCATGGTGTCAAGTTATATTCTTCGGTCTTCTGTATAACTTGCCGCAGCGTATGAATGTGGTCTAATGGTACTATAGCCATTAAGGAACCCGGCTTGTTCAGGAGGTTGGAAGTCGTCAAACCTGCGAGCTAGACGATTCTTAATGACTTTCGAAAACATCTTGTAGATATGGCTCAGAAGCGAGGTGGGTCGGTAGTTCTTCAAGAGAATCATATCACCCTTCTTGAAGAACATCATCACATCGCTTCTAACCCATGCCTTTGGCGTTTTGCCCTCGTGGATGACAGAGTTGAAGAGCTTCTGGAAGACCTTACGTATCGGCTTACCGCCCGCTCTCAGAAGTTCTGTTGTGATTCCGTCTTTACCCGCCGGCCTGTTGTTTTTGAGCTGCTTGAGAGCCATTCTAATCTCGTACAGGCTGACGTATATGCATATGGCCACTCAATCAAACAACTCAGAACTGACATTATTAGCAGCAAATCTTACTTGTGAAACTAGTATGTCATGCTCTCGTTAAACATTCCTGCGGTGGTGTCGTGTGAGTCGGGTCGTTATGTTCCATAAAATATGGTTGAGCCTGTGGTTGAGCGAAGCGATGGCTGGCTCATGCGTCATGCTCGTGAACGGGTGCTGCCAGTGTGGTGGGTCTGCTCATGTCTACTTGTGTTAAAGGTGTTCGGGATATGGCTTATAATAGTATTATATAGTTTTATGAGCGAGCTGGTGTGTCTCATGGTAATTTTGGTACCCGTGTCTTACAGTAACAGCATTTTTTCTAATAATTGTATTATTTATTCAAAAATTCCTTTTATTTGTTAATACTTATAGATTTTAATATATGGCGCAGCTTACAGTTTCCTTTTTATTAATCCTATAAAATATAATGTGAATAAGATTAAGATTAGTGAGTCCATTAAACTATTTGATTCCTTGTTTAGTTGAAAATTGTTTACTGTTTTAGGTTATAACCAAAATTGTACTTAATTTAAGCGGTATTCTGTATTGTGATGGAAAGTAACCTTACTATTATGTGAAGGTCATTTTTCAAATTTGACGACTCTGTATAAGTTAAAACAGGGAGAAAAAAATAGCCCTTGGCGAGTTTCTTGCCGGTTCTTCTCGCTACAAGGTCTCCTGCCGTAGGATTTGCGAACCGATGGCGTTGCTTCATTGACGTTCATAAGTGTTGTTAAACAAACCTAAATTGAATAAACGATATTGAATTTTGAATTATGAAATTTTTAGGCAGAGAACAACCAAACATATCCTAATAGATGTTAGATCCCTAATTCACAAACGCAGCATCCATCTAGCTAGAACGTGCTAGAACCACATAATAATCAACTTTTTATTTTTGAGCTCGTCTGTGCTTCGGAAGGCACGTTCCCGGCTGCGTTTGCTGTCGTTAATACCCACCAATCCACACTGGGCCCGCGTGTTGGGTCATGGCCCGGTCTCCTTATCCTTATCCATACATAAGGAAGTCCTGAGTGCCTACCATCAACTCTTATTGCGGTTTTGTTTAGGACCTAAACTAATCTGCGTCGCTTATACCACGATTCTATTGCGTCAATGACAAGCGATTCAGCGACATGTCACAGCCGCTTAGCTGTCATGAACCCTTATTTGACTAACTAACATGACACCTCCAGGCTATACCCATCCTTCTCACTCTCCGGGCATGACAGAATCGAGTAAAAAAGACGGGTAAAAGAAATAAGTATACAAATCTTTCGTTCATTCACATTCAGCAGTTCATTTGCGATTCAGTTTTAAGAAGGTCGTGGTACGAAATAAAGCAATTAATTTTAGGAACCTATTCTGAAACGCATCAGTTTTGAATCGCTTTCATATAGTTGATGGTAGGCACCCTGTGCCCCAGCATTGGGGACATGATGATGAAATCTCATAAAGCTTGGCGACTGTGTGGCGGACGTACCGATCCGCCGATCCCAAAACAAATATACCTACGTTTACTTGAACATGTCTATTTATCATAATACTAGCGCTGCGCCCGCGACTTCGTCCACGTGAGTCACAAAACAGAAAAAAATACAGAGTTTCATACTAATTCTGACCGCCTTTTTTACCAACTTAGGGGGTGAATTTCCAAAAATCCTTTGGTAGTGCTCACTTACATCGTTATCAAAATCTATGTACAAAGTTTCTACTGAATCCATTGAAGAAATAAACAGTTTCATACAAATTCTTTTACCCTTTTTTAACCCCTTAGAGGGAGAATTTCCAAAAGTCCTCACTTAGTGCTCCCCTACACTGCCCAAGGAACATACATGCTAAATTTCAGCTTCTTGCGCGCAGTAGTTTCGGCTGTGCGTTGTCTGTCAGTCAGTAACCCAAGAGTTTTATATAAAGGGTGTCTCAAAAGTAGGTATAGGATTTGAATTTCGCGCTATTTCCGAAATATTCAAGATGGCGGGTTGAAATTTAACATACGTCATCTTGACACATGTAAAATTAATCGTGGAGCGTTTCACATTAAAACAGCGCATAAAAGTTATACAAATATTTAACGAAAATTCACGATCAATTACAAACACTCGTCGAAAGGTTGAAAAATCTCGTAATTTCAAGAAGAGGGGATGTCAAATAGCCACCGAGATCTTGCCATCCGATGCCACTGGATTTCTTTCTTTGAGGCTACGTGATAGATAAAGTCTACGCCAACTATCCACAAAACATAAACAATATAGACAAAATATTCGCCGAGTTATTGGTGAAATAAGTAGCGAAATGTGTGAAATTAGCAGCGAAATATGTGAAAGTGTCATGAAAAACTTGCACACAGCAAAAATACCCGTGGCGGTCATTTAGCAGATATTCTATTCAGATAAAATTGTACAAGTCTCTTCTTTAAAATAAAATGAAACTACGAAGAAATTCCAATCCATTCGCGTTTTATTGAGATATATCATCCTATACCTACTTTTGGGACACCCGTTATATAGAATACCCGCGTGGTACCCGATCCGGTGGGAATATCGCGATAAAATATAGCCTATGTTAATCAAGAATACTGCAGCATTCTAAACGTGCAAGAATTGTTGAAATCGGAACATTATTTAAATATTTACTGTTTTGCATTCCCAATGCAAATTTTATTATTGAAAAATTTAAAATGAAGTATTTAAAAAACTAACGACTAACGACTCTGTGTAGCTCAGTCGTTAGAGCAGTCGCGTCCCATTGGAGCTGGTTGTGAGACGGAACGATTTTTTATTTTTAAATAGTTCATTTTCAATTTCTTTTCATCTGTCCAGTAGTTTTTGAGTTTATTCATTTCATACATAATTTGTTTAAAGTGAGTAATATTTTATTATATCAGTTTTGTTTTTCAAATATTAGAAAGAATATTGGTACCTATGTTTATCCGTTGTTTAGTAATCATTACACGAGTACTTATAGAATTTACTTCGGGTTCTATAATTGGTACAATTGTAGGAAAATTTGTTCAACTATCCTGGCAGAAAGAAGCGAGTATCTTAAATTACCTAAAGCAAAATAAACTTTTCATTGGTCTTTCAGAAAATAACAGCGCCTTGATCATAAGACATATTACGGCTCACCTTCTACTGTTGAAGCGATCCAAACAATAAAAATCACAGACACTAACATTATTAACACTGTACTTACTCCAAATGTACACAGGTCTACCCAACTTCATACAAGGAAGGACATATTGTCAAACCACAGATGAGTCAAGTCAGTTTTTGCAGGATAAATTCCTGATAAAATATATTACCGTCAACGGAAATATCAATTACTGTAAGGGACAAATGGACGAAAATAAGTTAGGTATATAATACAGTTCGACTGCAAATTGAAGCTCTATCAGATGGTACATTTAGAATTTCGATATCATAAAAAAAGATCTCCCTTACAGCAACAACTTAAGTATAAAATTATCTAAAAATCTCTAGAAATGTAATGTAAGGTACATCTGACTACGGTGAAGAATTCATGATTAATGTAATGACGTTTCATTTTGATAACAATATACCGTTTTAAGACACTGCAATTACTAGGTGTCCCTTGCATTAAAAAAGTTTGCTAAATTCAAAGCAACGTGACCCTTATATTAATGTCAAAAATTTATGAAACTTGTTAATTTTGTAAAATTTTCTATTATTAATTCCGTGTTTAAAAGTTGTTTATTGGTTTTATATCAATCAGTAGGTACAAATTATTATTACTTAGTTCTCACACATAGAAAGAAATTAATCTTTGTAAACACTTAGGTTAAATAAAAAGGCTTTTCCCTTGCCAATTGTATAAAAACAAAAAGAATACTATAAATCAAATCAAGAAAAATCTAATAAAACACTACCTACTTTTAAAATTAGCTATGGCTAAAAACTCCTCCAAATTAAAACTCGCCTATCAACCATACCTGTGCCAGCAACGCATTCTTTCGTATTTCGGTCACACGATACGCAGAGGTGACGACAGCCTGGAAAAACTAATTTGTGGTCGGGAGCACCGAAGGAAAAGATCACGCGGTCGCTCACCTACAAGATGGACCGACCAAGCAAAAGACTCGTCATCTTCAAAACTACACACGGTCGTAAGAGACGCGCTGGACCGTGACCGGTGGAGGCAAATCATCCGCTCCAGATGCAACCCTGATGCTGACCACGATCCTCAGACATGAGGGACCGACCCCAGAGAGAGAGATGGCTAGAAACAAGTAATGCACTAAAACAGTATAAAATAAAAGGAAAGGACTATTTTTGCTTATTAAAAACTTCAAATAACAACTAATTTAGAGAATCATAAGAGAAAAATAACTGAGAATCATAACTTTTGGCTTTTTAATGCAATTTTACGAAAACTATACCTTAAGTGCCCCGGTAACGATCAATCGTCATTCGTCAATTGTTACGTGATTGACCGTTTCAATTGAAGGTGCGAATGATGGAGCTTCAATCGATGCGTCAATTGCTCGCGCCATGTTTCTCATCGAAAAACCTGTCAATCGCACAGCGAGACGATCAATTGGTAGCGTCAATCGCGATTGTCAATGGGCTTTCCATCATTCGCATCAATCACGTAGTTTCGAATGACAATCGCTTCAATTGCCTCTGTAGACGATCATTTGGTCCGTCAATGACGTAAACATTGTCAATTGCGATTGATCGTTACCGGGGCACTTAATACCGATACCTTTCTGAATTAAACTTAGCGAAACTGTAAAATTACCTACATTTATAAGTAGCTGTACTGAAAGCGTCAAACACAAGCTATTAGACACTTTTACGAGATATTTTCTTTTTAGGGTTCCGTAGTCAACAAGGAACCCTTATAGTTTCGCCATGTCCGTCTGTCCGTCCGTCCGTCTGACCCCAGTCTAGCTCACCAACAAGCAAAGTAATCCTATAAGGATTGATTATAAGTCTGCCTCTACTAATAACGTTCTTGTAAAGGATTTGTTGTAGACTCTTTTACTTATAATAACATTTGACAAGTCGTAATATACTCAAGGGCAACAGTTTTTATATAACTATCTTATAGCTTGCTACAAGACTAAAGTTTAAAGCATTTATAGGACACTTTTACTACTAATAGCATTTCACAAGCATAGATATTCTTAAGAGCTTTTGCTTTTATATCTCAGTCTTGTAGTTAGCTGCAAGAGTATGTTATAGGACACTTTAAAGAATAAGTCTCGTATAATTGTTTTTGGTAAGACTATATAGTCCTGAGTAATATTTTGATCTAATAGTAGCATTTTGTAAGTAGAACAAGATTTATAACACACTTCTCTGAGATTACTATAAGTTTGAACTGCTATAGTTTTATTTGAGACTTTTTTAAATCTTATTATACTCAATAAGAACGTTATGAGATCAAAAAAGCTTACGAGCCACTAGGTCAAACACTTAACTAGTAAACATCTGCCATTTTGTTGATTTCTCCATTCTCTTGAGGAAATAAGTTTAAATATAAATTTAAATTATTGGAAACGATGCAAAAGGAGCGTTGGTTTCAAAAGAAAAGTGACAAAAACGTATGATGAGTTAGTGAATAGGTGATCATTTGGAGAATAAACCCGACAAGATCAGAAAGCAAACAAAGCTTTTCCAGTGCGAATTCAGGTGAACTGACAGAGGGTTCTGCATATTATTCTATTAGCATTTTTTTTTTCTGCATCTCACCATTCAGAAGGTGAAGAAGTTCAACATTGGAAAGAAGAAAACCATTTCAAATGAATGAATAAATTCTAATAAATGAGTCCTAAAAAGTGAATAAAAACATTACTTAGTGTAAATAGATTTCAGGGAACCCTAATTTGTTTCAAAATGGAGAAGAGTTATCTGGACTAAAACTACTACGAGCACTAATTTACCTATAATGGTTCTACAAAGTACTTAATGCAGAGCAATTTTAAAACATGGCGAATATAAATAAGAATTTGATTAAATAAAATTTTTACAACATTGTACTATGTGCTTATTTCCGAGGGGCATTGGTGAAACTAACCAAATTACTGTACATATTTACAGTAAAAATGAGTTCCCCATCCTCCCATTCACTCACATACTTAATTACAAATACTTACTACAATGTATTATTATTTCTATAATAAAAGCAAGTGTATTTACGTATACAATTTAACTTTAACAAAATAACTAGGAACAATATTAACTTATAAAATTTACTTCTAAACACATTAGCTAATTACATTATAAACAATATTGAATTAGTAAGATACTTGTGTAATAAAATAATAAGAGCGTTTGTGCTTGTAATTGTTTCGACTTAAATTATTATAGAAGCAATTGCTTTTCGCAAACGCTTCCTCAAGTATGTTAGAGGGCTTTGCGACATTCTATAAGCTGGTTATAAGATAATTACAGAAATAATAGCTCCTATAACTGCGCCCAAATCCAGGTTTGTAGCATACTACAAGTTTCTTATAAGAGAGGTTAGAAGTAGTCTTGAAGATAGCTATAAGAACTGATTTTGCTAGTTATAGACTCTAATTAGTACTAGAAAGCTTGAATATACATATTTACCACGCCAACAAAGTGGTAAAGTAAAATTTTGAAAAATATTTCAAAATTTTTTAGGTTACCTCCCCTACACGTGAAGTGGGTATGTATTTTTTTTTCTTGTCTACCCCATAGTGTAGGATGTCATTGTATAATCATCATAATCATAATCATTTATTTTCAGGCTGCAATGGCCCATAGATATATACCTTAAAATAAAATAAATACTAAAAATAACAACAATTCTGTTAGTATACAAAACTTAAGATTAGGTTAGTAAGAAAAACTTTAGGTGACTTTCGGCGTCGAATCGGTGGCTTCTGGCAAAGTCCCACGGAAGCGCCGGTAAACCACACCCTGCGGCCAGAAATCTTCCTTCATGAAAGTTTCCAGCCTCGCTGTCGGGACGCGCACCACAAACGATTTGAAATTTGTGTTGCGGCGCGATTCAAAACCTGAACTCTAAGGCAGAAGTTGGCCTTTTTCTTTATATACTCTGTCACATCCCCTGCAGTGATAGTGTGGTGTAGACGGGACAGGTATACAGCCGTATTCGGTATGGCAGCTCGCAGCAGGAAGTTGGGCCCTGTCGGTGCGGTACCATACTGGTTTTTCGACGCCCGCTGACGATGTCGCCTTTGTTTCCGAACCTCGGTAAAACCTTGGTCATCTTGGCCCGGAAGGACAACATTCGTTGCAAGCGCTCTTCTCTCGGTGTCTGGCTTGTGCGGCCGCGAACTTGTTTTGGCGGCAGCAACAGCAGCATAGTTGACAGGCGCGCGCGGCGCATCCGCTGTAGGAAGCGGCGGCGGCGCGGCGCGGGCGGGAGGCGCGCTCCTCACGGGGTCGGCGCTCGCGACCGGCAGCGGTGGCGGCGCTCGGGATTTGTCGGGCCGTGGCGGAGTCGGCGACGAAACTGCTGACTTGCAACTCGACGCTGTCGATGGGCGTTTTCACACTGGACGATAACGGTAACGACACGATATTACACCGATATCGTCCCGATATTGTCCGCCGATATCGGCGCGATATCGTCACGATATCGTCACGATATCGTCACGATATCGGAACGATATCGGTGTGTGAAACGATAACCAGCAGCTTGCTATGCGGTTAGTCGCATTACGCCAGCTAAAGTAACCGCGCGGCTCCAAGTTTTATATTAGTTATTATACTAGTATAGGTATTCGAGGTAATAATGGCAGCAGTAAACAAATTACGTTTGCTTTATCTTTTATATTTACGGCGAAAAAAACGATATCGTTAAAGAACATTTTGAGTTGATCCTATTCTTCAAGTGCGATATTTAGAGGGAACATATTACCTTCTCTTCGATAAACTGTGTGCGCGAAGTAAAATGTTTTATAATTTTTTTCGAATAAGCCAGGACACTTTCGAGGACATTTTATTTATTTGGTGGATCAACAGTTAAAATACCAATTATGAAACTATTAATAGCTACAGTAAACCAATTATAGATCCACACCAATAAGGCACATTATTTTTACATGCACATATTACTTACCTATATAAAAAAAAGCGCCTTTAAAAAAATGCCACCAAAAAGTGAGAAATAAATAATACCTCTATACTGGATTAACACCAAATAACGTAAGTAAGTACTTTCAAGACGTCGCCGTCGGGCACTTCAAAGTACTACTTATGTTATTTGTTGTGAATACAGTTTTAGAGTTAGAGGTATTATTTCTGACTTTTTGGCGGCATTTTTTTGAAGGCACTTTTATTTTTTATAAAAATATTTTTTATGTCATTCTTTTTAGTGCATCATGCAGGCAATTTTCGTGTACCTACCTATTATCTTGGTAAATAGTACCTATAGTATAAACACATCTTAGATTTCTGCGCGAACTGTCCATATAAATAAAACACTTTCACGGATTTTTTCACGCAATTTATTTAACAACTTGGTTGTTGTTAAATAAATTGCGTGAAAAAATCCGTGAAAGTGTTTTATTTATACCTATAGTATGTTAGGATGTACACATAAACCGCATCAATCACAAATACTCATCTGATGTAAAACGTATCAAAATCGATTCAGCCAAACGTGAGATATTCACGGACAAACATACATAATGTACATAAAGGAACAAACTGAGAACCTCCTTTTTCAAAGTCGGTTGTAATACCAAAACCTTCTCCTAAATGTAACAAATACTTTTCTGAAAACCGCATCTCGCGGAATAACCTTCATACATACATACGGGTCAAACTGAGAACCTCCTTTTTTGAAGTCGGTTAAAATACTAAAACCTTATCCTAAATGTAACAAATACTTTCCTGAAAACCGCATTAAAATCAGTTCAGCCAAAAGCGAGATAATCGCGGACAAACATACATACAAAAAAATACAGGTCAAACTGAGAAGCTTCTTTTTTTTGAAGTCACTTAAAAATTATTACTATCGTTCGGTCATTGTCGATATTACATACTCGAAATAGAAGAGAGAGGTGAGGCGGGAGGAGATCCACCTCCTCTCTCCTCTCCACCAATCAACAAGCAGGCATAATCGTCGCGGAACTCACACCTAGCAAATCAAGAAAAAAAAGCGCTACCTAGCGGTGGCTTTTAGCGTAAGAACCCAAAAATGCAGTAAATAACAAATAAACTGTTAATTACCCTTGGTTACTTTCGTTATTAACCGGCTTCGCATCTTCCGCACTTGTGTCGTCACCGATATCGGCACGACAGACGATATCGTTGACGGTAACGACACAGTGTGAAAGCATTTAGTAGTGATTGTATGAAACTGCCAGTCCGACGATATCGTGCCGATATCGTGTCGTTACCGTTATCGTCCAATGTGAAAACGCCCGATGTATCGAGGCATGCCCCGCGTCGCATGTTTACATTCGAGCCCACGATCGGTGACCTAGTTACAGCGAGTGATTCACGTAAATCGTCAACTTCCTTACGCAATTCACTCACTGTGTTTTCAGATGTTTGAAACTTTAACATCATCTCGGCCAAACTTTTCTTCAGGGTAACGATATCCTTCAGAAGGCAGGTCACATCGACGTGATCGAAGGCATCGAAGGTGACGGGAGGCATCTTGTTGAGGTCTCTCGCCACGAAGGTGGGCACGTCGTCAGGATCGGTTTCCTTAAGCAGGGTGATGATCTCCTGCAGGCTCTTCTGTGTCCCATCACGTCTCCGGGACACCATCTGGTCAATCTTACCGAGAGACTCGTACAGCAGTTTCTTCGCTGCGGCCACATCATCCTCACTGAAGTTAGACTTGCAGATTTGGAGCGCGCTCACCTCATCCATGACGTCCAGCTTTTGTTGTAGGAACGCCAGGAGTTCGTTGGCCACAAGTTTATCACTCATGGCTTGTATACGTAACGCGGCACTTGGCCGCGTTTCACAATTTAATAAAAATTTTAGCTCGCGTCTGCACCGATCCGCATCGCGCACATGACTGATATATGTATAGCAATTTTAAAAACGTTGTAGGTTCGTGAAGACAGTTTTTTGATTGAGGCATCTGTTTGTGAATTATTAAGCTTTAAAGTGCAAAATTTTGTTAGAGTCAAGTGTGTCCCTCCCCCCCCCCCCCCCTACCAGCCATGTGGTGGTTTCTGGATACGTGAAAAAATTCACGATAGTAGTACATATGACGAAGTTAAAAGGAAAACTATCACAGCCAAGTTGGCTTTATAAGATAAGATAAGATAAGATAAAAATATTCTTTATTCACTTAGACATAATATATATGTACTTATGAATCGTCAATATTTTCCTACCACCTCAAGACTTTTTTAACTGACAAGAAGAATGGGCGCAAGAAACTTGCCAGCGTTTCTTAGTTAGGTAACGACATTTACAAAAAAAAACATATCGTTACTAATACAACAATTGCTTAGTATAAAAATACATCATATTAAACAGTGATTATGTTATGTGTTACATCATGACCATGCATTGCGGTCATTCAAATAATCGTCTACTTTATAGTATCCTTTGCTCATCAGCGACTCTTTAATGTAACATTTAAATTTATGCAATGGTAGTTCAATTATATGCAGTGGAACTTTATTAAAAAAGGCTATGCTTTTCCCCAGAAATGAGGCTCTGGATTTTTCTAGCCTAAACTTGGGTACGACAAGTTTATCTTTATTTCTTGTGTTAAAGCGATGAATATCGCTCTGCTTTACAAATGTATTATAATACTTTTTTACATAAATTATATTTTCATAGATGTAATGTCCGGCAACCTAACCTAACTCCTGCAACAGTTAAAATGTTTATTTCTTTAAATAGATCTCTTAAAGAATCTTTCGATCGGAGGTTGTAAATGGCGCGAATAGCCCTTTTTTGGAGCACGAATATACTTTGGATGTTAGCGGCTGAGCCCCACAACAAAAGGCCGTAGGACATAACACTATGAAAATAACTAAAATAGACTATTCTAGCCGTTTCAATATCGGTTAAGAGCCTTATTTTCTTAACTGCGAATGCGGCCGAACTGAGTCTACTCGCCAAGGCTTCGATATGAGGATCCCATTGTAGTCGCGAGTATAATATAATACCTAGAAATTTTGTATTGTTAATGAGTTCGACCATATCGCCGTCTAGTCTAATATGAAAATCAACTTGTCTTACATTAGGTAACGAAAATTTTAAACACTTAGTTTTCTTTGAGTTTAATGATAAATTATTACTATTAAACCAATGTGACACTTTTGAAAGAGCACTATTTACTTCGTCAGAACAGTCATCACCTCTATCTACTTTAAAGACTAGAGATGTATCATCGGCAAATAGCACCGTCTCACATAAATTCTTCGCGTAGTAAGGAAGGTCATTTATGTATATTAAAAACAACAGCGGGCCCAATATTGATCCTTGGGGTACGCCCATAGTAATGGGAGCTCCGGTAGACTCAGTTTTATTAATAACTACCTTCTGAGTTCTTTTATACAGATATGAATGCATAAGGCTTACTGACATTTCAGAAACACCATAATGTTTTAACTTCCTTAATAGTGTTTGGTGATCAACACAATCGAATGCCTTGGAAAGGTCACAAAAAATAGCGATTACATCCTGCTTGGAGGATCCTGGGAGGACCCAGGCATCAAGTACATATTTTAGAAATGCAACCCCAGCATCAGTTGTACTTTTACCTTTTGAAAAACCAAACTGTTTCTCATGCAGTATACTATTTCATTTAAAATATTCTAAAAGTTGAGCATAAATTAATTTCTCAAATATTTTACTTATTGCTGGTAGTATGGATATAGGTCTAAAATTTGCTGGGTCACTTTTGTCACCAGCTTTAAACAGAGGAATAATTTTACTATTCTTCATTAAATTAGGAAAGACCCCTTCACTTATACATTGGTTAAAAATTATTGCTAATGATGGAGCTATCACATCAATTATTGATTTGATGATACTTGTAGATATGCCCCAGAGATCTTCTGTTTTCTTAATATTTATTGCTTTGAATGCTTTAATAATATCTTCGGTAGTGACATAGCTAAAACTAAATGTTTCCTGGCACCTGTTCACACTAGATTCCATAAGAGAGACAGCGGTGTTGGGGCAAGAATTAAGTCTGCTAGTAGTTTCTAACGGTATTCGAGCAAAGAAACCTCCAAAAGCACTAGCCACCTCAATATCCGATTCAAAAGTCTGATCACTAATTTTTAAGTTAAATGTATTAATTTTGCTTTTTGTTTTGCCAGTTTCTTGGTTTATAATACTCCAGGTAGCTTTTATTTTATTTTCAGATGATTTAATTTTATTTGAAATATACTTACCTAGATTTTGCCAAAGCACATACTTTCCTAAATGTTATTGAATATTTCTTGACATATTCAATGAAGCTAGGATCACAGGAAATCGTTTTTTGTGCATAGAGTTCAAATAACTTTCTTCTGCTATTATAAATACCAGGTGTGGCCCAGTCACTGAACTTCTTACGATCATTACACTTTATAACTTTTTGTTTAAAATTGTTACTAAATTCTTTTTCAACAATATCAAATAATTATTGATAAGAGTTATTAGCGTTAGCAGAAGCTGGCAAACATTGAATTTTATCTTGTACATTATTTCTAAATTTATTAATACCACGTTTCGGTATTGGCCTGCAAATTACTTCGCGTTTAGGAATAACATTATAGTGCTCAAAAGAAGCTAGTTGTCCACTGTGGTCGGATTTAATAATATTAATTACCGATTTCTCAATTAAGTTACAGTTGGAAAAGATGTTATCTAAGCAAGTAGCCGATGTTGGCGTAATTCGCGTCGGCTCATTAAAAGTGTGAAGCAAATTAAATGATTTAAAAAGATTGAGGAATTTACTGGAGAGTTGTGCTAATTTAATATCTAAGATGTCTATATTAAAATCTCCACAAACTACAATTTTTTTATTCTTACGACAGCATATTTTCAAAACATCCTCCATAGTGGACTCAAAGACTGTGTAATTTGCTCCAGGGGGGCTATATACACAGATTATAATTATTTGTTCAAGTTCCACGCATGATATCTCACAAATTCGTTCAACAGAGAGGGATACTATATCCTTTCGCTCTTTATCATATCATTAATTAGGTAAAATTATTAAAGAACCCCTCTTATTGTAGTTTTTCTATTGAATGAACTTACAACACTATAATTATCCAAATTTAACAATAATTCATATTCTTTTAACCAATGTTCAGTAACACATAACACATCAATATTTTCACAATTTAAAAATAAACTTATTTCTAGGTCTTTGCCAGCAGAAAAGTCTTGGATATTCTGGTGTACTATTTTTAAACATTTAGGCCTTTCTCTTGTCAATACTGGGCTAGAGTATGCCTCCGTTGTCTCTAATGGTAATTTAAATTAACCATGTCAGTATTTGGATTCAAAAGAATCGAATTATTTGGAACAGATTCCAAAGTTACATTAGAAGTATCAAAGTTAAACTGCTCAATAGAAGCAGAGGTTGTACTAGCCAAGTTATTGGCTAATTGTTTAAAATAAAATGATAGCGATACCGCTATTTGTCGCTTAAGATAATTAGGCAGATAATATTTATCTTTAGTCAAGTTAAATTTGTATAACAATGTGTTGATGTCAATTAAATGCATCTGCTGACTATTATGATAAGCTATTGTGCTTAAGGTTAAGTTTAAGTTATGTCTAATTTTATTTTCTAGCTGTGAAAAACCTTGACTATAAGGAAATTGTAAACATAACAACTTTTTTACATTTAAAGAGCATAATGGACTCATTATGTATCAATGAACTCATGTAACTACAGTATGATATTAATTGGCTTTTATTTATATTACCTCTATTTCCAATTAAAACTATCAAATTAGTGTTTTCATCATAAGATTTTCTGACAATTAATTTCATTATCTCATTTAAGGTTGAGCCAGGCATACAATAATTAATAATGCTCGCTTCAGAGTGTTTCTGGATGAATTGGCCTAAATTTTTCCCAATCTCATCGCAGAACATAATTGTTTTAGTGTCATTAGTTTTAGTAGGTGGGCTATTTTCATTATTCAGCAATAAACTATTAATAGAATCTATAGTATCAGTGTTAGGGACTTCAGGGTTGGTTGGTAAAATAACCTCCTGCGAAGTCAGGTCTAATGTCTCATTTTGACATGAATGACTATTTATTTTGGTACAACTACAGCTGCATTTTTTTCCTAATGATTCAAACCGATCTGAATTAAAATTGCAAAAGTCAATCATATTATATGCAGCCATTTTTTGATTACTTAATTGTTTGCGAGAAAACTCACACAAGTTGGTGTACATTTCCCTAAGTGAAAGTTCCAAAATGTCAATCTTATTACCTAATTGACATCCTATTATTTCACTTTCTTTGTTCTTATTACATGTTTCCATGTTTATCACATTTAATTGTTCTAACAATAGCTTGCGCTCTTTCCTTAATTGACAGTATTTATTATAATAATTTTGTTTTTTAATTAACTTCTGTGTTTTCTTTATGTACCTATTAATTTTGATACATTTCTTAATTTTTTTCCCGCTACTAAAATGACATATACTTTTATTATTAGCAAATGGTTTACTAACATAGTTAACACATTCCGAAGTGGAATTGTCATGTGTAGCAGAATTGCATTGCATCAACTCATCAAAGAGGCTTTGAGAGTGCCTTTAAGTTTTTGAGATATAACACATTTTCGAAAACCGCAAATATAACTTTGTCATTCATACGAATACTATGAAAAACAAAGTTATTTTTTTCTGGCAAAAAATGACAGTGGTATTTTTGCTAGGTGTACGTAATCGGTACGTTAAGTGGGTACGGAACCCTTCATGAGCGAGTCCGACTCGCACTTGGCCGATTTTTTTTATTCGTCGTTCGAGCTTTTGTGTAAACAGAACAATAGTGCGGTCCATTCGAAATTATTTTTTTCACATAGTTATCGATGAAATAACATATAAAAAGTATAAGTATATAAGTATAGACGACCGACCTTCTGCGCCAGTGGTCTCGGGTTCGATTCCCGAACAAGACAAATATTTGTGTGCACGAACATGTCTTTTTGTCTTGGTCTGGGTGTTAACTATGTATGTATATTATGTATGTATTTACAAACAAATAGTAGATTGTACAACAAGTGCATAAAAGGTACCATTTTACCCGAGACGTATATATCCATCCGAGCCGTAGGCGAGGGTGGATAGTCAATTCGAGGGTAAAATGGGTTTTATGTACGAGTTATACACTCTGCTTTTCACTTCGAGTGTGAGGAAAATAAATAACAATATTGCAAAAAAGAAAAAAATGAAGACTTCGCCATATTGGCGGGAAGACTTTCTTTCTCTTTTTTTTATACGGGCATTGGCAGCACAGTGACTTTAGCATAGATCGTAGTCCATAATACTCTTGAAATACTAATTATTCCTTAGAAAACTCATTAATTTTGCCTAGTTTTATTAATTTAATAATTTAACATGGATTATGTACAAAATTTAAGAAACAGAATGAAATACGTTAGGTATTAATAAAGTTTATTTAACGAAGTTTAATAGCGTGTGTGACTGTTTACCTGACGACCTTTGTCTTAAAGTCTGAGACTTAGACGAAGATTTTACTTTATGCACTAGAGCATAAAAAGCGATTTTATGCCGCCTATACCCAACATAAACACTAACTTTACGAGCATGAGAAGTAAAAAAGTATTTAAGTATAAATTTATCCGTTATCAAGTTTTCCATGATACAGTTTCTTAATGAAATTAAAATGGGCTTAGATAATTGGTGTGAATGTAAGAAGTTATTTATTTATTTATATATATATATTTAGAATCTACTTGAAAAAACCTATCGAATAAGAGTATAACATAAATTACAAAAAAAAATTTTTTCGAATTTTTAAAAAAAAATTCTTCCGTTTTGCACAATTACACATCTGATCCGGTCTGAATTCAATTTCTTTTTCTTTTTTTTCTTTCGGATCACATATTATATTGTATTTTTATACTTAGTACGTAGAATTTATTGCACTTTTGAACATCGAAAACCGCGTTCAAAACACATAAAAATTGCAATAGTTACAAAAAAAAAGTGTGGGGGTAGTCACAAATGGCACCAACACCATATGGTGCCATCGGTCGTTGAGAGGTGAGTAACTAAAGAAAATTGTTTTCCACTCAGGTCGTTGAAGCTAAAAGAGTTCCATCGCTGCGACTACTCCGACTGCCGTCACGACGCGGCCAGTTGCCGCAAACTGACGGTAGTTGAAGCTGCTTGGTCTACTACCGTCACCCTTAACATGGGATGCAATATAGATAAGCTGCTGAAGATAAGAGTATCTTTTTTGCCTTTTGAGGTAAGTGCGTCTACTTCTTAGTGTTTCGATGGAGGTTACTAAATGGTTAAAAATGGTTAAAAGTTAAAAATGGTTAAAAGTTAAAAATGGTTAAAAGTTAAAAATGGTTAAAAGTTAAAAATGGTTAAAAGTTAAAAATGGTTAAAACTCGGTTACTTTGACAGCTATCTTGGTTGCCATCATGAGATCAACACGTGTGTAGGTGTTAAGACTCTCCGAGCACGATGATGGGTGGGCCATCGTTTGAACTACACTGTAAAGACAGTCCACAGAACCACCCAAAAATCCTGACCAGACCATATTTTCCTTGCTCCGGCCGTCAGAGTCCGTCAGTCTGAGTCCGAAGAAGAAGAAAGAAGACATTTATTGAAGCTTGTTTAATAGGACTTCCAGATTGGCCATGGCAATAATTACGGTGACGACCACAAAATCTTTCCGTGTTCTGTGGTGACGACGATGGCGACGATGACAGGCGACGATCAAACAACAAATGACGCTTGGTCAGCCGTGTTGTCCCCAAGAAAGGTTGTCCCTTATAAAGTGACAGCTAAACAACAATATGGCGCCCGACCGAGCGTAGTCGTTTCAGAACTTTTAAAAGATATTAAATTTATAAAGAAAATGGAATTTAGCAGTAGGTACAATTTGTTGATGGATGTTAAAATAATCACTGATAAATATAAAAAATTGTATAGCTCATAATAATAACGATAAATAGTAATAAGTATGGTATCTAACACCTTATTGATCAACTAATTTAAAAAATGAGTAAAATAATTAAAAGTAAGTTTGTAATGCAAAAAAGCAAAAGATATTTAAAATAGCTATCAGGTATTTTATTACAATCGATAGTTATCTGGAAGGATATTTCATTCGGATTTCAAAGGTAGAAATATCTTCACATTGATGATACTAATGCTGACTAACAGCGCCTAAAAAGTATTGGAAAGATTCGACGCTTTCTCTAACGGCTCCGGTAGGTAAGCGGTCAGAATATTCAGACGAAGGTCCCGGGTTCCATTCCCGGCGAACTGTTTGGTAGGAGGATGGGTCGTTTTTTTATAATATTTGTTTTTCTAAATATGTCATTATCAATAAAATGGGTATTTTTTTATTTTCAGGATATCTGCAAATTATCGCCTGATGACAAAATTCCTTTCGTCGAATACAACATTCGTGTATACAGATATTGCAGCAACTAAATTATATTTAACAACGGCAAAAAATATTTTTTTTTTCTGTGTTCGAACTTATAGGGAGCGCGGTATGACAAAACCAGTAAGTAATACTAGTCTAAAATATAGACTACGTACTATACGACCGCCCTGAATCGGTAATACTTCGTTTTTTTAACATAAAAACTTTTTTTTTTTACAATTAACCATTCTTGGAAATTTCACATTTTTACAAGTTTTAGTGAGAAATTCTGAAGAATAAACAGCAAAAAAATATGCATTTAGTTTACATACAATTCTCTGATTGTAGGTTGTAGGATCTGAGAGCTTTGTATAATTTCCAAATTAGGTATATGAATTGTATGGTAAATATAAAAAAGTCAAAATATCATTATTTATTCGCAGTTATATATAGGTGCTTTATATTAAAACACATAGTAATCATATGCATCACAAGTTACTATCACAAAAATAGTAGCTATTTTTTATTTGAATTTAAATAATAAGCAATATTTTGTTGAATTTACAATGAAACTTATTTCAAGCTTTATTTTATACAATAGTTTTAGTAACTTTAACTTTTATTTTAGTTATGAATACTCAGTAAGTTTTTTTATTTTTTTAAGGCCATGTTAATGAGCCAAATTTTTGTTTAAATTTGTATTTTTAGACTTATGTTATTTTTTATATGTCAATCATCGTACTATGATATGATTGAGATACATAATACACATTTAAAAAGACATATTAAGTAGTATTTAAATTATTAAACAACATTTTTTCGTGTGCTGTATGCATGAAAAAATTAATTGGATAAAAAATCATATCAAAATATACATTCCAAGCCAGTACTTAAATATTGTAAGTATTAAGTTAACGTATTCTCGAGATTTTAAATTATTTTTATGCATTCACAATGCAATTCTGTAAGTATAGGAAAAATGTGATAGTAAAAAACCACGAGCCCTATAAGTAGCTTTCAGGCGGGATTCGAACCCGCGCCTCCGGGAATCCGGCCCGATGCTCTGACCAACTAAGGTACCGAAAGGCTTACACGACTCGTCGAATTTTGCTATCACTTGTTACGCTGTAGGCCAGCGTTGCTTCATCAATGCGAGGAAACCCTCGTGATTATGCTTTCAATTGCTTATGCCGCCGATCGTTGTGGACCGATTTAAATACCAAAAAGAAACTTTTAAGTCTTGCAGCTAAGATAAGAAGAAGGTTGAGGACTTACAGGGTGCAGGGTGGTCCTGATCTTCGCGGAAATGGTCACCTTCAACACTTCACTGTATCGAAAGAGTTTTGATATATCTTGGAGCGTGCGCGCACAATGATAATAATGCATATGATGCCCGTTCGATAGTTTTTGCAGGACTGGCGACGTCACCGATTATCGAGTGACGTATCGATTGCGTTTCACAAGACAGTTGGAGGGGAAAAGGTTATAGGATTAATCTAAGCTGCAACATTTCCCCCCACTTGAAATCGATAGATTTCACATGATATATTCCCGAACGCAACCCAGAGCGCTCCAACGTTTGCCTCTGGAGATGCCTGTGAGATGTGACGCGTGAGATGTGCATACAAATTTGTAACTATGTAAATAATTGTTAATATAATGCTAGCTTAAGTTAGATATAAGGTTTGAGTTTTATTAAGTAAGTTAGTATCTGTTTTTAATAAGAGTTTATATATAATATTATTTGTTTTAGATAAGATAGTAGAGATAAGGTTTGGAAAATTTATTTAGATTAATGGTCCATAGGTAATGGACAAACCTTGACCACGGGTCGAACCAATATGCCTTTGTGGGTTTTGACGGTGACAACCCTGACAGTTTGGTCTTGACCTGGGTGAACTTTTATAATTTTTCCAAGCCTCCACTCGTTAGGTGCTAAGTTAGGTTCCATGATGGTAACAATGTCACCCACAGCTAGCGCACGACTTTTATCTTGTGACCACTTTGCTCTTTGTTGGAGAGTATGAAGATAATCTCTTTGCCACCTTCGCCAAATGCTCTGAGATAACTTTTGCAACAATTGCCAACGCGAGCGCGGGTGCATATCATCGTCCAGATGTGGTTCTGTCACCGCTACCAAAGGACGACCTACAAGAAAATGGCCAGCCGTGAGAACATCCACCTCGTTAGGATCCGAAGATAATGTACAAATAGGCCTGGAATTCAACATCGCTTCGACCTTAGTTAATATGGTATAGAATTCCTCAAAGGTGAGTATTTGAGATCCTACAACACGCTTAAGATGGTATTTGGTGGATTTGATACCACTTTCAAAAATACCTCCGAAATGAGGGGCGGAAGGTGGGTTCAGTTTCCAAGTTATGTTTCGCGAAGCTAACTTATCGGAAATGCTTGACTGTTCGTCAGTTAATAATTTACTAACTTCACAGAGATAACGTTTTGCGCCTATGAAGTTCGTTCCGCAGTCTGTGACAATCTGTTCGCACAGTCCTCGGCGAGCAACGAAACGGTCAAGAGCTGCTATAAAGGCTTCTGTAGATAGCTCTGATACGAGTTCAAGATGAACTGCTTTTACTGAGAAACATACAAAAAGACATATGTAGACCTTGTGACTTTTTGCGTTACGACGTTTGCTCTCCTTGACGAAAAAAGGTCCTCCAAAATCAATGCCAACCGTTTTGAAGCATTGACCTTCAGCTAATCGACTTTTAGGTAGATCACCCATAATAGGTTGACTCCTAGAAGGATTTAATTTAAAACAAGTTATGCATTTAGATAAACGGGAACGAATTAAGTTACGAATACCTAGGATCCAAAATTTACGTTGAGTTAAAGATTGTAGTGTCCGAGGACCGCAATGAAGAAATTTAATGTGAAAGCTATCTATTATCATTTCCGATAAAAAAGAATTTTTGGGTAATAATAAAGGATGTTTTATTTCATTGGGTAGGTTCGCGTTGCGCAGACGTCCCCCCACTCGCAATAATCCAGATGAGTCAACAAACGGATTTAATTTCTGTAGATGTTTTGGCAAAGGTTTTTGTTTACATAAAGATTTTATTTCTTTTTTAAAGTATATAGATTGTACGTAACGTACAAGATAATTGAGAGAGTTTTCAAGTTCCTCTGAGGTTAAAAAACATAGTTTTCTTTGATTTAGAGGTTGTTTTAAATTAGATGTAAAACGTAAACACCAAGCTAAGATTCGTTGGAGTTTCGTCAAAGATGAGGTACGTTCGATGAGTGCCGGTATAACATTATTTGCGTCGACCTCGTGAGTGACATGAGATACTGAGATAGCTTTAAGCTCTGGCAAGGGCTCCGAAGGAGCCTGAGGGACGCTATTTGGCCACTCAGACACACCTTGACGGAGCCACTTAGGCCCAGTCCACCAGGCTTCATACACCGCTAGCTGAGAGCATGTGAGACCTCGACTGCATAGATCTGCGGGATTATCTTGAGTAGATACGTGCCGCCATAGATTTGGAGGTAAAGATTCGGTAATTTTTACTACACGATGAGCGACAAAAGTTTTTAGATTATGTGGGGCGGTATTTATCCAGGATAAGACGGTTGAACTGTCGGTAAATACTGTTGTTAAATGAAACGCAAATTTCTGTTTAGTTCCCTTTTTCACTCACTGGCGCTGTTGTCATCTGTCATTGTCACTGGTTTGACATTTACATTCTCTTCTTGCGTAGATTGCTTTTTTTTGCCGCGTATTTTTCTCATCAATACAATACCTATTGTAGAACCGAATATTATATTATTAGAAATAAAACTATTTCTATACTACAAATTACGTTCTCTTTTTCCTTCATGGTAGCAGAGCGTAGTTCCGTTGTGGTACAGTTGGAAATATTCGAAAAGTGAAGAAAACCTCAGTCAGTGAAAATTGTCGTTGCGATTTTGAATCTGAGGTGGACGCTATCATCAAAAGAACATATTTCTGGTGAAATAACTCAAGATGGGTTCAAATATGTTCAATTTAGAGAAACTGGTGGGCAGAGAAAACTTTTCCACATGGAAGTTTGGTATAAAAACCTATTTAGAACACGAAGATTTGTGGTCATGTATTGAGTGCCCGGTAGGTCAATCTGTTGATGCCAGCAAGGATGTCAAGGCTAAATCAAAGATTATTTTGCTGTTGGATCCGCAGAACTATGTTCATATACAAGAGTGCAAGACAGCAAAGGAAGTATGGGACAATCTTCAAAGGGCCCTTGATGATAATGGGTTGACAAGAAGAGTGGGTCTACTTAAGGATTTGATAAACACCACACTGGAATCAAGCAACAGTATCGAAGACTACGTAAGTAAGATAATGAACACAGCCCACAAACTCAGAAACATTGGTTTTGAAGTTAATGATGAGTGGCTTGGAACTTTGATGCTGGCCGGCTTACCTGATGAATACAAGCCTATGATAATGGGGCTAGAGAGTTCTGGCATTAAAATCAGTGCTGATTCTGTGAAATCTAAGCTTATACAGGAGATCAGTTCTACAAAATCTGCGGCTTTTTATACAAACTCTAAGAAAAATACACAGCCGGTGAAACCTAAAGGTCCCAGGTGTTACAAATGTAATAAAAAGGGTCATTTTGCAAAGTACTGTAGACAACAAAAGAAACAATTAGAAAACAAAGGTGAAAGTTCTAGTTTTGTAGCAGCTTTTTCTGCAACTGTAAAAGATAATATGAGTGACAGATGGTTCATAGACTCGGGTGCATCTATGCACATGACAAGCAGAATTGATTGGATGTATAATGTCATTGAGCCAACGGTAAACAACATTACAGTAGCCAACAGAGAACCGCTAGCTGTGAAAGGAGTTGGCTGTATAGATATTCAAGTAAACAAGGAAGCCAAGATACAAGTGAAAAATGTATTGTTTGTGCCCGGTTTGGCTGCAAATTTACTTTCAGTCAGCACTATTGTAAAGAATGGATATAAAGTTACATTTAATAATAAGGGATGTGAAGTCCAAAATGGGAAAGGTGAAGTTATATGTACAGCAACATTAAATAACAATTTATATATAATGGACTCAAGCAAAGAAGTGGCTCACTTTACCTCAAGTTTAGTGAGTGCAAGCAGCCCTTACTTGTGGCATCTGCGAATGGGCCATTTGAACATTGCGGATGTGAAGAAGTTGCCTGTTTGTTCTGAGGGTGTGACTCTGGCTCAGGAGAAAAGTAATGTCACCTGCACTCACTGTATGGAAGGAAGACAAGCCAGGCTGCCATTCAATAATGTTGGTTCCAGGGCAGTAAAACCGCTTGAACTAATTCATTCAGACTTGTGTGGCCCCATGGAGAACTCTTCGTTTGGAGGTATGAGATACTTTATAACTTTTGTGGATGACTTTACATGAATGGTCCATGTATACTTTCTCAAAGATAAGTTGAATATTATGGAGATATTTAAAGATTTTAAATTAAAAGTAGAGAATGAATTCAATCATAAGATTAAAAACCTTCGCACTGATAACGGTAAAGAATTCTGCAACTATAACTTTGAAAAGTTTTTGTCTAACCATGGTATTATTCATCAGACCTCTACCCCATACTCTCCTCAGCAGAACGGCTTGGCCGAAAGGATGAATAGGACCTTGGTTGAACGAGCAAGATGTATGTTATTCTATGCTGATCTGGAGAAGAGATATTGGGCTGAAGCATTAGCAACTGCAGCATATGTTGTAAACCGTTCCCCAACAAAGTCTTTAGAAGGTAAAACTCCATATGAACTTTGGAAAGGTAAGAAACCCAATTTATCTCATATAAAAATATTTGGCACAGAAGCTATGGTCCACGTTCCAAAAGAGAAACGGCAAAAATGGGATAAAAAATCAGTTAAAATGTTGTTGGTTGGCTATTTCGAGACTTCAAAAGGATATCGTTTAATGGATCCTAAGACACATAGAATAGTTAAAAGCAGAGATGTTGTTTTTATGGAAAATTGTAATAAGAATGTCAGTGTGCCTTTACAGTGTGAAACGTGTGCGTTACCGCCGCAAAAACTTGTGCTTTAGAGAGATGAGACCTTATCAGATAATTAGTGTGTCGTGAGGAGAAATTTGTTTACTAATAGCAAAATTTGTGTGAATTGTAGTTTTTGAGATATTTGACAAAAACAGTTTTTGCCAGGGTCACGTTTTAAACGTTACCCTGGCAAAAAAAGTTGTTTTAGCTCGGAACTATAAATACATGAATAGATAGCTTTTGTTGCGTTGTAAATGTTAGCAAACAGCAAAAATTGTGTGTGTTATGGTTCTTGAGTTATTTGAGTTTTTGCTGGGGTAACGTTTTGAGATTTCCCATATCTCAGAAACGGTTCAACGCAGAAGTTTGAAAAAAATACCAGTAAGAGACCTGAATTTGTTTAAATTTGTTTAAACATTAGTTTTTGATTTGGTTGTCGTAAACCAACGTAATTAAATGTTTTCGAAAATCAGAAAAAACTGATTTGTAAGTAAACTATTACATTTACAACCAAACAAACAGCTGCAAAAAATACCCGTGGTAGACACTTATTATGTCTAGAATTTTAGATCTTGTAACTTTACACGATTTAAAGATAAAGATAAATTTGATAAATTTTAGACTGGTCGTACTTTAGAGATCGAATACACAGTTTCCATAACATTATGGCACATGGCATACATTAAACAAATTTAAGTAATTCATGAACATTCGTTCCTGTTAATTTTAGCTTTCAATTACAGCTATCATGAAAGATATATCAAAAACAAGATTGCGACAGCAATTCTTTAATAAGCCGACCAAATTGTAAAGGTCACTTATAAGCGACCGCACCATACGTACGGGCTATCTTCGTAAATTAGCAGCTTAGTATCCGATGTTTTGTACAGTTACGCAGAAAAACGTTATTGGTAAAGTATTGATTCTACTAGTTTTCTATTTTATAAGTAAAAATCATGTTTATTAATAGTAGTTTTAAATAATTTAATGATTTACGATAGTTAAATAAAATAATAAATAAAGGTTGGTCAGTAGTAATCTATATCTACCTAAGTAGGTAATAATCTCAATAAGCAATATATAGTGTGATTTATTTGTCAGTACCAATCATGTACCAATAAATACATTTATAGTAATTTGTTGTTTCTCTTTAGTCAAACCAATTGTTTTATTTTTATACTACAACGCAACAAAAACGCCACGCTAAACTTTTTTACTTTCGCGATGCAAGTCGGTTCTCGCCTCGTTCGCCTATCGCAAATATTTACCGTTTTAAAGTCCATTGAGCGTTTTCACATTGGATTGGACGATAACGGTAACGAAACGATATCGGCACGATATCGTCGGACTGGCAGTTTGATACAATCACTACTAAATGCTTTCACACTGTGTCGTTCGTTACCGTCAACGATATTGTCTGTCGTGCCGATATCGGTGTAGTATCGTGTCGGTGTCGTTATCGTCTAATGTGAAAACGCCCATTCGCTTAGATAATGTCGCCCTTTTATCGCACCGCATTGGCACGTGCCGCTTTTTGTCAAAGGTTGCCGCCGCATAAACAAAAGAAGCCGCGTGCGGCGTACACCCGCAATTTAATTGGATTTTGGGATTCGGTATTTATTAAATTATATTTTCTTAAATAATCTATGTTTATTATAAATACAGGTGGTAACGACGGTTGTGACTTGTGACAATTCAGGCGATGATGAGTAATTATAATAATCATATAAAAATGATTATTATTATTATTATTTGTAAATCACTTATTTAACTTCCTTTTATATAAAAACTAGCTTTCCGCCCGCGGCTTCGCCCGCGTGGTATACCCGACGTTATCCCGCGGGAATGTGATATTTTTCCGGGATAAAAAGTAGCCTTAGTTTCTCTCCAGGCCACAACGTATCTGTGTCCCAAATTTCAGCCAAATCCATTGAGCCGTTTTTGCGTGATTCAGTAACAAACATACAAACATCTAAACATCTAAACTTTCACATTTATAATATTAGTAGGAAGTAGGATAGGTATACAAATTTTCATGAAGATTGACTTTGGTACCCAACTTGAGTGTATTATTTTATATCTGGATTTTATAGCAAGAGCCACAATGCCGTGCTAACTTTACACAACATGTCAAGCCAAGCCATAGTCATATTTTGACACGTGGACTGGAAGGTGACTATTGCTTAACCAACCTTGTCGTGGAAGTGGCACCAAATCACAAATTATATAGACTTGTCACCAATTTGTAACCTATCACGTGTTCTACAGGACTTCCGAAGTAAACTCGCTCTCTGAAATGTCAACGCAGCCGTGCGTAATATTGTCTTGACGCGAGACGAGATGGGAACGCTCGCTCTTCCGACCCAGCCAACGAATTAATCTGTGTCGTAAACAATGAGTCACACCAACACATCAAAATATGACTATAAAAATTATGCGTTTGATGCGAGTACTCGTGCAAGTAATAACAGTTTTGGTTTCATCGAAATCTGTCCAGGATTTCCAAAGTTACAGCGTTGTAAAGTTTCACCAGCTTTTGTAAATTTGCTTTCCTTGCGCGCTATTGCGATGACGTCATGTCGCAGTGACATCTCCGATTGCGGCTGCTGCGGGTGATTTCCGTCCAACTGTACCTACATAGAGTCCGTCCGTGCGCAATTTGGCGTTGTTGGCGCTAGTTACAGTACATTTTCTTCGTTCTAAGGTTATGGTAAATGATTAGTATTCGATTTCGACCGCGCGCAGCCGCACTCTAAAACTGTCACCTACTGTCCATTCCACTTATCTGACGAGCACTCTAGGAACAGTTTTTACGGGAAAATGTTTTTTAACAATTTTCCACGCAATTTTTCCATATATATTTCTTACCGTTAAATTAAACTTCCCCCTGGAATACGACAGACATTTTAAAACTAAAATCGACCCAGCCATTCTTTAGTTTTTGCGAGACTAACGTACATTTTATATTTAAAGATAATCTGACCAGCGAACTTTTGTACGCAACTGTACTAACAAAATATCCATAACATCCCGTTCATTTAAGATGGTTACGCTTATGTATGGCGCGGTCGCTTTTACGTGACCTCTACAATTTGGGCGGTTTACCAGAGAATTGTTGTCATGTTCTTGTTTTTGATATATCTTTCATGATAGCTGTAATTGAAAGCTAAAATTAACAGGAACGAATGTTCATGAATTACTTAAATTTGTTTAATGTATGCCATGTGCCTTAATGTTATGGAAACTGTGTATTCGATCTCTAAAGTATGACCAGTCTAAAATTTATCAAATTTATCTTTATCTTTAAATCGTGTAAAGTTACAAGATCTAAAATTCTAGACATAATAAGTGTCTACCACGGGTATTTTTTGCAGCTGTTTGTTTGGTTGTAAATGTAATAGTTTACTTACAAATCAGTTTTTTCTGATTTTCGAAAACATTTAATTACGTTGGTTTACGACAACCAAATCAAAAACTAATATTTAAACAAATTTAAACAAATTCAGTTCTCTTACTGGTATTTTTTTCAAACTTCTGCGTTGAACCGTTTCTGAGATATGGGAAATCTCAAAACGTTACCCCAGCAAAAACTCAAATAACTCAAGAACCATAACACACACAATTTTTGCTGTTTGCTAACATTTACAACGCAACAAAAGCTATCTGTTCATGTATTTAGTTCCGAGCTAAAACAACTTTTTTTGCCAGGGTAACGTTTAAAACGTGACCCTGGCAAAAACTGTTTTTGTCAAATATCTCAAAAACTACAATTCACACAAATTTTGCTATTAGTAAACAAATTTCTCCTCACGACACACTAATTATCTGATAAGGTCTCATCTCTCTAAAGCACAAGTTTTTGCGGCGGTAACGCACACGTGTGAAACCGAGATACCCACTCAGGAGCCATCCTCTTCTGCACCTGTCCAAGTGATGTCTATGAAAGACTCAGATACACATGGAGGTAGTGGTGAAGACTCAAGTGAGTATGGCATCGACACTGGAGAAATGGATGACAGTTATCATCCCAGTTATCCAATAAAACAGAACTACAGCAGCAATGTAACATTAAGGCCAAAGAAGCAAAAAGGTGATGCACGAAATGAGAAGCAAGGTTTATTGTGTTTGTTTACTAATTTGACTGATCCACAGACTGTAGAGGAAGCGCTAACATCACCGCAATCTACAGAATGGAAAAAGGCCATGGATGAGGAATACCATTCCCTCATGAAAAATAAAACTTGGTCCTTGACAGATCTCCCTCAAGGTAATAAGGCTCTTCCATACAAGTGGGTATTTAAAACAAAAACTGACCCGGCTGGAAATGTTCTCCGTTACAAAGCAAGACTTGTGATAAAAGGCTATGCACAAAGAAAAGGCACAGATTATGAAGAAATATACTCGCCAGTTGTCAGGTATACAACTATACGCTACTTATTTGCATTAGCAGCCAAGCATGGATTACACATAGATCAGATGGATGCGGTATCTGCTTTTCTACAAGGAGAAATTGACAGAACCATATACATGCAGCAACCAGAAGAGTATAAGCAAGGGTCTCAAGTATGTATGTTGCATAAATCAATATATGGTCTTAAGCAAGCCAGTAGATTGTGGAATTTAAAATTAAATAATGTATTGCTCGAGTTGGGAATGTACCAATCAAAAACAGATCCCTGTGTATACTACAATGAAGAAAGAAATACATTCATAGCTATCTGGGTCGACGATTTAATTCTATTTACTGCTAAAGAAAGTACTAAAACTATGTTGAAAGAAAAGTTGAAGGAACATTTTGAAATGAAAGATATTGGTCCGGCAAGCCAATGTGTGGGTCTACATATAACCAGAGATGGAGACAGTGTGATGTTAGATCAAACCAAATATATTGATGAAATATTGTCAAGATTTGGAATGTCAGAATGTAAACCAGTAAAAACACCATTTGAAGTTGGTGTGAAATTAAATGAAAAGGCTGAGGAGGATACTGTAAATTGTCCATATCAACAAGCCATTGGGTCATTGCTCTATGTGGCTCAAGGTACTCGACCTGATATAGCCTTCGCAGTAAACACATTAAGTAGATTTAACCTAAATCCAACTACTGTGCATTGGACTGCAGTGAAAAGAATTTTTAGATACCTACAGGGTACAAAAGATTTAAAATTAACCTACACCAAAGATGGTAATGAGAAAATCACAGGTTATTGTGATGCTGATTGGGCGAGCGACGTGCGCGACCGCAAGTCGTGCACAGGTTATATTTTTATGTTACAGAATGGCGCTATATCTTGGAGGTCACAGAAACAACAGACTGTCGCGCTATCCACAGCCGAGGCGGAGTACATGTCGATGTCCTCAGCGGCGCAAGAAGCATTATGGCTCCAGCAATTGCATGCTGAGCTTGGTCAACAGCAGAGCACCCCACTCATCATTCACTGTGACAACCAGAGTGCCATACGATTGTCTAATAATGATTGTTATTTGCCTAGATCTAGACATATCGATATACGCTATCATTTCTTAAAAGATCATGTTTGTAATTTAAGATTAAAATTTTGTTACGTTAAAGGTGAGGGAATGATAGCAGATAATTTAACTAAGGGTACCACTGCTGAAAAGCATTTGTTTTGTATAACTAAAATGGGATTGCGTTCCTAGGGAGGGTGTTGTTAAATGAAACGCAAATTTCTGTTTAGTTCCCTTTTTCACTCACTGGCGCTGTTGTCATCTGTCATTGTCACTGGTTTGACATTGACATTCTCTTCTTGCGTAGATTGCTTTTTTTTTGCCGCGTATTTTTCTCATCAATACAATACCTATTGTAGAACCGAATATTATATTATTAGAAATAAAACTATTTCTATACTACAAATTACGTTCTCATTTTCCTTCAAATACAATGATCTGATCTATATTAAGATTTTTATTAAGAAGTGATTGCATGTGAGCCATAAGACGGGCTAATAACACAGCGCCGCACAGTTCTATTTTATTAACGGTTAAAGGCTTCAAGGGAGCGTCTTTCGATTTCGCGATAAGTAACGATATTTTAACTTTGCCACTATTTGATACCGTCCGGATATAAATACAGCAACCGTAAGCTTTAGTCGAGCCGTCACAAAACCCAATAAGTTGAGTTTGCACAGTGTCTAAAGGAATAATAAAACGTGGGATATTAATGTATTTTAGATTTTGGAGCTCTAAGATAAACTCATTCCATTCATGAGCTATAGTATCAGGAACTAACTCATCCCAGGATAGTAGATAACGCCAAAGATTCTGAAGGATCAGTTTCGCCAAAAGAACAAACGGTGCTAACCACCCTACAGGGTCAAAGATACGAGCAACGTTGCTTAGGATATTAGGATACAGCGTTTTGTATATTTTGTTTCGATTTGATATATGTTATAAGTGAAATAATCACCACTTGGGTCCCATTGGACTCCTAAAATCTTTAACATGAGTTTATTACTTTCGGTTGAAAAGCATTTAGGTTTTTGACAGTGACTAGCTGGTAGGCTTTCTAAAAAGGTTGAACTGTTACTGCTCCACTTGCGGAGTTCGAACTGGCCGCAATTTAATAATTTAATAAGTTCATCTTTTAATCTTAACGCGTTTTCCACCGACGACGCTCCGCCGTGTATATCATCCATGTACGTATTATTCAAAAGGCAGTCTGCCGCACGCGGGTACTGTGCACCATGGTCATCAGCCAGCTGATGCAGAGTCCGTATAGCCAGGTACGGTGAGCTACTCACTCCATAGCTGACGGTTTTCAATTCATACACGTCAACCTGCTCCGATGGAGATTCACGCCAGAGAACGTGCTGATAAACTCGCTCTTCAGGTAAGATATTAATTTGTCTGTACATCTTCGAAATGTCACAGGTAAAAACAATTTCGTGTAAACGAAAGTTAGTAATGATATCTATTACGTCCGATTGGAGCTTGGGCCCAGGGTACACTAGATCATTTAAAGATAAGCCGTTTGATGACTTGCTACTTGCATCGAATACGACGCGAAGTTTTGTGGTATCGCTGTCGGGGCGGATAACACAATGATGAGGAATGATATACTTGCTATTTCGATTAGCAGTATCGACTAAGTTCATATGGCCAAGGCCATGATAATCATTCATAAAGTTAGAATATTGAACCGAAAGTTGCGCGTCCCTGTTCAACTTGCGCTCAATGTTAAATAAACGATTTGTTAAAAGAATCACCTAAAACGCCGTGAGGTTCTTTTAAAAGCAAAGGAACAACATATCGACCGTTCTCCTCCCGGTACATGCGGGTACTGTAAATACGCTCACATTCAAGGTCATCAGGATTCGAGATACGGGTACGAGGGGGCTCCTCGACTTCGCAAAACTGCTTGACCACTTCATCAAGGGTATGAGTGGAAGCTATAAAACTAGAGGTAACATTCGGGGGGGTGTAACCGGAAAGATTAACAGGGCCCGTGATCACCCATCCGAACACACTATGCAAGGCAGCAGGTAAATCAGGACGTGGATGAACGCGTTGACCGTCATAAATTTTATGAAATAATTCTGCTCCGAGTAGCATGTCAATATTTGAAGGTTTATCGAAATCGGAATCTGCGAGCACTAAATGTTTAAATTGGTCGCAAACCCAAGCAGGTATTATTGTGGTAGGCATTTGAGATGTTATACTATCTAAGATAATAGGTGAGATATTAAACTTCAGGTCGTCACAATCGCGAGGTTGTATAGTACATTGAGTTGTACCACGTATTTGTCGAACCGTATTCTCGCCAAGCCCCGCTACAGTAAGATTACAGCGACGGTAAGGTAACCCGCGTTTATTAACGCTGGCTGACGTGATAAAACAGTCTTGCGAGCCGCTGTCTATAAGCGCGCGCAAATATTGCTTTTGACCAAATGCATCGCACGCGCATACTATTGCAGTGCCCAGTAGAACAATCGCCGTCTCGCGTCGACCGTATTCACCGCTATGAGTCACGTTCGCACTCGTGGAGGTTTGAGCTACAGCGGTAATACGTTCATTATTCTTTTGGCCGAAGGGTGTCCTGTTCCGCCGGTTTCGGGGTCGGCTACCGGACACTGCATTGCGCAACACGTCGCTGCCGATTATACGTGAAAATAAATAGTTTATAATTATGTATAATATAAATGTATGTATGTTAGTCTGTAAGGTATTTATTGTATGGGCCTGATTTTGTAAAATTTCATTGTGTTGCCTGAAATAAATGATTTATTATTATTATTATTCCCTTTATTACATTTTAAATACTTACAAAATTATATTTCTAAACATTAAATTTTTACAATGTATAACACTAAAAAATATAACATTTAAAAATACAAAAATGCAGTTCCCCAACGGCAGCAAGATCAAGGTCCCGGCTACCGATGGTTAAGGATCCAGAGACAGGAACCTTCTCACTATACGGGCCGTGTCCAGAAGTACTGCCTTCTGCATCTGACTCCCGATCCATCCACCTAACGCGAGCCTCTTAAGGTGTTTATCGAGGCTCTTGGCTATCAGCCCATGGGCAGATATGACTATCGGAACAACAATTGCTGAATCAATGTCCCACATGTCGACAATCTCGTGAGCTAAATCAAGATATTTGTTTTCTTTATCTTTTTCAGCTTTCACAAGGTTGTCGTCATGGGGAACAGTGACATCAACAATTATTGCGCGGCGTTCGTGTCGATCTATCAATACAATATCAGGCTTATTAGCTACAATAGTCCTGTCTGTAATGATAGATCGATCCCAATACAATGTGGCATGGCTATTTTCAAGGACCTGTTCTGGTGCATACCTGTAGTACGGTAACTCGGATGCCACAAGACTATGTTTCAGAGCAAGTTGTTGGTGTATTATCCTGGCCACTTGGTTATGTCTATGCAAATACTCGCCGTTTGCGAGACGAGAACAACCGGAGATTATATGCCTAAGGGATTCACCTGGACGATGGCACGCTCGGCAAATATCCACTGTGCCATCCCTTAAGATATACTTTCGGTAGTTATTCGTCATCACAACCTCATCCATAATTGCACAGACAAAACCTTCGGTTTCACCAAAAAGATCACCGAAACGGAGCCAGGATACTGAGGCTAATAAATCTACGTCGGGCCCATGGAGAGCCCGGTAGAATCTGCCGTGTAACTCCTTGCTTTGCCACACAGCGCTGCGGTTGGACGTACTAAGTACTACAGGTTTGCGCCAGTTTTCTTTTGCTAAAAATAGAGGAGTCAGTCCATTGTCAACAGCAACTACATCTCTATGAGACCCCATATCGACTTGGAGAAAATACTCCCTAAGATTGCATATCTCGCGGTTATGCAATGTCTTAGCATTTAAGAAGCCACGACCACCGCACTTCCGCGGGATATACAATCTCATGGTCGATGAACGTGGGTGATGCATGCGATGTGCTGTTAGCAATGTACGAACTTTTCTATCCAGGGCATCCAGTTCAGTTTGAGTCCATTTAAGTATGCCAAAGGAATACATCAGTACCGGCATGACCCATCCATTGTATGCGCGAACCTTGTTTCCGCCAGACAAAAGACTTTTAAGGACTTTTGAGAGGCGCCCCAAGAAACGCTCACGCAACGACTGTTTCATGTCAGCATCGTTGATGCCTAATGCCTGTGACATACCTAAATATTTATAGGTTTCGTTAACGGAGAGAGATCTAAGATTAATAGAATCAGAGAGTTGTATACCCGTGGATTCCATTATCTGACCACGCTTTACATGCATGACTGCACATTTGTCCACACCAAATTCCATTTTAATGGCATTACTGAAAGCTTCAGTAACCTTCAGTAACGCTGTCAAATGAGAACTGCTATGGGCAAATAGTTTCAGGTCATCCATGTATAGCAGGTGTGATATTACTTGACCATTTCTCCGTAAACGGTAGCCTAATCCTGAACTCTCGAGAAGTGTACTCAGAGGGTTCAAGGCCAGACAGAACCACAATGGACTCAGACCGTCACCCTGGAAGATACCTCGCTCTATTTTTATAGGGTCGCCCTGACCTAGAACCCGTCGAGATCCTGGATAGAAAAGGACCGTTCTCCATTTTCGCATGCACGATATCAAGAAAGTGCGTAGAGTTGTATTTATTTTATACAACTCCAGCACCCTCATGAGCCACGAATGCGGCACGGAATCATAGGCCTTCTTATAATCTATCCAGGAAGTCGACAGGTTCTTTCGGTTTCGACGAACCTGTTGGTTAATAGCCATGTCAATGAGGAGTAGCTCCTTAGTACCACGGGCCCCATTCCTACATCCATTTTGAGAGGCGAACATAATAGAATTTTGATCAATGTGTTTATTAATCTTCGACCTCAAAATGGACGTAAGAATTTTATAAATTGTTGGTAGACAGGTGATAGGTCTATAGTTTTTGGGGTCCGCAGTACTACCAGATTTATGGAGCAGATGGGTTATGCCTGTTGTCATGAATTCTGGAAGCGATCGAGATAATAAAGCACTTTGAAATTGAGATGCTAAGCAAACGTGCGAGCTAGGTAACCATTTATACCAGAAATTGTGCAGTCCGTCCGGGCCTGGAGATTTCCAGTTGGGTAAGGAACGAACTGCACAAACTACGTCTTGGTAGTCAATGGTTACTTCATTCATCTCAGGTATAAGCTCACACGAACGCTCAACCTCCCTTATCCACGCGCCTTCAGAGTGAGTGACAGGCACGGACCAGATGTTGTGCCAGAAAGAAATCATGGCATCATCATCTGGCCGATGCATATCAGTATCACTCTGATCCGATCGCTCCCAGGATGCATAAACACGTCGTTGATCTTTCTCGAACATGCGGTTCTGAGTAAAGCGATCGACTCGCACCCTGTACCTCCGAATACGATTAGCCCATGCACAAATTTTCTGCTTCAGGAAGTCGATGCGCTCTGTGACACATGAAATATAATTTTGAGGACTAATACCAGTCCCCAAGAATGCACGTTTCACAAAGCGCATGACCCTAGGGCGCATGTTGCCCTCCCTAAAGCAACTGAGCTTACCGATGAGTACCCTAGCCTCACTGATACGACGTTCAATCCTACACTGCCAGGCTGGTACAGCCAGACGAGGGCGTGTTGCTGTGTCAGTATTTGGAAATTTGACATGAGCAACACGACAAGCCGTAATAGCCGCACAATACAAGATCGAATGAGTATCAGCCAGGTCTTCACTACTATCAAAGTAATTTGATAGTAGTGAATCTAAAGCACACATCAGCGCCCTATTTTTTTTGTGCATGGGAAAACGCGGAAGCCGAGGTCTAAGGTGAACAGAAGTCGATCGAAATTCCCGAACTACATCTTCAAGAGTACTCCTCAATATATCATTGTATTGGGGACTTACAGTAGTAACCATATCATCTCCACCATCACTATCAGCAACGCCAGCTTGCAATGTGGCCGCGGCAGAAGCTTGAGTTGCCGCCTGCGATGCAGTAGTAATGATACGGTTACGTTGCACCTCTGTTCGGAGCCGATCAAGTACAGAGTCATCCAACAAGTGACCCCGTTGAATGGCTCGCACCTGATCCGACAGTCGTTGAGCCGAAACGTTGATAGATGGTTCAAGAGCCTGAAACAGAGAAAGCATCCGAACACGATACGCAGTAAGATTAGTTCCTGCCTCTGTTGCCTCAAAATATGCGCGCATGACATTTTCATTGATGGAAATTGTCCATCGCATGCGCTGCACTCCACCGGGAGCGGGGGCCCTGACCGGAGCCGTTTGCCCCAGAAGCCCCAAACTCTTCGGTGGCCGGCCCCTCCTCCGGCGTACAGGTGGTGGCGACGTCGGCGGAGAGAAGTACTCGTCACTATCGCTCGACGCAACTGCAGATGTCAGCTGAACACACGGCACTAAGGCAGTTGCCGACAACTGCGAGGCGGAGCGAGGTGACGAGCCCGGAGGTGGTAGACGTGCTGCTCGGCTTCTCGTCAACATCTATTTGTTCATTATACCTATCCCATTCCCATTTAATTTGGTTTGTTTTGGTGATGAGATGACATTTTCAACTGTCAAACAGGATCATTTTTAAAATAGATTATAAATATGTATCTTCTTTGTTGTTGTTCTATGTATATTGTTGCAGGCTATTAGATAAGTATTAAATATTATTTTGGTATTACAATGACCTCTGAATTATTATTATTATTATTACGCGGCGGGCCCGACGTTACAGGAGCGGCCTCGCTCAAATGAAGCAATGTATGGTGACGCGCGCCGCAAGTTTGACAAGCCATTTTTGATAAACAGTTCATTATCGAGTGGTTTGAACGTAAACAATTAAAGCATAGATTTTTCAGTTTAACAATTTCCATACGTTTCGAACGATTGTAAGATAAAAAAGTAGGACATTTATAAATATTATGTTCTAAGCTACAGATCAAACAATTAATTGCTTTAGCATTCGAATTAACCGCTTGCGATGCTACAAAAGATTGTGGTTGATTAGGGTTCATTAAATCATTTTGGTATTGATAAGATGCTGGAGATAATTGTGAGACTACAAAAGATCGTTTTTGATTCGAGGTAAATTGGTTTTGTTTTGGGTTTGAGGGTAGTTCATTATATTTTGATTTTTATAAGATTGCGCTCGATTTTGTGGTAAATTATTTCGATAAGAATTAGATCGTGTAGGAGGTAAATTTGCGTTAATTGGCCGAGACGAGTTAAGATTCGATAAGTTGCTTGTTTCTAAAATTTTTACATAACTTTGTAAAAAGTCAATGAGATCTTGTAAAACTGGGACTTTATCTTGGTTTTGTATCTCAAAACGCTTTCTCGTGTCTTCGTCCAACGAGCGCGATGCCCAGTGAAATAACATGAAATCTTTTAAGTTTTCGACACTCAAGTTATTTAATGCGTTATATGACTCATACAATACATTTGTAAACGTTTGTAATTCATGATAATTTGACGATTTTATAGATGGATAATTACAAATTTTATCAAGATAAGTTACAGCCAAAATTCGTTTATTGTGAAATCTTTCTACCAAGGCGTTAAATACGGTTTGATAATTATCTGATGTTAAGGGTACTCCCTTTGCAATTCCCAAGGCCGAGCCAGACAGACATGAGATAAGATAATGAAACTTTTCGATTTCTCTTATTGATTTGTTCTCATGAATTAAAGTCACGAATGTATCATAAAAGGTCTGCCAATTTTCTACATTGCTATCAAATTTTGGTAAATCGATCTTTGGTAACCGAGCGTGACTTTGATCAAGGGGCTGTTCACATCTGGACGATTCGCTTAATTTAGCCGATTTTTTATTTTGCAAAGAAGATTCTACCTGCAAAACTTCGTAATACAGTTTATCAAATGCATCTAATTTCGCCGTGTTAATTTGAGCATCGGGTTTTATTGACAATTCAAATGAACTGATTTCTTGATCGACTTCATGGAAATCCGCCCTTACTGATTCTATACGCGAAAAACGCGTGCGAAATTTGGAGATTTTGCTACCATCATTTTCCACCTGTTGCGAAATATCAAATAATATTTGCATAGAACGATATAAATATTCTCGTCGAGAATTAAGCACTTTTAATTTCGCTTCACTCATATTTAGTTTGTATTGTTGTGTTTTATAAGATTAATGTTAGGTATTCTATAAGATTACGATTAAATATATAAAAGATTAATACTTATATACTTATTTTTTATTGAAGAAATTAAGATTTAGAAGATTAAGATTAGGTTAATATTGTATGATTTAAATACAATCCGTATGCACACCGCAACACGATAATCGTATAGGCACAAGATGGCCGCTTAAGCAATTGGAATTAGGATAAGATTAATTTATAATCAGAGTTTTCTCATGAAATTGAACCTGTTATTAATTGATTTGGACTACCAAAGGTTGGAATCCGTGCTCGAAATGGACCAGAAATATGATTATGCTTTCAATTGCTTATGCCGCCGATCGTTGTGGACCGATTTAAATACCAAAAAGAAACTTTTAAGTCTTGCAGCTAAGATAAGAAGAAGGTTGAGGACTTACAGGGTGCAGGGTGGTCCTGATCTTCGCGGAAATGGTCACCTTCAACACTTCACTGTATCGAAAGAGTTTTGATATATCTTGGAGCGTGCGCGCACAATGATAATAATGCATATGATGCCCGTTCGATAGTTTTTGCAGGACTGGCGACGTCACCGATTATCGAGTGACGTATCGATTGCGTTTCACAAGACAGTTGGAGGGGAAAAGGTTATAGGATTAATCTAAGCTGCAACACCTCGCATCCGAAAGAAACATTTTTTACAAATGTTTAACAATCGATTAAGATGAAACAGCCATTAAATCGAGATTTTAAATTATTTTTATGCATTCACAATGCAATTCTGTAAGTATAGGAAAAATGTGATAGTAAAAAACCACGAGCCCTATAAGTAGCTTTCAGGCGGGATTCGAACCCGCGCCTCCGGGAATCCGGCCCGATGCTCTGACCAACTAAGGTACCGAAAGGCTTACACGACTCGTCGAATTTTGCTATCACTTGTTACGCTGTAGGCCAGCGTTGCTTCATCAATGCGAGGAAACCCTCGCATCCGAAAGAAAATTTTTTTACAAATGTTTAACAATCGATTAAGATGAAACAGCCATTAAATCGAGATTTTAAATTATTTTTATGCATTCACAATGCAATTCTGTAAGTATAGGAAAAATGTGATAGTAAAAAACCACGAGCCCTATAAGTAGCTTTCAGGCGGGATTCGAACCCGCGCCTCCGGGAATTCGGCCCGATGCTCTGACTCTGGGTTTTTGCTCACTAGGGCTCGTGGTTTTTTACTATCACATTTTTCCTATATTAACGTATTCTGTTCGTTATATTGTAATATTTTTTTTTACAATAGGTGTACGAGTTGTTGTCCATCGTACATAGTTTCTCATAATAAGCATAATATTTAGTAGGTCGGGTCGTTGACGCCGCGATTCGTAAACGCGTGCAATTTGTAAATTACTCAATTTTATAATGCAATAAATCAGTGACAATTTAACACTCTAACGGAGCGGTTTTATTTATCATATATCATCATCGTTCCATCTTATCAATTATCATAAACTTATAAGTGTGAGACGGCTTAAGCATAGCCCCTTACATTTTTTTGGTCCTTCGGCCTTTTGATTTTTCGCGCGGTTTTGATAAAGGCAGGACCTTAATACTCAATACTCAATAATTTATTGCATATCACAGTGTATAAAGGATCTTACATGAAGGGTAATATTTAAGAATCACTATGGACCCTGTCGGGCACAACAATAATAATGGATTGGAGAAGAGGAACACTTATTTTATAAGTACTAAAGTAATTAGGTGCCTATGTTTTAAATGAGATCAAATGAATTTTCAATTTATTAATTATTACTTTTTATAATTTAGTTTTTAGTAGTTTTTATTATTACTTATATCTTATCATTGTAATATTCTTGTAAATTATAATAACATTTAGTGATTAAGAATTCTTTCAATTTTTTTACAAATATTTTATCATTATTTTCGTCTCTAAATCTATTTGGGAGTTTATTATAAATTTTGGCAGACATTGTGTATGTGCTTGACGAACATAGATTTAGGCGGTCAGGTGGAATAGCTATTTTGTTTTTATGTCTCAGATATTTTACATGTAAATTCCCACGTTTTGAGTAAAACTCGTTATATTTGCGGACAAATTTGCATATCTCTAGAATGTAAATACAAGTCAAGGAGAGGATTTTATGTTTTTTAAAATATGGTTTACAACTGACCGTTGGTTCAATGTTGACTATGATGCGCACGTTTTTTTTTGAAGAGTAAATAGAGATTGAGCTTCTGTGCTGTTTCCCCACAGAATCACTCCATAGTTCAGCCAAGCATGGGCGTACGCATAATATGTGACCAATGCAGTATTTAGATTGGTAGTTTTTTTCACCTCACTGAGGGCATACGCGAAGCTAGATAATTTAGATTTTATTTTCTGGATGTGGGATTTCCAATTTAAATTTGTATCTATGTTTAAACCGAGTAAATTGAATTCACTAACGCATTGCATTTTGTTATTGTTGAAACTGTAGTTAATATTTAATGTTCTTTTTTGATGTGGATGGAAAGTAATTAATTTTGTTTTGTTTAAATTTATTTCAAGATTATGTTCGTTAAGCCAGTTAAAAGTTTTAGTTATAATTGAATTTAATTTTGATTCTAAATCAGAGCTGCTTTCACATGATGTGAGTAGAGAAATATCATCCGCGAATAAAATACATGGTTCCTTCATGATCTTAGGGAGGTCATTAATATAAATTAGAAATAGTAGACACCCAACAATGCTGCCTTGAGGAATTGAGGCATTAATATTTTTACAGTCAGATTGAATGTCTACAATCTCTCCACGGTTATAATCGAAATATTCAATTTCTACGTACTGCTGCCTGTCTTTTAAATAAGAAGCAAACCATTTATGAGCCATGCCGCGAACACCTATTCCATACAATTTGCTCAATAATATCTTATGCTGAACCCTGTCATAAGCCCTGGTCATGTCAAGTAGGATTCCTATTCTATATTTTTTTGAACCTAGTACTTTGAGTGCCTCTTGAATATATTTGTAGACGGCAAGAACTGTAGAACGACCTTTTCTAAACCCGTTTTGACATTCATCGAGGATCTTATATTTATCGCAGAAATTAATGATGCGGTCGTACATTGCTTTTTCGAATATTTTCGAAGATGTGGTCAAAAGGGCAATGGGACGATAATTGTTTGGGTCTGTCTTTTCATTTTTCTTATGGATGGGTTTTATTATTGTTTTTTTCAAAAGCGCGGGAAAAACACCTTCTTGAAAGGATTGATTTATTAACGTGGAATAAGGCAAAGTTAATTCGTCAGCACATTCCCTGATCAAATGGGGTGGCAGTTCATCAAAACCTTGACTCTTTTTGTCTTTCAATTTTTTTATTATTTTATAAACCTCCTTTGGTTCCACTGGGCTAAGGAAAATAGTGTTTTGGGTAGGACAGATGACTGGAGTGCCGGTGCCACCACCTGCCGTAGTGTTAGTTTCGCCAATCGAAGCAAAAAAATTATTCAAAATGTTAACTACTTCTTTTGGATCTGAACATAGATTGTTATTTACTTTTAGATGTAGGTTGCATTTTTGCTTTGTTGTCTTTTTGTTAGTCCTTTCATTGATTATACTCCACATTGCTTTTACTTTATTGTGAGATCTATTTATTTTATTTATGTATTGTAGTTTTTTGGCACATATAACGTTTTTTTTTAGAATTTTTGCATACTGTTTATAATGTGATTTGATTAAGTGATTATTAGATTTAATGCTCAGTATTTTTAGTAATCTTTTGTTTTGACATGATTTTTTTATACCTGTTGTTAGCCAAAATTTTTTATGCTTAGTCAGTTTTATTTTTCTTTTAGGTATACATTTATTTAACGTTTCTGTGAGAATATTGTGAAATGCGTTATAATTTTCGTTTTTACTTTTATTTTTACTCAGTATTTTATTCCAGTCTATTTGTCCTAAATGTGTTTTAAATTTATGTATCGAATCTTTATTATAAAGTCGTTTATATGTATACCAGTTACTGTGATTTATTTGTTTATTTATTTTAAAGTCTATGGTTGTACCTGCGTGAGCTGAAAAACCTAGATGTATTACTGAGGTTTGAAAATGTCTGTTATTAAAATTTGTAAAAATGTGATCTATACATGTTGACGAAGTTTGTGTGAAATGTGTCGGCTCTTTTATGTGTTGAACAAAATTATATTCTAGCATTAAGTTAATATATTCCGAAGTTTTCCTATTGCTTTCTAGTAAATTAATATTAAAATCTCCGCCTAAAATGACATCATATTTAGAGTATTTATTATTTATATATTTAAGAATTAGACTTAATTGGTTACGAAAAATGTCTTCCTCTCGTCCATTCCAGTACATAACAATTAATAATTTGTTTTCTTTTTGTAATTCTTCGGCACAAACTTCTAATACATATTCTATAGACATTTTAGCAATATCCTTATTTTCCATGCAATCAATATGTTGTTGAAGTAGGACGCAGACGCCGCCCCCCATTTGCTCCTTTCTATTAAAGGAGGCTGCCATTTTGTATCCACTTATTTGCAATAACTGTAATTTTTCTTGCGTTAGCCATGTTTCAGACAGACATAAAGCTTGATAAGGATGCTGTTCCAGGAATGACTCTAAGATGTCCTGTTTATTATTTATGCTCTGCATATTTTGGTATAGAACTTTAAAGTGTTGTTCTGTTGTTTGTGTAGTTCCGAAAGTTATGTTGTTGTTTTTTCTGTTGGAATTGGTCGCTTCTTGACTGCTTAGGTGATATTGGGTTTCTCTAGTGTTAGGTAATTCATTCTTCTTATTTACCTTTTTTCCTTCTATATACAACTCATTGTTCTGTATAATGGCATGGTATCCTTCCCTTCGTGCCGTCATCATTTGTTCTCTCATTGCTTTCCTTTGTAGACGAGTTGTGCTATCCAAAAATTCAGAAATTGAGAGGCCAGTTCCATAGAAGTAGCTTCTATTTTCTATTAAGTATTTGACCATTCTCTTACTAATCAATTCAATAACAAGGGGTCTGTTGTTATTGTTATTGTTGTTGTATTTTCCGATTCTGTAAGTGTGTTCGATGGTGCCTGTCAAATCAACACCTAGCATATTTTGAAATAATCCACGTATTCTGTTAAGTAGTTCACATTCAGGTTCTCGGAAGTGTTCTGGGAAGCCAAAAAGAACGAACTTTATTTGGTTTATCTCAGGGTCGAAACTTTTCTCTGTTCTCTTTATTTTTGTTTCCATTTCTTTAATTTCTTTTCTTAAAGTGCAACTTTCTTGTTTTAGATTTTCTATTTCGCAACTAATCTTTTCTATTTCTATTTTTCTTGTTTCATTTTGTTTGTATAATTGTTGTGTGTCTTTTTTCAGTTCTTCTCGTAAGCCTTTTATTGCTTTACTTATTTCAGTTTCTATAATACTTTGTAGCTGTGATACAATACTTTTATTATTTTCCTGTAATTTTTGCGTTATTAATCCACTCAAGCTCTGTAGGGTATCATCAGTGTTCTTTATTGTTTTTGTTGTTATTAAATTCTCAGCGTTCAGTGTATCACCAAGAATGCTCAGGTCTACAGAGCTGAGCGTTTCATCGTTGTTTATAACTTCATTTTTCCTATTATTTATATAATCAGGTGAAACTTCGCGTTCTCTCAAGCGCACGGGAGTGTTTGTGTTTCCCGCTTTCGGTATTTTGCAGTAGCAAGCAGGGCATTCCCAAGTATTTTTATAAACAGCGGTCATAGTATTATTAAAACGCTGGATGGATACGTTGGCGCAGTCTAAGTCATATCCACTATTACATTTATAACAACGAAGGTATTCTCTTCTGGGTAGTTTATTCTTACATCCCGCGCATTCATTTGTAGGTGTAGCCATGGTATACTTTTTTCTGTTTACTTCTACTAATGAGACTAGGAAAGTGTTTCCGATTTGCTTATTTATTTATATTATAACGCAGCCAATTTTAATTGATAGTGTTATTAAAAAAAAAGACACTTTCTTATTAGAACCCACTGGGGTTTGAACCGTGATCTGTCGTACAGTCGGTGAGGATAGTACCGATGCGCTACGGCTGCAACTGGTAGTAGCGTTCAATTTAAGAATCTGTATAGTACTAGTGACTTTTTCAAATAGGTAGGTGTATGGTATGTTGGACAATGACTAAGCTCAATGGAATACGCACAAGTCCAAGGTCAATCTATTTTGATATAATTCATTAAATTGACATTTCCACACTTATAATCGATTTAGTATGAATATCGCACTATTAATAAAAACAATGTAGCTGTCTTTTCTCAATTTGTGAACGTAGAGACACAAATTGTATGTTATGGTTTTGTTTTTTCTCGTCTGACACTTTTCACTTGTTTTTATCAACATTTTTTTCTTTAAACATTATCACTGTTCATAGTCACATAAGATAACAAAAGTTTTAAGACACAAATTATTGATTACTTATGTAAATGTTTGAGGTTATGTTACTGGTCACTTTTTGTTTTTCAATTTTTAGGTATATCGTTCAAAAGGTTTCTTTTGCAAACAATAGCACATATTACGGTCACTTTAGGTAACGAAACTAAACGATAGTATTGAAGATTTAGACACTTTTTATATATTTTTATGGCAGATTATATGTAAACGATGTTTATACGACGGCTAGCGCCCTCTCTCCTCCTTGTGTGGACCATATCAAATATACTATTAATTAGTTATTTTCCTACACTTGGTTTTGTGCGTGAAAAGTCGAAGTGAATAGATCGGTAACTATTGATCATACCTACAGTTAAAGTGAAGCGTTTTGGTTTACTTTGTCATCACTTGGCGAGCCAGGAGGCTTGCTAACTTCCTATCATCGTTCGGCTGGCCAGGAGGTTTGCCATCTTTATCATCGTTCGGCAGGCCAGGAGGCTTGCTACCTTATCATCGTTCAGTGGGCCAGGAGGCTTGCTACCTTATCATCGTTCAGCGGGCCAGGAGGCTTGCTACTTTATGATCGTTCGGCGGGCCAGGAGGCTTGCTACCTTATCATCGCTCAGCGGGCCAGGAGGCTTGCTACCCTATCATCGTTCGGCGGGCCAGGAGGCTTGCTACCTTATCATCGCTCAGCGGGCCAGGAGGCCTGCTACCTTATCATCGTTCAGTGGGCCAGGAGGCTTGCTACTTTATGATCGTTCGGCGGGCCATGAGGCTTGCTACCTTATCATCGCTCAGCGGGCCAGGAGGCTTGCTACCCTATCATCGTTCGGCGGGCCAGGAGGCTTGCCATCCCTATCATCGTCAGCGGAAGCCCGCTACTAGCACATCATATACGTAACCAGGTTACTATCACATCGCAGCTGCAGCTACTGAACCAAGTAAGATTGTTCCTATTTATTGATTATCTCTTATCATCATGGAAGGTTTATTGACCCGTCAAGATGAAATCATTGATTCCATCATCTCTATGAAAACTAATTTCGGTAAGGATCCCGCAAGTAGGAAAACGCCGGTCTATTTACAACGGAGAAAAAACGCACTTAATGAGCTCTGGAAAGAATTCGAGCAAAATCACCAAGATATATTATTGGGGCTCCATGACAAAAATGTGGTGTATTTCAAGGAAAATCATTATGAGAAATCTAAAGAAATGTATCATGCCCTTCAGCAGTCTCTGCAGTGTTATCAAAAACAAGACAAAGCTACAGCTACTCCATCCGGTGTTGTGAAAGAAGACAAACCTACAGTGTCGCCACTCCATGAAAAGGTAACCCAGTTAATATCAAAACAACGCACTAATTTTAGAGCTTTCAGTCGGGTAATAAACGGCATCAACCTTGGCGAAATAACAGAAAAATGGGAACTTGAAGATGAGATCCGTAAAACACAGAGCCGCTGGAATATCATTGAGACCTTACATTTGGATATAGACGAAATTTTGCAAGGTGAAGATTTAGAATATGAAGCGGAATTTGCTGAGTACGAAAAAGAATTCAAGAGTATGAAACGGGCGCTTAACCGGAAGTCATCATCTACATCTCATAATCATCAATCGACTCCGCAGCTAGAGATTCCAATTTTCACGGGAAAATACACTCAGTGGCCAACCTTTTACGACCTTTTTAGTGAAGCTATTCACAATAATAACTCCCTCACGAACTCTCAAAATATGCAGCATCTGAAGGGGAGGGTTAAGGGTGAAGCGGAGCGACTCATACAACATCTCCATATATCATCCGAAAATTATATCACGGCATGGGATATCCTAGTACATAGGTATGAAAATAAACAGCTACTATTTACTACCCAGATTGAGATGCTTTTAAACCAACCCAGCATCCAAAAGTAGTCAGCCTATGAGGTCAAAAGGATGCACGACACGTCCGTGGAGTGTATTCACGCCATCCACAACTTAGGCGTGGATACTAACACCTGGGATCCCCTACTCGTCCATTTACTGTCCAAGAAATTAGACAGCGAAACGTTAAAGGATTACAAGGAGGCAAGAAAGGCTCCCCGTGAATTGCCAGAGTTACAGGAGTTTATATCATTCTTGGAGGCTAAGTTTATTGCTCTCGAGCCTATGCATAAGAAAGAGCGAGAGAATACTCTAACATCAACGTCATCAAAGCATGTAACCAACCCAAGGTCGTCATTTTATTCGCCCAAGAACTAGAATCGCGATAAATATCAGGGCAAAACTTATCATACTCGATCAACGAAATGTCCAGTTTGTAATTTTAATCATGATTTATTTCAATGCAGAAAGTTCATTAACATGTCACCCGATGCGAAGTTAAAAATAATATCAAAATATCAAGTCTGCAAAAACTGTTTGTACAAACATTACGACAATCCATGCTTATCAATTAAACGTTGTAAAGAATGCAAGGGTGACCACAATTCATTATTGCATGAAGCTTATATCAATAATACGCGTCCCGAAAATAATTTATCAGATAAACAAAATATCAAACAACATAATGTAAATTATGTGGCAGGTGAAAATGAAGAAATATTGCTGACTACAGTTTTATGAAAGATCATGGCAGATAACAGCACTTTTATCACTTTACTACTAGATCAAGGGTCACAGATTTCTTTAATATCGGAAAATGCAGTACAGATGTTAGGATTGCAACGACATAAATATCACGCATCCGTGTCCGGAATAGGTCATGGTTCCAAGCAAAGCAGGGGGATAGTTAATATAGAGTGCCATTCCATCTACGGAGATTATAGCTTTACAACAGATGCTTTAGTTATATCAAGAGTTATTAATAACTTGCCAAACAATACTTTTACAAAAAAAACATGGTCACACTTGCAACATATTAACTTAGCGGATCGTGACTACAACATCTCCGGGCCAATCGATCTATTACTAGATGCTAGTATTCACAAATATTAATGGATGGACTTATCAGGGGCCCACCACAGTCTCCTATTGCACAGCAAACTAGATTGGGGTGGATTTTATCAGGAAATGTTAAGACGTTCAACTGTAATGTAGTTATTAACGACGTTTCAGACTTATCCAAGTACTGGGAAATAGAAGAAATATCAACTTCACATACAAATATTTCGTCAGGTGATCAATTTTGTGAAGACTTTTATTTATCAACCACAAAACGCTTAGAAAACGCTTTGAGAATCAGCTCGGTTCATCTAGGCCCAAGGCCGTAGTACAATATTATCAACTGGAGCGTAAAATGGCCAACAGTTCGATGTTTTCGGACAGTTACAAGGATTTTATGCAAGAATATCAGGATTTAGGACACATGGTGCCCAGCACCAGTGATGACGGGCCTACTTGCTATTTACCTCATCACGGAGTCCTCAAGTAGATTCGACATCGACTAAGTTAAGGGTAGTATTTAACTACCGTAACGCGTCATCAAAAACGTCACCAGGTCTGAGTTTGAATGACATCATGGAGCAAGGACCCAACCTACAAGCTGATTTGCAATCCCTTATCATAACTTGGCGTCAGCATCGCTATGTGATGACAGCTGATATAGAATAGATGTTCCGTAAGATTTTTGTAAATAATGATTATCAAAACCTACAATCAATTGTTTGGCGACAGTCTTGTGATGAGCCACTTAGAAATTATAATTTAACGACGGTGACGTATGGAACCAAATGCGCACCATTCCTGGCGATGAGAACGCTTAAACAGCTGGCGTTAGATGACGCCGAAAAATATCCACTCGGCGCTGAGGCTCTGAACAGCTGTTTCTATATGGATGACTATCTCGGTGGTCACGCTTCCTTGGAAGTTGCGAAGGAAATCCAAACACAATTAGTTGACCTTTTACGTGGGGCCGGGATGAACATACGTAAATGGTCTAGTAACGAGGAGGAGCTGGTCAAGGATTTATCATGCAGTCAGTTAAACAGCCCATTTGAATTCCGTTGTTCTGAATCACGGAAAACCTTAGGTCTGAAATGGAATCCATCCCCTGACTCATTTACCTATAATAACAAGTTTGAAACATCTGAACTTAAATATCATACCAAACGGGATTTTTTATCAGATATATCGAAAATATTCGATCCCATTGGATGGATATCACCGTTATCAATCAAAGCCAAGCTATTAAAGATGTGGGTCACTGGTTTATCATGGGATGAAAAATTACCATTAATTATCATTCAAGAATGGACTGAATTGCGCAACGAATTTAAAAACATCGACAATACAAATATACCTCGTTATTTAGGTAATATTCAACACGAATATCATTTACATGGCTTTAGTGATGCGTCGGCAAAAGTTTACGCTTGCGCCATATACTGTGTCACGACCGATGATAAGGGCGAGTACACATCGCGTTTATTAGCTGCGAAAACTAAATTAGCACCTCTAAGTAAAACAGTGTCGCTCCCTCGACTTGAACTATGTGGCGCACTGTTATTATCACAGCTGATGGCTAAAGTACGTAATGCATTACCTAGCAAAAATGTCAACATACACGCCTGGACCGATTCCATGATTGTGTTACGTTGGAATCACGGTGATCAATCCCGATGGAAGCAATTTGTTGCTAATAGGGTACAACAAATAAAGGAGATCATACCGTCTACAAACTGGAATTATGTACGATCAGAATCCAATCCAGCAGATTGTGCCGCCCGAGGAGTCACAATCACACAGTTATCAGAACATCGCTTGTGGTGGGAAGGGCCAGAATGGCTTTTATCATCGTTATCAGAAAACATCATCCAAGATCAGTCATACGAAGAGCCTATTATAGAAACAAAGAAAATCGCCCACAGTGTAAATGCAGCTTTATATCAAAGTCAGTCTGAACTTATAATTGAATTATTAAATAAGTACAGTTCAATCTCCTTAATTGTAAGAATAATGGCAAGAATGCTACGTTTCATTAATGCAATACGAAACCGGTGTAACGTATTAACAGATAAGGCATTATTACCGACGGAAATAAATAATTGTTATAATATTATCATTAAAACGGTTCAAGCTATGGATTTTAATCGAGATTTATCAAGTATCAGAGCAAATTAGCAAGTTTAAATCCTTTTATGGAGCATGGAATATTAAGAGTCGGTGGTCGCCTGAACAATTCGAACATCAATTGGTCTGCTAAGCATCCTATCATATTGGGTGGTCATAATAGATTCACTCAGCTTATCATAGGCCAAGCCCATATCACTACGTTGCACGATGGACCGCGGCTTACATTTGCATTTATCCGCAACAAATATTGGATAATTAGTGGGATGTCGACAGTTAAAAGAGAGTTAAGAAGCTGTGTCAGATGTCGTCGATTTAGTCACCATAAATATCAACCTATCATGGCCGACTTACCACAGCCTAGAGTCGTGCCATCCAGACCTTTCACTCATTGTGGAATCGACTTCACTGGGCACGTGGACCTCAAGATCAATAAAGGTCGATGTGTTCGCAACACAAAGGGGTACATATCAATCTTTGTCTGTTTATCGACGAAAGCTGTACATATTGAGCTCGTTTCGGACTTGAGCACCCCAGCCTTTCTCGCTGCGTTCCGAAGATTTTGCTCTCGTCGCGGTGCACCAAGTCACATCTACAGCGACTACGGAACAAATTTCGTAGGCGCAAACAAACTGTTGAAAAAGGAATATCTGGAGATAAAAGCCACTATCAACAAGGACTTCTTTGACAACATCTCAGAGATGAACATCGAGTGGCACTTCAACGCTCCTTCTTACCCCCATGCCTCAGGTTTGTGGGAATCGGCTATAAAAAGCATGAAATATCATATAAAAAGGGTAATAGGCGATCAGAAGCTCACATATGAGGAATTTATCACTGTTCTACACCAAGTGGAAGCATGCCTCAATTCGAGACCACTCTGCGCTCTGACTGAAAATCCTGAAGATCCCGTACTTACCCCGGGACACTTCATAATAGGTGGCACACTGCTTTCTCGACCTCAAACAGAGCCCGAATCAATATCATTGTCAAAAAGATGGCAGCTTATCCAGGCCATCAATAAGCAATTTTGGAAGTGTTGGTCCACAGATTATCTACAGCAGCTTCAGTTAAGATCAAAATGGAGAACAGCTAGAAAAAACATCGAGGTTGATGACATTGTGTTGGTTAAGGAAGATAATCTCGCTCCTGGGAAGTGGGCTATGGGCCGAGTCTAAGAGGTACACCCGGGAAAAGACGGTCAAATCAGGGTTGTATCACTAAAAACAAAAAAATAATATCATAAAAAGACCCGTTATCAAATTAGTACCCTTAGTATCTCGAAACCTCAGTGAAGAACCGACGTCATCATCATCTCCAAGACACAATGAACCCCCAGTATCACCCGTATCTCGTCGTACTCGCCCCAGACGTGCGTACCTGAAAAATTTCTTTTTGAGTCTTTTCATGTTTTTATCATTTTTTATATCACCTAGTCTACAACAAACACAAAAGGATTTTACTATCACGCCAATTAATATCAGTCAGAGCATATACTTTGACAAAATATCAAAAATTCAGCATATACGAGATGAGTGGAATCTCGTTATATACTATAACATGACTAGTTATTGGGACGGTCTAAATAATATACAAGCATATTTAAATCACATCAAGAAAAGTTGTTCGTCCGACGACAATCAAGGTGTCATTTTACAACTCGAACATGAACTTAATAAAATAAGTCACTACAATCAGCTATTAAGAAATCAAGGAAGTCGAAGAGTGAAAAGGGGATTAGTGAATGGTGTTGGTTACATTGCTAATAAATTCTTCGGTATCCTAGACCAGAGATTTGCCGATCAATATCAAAAGGACATCGAACATATTCAGCTAAATGAGATCATTTCCAAGCTCTTCTTCATAATCAGACCATCGTAATGGAAGCTGAGTATAACATCTTGAAGAGACATGAAAATGTAATGCAGAAGCAGTTTACGCTCATACAACAGCATTTAAATAATGTTACTTCAGAATTAAACAAGGTTCGCTTTGTTACGTCACAAGCAAATTACGTGACGTACTCATCATTAGCAGCACATGTTATCATATCGAGTATTCGACGTATTCAAGAATTATTAGTACGGTGACTAATATCAATGAAGGTCGTATCAATCCAAACCTTCTGTCGCCAGAGCTGTTGCAGAGACAAATAAATATAATATCAGGACGATTACAAAGGGATCTCGTACTACCATTAGACGGCTCAAATATCATTCACTTTTATAAGTTACTAAAGGTTGCCACGAGAGTTACCGACAAGTTTCTTATCATTGAAATAAAAATACCCATTTTATATAATGAAGTATTTGAATTGGACAAGATCATCAGCATCCCTCAAAAAAGAGATGAAAAATATTATCATTTGATTCCGAAATTTCCTTTTATAGGATTCAACTTTAATAAAGACTCGCTTATATTCTTATCATATTTGGATCTCTAAGCTTGTAAACATTTTTCTACAGAAAAACTTCTATGCTATTTAAATAGCCCTATCTCCAGCACAAAAATAAAGCAATCCATTTGTGATATTATTTTAATTGACGGCGGCAGTGATTCATCGCCGTGCAAGTCGCAGGTATCAACTTGTAAAGAGAGCTGGATCAAGTTACACGCTGATAATGAATGGTTGTTTACATGTTGCAAGCAATGCAGCGTGCGCATAATTTGTCCAGCTGGAATTACGTCACAGGCTATGACAGGTAGCGGGGTCATCCACTTAGGCCCTATGTGTACGTTGAAGGACATGATTTCCTAATACACTCACATAATTACTACTACAATAAAGTTAATATCAATCAAGAGGTTCATGTTCCGCGTTTCTCCGTTCTAAATGATATCATGAATACATCAGCCATTGACTTACCGAAGCTTGAGAATAATAAGAAAAGTTGGGAATTATTAAAAGCACAGATAGCGGAAGTAAAGGAACAATCAAACACCGAATTGCGTATACACGACGTTCATCATTACAGTCTTGGTTATATCATTGTCGGCCTGATCATCCTAACTGCCGGCTGTATCGGGGTTCGATGGTTCCAGCTTCGTCGTCGTGCGGCGGGCGCGGAGGCTTCTCGCGGACCGCGAGAGGCTGTCACCGCAGCCGCCGCCGCCGCCAATACGTCAGCAAATGAAAGTGTTAGTGCATGTGAAGTGTTTGTGAATGTGCCGCGTAAAAGCGAAGTTAGTGAAGTAGTAGATAACGCACCGGGTATTAAAAATACGCCTAGTGAAATAAGACAATCAGTTTTAAGTATTGATAAGGCTACCTCTATTTCGCCTTTGACAAATCGTTCGATCCGGTTTGACATTCAGGATGAATAAAAATTGTTCATTTACATTTTATCATTTCTTTATTGCACTTATGTTGTGTTTTTTATCTTTAATGTTTGCACTTTACTTTACTATTTACTTTATATTCTTAGTTTTATTTTATCATCAATTATACAATTGCATTAGCATAATATCAAGTAGCATAATATTTTAGTAACATTGGATTATAATTTATATTGATACCTAATTGTGTAGGTACTTTGTTTTTGAATATGAGTAGTTATCAATTTATCATAGTAACTACTACTATATTTTGTATGGATGTTTGAGTATATTTAATAAGTTTGAGTAATTTTTATTAAGTGTTGCGTGTATATTTCGCAACTGTGGTGTTTTTATCATTATACCAGAGGGATGTTGTGTCTTATGGTCTGTTCGTAGGGCTCGACGCAGGTCGTGTGCTGAAATTATCACCAGCGAAGCCAAGAAGCGATCATAGAACACAACATCGCCAAACGTATTGGTTTATGACCTTGTCTTGCAACACTTTTCGGAGTTAGTCACTCACCATATGTAACATGCATGTAGATTAGTCTCGCCGTTCATTTTACAATGACATTTCTCAGCTTTTGTGCATATTTTAAACATTAGTTTCATTGTTTTCAATAGTTCGTTATAACCTGAAAAACGACGTGATTTTGACAGGTGACAAATGACGTTGACGTTTCAATGACAGGCTGACAGTGTTCTTCCTTTCAGTTTGTAGTGTTGATACGCTCCCCGGAGCGGTGGAATACTCCTGCAGCCACACTTTGATAGTCTCCATTTTTATATTTATTCAAAAACCTGATAAGTTTAGAATCATAGAAGTTTATTTACAGAATGTCTTCAGTATTTAATAAAATATCTTAATTCGTCTGAAAATAATAAAATCAATCCAGTTATGGTAGAAGAATTTTCTAGAATTTAGCAATATAGTCTTTGGTTTCACTCTATGTTGTCAATGGTCATACTAGCGTGACTTTTCACTTTTTCGCTCCGAAGTGCAAGACGCGAGAATATCTTTTTAGCTTTAAAAAGCTATGGAAATGTTTTTAATAACCTGACGGTGTTCTTCGACACGGCTTAGAGCCGATATGTATTTATTGTAAGAAACAAGAGGCGGCAGGTAAGATTTTTTATCATGTTTTGCTACTTGGTCCGAGCTTCTTAAAGTCGACTCCAAATGTTATATGGTGCTCTTTTGTTTGTTGCAGAGCGCCGCCTCTTCTTTTTAGTTTATGTATCTCACCTACATGTGGTCTTCATAAGGATTCCCATATTTTTATTAGAAAATTTTTGCTCGTGAAGTGATGCGCACACGCTATGACACGTGACGCATGGCGTCCCTTAGTTTTTCACCAATGTTGAGGACACTTTCCTGATGCACGCGAGGGAAGCACACCCATTAACACCTTGGAGGGCTGATTAAGGATAAGCAACACAAACTCCGTATGTTTTTTTGTGATTTTAACCTCAAACTTGTGTCATCATGCCGGACTGTCAGCACATTTTTCTGAGCTAAGAATTCATATAGAATTTAGTTTAATTTAAGTTTTAACGTTTGTATTTTTATACTTTTCCATAAAGAAAAGCTACATGGAAGGACGCTTCCACTTATTCCTGATTCTAGGTCATGACCAGAACATACTACACATGTAATGTAGCCTAGAACATTTAATACTTATATTTTGTATCTACAATATTTTAAAGAATTAGTACAGGTTCCTTGGACCTAATGTATCTTTATGTAGAAGGGAGAATTAGTTGTTTCAAAACTTTTAAGATTATACTGTTTGTAATAGAAACCTATCTTCTTGTTTAATTTTCCCAACACTCCTGTGTTGGTGGCGCCCTTAGAAATAAGAATTTAGAACGTAGAGTCAGTGACCTAATCCCAATTTTTTCTTTCCGAGTGTAACAGCCATCCAAGGTACAACCCACGAGCCTCTCCCGAGTCTCATGCCTATCTGAGCTGCCGAGTAGAATGCACCTCGGGGACTGCGAGTGCATAAACACCACGGCCGACCCTGGGTTGTAACATAAACTGGCGTACCCAACGTGTGACCCGGTGATTGAGCGCATCATTGGAAGGTGACTTCGTTCGTTGTTGTTCATCATTTGGTATCTCGATTATTGAGGTTAGTGTTCACTCGTATTTGTTTTTCTTTTGTTGTTAGAATTTTTCATTGTTAGAAATGGCTTCTATTAAAATGAATTTCTATCACTTACAAAGTGATGAGTTAAAATATGAACTCTTAGTAAGAGGTTATAAGAATTTAAGAAAGGTTGATGAGATGAGAGCTAAACTCTCCTCATTAACAAGAACTGGTCGTCTAGCAGTGACTATAGATCCTGCAGAATTGAATTTAGAATCAGAATTGGTAATTTGTGAGAACAAAATCAGTGACATTGTACAGCTGGCAACTGCTGAGCCACTGACCCCCACTTGTCGTGACAGAATTGTTTCCAGATTAATACATGTCAAACTTAGATTGTCTCGTCTTAAATCTGAGGACAAAGATGTTTTAGAAAGAATATCCCTGTTAATTAAACAGTGTGAGAATGCATTTAAAACTTTAAATGTCGATATTTCAGGGGAAATGGGAGTCTTTTTCACCGATGTTGTCAGCGCGCCCGGTAGTGATGGGCCGAGCCCCCAGCCTACGGTCGCTGAGGTCCTGGCTGGTCACACAGCAGCAGCAACAGCAGCTATCCAGTCAGGTGAGCTGCAGACCACCATCGACCCAACCAGAAATGTCTCAAAATGGAATGTTAGGTTTTCAGGTAGGGACAGCAAGTTAACCTTGCACGCTTTCTTAGAATGGTTAGATGAACTTAGGCTAGCCAAGAACGTAACAAGTAAGGAATTATTCACAAGGAGTGGGATGTACACTTGCCACATATCCAGTCCGCCATGAATAACAGCGTACATGAAGCTACTAGTTTCACTCCGTACTTTCTAGTTCATGGTAGGGAAATTATTCTAGACACAGAACATTATAAAATTAGGTCTTTAGACATTCAAGAAGAAATTAATTTTCCAGAACGTAAAGAATATGCAGACTCTCTTAAGGAGCTGCAAACAATTTTTATTAAGGTAACAGAAAAATTAAGAATAGCCTATGAAAAAGGTAAAAGAATTTATGATAAGAGAAAAAGAGATTTTGGTCTAAAGGTAGGTCAAATAGTCTGGAAAAGGGACTATGTTTTATCTAAAGCAAGTGAAGACTTTGCTAGTAAACTAGCCCCTAGAAATATTAAATGCGTGGTGGAAGAAAGAGTTAGTCCTCTTGTCTATCGCTTACGCGCCCTTAATGGCAAAAAGTTAGGTTTAACCCACATTAAAGACATCATACATGTCAGCCCTTAATTAAGAAGTTAGGTATAGGTAAGCAGATATAGGTAGGTAGGCTAAGTAAAGAAATAAGCGGTGCAGTGAAGTGGGGGACGAGAACATGGTGACTGGAATGAGAGGGGGTGTTAGAGACTTTTGAAAGAGATGGAATGTTATTTTAAGTTTGGATGAGAATATGAAAGTATGTGTATGTGTGTATTTCAAAATTTATGCGCTGCGTAGTTATTTTGGTAATTAAAGTTTTATTATGATAGGTAGATACAAGTCAACTTGTTCTCGGCCTGTATTCCACTCCACACTTGTTTTCTTTGTATAGGGAGGTAGGATATAAACTTTTCCAACACCCATAAAGGGTTATGAACGTGACTCACGTTATGTATTCTAAAACAGTATTGTTAAAGAAACTGTAAGTAAAAGAGAATTTAAATTCAACACTCCTTAAGGGGTATAATGATGTTTATTAGCATCGTGTTGTTATAAATAAGTACACTGTTATGTACACTCATAGAATAGAATGTGTTTCAACACACTTTAAGAAGTTAGGGTTTTATCCCTTTGGAATAAAGTAAGAAGTTAGGAAGTATACTTCACGCTAAAGAAATATTTTTAAGGTGTCATCCCTTATTCGTAAGCAGAATAGATAGAAATAAGAACACTTTGTAGAAATAATAGTTTATTATTCCTTAGTAACATAGTTTAAAAAAAAAATTAAGAGTAGGATTCCATTGAGACGTCTTTGGTGATCTGTTGCTCATTTGAGTTATTTTATTAGCATGTAAGTTGTTGTTGCTGTTGTTGTTTAGTTGTGGTTGTACATTGTCAACTGTTGGTCTTGTTTAGCGAATAGGCCTTTGTTTCACACGCCCGTCTTCGCTCTTGTGAGGGGGGTATGTTGCGTGTATATTTATTTTTTTATTTTTATTTTATGGAAAAGGTACACCAACAGTATATATATTACACATTCTTAAATATAACCAGTTTACAATAAAAGATCTTATATATATACCAATTACAGGCATTTCGCAACTGTGGTGTTTTTATCATTATACCAGAGGGATGTTGTGTCTTATGGTCTGTTCGTAGGGCTCGACGCAGGTCGTGTGCTGAAATTATCACCAGCGAAGCCAAGAAGCGATCATAGAACACAACATCGCCAAACGTATTGGTTTATGACCTTGTCTTGCAACACTTTTCGGAGTTAGTCACTCACCATATGTAACATGCATGTAGATTAGTCTCGCCGTTCATTTTACAATGACATTTCTCAGCTTTTGTGCATATTTTAAACATTAGTTTCATTGTTTTCAATAGTTCGTTATAACCTGAAAAACGACGTGATTTTGACAGGTGACAAATGACGTTGACGTTTCAATGACAGGCTGACAGTGTTCTTCCTTTCAGTTTGTAGTGTTGATACGCTCCCCGGAGCGGTGGAATACTCCTGCAGCCACACTTTGATAGTCTCCATTTTTATATTTATTCAAAATCCTGATAAGTTTAGAATCATAGAAGTTTATTTACAGAATGTCTTCAGTATTTAATAAAATATCTTAATTCGTCTGAAAATAATAAAATCAATCCAGTTATGGTAGAAGAATTTTCTAGAATTTAGCAATATAGTCTTTGGTTTCACTCTATGTTGTCAATGGTCATACTAGCGTGACTTTTCACTTTTTCGCTCCGAAGTGCAAGACGCGAGAATATCTTTTTAGCTTTAAAAAGCTATGGAAATGTTTTTAATAACCTGACGGTGTTCTTCGACACGGCTTAGAGCCGATATGTATTTATTGTAAGAAACAAGAGGCGGCAGGTAAGATTTTTTATCATGTTTTGCTACTTGGTCCGAGCTTCTTAAAGTCGACTCCAAATGTTATATGGTGCTCTTTTGTTTGTTGCAGAGCGCCGCCTCTTCTTTTTAGTTTATGTATCTCACCTACATGTGGTCTTCATAAGGATTCCCATATTTTTATTAGAAAATTTTTGCTCGTGAAGTGATGCGCACACGCTATGACACGTGACGCATGGCGTCCCTTGGTTTTTCACCAATGTTGAGGACACTTTCCTGATGCACGCGAGGGAAGCACACCCATTAACACCTTGGAGGGCTGATTAAGGATAAGCAACACAAACTCCGTATGTTTTTTTGTGATTTTAACCTCAAACTTGTGTCATCATGCCGGACTGTCAGCACATTTTTCTGAGCTAAGAATTCATATAGAATTTAGTTTAATTTAAGTTTTAACGTTTGTATTTTTTTACTTTTCCATAAAGAAAAGCTACATGGAAGGACGCTTCCACTTATTCCTGATTCTAGGTCATGACCAGAACATACTACACATGTAATGTAGCCTAGAACATTTAATACTTATATTTTGTATCTACAATATTTTAAAGAATTAGTACAGGTTCCTTGGACCTAATGTATCTTTATGTAGAAGGGAGAATTAGTTGTTTCAAAACTTTTAAGATTATACTGTTTGTAATAGAAACCTATCTTCTTGTTTAATTTTCCCAACACTCCTGTGTTGGTGGCGCCCTTAGAAATAAGAATTTAGAACGTAGAGTCAGTGACCTAATCCCAATTTTTTCTTTCCGAGTGTAACAGCCATCCAAGGTACAACCCACGAGCCTCTCCCGAGTCTCATGCCTATCTGAGCTGCCGAGTAGAATGCACCTCGGGGACTGCGAGTGCATAAACACCACGGCCGTCCCTGGGTTGTAACATAAGTATGATGAAAATTTGTCTCAAAGTAGTTATAGTAGTAATTTTTAGTGAAATTAATGATTATAGAAATATCAAGAAGTATTTATAATTTTATAGAATTATTATTTATTATTTATTGCTTTATTGTACAGAATACAAAGTAAGGTACAAAAGGCGGGCTTAACGCTAAAAGCATTCTCTCAGAATTAAGGTAGGTCTAAATTAGACAACCTATGATTAGAATTATGTCATGTCCACAAATTTGTATTGTAAAGGGATATAATTAATTAAAAATGTAGTAAATTAATGTTTTTTTAATTTCAAATTATTATACACAAGTAAAACAGTTTTTATTCAAAAATAGTTAAGGGCCATATTCCATTAAGGACACCAGCGGCGATGCCATCGGCCGACACTTAGTAAGAGCACAGAATAAATAATAGTATACTGATACAGAAACTTCACTCCGCTAAACCATTTAAATAAATAGCAACTCTATATACAACGCAATAAAGTGGAATTCAGCTTGTACGGTGCTAATTACGAACGGCCACACGTTGCATCTCATTCTATCGAATACAGGGTGTTAGGGGCACCCATGGAAGTATTAGGCCGGGTCTCCAGCGAAAGTTTTTTGAAAACATTCAACAAAAACACATACACAAAACTTTGTTTCTGAAAAATGTTTCTTGACATGTGCCGTCTATATCTCTCTTAGCTTGTGTACACAAAACAAAAGTTTCTCTAGCAAACAAAATGAGTTCGGACGAAGAAGACGTAGATTCAGATCGTATCTTTATTCCAATCCATCTTTACTTGCATTGCTCTAAACCACCATAGAATCAAACTTGGCGCGAAAACCAAACTTTTATTTGTAATGGCTTCTTCCATTTTACACTGAAATTCGGCCATTGTCTAGAGAGTTATCAAAATTAAAAAAGTTAAAAGTTGTCAAAATGATAGATTATGTACAATACCCTGCCCCTCGACGCGCGCGGGGGAAGTTTTGTGTACGTGTTTTCCACCGGGCATGGAAAGCAAAAACATTGTTGATGCAAACAAAAATGTGTAGTGAAACAATGTTTTGTGTAGACAGTTTTGTTGAATGTTGAGATGTTTTTGTTGATTGTGTAGGGCAAAACACGTGCTGGAGACCCGGCTTTACATAAACAGGAATGCGCTGTTGTGAAAAAACTGTGCCGACCGAGAGATTACTCAGTGTTCATTTTGTCTCTTTCAACGGTGACTACGATGAGTGACCATAGTGTCGCCTATTTACGGATATTATACTATTACCTGTATACTATTTTCTAAAAATAATGGTCAAAAGCTTATCAATGCTACAGATGCGATATAGTGTTGTTTGATAAACAGAAGAGGTAAATGCACACCAGCGCCCTCCATTCCCACAACGGATTTCTTTTGCCATTGATAGGTAAGTAGGTACACAAAACAATAAAACGATAATAACTTACAAAACATTGTTTTATTTTATTAAACGTCAATCACAAATTTCAAAGGGTAATTATTATTCAGAAAAAGCTTCCTTTCTATCTCGCTGGTCGGCCGAAGGAATTGGCCAGGGCCGGATTCCGTCCAGCTGAGCTATTGTTAATTATTCTCATTTTTATTCATTAGGAGGCGACCATAACTATCGTCATAAACTATAGCAATTTGAGCTAGGCGATAGGCCGGAGAACCACCTTGATTCAAGATTCAAGATTCAAATTTGTTTATTCAATTTAGATTGTTATTTACAATACTTGTGAACGTCATAGAAGCTACGCCATCGCTTCGCAAACCCTACAGCGGGAGGCCTTGGAGAAGAACCGGAAAGAAACCCCAAAGGGTTGTTTTTTTTCTCCCTGTTTTATTTCATACACAGTCGTCAAATTGAAAAATGACCTTAACATGGTATGACTAAGGTCAGTTTCCATCACAATTACACAATGGGTTATGATAAATACAGTTAAGTATAGGCGAACTAATGATCATAGCGGTGAACAATTTTCAATTACTTAGGAACTCTACTTAAAGCTTTAATATTAGTTAAAAACAAAAGACAATTCTACTATATACTGCAAGTTGCGCCATACATGTTTCAAATGTAATTCTTAATAAAATGAATAAAAACAAAAGAAAACACATTTTAAGGCAAGCAGATAAGATCTAGATACGCGGAAGCGTATCAAAGCCAAGTTCAAAAGCAAACAGAACTGGCGAGCAGCACCGTGTGTATCTTAACAAGAACCATTTGGAGCCACTTTTGACCCCCTCATAACTCAAAAACTATTACACAGAAACATGTCAAATTTGGCTTATGTATTGAGACTAGCGAGATAAATATGTGCTCCAAATTTTATATACACACCTCAAACGGTTATTTAGATATTTACGTCCAAAAATCGTTATTTTTATCACTGACTCACCTATAATCAAAACTCTAACCCAGTTCCAGATGACCTAGAAAGCTGAAATTTGGCATGCAGACAGGTAATCAGGTGAATACAAAGGAAAAAATCCGAAACTAGTATTTTTTTTAAATAAAACGTTGACAAACTTATATTTGCGTTCCCTGTGCACTTATCCTGTATAAGATCTTGTATAAGATGAAGTACGAATATAAGTTTGTAATAGTTTTTATTCTGTTATATACCAATAATTCGTCATACCTCTCGAAGTTCGGCTAGCGCTGACGGCGTAGTGGCCATTCAATATTGAGGACTCGAGGGAACCAAGTTCGAACCCCAGATTACCCAAACACTTTTTTGTCCTCGCGGTAAATTAATTACAAACTTGCACCATTTAGTCATAGTCATAGTCATAAATTTTTTATTCATATAGATAAATAAAATTAATGCTTATGAATCGTCCAAACTAGCACGAGCACTTTCTAGCACGATATCCATATTATTATTTATTAATTATTAATATAAATTATAAAGTTATTGAAATTTTTACTTTTTGCATTCACAATCCAATTATATTATTGAAAAATGGAAAATGAAGTATTTAGACAAAATCGACCATCATCTCACAACCAGCTCCGATAGGACTGGAACCCACGACCTTTCGCTTAAATTAATTATTAATGTAAATTATAAAGTTATTTAAATTTTTACTTTTTTGCATTCACAATCCAATTTTTATTATTGAAAAACGGAAAATGAAGTATTTAGAAAAAATCGACCATCATCTCACAACCATCTCCGATGGGACTCGAACCCACGACCTTTCGCTTTCCGGGCGACTGCTCTAACCACTGAGCTACGGAGTCGTAATGATAAATGTGAAAGTGTGTTTGTTTGTTTGTTTGTCCTTCTTTCACGTCAAAACGGAGCATAGTACTTATAACCCGACCACCAGGGGGCGCAATCTTCATACATTCAAATGGGAACTAACGAGAAGCCAAAAAATGCGAAAGTTGCTATGTTCTCCCTGTAGGTGCACACTTTGCACATAAATAGTTCACTAAAGTAAAGTTCAAAAAACGATAGATGGCTCCAAGTTAATACACACACCCACAGTTTAGAAAAGAAGAGAAATATCCTTTTTTTATCCTACTATATTGTTGAAAGTTGATGAAAATCGACTTTTCATACAAATTTAGCAACTAATCGAGTCATTTTGTAAGGAGAGTCGAAATATTTTTTTCATTTCCGACAAAAAATCTTGATGTGCGTTGTTCAGCATGATGGCCTGAAGCCGTGGTTAAAGTTTTTGCTAAGGTGCCCCTAACATCCTGTATATTCTAGCTCTTTTGCGGATCTAATTTCTATGGATTTGCACCGCGCCGCGCCGAGCCGCCGGCGGTGCGGTGCGCGGCAAAAGTAGCGCACAAGTACATCAGAGTGACAGATAGTGACAGATGGTGACAGACGCCTGGTAAGAGTATGTCAAATTGTATAAAAAATATTCCTAGCCCTACCCACTTGGAGGCGGTTTGGTTGCGTTGCCAAGCTCACAATGTCATTTTTCCAACAATTTTCCTACTTTAGAGACATCTTTGAGAGAGGAGCCCTTGGCACAGTGGTTAGCGCGCTCGGCCTGCAATCGTTGAGGTAAAGCAACTTTCGTAATGGTCGGTCACGGGATGGGTGACCAAAAATGTACTATATCTCGAGATCAGCCCTCCAGTCAAAAGCGAAGCGATAGCTGGTTCTTGCGTCATGCTGTTGAACGGGTCTGCTCATATCTGCTTGCCAGAAACCAACCTTAATCATATAATGTTAAGGTCATTTTTCAATTTGATGATTCAGCCGGCCTAGCATGAGCGGCTTTTATCACGCGATATGATATGGTACGGCATACCGTCTTGCTTACACCTTAGAGGGTAAGCAAAACGGTTGTAAGCAAGACAACTTGCCGTACCATATCATATCGCGCGACAATAGCCGCTCATGCTAGGCCGGCTGTATGAAATAAAACAGCTAAGGGAAAAATGGAAAATAAAGTAAGTAATTAGAAAAAATCGACCCGTCTCACAACCAGCTCCGATGGGACTCAAACCCACGACCTTTCGCTATCCGGGCGACTGCTCTAACCACTGAGCTACGGAGTCGTTACGAAAAGCGTCGAATTTATCAAATACTTCTTACACGCTGTATAGCCAGCGTTAATTTCATCAATGTGAAGATATTTCTACCCCCACACGCGAAAGAAATACCTTTCCAGATATTTGACAATCGCTAAAGAAGAAATTACTATGGCAAGTTATTAAAATTTTTACTTTTTTGCATTCATAATGCAATTTTTAAGGTTGAAAAATGGAAAATGAAGTAATTAGAAAAAATCGACCCGTCTCACAACCAGCTCCGATGGGACTCGAACCCACGACCTTTCGCTATCCGGGCGACTGCTCTAACCACTGAGCTACGAAATCGTTTTACCTAATTTACAATAACTAGGTTCTGCATAAATTCTTTTTCATCTTATCCTTAGCACTACTACTTACTATATTTTAGATTATTATCATGTAAAAAAACGTTTGTATCATTTGTGTTGAAATCTATAGTTGCATATTCTATATTGTATTGTCGTACAACGCCATTGTTCGAAAAAGTTCCGATTTCTGCATAACTTGGTTCATTCGCTTTAATACTTTTGGATGCTTTCTCCAACTGTTGTGGCTTTGAACTCCTCATTGATTTTTCAGCCTGAGGCTGCGTGTTTTCATCATTATCATTGATTCTGGAGTTAGATTCTTGACAGTCTGACGGTTTCAAGTAAATTTCTTCTAAATATGCGCTGTTCGGAAATGTAGGAGGGATAGCGACCTCACTGGAAAGGTTTTCGTATGTGATCTGTTCTTGTTCCTGAAAAGAAAAGAAAATGTCTTAACTACCTAAATATTAGAGTACTGAGTGCCTACCATCAACTCTTATTGCGGTTTTGTTTAGGACCTAAACTGAACTGCTTCGCTTATTCTTACCACGACAGCTTAATATAAATGACAGCGATTCAGTGATCATTCAATGACATTTCACAGCCGCTGAGCTGTCATCAACTCTTATTTGACTTATAACTCGGCCAAGCTAAAATGACACCTGCATGCTAAATCCGTCCCTTTCACTCTCAGGGCATGGCTGAATCGAATAGGGACACAAATCGTTCGGTCATTCACATTTAGCAATTCATTTGCGATCCAGTTTTTAGAAGGTCATAGTACGAAAGAAAGCAATTCATTTTAGGAACCTATTCTGCATCGCGCTATTTTTGATTCGCTGTCTTAAAGTTGATGGTAGGCACCCTGCTCGCGACTTCGTTCGTATGGAGTTCGGTAATATGAATTTCATCGCGCTCATAGTACAGTATTATAATAATAAATTATAATTTACTAAAATAAAAAACTAGATTCTAAAAAATCTTTTACCAAATGATAGCTACATTATTACTGGCAAAGACATAAGTATACCTACTTACTGATATCACATGAGTAAATAAAAATGACTCTGATATTCCCCCGGGAATGTGTACCACGACTGCCACACGGGTAAAACAGTATAGTAGTAAGTAGTGAGTTATTTCAGATTTCCTTCTTTATAGAATTTAATTTGCGGGATTCATGAAAAGCTATTGATTAAATGTCACTTATTTTAATTTTTAGTTTTTTGCATTCACAATGCAATTTTTATTACTGAAAAGTGGAAAATGAAGTATTTAGAAAAAATCGACCCGTCTCACAACTATCGGAGCTAGTTGTGAGACGGGTCGATTTTTTCTAAATCCTTCATTTTCCATTAAATGTCACTTACCATTTTCTGGCCTATTTTTCTTCGTACATTCAAGTAAACAGTGATGATTATAAGTGTTATAATAATTATTATTCCAACGCCTATCATCACCCAATATAAATGATCCCCTATAAATTCTGAAACAAAAAAGCAATATTTGTTTAGTTTCATGTTGATAACCCTTCCTTTCTAATAAAGTGACAAATTAATCTTTCCGTATTCTGTGAAAGTGACTTATGTATATGCTTAAAACAAAATAGGGCCCACCTTACAATTTATGCCCGTTTGCACTAAACTCGGGTTGAGCTTGTCATAGATAAGATACATCTTAGCTTAGGAACAGCCTAAAACAGCCGAGCTAAAATTTTTGTTTGCACTGACAGACTACGTCGTAAATTAGTCATCACCTTGCTAAAAGAATGAATGAATGAATTCAAATATTAATTGTTTATGGATTTTAAACCTGGCGAGGTAAAGTAGGTCACTGGATATTTTTTTGGTTGAAACTTCTCATTGATTCCTTCGTAAGTTAAAAGGAGACAAAAGCTAAGGCGTTGTCTATTTTATTTGGTAGGAGTAATTCACCGAGAAAACAAAAAGTCAACTGAGCTCAACTGTCATGAAAAACATAAATATAGTGCGCAACCTTTTCTGTTCCGGTGGCCAAAACTAGAACTAACGAGTTTTGTTTTTAATGTCATTTTGCTAATACTTTCATGTTTTGCTGCTAAACATAAGCGCCGCTGTCATGGGAACAGAAAAGATTGTCGATCTGTAATGTTTTTTTTTAAATAAATGATGAATGACGTATGTCACATGTGTTGTGTCTCTATCTAGCAAACAAGAATACAAAAGCCACAAGCTTTTCTGTTCCGGTGACAGCCGTGACACAGGAGTCACTTGCAATACGAAATTAGCTGTCAAAATGGACTGTCGTATGAAAACTGTTTTAGTTCCAAAGATAATCACCGGAACAGAAAAGCTTGTCGCACTACTCTTTGCTCACAATGCCACAGACAATAATCACTGATATAGGTATTTCTTAAGCCTTAGGCGCTCGATATTGGGCCCGTAAGTTAAGAATAGGCAAAAGTGCATTTAAGAATGTCCTAAGGTTAGTGCAAAGCAATTTTTTGTTAAGAATATCTTAAGTTAGCTAGGAAAAGACTTAGGCGATTTTTAAGTTTAGTGCAAACGGGTAAATACTTTCTATGGTTATCGTAACATTGAAAAAATTAAACCGACCATGCTAATGGGTACCTACTCTTATTTCTGAGGCACTTGTTCAAACTTACGAGTATTATTATCTATTCATCAAAATTCAAATCGTAATATTTTGAAATAATTGCAAAGAAACAGAGCGGGCCCCATTTTGTTTTGGGTAGTATAAAAATTTACCCCAAAGGCTAATTTGCGAGGCAATGTAACTATAAATTGTAATTGTTTTCGTGAAATGAATATTAATAGGTAAATAAAATAATAAGTTAAAGTTCAAAGTCGATTGGAGAAATTTGCCACTGGTTCATGTTCATTGGGATTTACCCAAATGAGTAAATAGTGTTTGACAAGTTTTATGAGTCTACGTGCAAACGAGCGTGTAAACACACTTTGTTTCATATTAGAGGACGCGCCACTTATCATACTTATCTTAGCGTGCGTCAGAAGGCGCTGATCGTCGTAGTCGGTCGGAAAAGTAAGCCTTATTGCCATGACATAATTTTAGTTCCAGATCTCGACACTCGCCAAGTTATGTGGCGCGAACTTTACACTGTGGCTTACTTAGCATAGCACATTTTCAATCTATTTAAATTTTTACTTTTTTGCATTCACAATGCAATCTTTATGGTTGAAAAATGGAAAATGAAGTATTTAGAAAAAATCGACCCGTCTCACAACCAGCTCCGATGGGACATTCGCCTGGATAGCGAAAGGTCGTGGGTCGTGGGTGTCCCATCGGAGCTGGTTGTGAGACGGGTCGATTTTTTCTAAATACTTCATTTTCCATTTTTCAACATTTTCAATCACTTAAATGTTTGTCTAAAGATAATTTATTCATGTTCTTGGTTCTAAAACAAGGCCTGTAGTTAATTTAGTTTCTTAAAGTATAGCTCAAAACTCATTTTTTTTAATTTCTATCTCGTGGAAATTTAATAGGTACTTACACGCATTTTCGATTAAAATTTTGCAAAATATAATGAATAGAAATAGCAAAGAAGCACGCACTTAAATTGTCGATGCCTTAGTTACTTTGTGTAAGTATAATATATCATCAAAAACATAAAATATGTGAAGTGAGAGCCAACTTCAATATTAGGAAATATGCCTTGGTTGTTGACTTCAACGACAAAAGATGTGAGATCTAAATGGGTGCCAAGTTTAACGGTCGGTCCTGAAAATTTAGTACTTACATAAAATCTTTTATAACAACTTAAAATATAATTTCTTCTTATAACTTAGGATAATATATTGAAGCCTAAGGTCTGACTTGGCTAGTTCTTGTATACGAATTATTATTAGGTACTTACTGAAACAGTCATGGAAGAGCCCTATGTTCATCTCTAGTTTCTAGTCTCCCAGCAAGCCAAATTTTCTGAAGAATACAATAAGAACTTCGGCTTTAGAGCTTGCAAAGGCTATAATATATATATAATTCGTATATGAAAACTAGCCAAGTCAGACCTTAGGCTTCAATATATTATCCTAAGTTATAAGAAGAAATTATATTTTAAGTTGTTATAAAAGATTTTATGTAAGTACTAAATTTTCAGGACCGACCGTTAAACTTGGCACCCATTTAGATCTCACATCTTTTGTCGTTGAAGTCAACAACCAAGGCATATTTCCTAATATTGAAGTTGGCTCTCACTTCACATATTTTATGTTTTTGATGAGATATCATTACTTTTTGTAGAGAAATTATTAGTAGGTACTTATTCATAATAAAATTAATACCAAATGTTTCAGTATATTTTATTTGGTCAGTTATATTACTTTGCCTTTGTGTATCAGCTACTGACAATGAAACTAATTTTATGCTCGTGTTTGGTGTGGACGTAGAAATATCATTTTTAACAGATTTTCCTATTTCCAACAGTTTCTTTTTCCTAGTCGTAATAGTTTATGGTGTTTTGCTCGACGAAGTTGCAGTAGGTATTTAATGTTCCTGAGCAGATATTGCATTTCCATTTGCGTTTTGATTCTGGTTTCATTAAGCGATAAAGCTTTCCGGACAAACTACGAAACTATGTAATTGCTAACAGAATTACGGATCTTTACGAAACAGAACATAGCAAATAACAAATTTAACAAACAAAAGTATAATTTAGATTATTTGACATTATTTTCCATAAGTACACTTTACTCTCTATAAAGTTTATACTCTTCCATCACCTTTCAACAATATAGTATAGAAAAAAAGGATTTTTCACTTGTTTTCCATACTGTGGGTGGGTGTATATGGAGTCATCTATCGTTGACTTTAGTGAACTATTTATGTGCAAAGTGTGCACCTACAGGGAGAACATAGCAACTTTCGCATTTTTTGGCTTCTCGTTAGTTCCCATTTGAATGTATGAAGATTGCGCCCCCTGGTGGTCGGGTTATAAGTACTATGCTCCGTTTTGACATGAAAGAAGGACAAACAAACAAACAAACACACTTTCACATTTATCATTACGACTCCGTAGCTCAGTGGTTAGAGCAGTCACCCGGAAAGCGAAAGGTCGTGGGTTCGATTCCCATCGGAGATGGTTGTGAGATGAAGGTCGGTTTTTTCTGAATACTTCATTTTCCATTTTTCAATAATAAAAATTGGACTGTGAATGCAAAAAAGTAAAAATTTTAATAACTTTCTAATTTATATTAATATTAATAATTATTTTAAGTGAAAGGTCGTGGGTTCGAGTCCCATCGGAGCTGGTTGTGAGATGAGGGTCGATTTTGTCTAAATTCTTCATTTTCTATTTTTCAATCATAAAAATTGGATTGTGAATGCAAAAAAGTAAAAATTTCAATAACTTTATAATTTATATTAATATTAATAATTAATAAATAATAATATGGATATCGTGCTAGATGGCGCAAGCTTGTAATTTATTTAACGCGAGGACAAAAAAGTATTTGGGTAATCTGGGGTTCGAACTTGGTTCTCTTGAGTCCTCAATATTGAATGGCCACTACGCCGTCGGCGCTAGCTGAACTTCAAGAGGTATGACGAAATATTGGTATATAACAGAATAAAAACTATTACAAACTTATATTTGTACTTCATCTTATACAAGATCTTATACAGGATAAGTGTATAGGGAACGCAAATATAAGTTTGTCAACGTTTTATTTTAAAAAAATACTAGTTTCGGATTTTTTCCTTTGTATTCACCAGATTACCTGTCTACATGCCAAATTTCAGCTTTCTAGGTCATCTGGAAGTGGGTTAGAGTTTTGATTATAGGTGAGTCAGTGATAAAAATAACGATTTTTGGACGTAAATATCTAAATAACCGTTTGAGGTGTGTATATAAAATTTGGAGAACATATTTATCTCGCTAGTCTCAATACAAAAGCCAAATTTGACATGTTTCTGAGTAATAGTTTTTGAGTTATGAGGGGGTCAAAAGTGGCTCCAAATGGTTCGTGTTAAGATACACACGGTGCTGCTCGCCAGTTCTGTTTGCTTTTGAACTTGGCTGATACGCTGCCGCGTATCCAGATTAGTAGTTTCAAAACAAATTGAGACAAATAAAAGCTATGTCTAATCGAGCTTTATTTCGAGCAAAACCTGTTCTAGTAACTGTGCGTTGCAATAAAAAATATAAAAATGAATATGATTATCGTTTAACATGCCATTCTTTGCACGTAAAATTGCTACCAAAATGAGCTATGAAAAGTGAAAGTCCAAAGTGTGAACCTTGTGGAACTCTCAGCACAGATCATTAAATAAAAGTTATTCAAACAAAAGTCATCAATCAAAAATTAATTATTATTTTAAATAATAAAATCTACTTATTAATAACCAAACAGAATCGTGTTCTAAAAAATTATTTTATTTTTGTCATGTGAGTAATTATTTCAAAGCGTTAATAAAATAGACAACTACTTATGTCAAAAGCTTTTTACGAAGTGAAAATTTACACCTACATTTTCAAAAGGTAAAGGTTCTATGTTTGTATGAAGGAAGTCATCTCTGGAACTACTGGACCGATTTTGAAAATTCTTTCGCAAGTAAAATGCTACATTATTCCTGAGCGACATAGGCTATATTTCATCCCGATATTCCCACGGGAACGGGTACCGCATAGGTAAAACCATATTCAATAAAATAAGTACTTAAACTAGAGTAAAAAAGTACTAACTTGCTTTGCTTTCGGGTATGAGGTAAATCAAGACGCTCGTGGTTGACTTTTCCCGATTTATATTATAGTATACACATTTTATTTCTGTCCCATTGAGTTCCTGAACTAGTTCTCGGTCAGCTGATATCTGCATCTCATAATTTTCTTGTGTTAAACAAGGTACATCTGAAACAAAAAATAAAAGGGACAATAACTTAATGTGCCTACATAGTTTATAAATAGTAATTATAATAGTATTATCCTTACTTTATATTATAAATGCGTCTCTGTCTGTCTGCGTGTTACACAATCACACCTAAACTACTGAACCGATTTGAATGAATTTTGGTACAGAGATAGTCTAGAGCCTGAGAAAGGACATAGGCTACTTTTTATTCCTGAAAAATATCACCTTCCCGCGGGATAACGTCGTGTAGTACACGCGGGCGAAGCCGCGGGCGGAAAGCTAGTTTCATATAAAAATAAAGGAGTGTTTCCTTTGAGTGAAATTTGCTATCTCTATTATTTCGATTACATTCCGTCCAGGTTTCATGAAATATTTCCACCCTGTGTAAATATTATTATAAAGGCTTTATTAGTTACTAGCTTTCCGCTCGCGGCTTCGCCCGCGTGAACTACACGACGTTATCCCGCGGGAGTGTGTATTATTTCCGGGATGAAAAGTAGCATATGTTCCTCTTTAGACTACAAAGTATCTATGTTCCAAATTTCAGCCAAATCCGTTCAGCCGTTTTGGCGTGATTGAGTAACAAACATCCAAACATCTAAACATCCAAACATCCAAACTTTCACATTTATAATATTAGTAGGACAAGGTAAGACAAAGTCTTAATCTAAGCTTAGAACTTAGAAAGCTTAGAACACAATAATTAGAGATTAGAAAGGCGGGCTAGTTGACACGACCAAGCTAAAAAAAAAAACAATATCTTCAAAGGTATTTGTATGCCACTAAGATTTTGTTTATTTTTTCTCTTTGTTATTGTCATATGTACTTTACTATAAGGAGGAGCAGTACCTCCTGATACAGGCAAATTTGACTTAAAAGGAGGTACTGACCACTAGTTTAAGATGTCTTAAATTGTTGAAGCCATGAAGCTCGACTTAATACTGAGGTAACTGGAGAGTGCAGTACGAACAATTTTTTGAATACCACAAATAACACAGTGGCTGTCTTCCGTCTCACCTACACTTTAAAAAAATACGTATGGTCATATGAGACAACTGACAGCCACTACCTGCCACTACATACATAAATGTCAAATTTGCTGGCGACACTTTTTATTCAGGGTGAGAGCTCCAGTTACCTCAGAGTATTAAGTCAAACTTCATGGTTGAAGCCAATAAACTTTCTTTTTTTTTTTTTAGGTACAGTGGCACAAAGTTTTCTGTTCCGGTGACAGCGGCGCTATGTACTTTTTTTTTTGTAGCATTTTAACCAGCCCTGGCTTCTAAGACCTTCAGCCGCCAGCAGCGCTATATGGTTGCACATCAACTTGACAACAAGTGACAATAAAAAAAAACACGTTACTTTCACATTTTGGACACCGGAACAGAAAAGATTGTGGCACTAAGTCCCACACTCTTGCCTGTTCCGGTGAGAACCGTGACAGAGGAGCCACTTCCAATACATAATTAGCTGTCAAAATTGACAGTAGTATGAAAAATGTTTAAGTTCCAAAGATTATTACAGGATCAGAAATGCTTGTCGCACTTTTAAAATGTACAGAGTGTGTATCAGATATGCCTGCGCGCGGTCAAATCGAATAATAATTTTTTCCTTAACGAAAAAACCTACTGTAACTAGCGCCAAAAACGCCCCAGTCGCGCGCAGAGTTATCTGAGAAGCACTCTAGTCTCTGTTGCACAAGCATTTCTGTTCCAGTGATAATCTTTGGAACTAAAACATTTTTCATACGACAGTCCATTTTTAGAGCTAATTTTGTGTTTCAAGTGGTTCCTCTGTCACAGATGTCACCGGAACATATAGGAGTGTCGGACTTTATGGAGGCTTTGCCTTTCTTTTGTTCTGTGGAAAAAAAGTATGTCGCCTTTTAGGGTTCCGAACCAAAATGGTAAAAAGGAACCGTTATGGTGAGACTTTGTTTGGTATCATAATGGAGATAATTTTTACTTTTTTTGTTTTCACAATGCAATTTTTATTATTGAAAATGAAGTACTTATTAGAAAAATCGTACAATCTCACAACTTTTAAAACTTTTTAAACTTTCATGGTCGTTAACACTGTAAATATCACGAAAAGCGGGATTTTTACCATATTTTGATTTGTTGTCGAGTCTCCGATATTACGGCGCAGTTGTTCACGCCATGATCACGTAGTAACTCAACTCGGGAACTCGGCAACAAAATCAAAATATGGTAAAAATCCCGCTTTTCGTAATATTTACAGTATTGGGATGTTTGTTACTCAATCTCGCCAAAACGGCTGAACGGATTTAGCTGAAATTTGGGACACAGATACTTCGTAGAATGGAGAGAAAAAAGGCTACTTTTTTATCCCGGAAAATATCACATTCCCGCGGGTTATCGTCGTGAAGTCCACGCGGGCGAAGCCTAGTAGAAAATAATAATCAAATTGTAACTTTGAAATCATTACAGGTCTAGATATCAAAATTGTAAAATTTCGAACGTTAACTTTTTTAAAATAAATAATACATCAGCCTTTACAATTACCTTTTGTTGAATTTTCGCAATAATCCAATTGCAAAGTTCCATCGTTCTCGTTTTTCTTGCAAACAATTTTGACGTTCTCACCAATTTTACCTTCGTAAATATTTGGTTTTGACAAAGATTTACTGAATTGCAAATTGTTAATGATTATCGTTGGAGGTTCTGAAAAAACGAATGATTAACTTATACGATAGTTGAAATAAAAACATATAAATTAAAACAGATAAAACATTTTTTGAGAAAAATTACGTTTATTTCGATGATTTATTAAATATTATGGTCCAAGCTCACAGGCCATAAATTTTTTAAGCTTTGATAAAAACTATCGAATTATAACGCTCGCGATTATACTTATAGCGTACGTCTCGGATTTTTGTCCCCTCTGATTGATCCGGCTGCGAAAAATTATTGAAATAGCTCCATGTGTACCTATCCTAAATGAAAATGTCCAATATGTCCTGTCAAGACCACGCAATACATGGAACTATTCCTGTACGTACACAGCTCCAAAAAGCCTAGAAATTGTACCGGCAAGCAGTCCATATGTGGACTGTGAACGTGTAGAGCTTTCGTGAGTTTCGTAGAAGGAGTGAGTGAAGACCCTTTGCTCAAACAAGCAACCCTTCCTTACATTTTACATCTACACAATTATTGAAGTCACATTATGGTAACCAACCGTTGCGGATAAAAAACCAGCTTGGTTTCGATGCTTTGCTAGCTACACGTCTAAGTTTAGCTATGCGAGACATGCTTCTTTCACATTTTTTCTTGTTTTCTGTAATAGAAGCCTACTAGACCAAAATGCATGGATCGTAGTGAAAGTTGTTTCTTTTAGTCTAAAGGGTCTAAGGCAGCAGTAAACTTTTCGTGTAGCTAACAACACTGTAAATTACTATTCTCAAATTTGATCTTCATCATCAGCATCATCATCAGCCATTATAAGTCCCCACTGCCACTGCTGGGGCACAGGCACAGGCCTTCCTTGGATGGATTAGGAGAATGGGTCATGACTGTGGTGCTCAAATTGGTGGGTAGACTGCAAACACTCAGCCGGGATGGGAGGACGGGACCGATGGCTTAACGTGCCTTTCGATGCACGGTGGACCTTGAGTTGGTAAATTTTTGGTCACCCATCCCGTGACCGACCATTGAAAGAATTGCTTAACTTCAACGATCGCAGACCGAGCACTTACCACTGGGCCATGGGCTCCTCAATTTGATCTTATTTCTTTAAAATTTATAACAATCCTCTCGACGATTTTCCTCAAATGATCCAAACACTTACCGTCAGATTGTAAGACAAGCCTAGTCTCCACTTTTATATAATAATAATTATAATTAAAATATTCACATATTAAAACACTACTATCATGTTCCTTTGACAACCTAACGGAATAAGTTACTTCTTTTCCGTATTTAGATTTTTTTGATGCACACTTAGAAAAATCATTATTTTTCTTTATTCCTGTAACAATGAAAAGAACGAAATAAATTAGTTATGAAAGAAGATTTTTATTCCCAGTAGTACCGTTTTGAACTGTCCCCCGGGGTGACAACTGGGAATTATTTTCCCCGTCGTCACGGGGTGACAAATTTTTCCGACTGTTCTCTTCCAATTCGTGCCAGAGGGGCCAACTGGTATTTTTTTATTCATAATTGTCACCCGTGACACCGAGGGGCTGACAATGAGAGATTTTCTACCAGCAAATTAAAAAAAAAAGTTTATTTATTAGCTCGATAGATGGCGCTGACCAGACATGAATCCACTCACCTCTATTGTTTATTACCACACAGAGATGGGCCTATTTCTCGAAAGATACAAGTTTACAAGTTCACAAGCTTCGAAATGTAACATGGACTTGTAAATTCTGTTTCACGAAGTAAATAACAAGTGTTTTTTACGGTAACAAAAAAGAGTGTCATTGGAATACCTAATGACATATAAATGCATTGGCTGCTAAATATTTTTCATTTTTTTCTATATTCGAAAAGTGATGTATATTTAAGGCCTAATCAGACGAAGGACTTTTGTCCCCGTGGGACAAAAAGTCCCTGTACGTCCAAAATATATCCTCCGGGTACTTGTCGCGGACTCAACGCATATAGTGTGCGGTCATTTGTTGCCCGAAGACGTACTTCACTATCGGGCGCTCAATGCACTAGACTAAAGTTCGTTGTGTGCGTTGTTACGCCTATTTTTTTCGGGGACTACCGCGAACTTTTGTCCAGTCCAGTCTCTCGGTGTCCGCCGTACTTTCGGGGACTTTTTGTCCGCGGTACTTTTAGTTCCTTGTGTGCGTTATTCGATACAATTTATAAGAGATCTATATCGATGGACAAAAAAGTACTCGGCGGACAGTCCCTCGTCTGATCAGGCCTTTAAACTGAGAAGCGGGTTCAAAACTGAATTTTATAAAAATGAGAATATCTCAAAAACGGTGCGTCGAAGCTAAAATCTAACAAAATTTTCAACCCCCTATGGTATCCCGGAGATACATAGGAGGCATCCGATGGACATATATTTTTTTTATTTTTTGTTTAATTGAACTTCAAATTTTTTAAATATAATAGAAAAAATAGAGAAGGCGATGCCCCCCGCCAACATTCTTTTATTTTTCTAGGTAGTTTTAGTTGTTTTTGTTGCTTTTCTTACATAGGGGGATGAAAAGCAAAGTGTATTTACTTTCCATAAATTCGAAATGAAAGTAGAGTGTATTACTCGGCCGCAAAATTATTTTCACCTTATATACCTTATAAAATCGATGACATGATTTCTTAGAACAAATATCTCCTTCTCTTATAGTTTCAAACTTTTCCATACTGACCCGTCCCAATGGATCTTACAATAGCTTTCTTACATAATTGTAGACTTGTAAAAATGGTTAAACAGGGCCCTTGCCAGCAAATTTAAAAAAAGCAAACCCATGTCTGATGAACGCCATCTGTTGAGTTTTTTGAAACTAACTTTTTTCTTTTTTAATCATCTGTCAGAAAATCCCTCATTGCTACGAGACCCAGGGCCGGGGGACTGGAGTGTCAAAGGGGACTACTGGGAATAAAGTATCAAAGTCCCGTTTGAGAAATTTGGACACAAGTTAATTTTTTAACCGACTTCAAAAAAGAAGGAAGTTATCAGTTTGACCTGTATGTATGTGATATTATTATAAATATTCATTTTATAAATACAGAGTTATGAACACAGTAAATTGTGGCTGTTAAATTGTAAATTGAATGAAAACTGATTGTAAAATCAATTATAAATATGTTTTTTTTGATCTCTCAAGACAGCACGAAAAACAATCGCTATCATAATGAGAGATTTTTGAGGGACAGAAAAAAAAAATAGTACTAATAATGAAGCGAGATGGCGCTGACAAATAGCGAAGTCGGTGTGACCAGAAATAAACTAAAATGACGAGTTGATAACATTTTGATTTGTTTTCAAATTCGTAGGTAACAAGTAGGTAGCACTGTCTAATATTAAAACAGTAAAATAACAACGAAGTAAAAAAATATCAGTGAGAACGCAACGAAAATATACTAGTTGAAGCATAAGCAATCAAAAAGTGTGTAAAATCCCCGCACTCGACTGACATGGCATGACAAGCATATACCCCAAGAATCCGATATTTTTGTAAAAAATTCAATAACAGGCCAAATTTTTGTAAACGGCCCTTAAATATAATTTTAAGAGACTATATTTTGGAATCCAACATAATATCGCATTGGAAGGTATAAAAAAAAAGTTATACCCCGGAAATGGTGCAATTCTTTCAGCAAATATGCTATCACCAATTTTATCGTTAACATGTGTTTATGTTCACCATATCTAAGCACCAAAGTCGAAATCCATAAAGATATAAAACGGGAAACTAATACTTTAGGAAGAAGTCGGTTGTTTCTGATAGCATTTTTAACATAGGTGTAATGCCAATTTGAGTTTAGGTAGAGAGTTTTTTTTTAAGTTTATTTGTTTTTCATTTACAAATATAGGGGGATTATATACTTTTACGAAAGATAGTAATAAATGTATTCAAATGTAAAGTGAATAACACTTATACCATTTTTGCCTATTTTTTATAGATTTTTTAAAGCTTTGTATTTGTTTTTTTTTTAATGTCGCTGTCATAAATATTGGTGGATTATTAATGAATTATTTATTAAACAAGATAATCTAATTTTCAATGTTAAGAAATTACTGATATAGAATTATTGTTGAGTCTCCATAGAGCGAATTAGTTTGGCTCTCGGGCTAATAGCCTGGCAACGTCGTGCGTGCGTGATTTTGACCTAACTTCTAGTCTTTTAGATTACTTTTGATCATTTCGTTTTTTTGCGAGCGCCATCTGTCGCCATTTTAAATCAACATTTTTTTTTTATAGCTGTCAGAAAAATCCCCCATTGTGATATTTCGTATGAAAACCAGAGTAGCGCCTTTTCCGATCGTGTTTGGAACAAACTTCAATAGATATTTACACCAACACTTTGACAGCTTTGACGGATGGTTCATTTCTATAAGTCACTCTATGTTCTACACATGGAACCATGAAGTTTGACTTAATACTCTGAGGTAACTGGAGCTCTCACCCTGAATAAAAAAGTGTCGCCAGCAAATTTGACATTTATGTATGTAGTGGCTGTCAGCTGTCTCATATGACCATACGTATTTTTTTAAGTGTAGGTGAGACGGAAGACAGCCACTGTGTTATTTGTGGTATTCAAAAAATTGTTCGTAGCTCTCACCCTGAATAAAAAAGTGTCGCCAGCAAATTTGACATTTATGTATGTAGTGGCTGTCAGCTGTCTCATATGACCATACGTATTTTTTTAAAGTGTAGGTGAGACGGAAGACAGCCACTGTGTTATTTGTGGTATTCAAAAAATTGTTCGTACTGCACTCTCCAGTTACCTCAGTATTAAGACGAGCTTCATGCATGGAACTCTACATACAAATTTCTTGGTTCCACATTCCTATCTGATCCGTTGACAGTCTTGAGGGAGGAGCCACTTGCAATACAAAATTAACTGTCAAAATAGACTTATATGGGTCAGGCCGTAGATTTTGCCACATTTGAGGGTACAAAAGTCTCCGCCTCATATAATTTTAAATATAGTACTCTTAGAAATGTCTCAATCTTATCATCGTGTTTCCTAAGAAATAGCAAACCAAGGCAGATATAGATATTTGGATAAGTTTATATATTTGGAAAACTATTTGACATTTCCCTACCAAAAGTGACGGATTTTTTATAAAAACCGCGAATCCGCATTGGTAGGTGTACAGCTTAAACATCGATAAAATTATCATTTTTTAACTTATTGATGAGCTGTTTGATTTGACGTTATAAAATAATAATAAGGTTGCCATTCCTTTAATATCTTTGCGTCTTTCCTAAGAAAAAAGATAAGTTTTCGGCAATAAGATTTTTTTTTTGAAAAACCATTTCTTTGCGCTACTTATATTGCGTAACCATTTTCACCCATTTTATGGTTTTAAAACATTTATTAAGATTTTGTTTGAGTGCTGGCATCACCAAAGTATCGTATTCAATGGTCAATGCAGCGTTGACGACCATATTTTTTGACATTTCGGTGTCAACTCCGATCAAAGTGAAAAGTGTCACCTACTTTGCAGAGTGCATTTTTTGAGATTTCAAGGTAAGTTTTTGATTAAAACTTATAATTTTTGTTGCGCATGGTTTAATTAGATGTGTGTGATCTGTATATGTTAAACTAGCCTTGTAATATAGTATATTTTAAGAGTTATAATCGATTTCATTTGCGCCTCGGTTCCGCAAAACTGTCTTTATGTCACTTTGCGATACCGGTTGCGTAGAAATTGCGCCACTTATTTTACGCTATTGAATAATAGTGCATGCACACAAGGTTTTCAAGTTTTTTATTATTTTGAAATTACTTTTAGCTGTAATTCCGCTAAAAACATGACTAGCATTACTATTAATTGATTTGTTAGCTTTTATTAATATTCTATAAGTACAGGGTGTTCGGCAGAACGTTAAACATACGAAAATAGGGGTAGGTGCGGTGGTCTGCTACCTAACCAGCCTCAAAGATTTTACCTAGGTCCAAAGTTTTTTTTTATTTTGTATTTTATAAGTTTTGGAATTTCGTCACTTTCATACTAACTTACCCATGTAACTTTTTTTTTTTTTTTTGGCATCCTAATGGTTGGCAGGTACTTCAAGCAGGTTGTTGCTAGAGTTAAAGTAATGGACTCTCAAACATTGAAAAGAGTTGAAATTAATTTTAAAGTTGTATTATATTTATATAATTAATAATGAATAATACCAAATACCTCCATCTAACAAATTAAATGTATTTTTTTTTGTAAATTGAACAAATCATACATAGGTACTTACTAGTTTTTGTCATCCTGTTTAACTTTTCATTGTGCGCAATATATAAAAAAGAATTACTCATAGGTACATTATTGTTAATTATTAATTAAACATACTTACATACCAACATCGTGTTTCTTTTTCTAGTTTGATGCAATACCTCTTGTTAGTACATGTTTGTTAAATAAAATCACATTAATGTACGTGCTCCTTAATAATTTTGCGCTACCATTTTGCACCACTTTGTGCGACCGACTCGTAGAAAATTTTGCGTCACCATTGCGCTATTTGTGGCAAAATCTACGGCCTGACCCATATAGTGAAAAATGTTTTAGCCCCAAAGATTATCACCGGAACAGAAATGTTTGTCGCAATAGAGTTTAGTATTACGATTATCTTATAGATTGTTTCTGTACTTGGGTGCTTGGGCTACGCTTATGTGTATTATGGAGATTTCACTGTTGGTGATATGCAGATATTTGAAAATCATCACTATCTTCTCATGCTCAAAATAAAGAGAGAAAAAAATCTTGTCATGCTCAAAATCATCACTGTTGGTGGGTTTTGACACGAAGGTACCAAGAAATAGTGCGGTAAAAGTATTATTTTTAAACTGAATTTTTGGCGCTGGTAAAGTAATAACTTTGTGGACTGTATTTTTTTTATTTGCGAGATAAATATGTGTATGTAGACGAACGCGGTTTTGGTTGGGAATGCAATGTCAGTCTACGTACGGTCTGGATCGAGCATAAATATATAAACTCGCCGGTAAATAAACGGTACAACTTGGATATTTGGTCAAAGAGATATCTTGTGCAAGTACTCACCAGTAGCTCGTCAGGAACTGAAGACGTGATGGTTCTCGCTGTTTACTTCTAGGACACAAGCCGGCCGGCCACAATTTATAGAAAGATGAACAATGTCCCACACACGATAGACTCAACGGGGAGTCGATTCGAACACACAATATAATTTTCCTTTTATCAAAACGGTCGCGCAGACGGAGCGAGCGGCGGTGGATTCGTTCGGTTACGGTCTTCTCGAAGATTCAGACAGTTGTCCGGTGAGTGGGGGCGCCACTGTCTTCGTGAGTTTGTACAACACAAGGCGCGCCGATTGCATCGGGCGCTCTCATTGGCCAAACATACAGAGTTGCACCATTTCGGGACTTCGTTTTGACATTGCATTTATTGTATTAATAAAGGCGCGCGGATTCAAATAATTATAGTAAAATTAAACATTGGAAACGGAACATTCCGCCCACCAAAATACCAATGGGATTTTCCCGAAATTTGAATAAAAACGGTAATTAAATAAAGATACGTTACAATTTACGATACTAATCTTAAAACTAAGTTACGTTTGTTAAAGAGACAGTTATTCAGATGGTAGAGGGCACAGTTTTACCAGAGGCCTCTTAACAAGATGATCTCTAGCTGTCTTTACAGTAGCCACTCGAATTACTCCATCAGGCCCAGGATGCAGGGAAACTACACGTCCTAATGCCCATTGGAGAGGAGATCGATTGTCGTCTTTGATAAGTACGATAGAATTTATGTTTAACGGTGTTGAGTCTTTGGTCCATTTGGCCCGCTGAGTTAATGCGTGTAAATACTCGTTTTTCCAACGTCTCCAAAACTGTTGTTGGAATGATTGGATCAGCTGCCACCGATTTAGACGATGGAGTTTAACGTCAGAGTAGTCTATATCTGGGACCGCTGTGAGAGGTTCCAGCGTAAGGAAATGACCAGGTGTCAGAACGTTTAAGTCGTTAGGGTCAGAGCTTAATGGACACAAAGGTCTGGAGTTTAAAATCGATTCGATCTGGGTGAAGAGTGTAGTGAGCTCTTCAAACGTTAAAGTTTGATCGCCAACAATCCGATATAAATGACTTTTCGCGGCTTTTACTTGAATTTCCCATACTCCTCCAAAATGGGGAGAAGCCGGGGGGTTACGTTTAAAGGCAATCCGTTCTGCGTTCGATGCTTGTTCCATACATGCGGCCAGCTGTGAGGCTGCGCCAACGAAGTTTGTGCCGCAATCAGAACGGATGACGTTACAACGGCCGCGACGAGAGACGAAACGGCGCAGTGCAGCGATGAAACCGTCAGTCGATAAGGTAGACACCACCTCAAGGTGCACAGCTTTGGTGCTCAGACAGACGAACAAGCACAGGTACGCCTTATCGATTTTAGCACCACGATGGAGACCGAGCTTGATTTTAAAGGGGCCCGCGAAATCTACGCCAACATCAGAAAACGGTTTCGCCTGGTTAACGCGGAAGGCAGGCAGGTCGCTCATAAACGGTTGCAATGGTTGCGGGCGGAGTCGATAGCATCGGATGCATTTTGAAAGGTGTTGTCTTACGGCACGCTTAGCTGCAAGTATCCAGAACTGTTGCAAGATCAGGTAATGTGTGGTGTTCAGACCAGGGTGAAAGTACTTCCGATGAATGGAGTCGATTACTGCTGTCGTTAGCACACATTTCCTGGGCAACAATGCCGGGTGCCTGTGTTCGAATTCAAGGCCGGAGCGAGCTAGCCGCCCGCCCACCCTGAGAATACCTTGGTCATCCAGGAAGGGATTTAGTTTGCGGAGGTTGCGTGGCAACTGTTTCCGCGATTTCAGCTTCGATATGACATCGAAGAAGAAGCGGTTCTGGAAGTGTTTGACGATCATTAGAAGAGAACGATGACGTTCGACGTCCGTTATGACGAGACTCTCAGGTCGTGAATCGGTATCACGTAAGTTAGCGCTAAACCTTCGGATATAGGCTAGGATCCGACAGATTTTGTCTAAGGATGAATACTTCTCGAACAGCTGATCGATTATTGATATTTTCTGGACGGTTTCGGTTTGATCAGCAACGAGAACGGTACGACGCTGCTCGGGGAGCACGGCGTTATCCTTCGCCTGACCTTTAGATATGTCGGTCGGCCACTCAGACTGGGGCTGGGAGAGCCACTCGGGGCCCGCCCACCATAGCTCGTTAGTCAAGAGCTCCGCTGGCAGCTGTCCGCGGGAGCAAATGTCCGCGGGGTTGGTCCCGGAGGGGACATGCCTCCAGCATTCGGTCGGAACAGTGTCCTGGATGTGGCTGACGCGGTTCGCGACGAAGGTTGCCCAACGCGAAGACGGTGATCGCAGCCACGCTAGAGTGACGGTAGAATCACTCCAAAGGTAGGTCTCATGGACAGGAATTCGCAGCGTGTCCTTGACGAACTTCATGAGGTCAGCGAGCAGAAACGCAGCGCACAACTCCAGGCGCGGCAGGGACTGCTTCTTCAAAGGTGTGACGCGAGCTCTCGCACAGACGAGGAAAATGCGAACAGAGCCGTCGGACTCGGTTACACGTAGATAAATGACGGCGCCGTACGCAAGCTCAGAGCTGTCACAGAACCCGTGAAGTTGATATGACCGAGCACCTTCGATAACGAACTTGCGTGGAACTTTGAGTTCCTTGATTTGTGGAAGTTGTTGAGAGAAATCGGTCCACTGTGTGACGATTTCCGGTGGAGGTGTTTCGTCCCACGAAACGCCGAGGATCCAAAGCTTTTGAATTAAGCATTTGGCTTGGATTGTTAAAGGTGATAGGAACCCCAAAGGGTCAAAGACTCTGGCTACCTCGCTCAAAATCGTTCGTTTGGTACATGGTTGGTTTGACGGTTGAACGTTAAAAACGAACGAGTCTGAAGCAGGCTCCCATTTTAGGCCCAGAACCTTTACGGTTGTGTCTTCGGCTTCGGTAAAAGTGATAGCTTCCGAAAGACACGCTTCTGAGGGTAGGTCACTCAGAAACTCAGGTCGATTGCTCACCCATTTTCGAAGCTCAAAACAGCCAAGGCCGAAAAGAGCAATGACTTGCGATTTGATGTCGCAGGCATCCTCCAGCGATGAACTTCCGGTTACGATGTCATCGATATAAATATCGGAAGTTAAGACGGTTTTGGCCTTGGGGTACTTGTCACCCTCGTCGTTGGCCAGCTGCTGGATGGTGCGACATGCCAAATATGGCGACGAAGATATCCCGTACGTAACGGTATTTAGAACATATTCTTGAAGAGGCTCATCTGGGTGAGCCCTCCAGAGAATACGCTGATAATCACGGTGATGAGAAGCTACGTTAATTTGACGGTACATTTGGCGCACGTCTGCCATGAAAACGACTTCATGCTCCCGGTAATGGAGAAGAATCTCCACGATGTTGGACTGCAACTTCGGACCTGTGAGTTGCGAATCGTTAAGCGATTTGGAGTTCGCGTCCTTTGCCGAGGCATCGAAGACCACGCGGAGCTTCGTCGTGGAGCTGTCGGGACGCAGAACGCAATGGTGCGGTATGTAGTACCTGCCTTGACCCATTTTCTTAGCAGGCACCAGGGTCATGTGACCACTTTCGATGTAGTCAGTCATGAAATCGGTATATTGTTGTTTTAACGATTCATCACGAGATAACCGCTTCTCAATGGCATGGAAGCGCCGTAAGGCCATGGCTCGCGAGCCCTCAAAGAGAGGCTCAGCATTGTCCTTGAAAGGAAGAACTACGGTATACCTTCCGGTCTCGTCACGGTAGTGGTTGTTGGTGAAACTATTTTCACAAACTTGCTCATCTGGGGTTAATCGGGAAGAATTTGGAACGGTATCGATTTCCCAGAAACGTTGAACGATATTGTTTAAGCTCTCGTCCATGCTAGGAGGTGCTACCCCCAATAAACATGGAGAAGAGGATGCGAGCCGAGACTTTCCTAGAAGAAGCCAGCCGAAGACAGAGTTCAGGGCGCGCGGTTGAGACGCGTTGCCTTTCAAACGCTGTTCGAGCAACGACTCGGCGAAAACGTCGGCGCCTAACAAGACGTCGATCGGACCAGGAATGTCAAAACCAGGATCTGCTAACGGTAATGTCTTGACATCCTTCCATCCATCGGTATTCAGTCTTGCGATAGGTTGGTCTCCGCAGATGCTCGGTATGATGAGCATTTGGAGATTAAAGTTGACATTATTATTGGCACCGACTTGGCATGTGACAATGCCATTGACTGGGGCGGGAGCCCCCCCTAAACCATGAACGTTGGCACTAGCGGCTTTAGGCGTAAGGTTAAGTCGCTGGGCTGCGTGTGCTGTCAAGAAGTTATTTTGGCTCCCGGTGTCGAAGAGCGCTCGAAACGTGTGAAATTCGCCAAATGTGTCACGAATTTGAATTATGGCAGTTGCCAGTAGCACGGTTGTATTCGTAGACATGTTCGACGAAGCGATTGTTTCCTTAGCCATTAAGGCTACTGATTGCGATTTCTTACCCGAGGTGTCGGGGTTGCTTGACTCGTAGTCCCGGTGCAGCAGCGTGTGGTGTTTACGTTTACATGTTCGACACGAAAATATCGATGTGCACTCCCGTACTGAATGAGACGAGTTAAGACAATTGTAGCACCATTTTCGTTCACCGGTCACAGCCATGCGCTCGTCCACAGACTTTGACAGAAAGGCGGGACAAGCCGTAATGTGGTGTTGTTCACCGCAGTAAGAACATTTACGAACGAACTTGGCAGTTGCCGCAACCTGAGGTGGTTTGCCCTCTGGTTTGTCACCTTTCTTAGGCACAGGCACGTTCGCGATGGGAGCGACAAGCGAATGTGTAACGTTATGTCTCTTTGGTTTCTGTGAGGCACTTAAAGCCTCCTTACTGCTCACGGTTTTACTGGTCACGGCGGTGAAGTGCGTATCGCGCATTAAAGCTTCGCTTTTAGAATGTAAGAACGCCCTAATATGTTTGTATTGTGGCAACTCGATGTCGGTGTGCTTTTCTTCAAACTCGCGTCTTAATTTCGTGTCTAGTTTCGACAAAATGTTGTAACAAAGTACGAAGTCCCAGTGCTCGGTAGGTAACTTCAACTTTTTCAAAACGGTCAAATTTTCGTCGATCGTATCTAACGCGTGTCGGAAATCCTGAGCGTGGTTAGTTTTGAAACTAACATCCAAAATGTCGCGCCAACATGTGAATGCTAATTCACGTTTGTCCTCGTAGCGGGACCTGAGAGCATCATATGCACTTAAATAATGTTCGCATGCGACCGGGAACGTTCGAATTAACGATAAAGCATCGCCACGTAATACCGACACTAAGTAGTGAAATTTCTCGATATCACTTAGCATGGGTGATTCATGGATCAACGCATTGTAAGTCGCGATAAACTCGGGCCATTCCTTAATAGAACCCGAAAAAACCGGAAGTGAAATCTTCGGTAAGCGCATATTGCTATGCGAACCCGTTAGCGAATCTCGCCTCGAAGCATTGTTATTTGTTTGTTGTGACGAACACTGTGTGTATTTACGCTGGATTGCAACGACTTGAAAATACATTTTATCGAAATTCTCCTGAATTTCCGTATCCACATCATCGTCTTCATCCTTGAGAAGGTCCAGAATGATAAAATGTGCCTCTTGGAAACTATCCGCAATGTTTTTTATCTCCTGACAATATGAGAGGAATAACTCGGTTTGTGATGCATCGGATTCGCTTAAATTCCCCAATTCAAGAGCCTTCGAAATACGGTTATACGCGATAGTTCGTTTACGTCGCAAACTAGGCAAATTACTGACAGTGTAATTGGTTTCGATACACTTCTTCACTCCAGATTTAGATTTACGTCTCGCTACGTAAGCCATCGTTAGTGATCAAAACAGTGTTTACTAAAAATATAAAACGATATTTAAGTACTAAAAGTTCACTAATGCACAACAAAAGAACAAAGTTCGCATTTATAAACAACGATGCAGGTACGCAAATAACGTCGATTCCGTATTCGTACCTATAACGCGACAACTTTCTCTTCGAGTTCCGAACTCGCACGTAATTTGTATAAAATAATTTACTTGAACAATGTTTACTATAATTAATCCTATTAAAACGCAGAACGGTTTGCTGTATTATATTAATTTGGTTAATGAAAAAGGTTTTTAATGTTAACTTAAAAAGTTTACGGTAACTTTGTAATAGGAATTTACTACAGGTCAAATAAATCAATTATACTTATAATTCGTTATAGAAATGACGATATGACACGATTTATTCTATTTGCAAAGCTAAAGTTGAATGAGGTATAAATAATAATGTTATTTATTACGGTATGTTGAGCGATCGAAATAAAGTAGTCGCGTTATATACAATTTGTTACAACAAAATTATGATGCGGTAAAATTTGCAATATTGTTATTGCAAATGGTAAAAACGATAGATAATATTGTGTTAATTGATACAACGGACTCGGTTAGCTCGTTAACTTTGAACAGAGATTGGTAAAACGGTAAGTAGGAATGTGGGTAGCACGTAAAAAATGGAACGAACTCGAATATTGATTCGTAATTGTTGGATATTTTACTTGATTAGGTACTTGATGCGTTTTGTTAGTATCGTAAACTGTAAAATAATGATGTTTTCGTTACAATTACGAACTAAATTGGTATGTTGGCCGACGGAATGTACCTAAAAGTCCCGGGTTTCGGCACCAAAAAGATGTATGTAGACGAACGCGGTTTTGGTTGGGAATGCAATGTCAGTCTACGTACGGTCTGGATCGAGCATAAATATATAAACTCGCCGGTAAATAAACGGTACAACTTGGATATTTGGTCAAAGAGATATCTTGTGCAAGTACTCACCAGTAGCTCGTCAGGAACTGAAGACGTGATGGTTCTCGCTGTTTACTTCTAGGACACAAGCCGGCCGGCCACAATTTATAGAAAGATGAACAATGTCCCACACACGATAGACTCAACGGGGAGTCGATTCGAACACACAATATAATTTTCCTTTTATCAAAACGGTCGCGCAGACGGAGCGAGCGGCGGTGGATTCGTTCGGTTACGGTCTTCTCGAAGATTCAGACAGTTGTCCGGTGAGTGGGGGCGCCACTGTCTTCGTGAGTTTGTACAACACAAGGCGCGCCGATTGCATCGGGCGCTCTCATTGGCCAAACATACAGAGTTGCACCATTTCGGGACTTCGTTTTGACATTGCATTTATTGTATTAATAAAGGCGCGCGGATTCAAATAATTATAGTAAAATTAAACATTGGAAACGGAACATTATGTGTACTTATTAATATTAGCGAATATATGGACGAACCTACAATCGTAACACAAGGCACTTGTAACAACTAATGCAAAGGAATTCAGCTGTTTTAGGCTTTTTGGAAGTGACAGGAAACAGCTGAAATTAAGGAAAAGAAAAAACATGCACTTACTTACTCGCCGAATAGCTTCAGTCCTGGATAAAATTCGTACAGCACTTCACACCACGAGGCAGCAGCTTTTAAGTGTCCATTCGATGTAGTTAAGCTTATCTAGTACACTTATCGGTTCAAATACCTTGCAGACACAATAGGCAAAACACTCATATGCAGAAAGTTCTTGCAAAAAATATGAAAATTTCCCAATAAAAAAATAGGGAGCGGCGCACGCGCGTTTGCAATCACTACTCGTGATCGACAGAGACCGATGCTACGTCATTGGGTGCGTAGACGCATAGCTATCTATATTTATGTGCATGTCAGGTGAGGAATGTAGGTAAAGGATTGAGTAGCCGTTACAAGTGCAACAAAATAATAAATTAAAATATTTTCTAATAACGATAACCAACAACTGTAAAATAAATATTTAAGTATTTTACCTTTCCTACAGTGATACAAATATAGATTCAAGTAGAAACTCTTTTCGTTTACACATGTCACCCTCAATTCGTCGCCATCTTTATAATAACATGTCTCCTCCACTTGTTTATTGCAACCGGAAGTGATCACCCGGTTGTTTCCGTTATACATCCAGATGTTGACATCCCCTGAAATCATAATAACAAATCTAAATCTAAACTTATGTTATAAAGAGCTAAAGTTGTACCTACCTATATTTTTTAAGACGTTAGGTATGACGTAGGTACCGAGATACGATCCCGACAGCGGAATGCATAGTTTCAAGTTTCAAGTTCTTTATTGCATTTCATGAAGTGATACAAGCTGGAATTAAAAATTTTACAGTACATCATGTTACCTGTGTAGGCGTAGCGTAAGAATAGGTATGAACGTGTGACGGAGAGCATACAATTTAATTAAATATTTAGTAATTTTATTAAGTCCTTATTAAAATTTTTACTTAATAAAATTGATTTTAGAAAATTCAATATTAATAAATTTAAAGATTTTATTATGAAAAGATTATTGTATATTAGTATTATAGATCATTTTTAATTATATAAATTTATCATTTAGGAATTCATTTAAATTATAATAACATTTTTTGATCAGCATTTCTTTTAATTTTTTTAAGAAGATATTAATATTCTTTTCCATTCTTAATTCTAATGGTAGGTGGTTATGTATTTTTATTGCAGAACAATAGGGACTTGTAAGATATGCTTCTACATGACTATGTGGTATTTTATACTTGTTTTTATTGTTTGTCCTAGGGGAACTGTCTTCACTCACTGCATTCACTGTCTCTGTCACTCACTATTGATAAGACAGAGAAAAAGCACAGAATTCGAATCCGATTCCGTTTCCAACGGTTTGTGAATCAGGATACAGGACCGATTTTCACACAAGTAGAAAGTTACATAATTCCTGAGGGACTTGAGGGCAATTTTTATCCCAATACTTGCAGGGGAACCATTCAGGTAAAACTTAACCTTCCTCGTTTCTTCGGGTCATATTGACCCGAAACTGAAATTTAACTGTCAATAAAAGTCGTAGTTATTAATATAATTATATATGACGACCGATTTGGCGCAGGGGTAGGCTACCCACCTTCTGCGCCAGTGGTCTCGGGTTCGATTCCCGAACAAGACAAATATTTGTGTGCGTGAACATGTCTATTTGCCTTGGTCTGGGTGTTTTACTATGTATCTTCTTCTTTACGTGCCACTCCTATCGGAGGTTGGACAACATCATAGCTATCTTGACTTTTGAAGCCGCTGCCCGAAACAGGGATGTAGTACTATGGCCAAACCATTCCCTAAGGTTCTTAAGCCAAGAATGTCTTCTTCTTCCAACACTACGTTTTCCTATAATTTTTCCCTGAATTATCAGTTGGTGAATTTTATATTTGGTGTTCCTCATCACATGACCAAAATATGTCAATTTGCAGCACTTGATGGTGTTGATGAGTTCAAGATCTTTGCCCATCCTTTGAAGTACCGTTACGTTGCTCACTCTGTCACGCCATGAGATTTTCAGAATGCGGCGGTACACCCACATTTCAAAGGCCTCTATTTTGTTCATTGCATTCTGTGTCAATGTCCAGGACTCAGCTCCATACAACAGTACCGAGAAAACGTAACATCGAACTATACGCACCCTGAGCCCGAGGCTTAGATTCCTGTTGCAAAGAACCCTAGTCATTCTGAAAAATGCACTTCTAGCCATCTATATATATAATACTATTGTTATCTTTTATTAATCATTATTTTATAATTCAAGTTATGACATAATCTAATTCATGAATATTAGTAAGTCTATGTCTGTCAAGTCATGTCCACCGGAAGTACGGAGATTATCTTCACTTTATAAAGAGATATTATACTGACTCAAATTGTGACAACCCCCGCCACAAAATGGCGACAGGCAGATGGACGGGTGGACACGACTCGACAGTCACGAAGTGATCGTTCAAGAGTACAGACGTGTTTTATAATTTGCGAAAGTGTCAAATAAAGTGTAATAATCCATCATCCTGGCCTTTGATTTACTGAACTCTCAAAGGTCAGAAGCGGGATCGCACCGAGACATATAGTCTTGATGTTCACCTTAACGCCCATTTCAAGGTAATGTTCTGAAATTCTAGTATAATTTTGCATATTGTTTTAAAAGTTGTAATGTAAGAAATCCAAAGGTTTTTAAGAGGTTAGGTAACGGAGTTTCTGTTATTTTTCTTTTTAATGGAAATATGAAATGGCCACGCCACATATTGTGTATAAAGTGTAGAGTGTGTGAAGTTAGGGCTCGTTAGAAGCTTGGCTCTGTATGAGATCTGATATAGCAATGCGAGCCATGTGGCCTTGCAGCATTTTACATCAAGATGATTTGGTGGGTAAAATCATTCTAAAAACTTGAGTGTGGATTTGGATTGCAATTCCCATCGTAACTTTTCTTATCTTACCCGCCTTGGAGGTAGTATAACTTATAATGAATACTCATTGCAATGCGACATTCTTATTATCAAAATAAAATATTTACACGCTTATTAGGTTATTATAAGGTATTTTTTCAACTTTTATATGCTTTTGGTGTCGAATTCATGACATAAGAAAACTAAGTGATTAAATATAAGAAGAAAACATCAAATGAATCAAATATTTTAACACTTAACAAGTTAAACACATCTTACGATTTCTGTGCGAACTGTTCATTTAAATAAAACACTTTTACGGATTTTTCACGCATTTATTTAACAACTTGGTTAAACTTTTAGTTGTTTTTAAAGGTTTTTTGGTTTTTCCGACGTTAACTTAACAAGTCTACTTTTGCAACAACTACTGCTGTGCAAATTAAAATTTCAGGTGATTGGCCAAGTATGGATAAAGAGAGATCCAGCCGTAGATGTAGAAGTGATTCGAGTTCTTACAGTAAGTCTCCTCCGGCACAGCGCGGCATCATAAGAAGTTTAAATCTCGAACTCGACGTCTGCGGTCAAGAAAGCGTGGGAGCCAATGTCAGCCGCAGAGCAGTTTGACTTCTGATGCTCCAGAATTGCCCTCAACCGCAAGTTCAACTATAGATTCAAATAATTTGTTTGGAATGTTTAGAGAAATGTTTCAATTCATTCGTAGCGATGAAGGTGCGAGACTTTATCCTGCCATTAAAGTTATACCATAGTTTGACCTTTCCAAAAGAAACCTACCAATAGACATGTAGCTCTGGCATAGACATGTGGTTAATGAATGTACCAAGATTTATAATTGGTCTGAACGCCAGATTATCTACTATGCTTTACTTCAATTTATGGGACTGGTTCTGAAGTCGTACCAGGGATTACCGAGCTCACTTTTTACGTGTAATGAATGGCAGGATAAATTGTGTTTAGCCTTTCCGAGTGTCGAAAATTACGATCAACTAACTACTTACAAAAATGTTAGCTTGCGAAGCTCGTTTTGGAGATTTGCTAGAAGGTTAACCCTAATTATTGTTTTCTTTTGGAGATTGAGGATAGTTCTGTTATTACCAGTGCCGAAGCAGCTCAATGTACGGATCCTGAGAAATTATTAGTTTGCCATTGGAATGTTAAATCTTCTGAAATGTCTGAAAGAGTAGATGGGCTCTTGAATCATAATACACTTGACAAAAGATTAAAAAGACAAAATTTGGATTCACAAACTAAGTAGTGAAGTAGGCTAAATGTTCCATTGTGGTGAAGACAGTCACCCCTTTTATAGATGTGAATCCCTAGTAAAAAGATGAGATGCGTTAATGACTGTTTTGTAAAGTCAACAGAATTGTGGTAATAAATTTTTTAACGTTTCCAAAGATAAATCCAAAGTTTTCAAAGGAGTTAAAGTCAATGGTATTGATGTAAATTCGTACATATGACAGTCAGTGTACCATGCTTCGAGAAACGGATGCAGAATTCCTTAGTTACAGCTATAATTAAGATTTTTCATTGGTTAGAGGTTTTGTTCATTCTCTGTGTGTGTATAGCTAAACTTCTAATGTATCTAAAAGTGGACTCGGTTAAAGTCGTAAGTAGAGGATAGTAGTTCCAGACCTAATTTTACAAGTTGCCCTTATGGCAGGGAAAGCTTTACCGTATATAGCTTGTAGCTGTTTATTAAAGTGGTCATGTTTTAATTTTTACGCAGAAAGCTATTTATGACGGATAAATATTACCTATATTTCCTGTATTAAGCAGAATCTACAGCTGTAGACGTTTTCATTCAAATTCCATTCCTCCATAGCTTTTTTTAGATGAAAAAGTATTTGTTGATTATAGTCTAACGACCTCGGTCAGAATACCAAAAGGTCCCATGCGTAGTCAATCTTATTTATGGAAAAAGGAGCATGAGTAATATCCTTGAGTAAATATGTTTTGATAAAGATATTCCAAATCAAAACTCGAATAGACTAGCTAAACTGCTAAATGAATTTTGAGACTTATTTAATTTTCAATAAAGGAGTTAGGACTTTGAAATTATATGATCATACTCTAGTGTAATATATCTTACAATGAAACTAATTATCTGGCTCAGCTAAAAGTGGTTTTCATTGTCAAACTGTGGGTAACTAGATAACGGATAAACATATATCTATGTACGTGTATGCTATTCGTTTGTAATTACATACTTAAAGTATATTGAAAACAACCAGACCAAGACAAATAAATCAAATCGAATCAAAATCAAAAACATTTATTCAGCACAGTCGAGGGACAAATTATTACATAAAACCAGACAAATTCTTAAATGAAAACAACACAGTAAAACGATAAACAATATAAAAAAAGAAGGATAGTTCTACGACTGTACCAAAATGGCTCTAGTTCAGCATATGTCAGTGTTTAAAAGCTGAAGCTGGTTTTCAACTGGATCCCTTTTTCCTTGACATCCAAATGTCAAGGCAGCCGTCTAACTGTGGGTTTTAACCTTCCAGCTAAATTCAATTAAAATAAGAAGATAATATCAAACAATGCCACTGACAACAAGGCGCCATCGCGCCGCTCAGTGGTGTTCGATTAAGACTAAATAAACATGTTCATGCACACAAATATTTGTCTTCTTCGGGATTCGAACCTATGACCTATGACATCCTATGACCCAGAAGCATTAGTGGGTGGGTGTGGCTCTTTGAAAAGGTTCGTGGTATACTCGTATGAAAATGAAAAAAAAAAAAAATATTTATTTACATGGACATTATAAATATGTAGCTACTTATGAATCGTCAACATTTTCCTACCGCCCATTCAAGACTTTTTTAACTGACAAGAAGAACCTATTCTACCCAAGAAGAGAATCTTGGCAAGAAACTTGCCAGCGTTTCTTAGTTAGGTAACAACATTTACAAAAAAAAAATACATATCGTTACTAATACAAAAATAATTGCATATAGCATAAAAATGTCAATTTTCCATCAGATTAAACATTTCAAGTGATTATGTTATGTCTTACTTACATCAGGACCATGCATTGCGCTCATTCAAAAATCGTCTACTTTATCGTATCCTTTGCTCATCAGCGACTCTTTAATGTAACATTTAAATTTATGAAATGGTAGTTCAATTACATGCTGTGGAACTTTATTAATAAAAAGGGCTATGCTTTTCCCCAGAAATTAGGCTCTGGGTTTTTCTAGCCTAAACTTAGGAAAGACAAGTTTATGTTTATTTCTTTAAATAGATCTCTTAAAAATTGCCCTTTTTCGAGCACGAATATATTTTGGATAGAAACTAGGAACCTTAAAAAAGGGAACTGGTGAATATCGTATTGCTGGAAGTACAAGTGCAGTAGTCAAAATCTACCTTGATTTTGTAATGAAAACAGTGATTATGATTTAGAACCAACGAAGGATGAAGACAGTAGGAAGTTTCAGTTTCCAAAAGTTATTGTTTTGATATTATAATAATTGTTATGGATATAGTTAGTGGCCATACTTTCTCTAATTGAGACTAAGTATAAAATATGAAACGAGCCAGCTGTGGATATGAGAGGCTACAATGGTTTGATACAATGACGAAATATGATTCAACAATTATTGTAAGTAAGCTTGAAATTGAATCAGATATGGATATGAAGAGGCCATAATGATTCTTCTCGATGTCATATGTGGATATGTAGAGGCCACAATGATGAAAATAATTGCTTGGTATCATTTTGGATGAAAACAATAATTATTGTAAATAAATTGAATCAGATATGGATATGAAGAGGCCATAATGATTCTTCTCAATGTCATATGTGGATATGTAGAGGCCACAATGATGAAATTAAATTGCTTAGTATTATTTTAAATGAAAACAATAATTATTGTAAATAGGTTGAATCAGATATGGATATGAAGAGGCCATAATGATTCTTCTCAATGTCATATGTGGATATGTAGAGGCCACAATGATGAAATTAAATTGCTTGGTATAATTTTAAATGTAAACAATAATTATTGTACATAAATTGAATCAGATATGGATATGAAGAGGCCATAATGATTCTTCTCAATGTCATATGTGGATATGTAGAGGCCACAATGATGAAATTAAATTGCTTAGTATAATTTTAAATGAAAACAATAATTATTGTAAATAAATTGAATCAGATATGGATATGAAGAGGCCATAATGATTCTTCTCAATATCATATGTGGATATGTAGAGGCCACAATGATAAAATTAAATTGCTTGGTATTATTTTAAATGTAAACAATAATTATTGTACATAAATTGAATCAGATATGGATATGAAGAGGCCATAATGATTCTTCTCAATGTCATATGTGGATATGTAGAGGCCACAATGATGAAATTAAATTGCTTAGTATAAGTTTAAATGAAAACAATAATTATTGGTAATAAATTGAATCAGATATGGATATGAAGAGGCCATAATGATTCTTCTTAATGTCATATGTGGATATATAGAAGCCACAATGATGAAATTATTGCTTAGTATAAGTTTAAATGAAAGCAATAATTATTGGAAATAAATTGAATCAGATATGGATATGGAGAGGCCATAACGATTCTTCTCAGTGTCATATGTGGATACGTAGAGGCCACAATGATGAAATTAAATTGCTTAGTATAATTTTAAATGAAATCAATAATTATTGTAAATAAATTGAATCTGATATGGATATAAAAAGGCCACAATGATTCATCTCAATGTTATTTATGGATATATGTATATGTAGCAACTACAATTATTGAACTAAATTGCTTAGTATAGTTTCGAAACAATAATTGTTAAATAAAAAAAACTTGAATCAGAAATGGATACGTAGAGATCATAGTGATTCTAAATCGATGCTTATGTGAATACGTAGAGTATAGGCCACAATGATGGAAGATAGTTGCAATAGTTATATTAAAATATTTAAATATTAAGTCTCTTACACAAAGGTTACATCACAGCAAAATATTTAAATAAAAAGAAATGCTGTAAGCAAATTAAATCAATATGGATATAGAATGGAGAGACCATAATATCTTTTTTAGTCAATAATATTGTGAATATTTAGAGGTCACAATGATTTTGTTTTCTCTTATATAGATAATTTAAAGTTTAAATTTAATTTAGTGTTCAAATAAATAATTTTATTTTTTATTTATTCACAACGGGGTAGCATTTAGCCTTCATCATACCTAAATATTTAAAAAAATATAAATATATTAATATTTATAAATATTTGCTTGTGCTTTAATGATGTAAGTCGATCAAAGAATAAGCATTTAAAAAAAAATTCGGTGTATTGTTTCACGGGACGTGAAAATGCAGGAAAGGCCGAATGTTATCTTTTATTAATCATTATTTTATAATTCAAGTTATGACATAATCTAATTCATGAATATTAGTAAGTCTATGTCTGTCAAGTCATGTCCACCGGAAGTACGGAGATTATCTTCACTTTATAAAGAGATATTATACTGACTCAAATTGTGACAACCCCCGCCACAAAATGGCGACAGGCAGATGGACGGGTGGACACGACTCGACAGTCACGAAGTGATCGTTCAAGAGTACAGACGTGTTTTATAATTTGCGAAAGTGTCAAATAAAGTGTAATAATCCATCATCCTGGCCTTTGATTTACTGAACTCTCAAACTATGTATATTAAGTATGTATTTATAAACAAAAAGTATTTAAGTTAAGTATATATTTATCCGTTATCAAGTTTTCCATTATACAGTTTCTTAATGAAATTCAAATGGGCTTAGATAATTGGTGTGAATGTAAGAAGTTATAATTGACTAAGACTTTATGACAATTATTAATTATGCATTCACTATATATTATTATTGTAAAATTATGGTGAAGTCTCTTATCTTAAGAAAATTAAGTTTTTTCCGTCTTATGTTCCTCGGGTCAATAATACCCGAGTATGAAAAAGGTCCTCGGTTCAGAAAAGCCCGTGTTTTGCAAAGTGCAGTCAGGTGTTACTGAGACAACGAATACTTCCACTACTCAGAGCTCTAATACAAGAAAAAGGTGTAGTGTATGTCCATCTTCAAAAGTTGTAAAAACTTCAAAAATCTGTAAAAAATTTAAGAAACATATATGTCCGAAACATTCTGAAATTTTATGCCTTTTGTATTGCCAAGAAAATGAGTTATATACAAAAATAGTCGTTTATTGTAAGTATCCTTTTTTATTAAATAAATGTGTTTTAGAAATAATTAGATTTTGTACTTATTTAATTTAAAACAATTGCTTCATATTTTTGAAATCGGGTCAACATGACCCGAAGGCCTCACGTGTAATAGTATTTAAAGAATCGAGGAAGGTTAAGGGAATAGTCAATAAATAAATGAATAGCAGACAGCAACACAATACATTGATCTGACACCAGCAGGCCTAATCCAATTCGACGAAAAACGGAACTTCTTTATACCCGTCTTTCTCACTCTCCGCTCATAATTGAATCGAGTGAATGTGGCGGGGCTAACAAAGACGCGTTTTTCGTTAAATTAGAATAGGGCTGTAACAGAACCACTTAAAACTAAGTATAAACCACTTTTCTACGGAGTTCTTCAAAATTACTTACTTTTTTTACTCCCAGTAATAACAGATGTATGAAAGCACGTTATTATTATGAAAACTAAAACGACAGTGCTGTATGTTGTCATGGCGAAAACTGAATAATACAAAGGATAAATTATAAGAATAATAATTTATCTATAATTGTAACACAATACCAATGTGATGACTGTTTGAGAAGGAAACATCGAAACAAAACAAAACCTATAGGTACTTAGTAAATGAAAATGTTTGTCAGTTTGTTACATTGTCAAAATCTGGCTGAGCATAATGTGGAAGAATATTGCATACAGTTTTTTTTAATCCACTACGGACGGGTTAGCCTTCATCACACCACACCTGGTGCCCGATTCCGCTAACCAAATTGCGTGTCAAACGTATGTCGTCAGTATCGTAATTGCACAATTAGAGCCATTTGGTATTCCCGCCCGAATTCTCGAACGCAAATCATCTTTGGGAGCGTCTCAAACATCATGCCATCTCTTTCATACGTTTGACATTAAAAGTGACAGGGCGATGTTTGAGACGCTCCTAAAGATAAGTAGCGTACGAGTATTCGGGCATTAGTAAATTTTTCAAGGTAATTTGATCAATTGATGAACTGTGATCTCAGTTTAACAGATCACAGTTTAACTGATCTAAGTTATGTTATACCATTAACTGGGATGATTTCCACAGGATTGATAACGTTAATTCACTCAAAGAAACCTTTATCACCCGATTGAGTAGATTATTTGATTTATATATCCCCAATTAAAACCTAGACATTTAAACATCCACCGCACCCATGGATCACTGATACCCTAGAATCCATGATGAAAATTAGGGATAGATACATACGTATATACATACGAGTACCATGCAAAGTTTAAGATCCATAAGTCAGATAAACTTAGACCAAGCTATAAGTTTATGAAACAACTGGTAGCGGAGGCCTTGGCTGTGGAACGGAAGTATTTTTTGACAGACACAAACAAAAACATAAATGACAGTAAAATATTAAGGAACAGCTTGAAGAAGAATATAATTAGCGACAACAAGAAGGCAGAATCTTTACCACCCTGTTTCAATAATCCTGACCTCATTAACGCCCACTTTCTGAACATTCCAGGTGGGGAAGATGTTTCAATATCTCAGCTTACTTTCTATGAGCATCACAGATACGGTTCTTCGACATTTTCACACTGCATGCACACAGTATCAGAGGACCAAGCACTAAAAACTATCAAAGGGTTCAAGTCTCAGATCATATAATACTAAATCTGAGGTTCAAGTCGAATGCCAAAGGCTGTGACGGCTTGACTTTGTTTTTATTGTTTGATTTTGTTAACTTTGCCTCAAACTTTAAAAGCATCAGATAGTTAGCACCTCTATCTTGGAAGCACGCTTTCCCCATAGTTGGTAGATTTCATTAATCAGACCTTTGCCGAAGAACAACAATCCTACATGTATGAATGATATCCGTCGAATAAGCCTCCTTTCTTGTGTGTCTAAAGTGTTGGAACGAATTGTATGTGACCTGCTAACTGTATACCTAGAGTCTAACAACATACTTCCTCATAGACAGTCTGGCTTCCGGAAGGGTCACACACAGCACAGCGACTGCTCTAGCAGATGGTGAGATGCTTTGCTGGTTTCGCAAGATCAGGGCAACCTTAACATCCTACTACTGCTGGACTTCTCACGTGTTGATGCAATAAATTTTGACCACCTTCTGTTCAAACTAGCATTCTATGAAGTAGAGACAAGTGTAATAAAGTGGTTTGCTAGTTACCTTAAGTACAGACAGCATTTGTTGAGCTGGAAAAAGCAGTTGGATCCCAGATGCGCTCAAAGATGTTGTCTGTGACCTGTGGTACCTCAGGGATCTATTTTAGGATCCATTCTATACTGCTGATATTGAAATGGTCATCCATCACTGCAAATGGCAAGGCTGTGTGAGGCATTGATTTTGTCAATACCTCACACAGCCTTATTCGTATCACATTATAGTCACACAGTTTACAGTCCCTGTCTGATAGCCAAGACAAGCAGACTAGTTCAAAGAGTGCAGAATGCTTATATGTGCGCTTCTGCTTTCATGTTCCACCTCGGCCGCATGTCACTCCTTTTCTTAATGATGCAAACATGTTAAAGGTGGAAGCGCGCAGAAGACTTCACCTTGCTCCTCTTATAGTACGTGAGCCAGCAACAGATTTTACTGACCAATTTCCTCTCAAGCGAAAACTCGTAAAATGCTTGAGAAAGTTGTATTATGAATTATGGTGAACGTCAGCTGCCGCTCCGTGGGTGGGTGGTGCAGCGGCAGCCCCTCAAACACGTAATTTTTTTTTTATTTTCAGTCATTTCCTCCTCCCGACTGAAAATTTGTTAAATGATAGTTAACGCAATTATTAGAAGATTAAAAAGTCAGCTGAACGGACCGTGGTGGATTATACGTCAGCTGGCCATAGGAACATGCAAAAAAAAATTTTTCGTTCAGTGATTTCCTCTCACTTGAAAATGTGTCAGATGATAGTTTACATGCTATTTTGGATAAATAAAAGCGTCAGCTGGCTCTATGTTGGTGGAAAGGTCGTCAGCTGATGCAGTGAAATAGGGAGCATGAGAGTCAGGCGTGAGCGCCGATCGCTCATTTAAATACTTACTATACGTATACTATACGTCAGCTGACGGGTTTTCCACCAACATAGAGCCAGCTGACGTTTTTAAGGTTCCGTAGTCAACAAGGAACCCTTATAGTTTCGCCATGTCCGTCTGTCCGTCCGTCTGACCCCAGTCTAGCTCATAGACTCTTAGTCCTAGAAAGCTGTAATTTGGCATGAATATACATATTTATCACGCCAACAAAGTGGTAAAGCAAAATTTTGAAAAATATTTTTTTTTAGGTTACCTCCCCTACACGTGAAGTGGGTATGTATATTTTTTTTCTTGTCTACCCCATAGTAACTGTGTTTTTTACGTCCACGCGGCAGACCGAGACGGCGGTGGCGAGACGATCTAGACTCGTATATGAGTGACTGGCACACAACAGTTCTAAACCGCGAGAAATGGAAGGAAGGTGGAGAGGCCTTTGCCCTGCAGTGGGATGACCCAGGCTGATTATGTTTTGTTATGTTATGTACCCCATAGTGTGGGATGTGGTTGGATAGCAATATCAAAAACGTTGTGGGTTCGGAAAGACAGTTTTTTGATTGAGGCATCTGTTTGTGAATTATTAAGCTTTAAAGTGCAAAATTTTGTTAGAGTCAAGTGTCCCCCCCCCCCTACCAGCCAAATGGTTGTTTCTGGAGACGAAAACCGCAAATATAACTTTGTAATTCATACGAATACTATGAAAAACAAAGTTATTTTTGCGGTTTTTGAAAATGTGTTATCTCTCAAAAACTTGTAAAGCCTACTTAGCTGTGATATTTTCCTTTTAACTTCGTCATATGTACTACTATCGTGAATTTTTTCACGTATCCAAGACCAACCATTTGGCTGGCAGGGGGGGACACATGACTCTAACAAAATTTTGCACTTTAAAGTTTAATAATTCTCAAACGGATGCCTCAATCCAAAAAACTGTCTTTTCAAACCCCCATTATTTTTGAAATTGCTATCCAACCACATCCCACACTATGGGGTAGACAAGAAAAAAAAAATACATACCTACTTTACGTGTAGGGGAGGTAACCTAAAAAATTTTTTTTTTTAAATTTTACTTTACCACTTTGTTGGCGTGATAAATATGTATAGTCATGCCAAATTACAGCTTTCTAGGACTAAGAGTCTATGAGCTAGACTGGGGTCTAAGAGTCTATGAGCTAGACTGGGGTCAGACGGACGGACAGACGGACATGGCGAAACTATAAGGGTTCCTTGTTGACTACGGAACCCTAAAAACGTCAGCTGGCTCTATGTTGGTGGAAAACCCGTCAGCTGACGTATTTAAATAAGCGATCGGCGCTCACGCCTGACTCTCATGCTCCCTATTTCACTGCATCAGCTGACGACCTTTCCACCAACATAGAGCCAGCTGACGCTTTTATTTATTCAAAATAGCATGTAAACTATCATCTGACACATTTTCAAGTGAGAGGAAATCACTGAACGTAAATTTTTTTTTGCATGTTCCTATGGCCAGCTGACGTATAATCCACCACGGTCCGTCCAGCTGACTTTTTTTTATCTTCTAATAATTGCGTTAACATTTAACAAATTTTCAGTCGGGAGGAAATGACTAAAAAAAAAAATTACGTGTTTGAGGGGCTGCCGCTGCACCACCCACCCACGGAGCGGCAGCTGACGTTCACCATCCTACTAATATTATAAATGTGAAAGTTTGGATGTTTGGATGTTTGGATGTTTGTTACTCAATCACGCCAAAACAGCTGAACGGATTTGGCTGAAATTTGGGACATAGATACTTTGTAGTCTGGAGAGGAACATAGGCTATCTTTTATCCCGGAAAAGTATCACATTCCTGCAGGATAACGTTGTGTAGTTCACGCGGGCGAAGCCGCGGGCGGAAAGCTAGTAATTCATAATACAACTCTCTCAAGCATTGCACGAGTTTTCGCTCGAGAGGAAATGACTGACAAAATATACTATCTGGCTCACGGTCTACTATGTTTGGTCTTCCAGCGGCACGTGAACTGCGAACTTTAAACACATTTAGACGTCACCTCAAAAAGCATACACGTTCAGTGCGGTACGCGGCCTAAAACGCCTCGTACGGTCTTACGTGTCTCACCTGTGACTGTGAGGCAAGGAAAAACTTAAACTTCTCTATCGTGCGGAGGGTGTAACTTTTGTTAGGTTCGGTATATCAGCTCCTAACTTGGTTACAATGGAACCACCTCAGGAGTATACTCTTTCGAATAAAAAAAGAATTATCGAAATTGGTTAATAGTCCACGAAGATATTGAAGCGTAAAGCAAGAACTACCAGACGACAACAATGTGTTTTTTCAGGATTCTGAAGATACTTCTGAACCGACTACTGTAAATTTTGTATGGGATCAAATTGAAACTTTGGTCTATCAGATAAAAAAGAATTATCAGAATCGCTTCACAATTGGCGGAGCTATCGTGGAACATACATTAAAAAAACATTCACACGACTTGAGAACCTCCTCCTTTTTTTGAAGTCTGTTAAAAATAAAACTTGTGGATATTTTCTTTTCCCATCACTAAGAGCATCACCTTTTGTACGAAAAGGTGCCCTTTTACAGTTGCGATACGAGGCGTAAAAGATCCCACATATTATTTGACCTACAGATTCTAAAGTAACTATTCTAACCACGGGCGGTGGCAGATTTTGGTTAATCAGTTCATTGTTATTATTTATCAAGGCTAATATCCATGTTTTATTCCGACTTCACGCTAAAACCGGATTTTAGTCTCTTTAAGGCGGCGGGGTCGTCGGCGGGGGGTACGAGGTCCAAAACGCCGCGTACCGCACCAGCGGAAATTATAGCTAAATCAGTGCCGCAGTGAACGTGTTAATTAATGAACAGTACCCCTAGTGTAAGTTTTTATGTCAAGCAAACGCAAACTATCGCGAGTACGTATTTATGTCAATTTGTATGAAAACTGCATAAGCGCGCTACTCGCCGCTAGAGGCGCTGATACAGTTTTCATACAAATTGTCATAAATACGGACTCACGATAGTTTGCGTTTTTTGACATAAAAACTTACACTAGGGGTACAGATTGTTAACACAATTTAAAATGAAACTTTTGACATACCTTTCTTTACCTTCTTTGACATACATATCGGGGTTTTCACTGTGCGTTTATGGGAGATACGACGAGGCATTTTTGAGGCGGTTATCTATCTGGCCGCTGCTTCTGCATTTTCTGTGTAAACTACAAGCGTCTAGCTTTACCTAGATAATATAGTGTGTGTACTGTTATGTGTTTTTGCTATCATTTTTATGTAAAGTTGTGATTGTGATGTGCTTTATTTTATTCTCTTTTTTTATTTTATTTATTTATTTATTCTTTATGCACAAGTTACAGTACATAGGTGGACTTAATGCCACAGGCATTCTCTACCAGTCAACCTTTGGGTGATGTGGAGACAATGATGTGGTAGGGTGCACAACCAGTATGAAAGAAATAATTCACTTTGTTGTATTATATAAATAATGTAATATACTACACATACTAACATAAATAAATACTTGTAATTATAATACATATTATAAATAATAATATATATAATATATACTTATATTATGATATATACAAATAAGAGTTATCGTTGATTTATCTAGTTTAAGAGCGAGTTGCTTGCTCAGTAAGAAACTTGCGTAACTTAGTTTTAAACGCATACCGACTATTGGACATTCTGATGTTTAGAGGAAGCGCGTTCCAGAGAAGGATAGGATAAATGAAGAACGAAGAATGAATGATATCAGATTGATGAGAGGGACAGCTAAGTAAACGATTAGAAGAAGAACGAAGGTTTTTATCATGAGAAGTACCTAAGTACTGGAAATGTGAAGTAAGATAAGGGGGAGCATTAGGAGAGTATAAGAGAGAAAAAAGAGTGGTCAAGGCCCGCATACTTCTGCGCTGTCTAATGGGCAACCAATTAAGAAGTGATCGATGCGCGGACACGTGATCATACTTACGTAGATTGTAGACGAATCGAATGCAGTTATTCAGAAGACGGTCGAGCTTATTTAGTAGATCTGCATTCAGGTCGAGGTAGCACACATCACCATAGTCGATAATGGGGAAAATAAGGGTCTGCACAAGTATTGCTTTGATATTGGTAGGTAAAAAGTTTTTAAGACAGTAAAGATATCGCAATACCCCTGTGACTTTCTGACAGATGCTGGAGACTTGAGCTTGCCAGTTCAACCCACTGTCCACACACAATCCCAGATCCTTAACACTGGGGCTAAGAGGAATTGGAGTGCCGTCGAATACAATCGAACGCAGATTAGCTAAGTCCACTCTGGCAATCATGCGGGGACTACCCACCAAAACAGCTTGGCATTTGGCAGGATTGACGGCAACGCCAAAACTGACCAGCACTTAATATGATGAAGATCCATATTTAGCGCGTTGATGGCATCATTAAGGTCATCAACACGTGCTTGGGCATATATTTGTAGGTCGTCAGCATATAGATGATACGAACACTGAAGTTGGTGTGTGATAAAATTAATAAAAATTGAGAAAAGAAGAGGAGAAAGTATGCCGCCTTGGGGAACGCCATTATCTAAATGAAGCCAGGATGAGGTTGACTCATCAAACTGTACCGCTTGCAGTCGTTCCCGAAGATAAGATGAGAACCATTCCAGTACCTCGTCAGAGACCATAAGATGGGACAGCATGGAAAGAAGGATGTCATGACTGACAGTATTGAAGGCATTGGAGAAGTCAATAAGTACCAAACCAGTTACTTTACCGTTCTCAACCGCTGTCCTCATGTCTCCAGTCACTTTAAGGAGTGCGGTAGTGGTACTGTGTCCAGGTCTGAAACCGGATTGCAAAGGACTTAAAAGGGAATTCTGGTGGACAAACTGAGAGAATTGCTTGTGGACACACGCCTCAAGCACTTTGGACATGAAGGGAAGGATGGAAATTGGACGAAATTGGTTGGGATGAGAAGGATTTGTGACTTTAGGGAGAGGACGGACATAGGCTTTCCGCCAAAGGTTAGGGAAAACGCCGGAATCGAGGGAAAAGTTAATGATGTGGGTGATGGCAGGTAAGAGATGTTCCAATAAAGTGACTATCATGCGGCGACTTACGCCATCGCAACCCACAGCATTTGATTTAATGGAGAGGATAATCTTTTTGATCTCATCTTCGGTAACTGGAGAAAAATGAAACGGGGTTATATTAGGACGCGTTAGACTAGCTATGGAAGCAGCAGTACGTGCAGTCGCCGTACTGTCGAGTTTTGATGAATTGGTGGTGAAATGGAGATTGAGATCGAGTAGGAAAATTTTGCTAACATGGTTTCAATCTAAAACATTCGATGAAACAGAGTCTTTACTATACTGCATTTCATAGATTGATTAGCTGATTAGAGTGTGTATTAAAACCCGAAACGTTGCTTGTATAACTAAATAGTTCACCCGCATACACATACGCACCCGCACACACGCTCACACACATACACACACACACACACACTCACACACACATACACACATATATTTTTGTTTTTTATAGTTTTAATCCTTAGTTTAGATTTCTTAGCTGGTAATTATCTGTAGCCAGTTCCCCCAGCAGCAGTAGATATGATCTTACGAATATCTACTGATCTAAGTTATTTTTTATAATATCCTCTCTCTATGTTTATGTAGAATCATAACGATTGCTCGCAATTATAGGGCTGCGCTGGGTGGATGGATCTTTCTCTACATATTTGTCAATTTTGCTGTCATTTATTTTGTTTAGACCGTAATGCCTTTTGTTAATTAATTTATAGTTGAGGAAGAGCGGTGTCTCCAAACACGGGCTTTTTCTGCTCAAATGGAGGCTCCAATCCACTAATTTAATTAAGGCTTTATTGTTAAAGAATAATAAATTATTATTTATTTATTATTTATTTAATAAAGTTAGCCGAGCACCTGATAAAGAATCGATTAGAATGGTTCTTAGAAAGTAAAGGGCTGTTAGCAAATACTCAATTTGGTTTTAGAAAGGGTAAAAGCACTATTGATAATTTTTCTAGAACTGTTTCCAAAGTTTGTATAATATTTACACCTACGATCTACAGTCCCATATTTGTGTAAATGAGAACATTAAAATTCTACAGTATGCTGATGACCTGTTATTATATAGCGCTAATTCTTCCATCAATACTTCGCTGTCCACTATGTCAGTTGCATTAGCGAATTTAAAAGAGTGGATGGATATGAATGGTCTGCAATTGTCAGCCTCTAAGAGTGCGGTTGTCCTTTTTTCACGTATGAATAAACCACCAGATATCACTTTGAGTTACGATAATGCAACCATACCGCTTAAGGATCACATTAAATTTTTGGGTGTAGTTTTGGACACCAAATTAACGGGTGCTCAACATTGCGACTATGTCATTGGAAAATGTGAAAGATTGATAAATATGATAAGATGTTTAGCGGGCGTTTGGTGGGGAGCTCATCCTTATTCATTAAAACTTGTTTATAATGCTCTCATACGAAGCGTGTTAGATTATGGTACATTCTTGCTGGAACCAGGAAAGATTTAATTCAATTCAAAGCTTTACGTATAATAATCGGTGCCATGAAGTCTAGCCCTACCAATGCATTGCAGGTCGAATGCTGCGACCCACCACTGCATTTGAGACGGCAATTTCTATGTGACAAGTTCTTTTTTCGTACTGTACAGTTTTCCAACCATCCTTTACTTGACAAACTCGAGTGTTTATATGAGTTGTACCAAAAGTCAAGTTATTGGACACATAAATCAACTCCATGTCTTTTAGTTAGCTATCAAAAATATTTATCCTTAAACTCTCCTACTTATCGATCTAATTTCCTTCCTTTATTTAGTGTCAGTTATGATTCATTAATTTATCCTTTAGTCATCCATCTTGATTTCGTCAAAAATGGAAACGCTAAAACTGAATTCTACCATCTCGTTGAATCTAAGTTCAAGCATTTCCATTCTATATTCACTGATGCTTCTAAGCATTCCACCTCTGATTGTGTTGGCATAGGAGTGTACCATTCTCAACTTAATATTGTACAGAAAGTAAAGCTACCACCAGAGTATCCGGTCTATTCTGGCGAATGTCTAGGAATTTTAAGAGCTGTTGAATACATAAAAACTATGAAACTAAACAAGACTGTGATATTTTCAGATTAGAAAAGCTGTTTACAGGCTTTACAGAAAAATCCATTTACCTTAAAACTATATTCTCCTTTAATTTTCAATATCAGAAAAATCACCAAAGAATGTCTGGATAAAGGCTTACACATAGAATTCACGTGGATTCCGGGACACTCAAACATAGACGGCAATGTAATCGCAGATAAACTTGCTCACGATGCGGTGTCTTGTGGAGATGTTTATCCCTACCAAAATTATTGTCAAGATCTGTTAGCACTTACCAAAACATATTTACAGGATAATTGGAAAAACGCATGGGAATACAGCCAGCAAACAAGGGGCAGATTTTATTCTCAAATACAAAAAAATATTCCCACGAAACCTTGGTTTTTAATAATGAAGTTTGGCAAAATGGAAACATCTAATATCACTCGCTTAAGATTAGGCCATGCCTGTACACCATCGCATCTTGCCAAGCTCCATATTGTTAACGACCCCGGGTGTGAGTGCGGGTTGGACGAGGGAAACCCAAACCATATAATATTAGCTTGTCCAAAATTCGACAGAGTTGATTTCTGGAAAGACTAACGCTACGTGTTCCATTCCCGACCAGTCTTGTGACTCTATTATCTTCTAATGATCGCAATGTATATAAATGTATAGTATCTTTCCTTATCCGTAATAATATTAAACTCTAAACTATGTACATACCTATATCCTACCTATTAATGCAAAGTTTTCCTGATCCCACCTAAATTCCGTCATCCAATTCCATTCTTTCCTAAATTCCGTTTCCCTAATTTTTACTCGACATTGGCAAATGTACAAATCGTACGAGCCATAAAAAAAAAACTCTACGCTAACATTTAGGCGCCAACTTTATAATTAAATAAAGAATTTATAAACATATTATGCATGCATTTATAACTATAACTTGTTCTGTAAGCCTTATAAAAACTCAAAATGAAAAATGATTAATATATGTAAGTTGTCATGCATAATCGACCTATTCCATTTCTACCGACTTCAAAAAAGGAGGGAGGTACTCAATTCGACCCGTTTTTTTTTGTTTGATGTATGTATGCCGATTACTCTGGCGTTAGTGATCCGATTTTAATAGTTGTTTTTTTTTGTTCGATTAGCTACACTTTCAATTTGGTCCCATATAAGTTTCATTGAGATCCGATGACAATCTTAGGAGATATGAGGCCTGATGTCATAGGAGTCATGAATTATTAGAAGAAAGTAATGTCATCCATATAAGTAAACGTTAGGTTTTTGTTCAGGCTGAATAGTTTGTTCTTCAATACAGCGTCAATAAAGCCACACGCAGAAACTTATTATATACTAATTATGTCATAGTATAATGGGAACCTCGGCTTCACTTCCAAGACCTCGATTGGTGATGTGGGTTATGGCCGCGTTTTGCGATCGTTACGGATAAGCAACGTTCGGAAGAGCCATTAAATGAAAAATTACTATCTATTATACTAACTTTTTACAAATTTTTATGATTTTCTTTTTATTTGTAAGAGTATACTCCTGTGTTGGTCTCATTATTACCAAGTCAAGATCGGATGGTGGAATCCAGGGAAACGAGGAAAATCCTCAAATTTTATGGAAAATTTACGTGTTTTATATATTTTCTAAAATTTTTCAAGCATTTGCATCTGATAGCCATCAACTCATGATGATGAGCTGTTGATGGAAGATACAGCTCCTCAATGGTTAGGAGTTGGAGGATAATAAAAATAAATAAATAAATAAATACAATTCATTTATTTCAGGCGAATTTTTTTATTTTTTAAGATAGTAAGTAAGTCTTTAATTATTGTTGATACGTAAAAATGTATCATCATCATCAGCCATTTAAAAATGTATAGTTCTAACTAATCTTTCAGATTATTTAGGTGAGCTAATGATGGAAGGTAAAACTCCATAGGAGTTAAAGCATGTTTAGTTACGTACCACATGCACCTTCAAATTATTTAGGTTAGCTGATGGTGGAAGGTTAAATTGCATCAGAACATAGATAGAAAAAATATTTTTGTGTTCTGTGTGCATAACAGTTATTCAGAGTTAGAGGGTGATTCTTGTCCGAGTGTTCTAATTGAGATATGGGTTTTAGTAGTTGCACATTTCGCTACGCTTGCTCATTTTGCGGTTTCTTTTGGTAGCTATCTTATACTAAAAATGGAAAAATAAAAATATTATTGTCAAAAAACTCAACCGCCTTCAAATAACCTGCACAAAAACTCACTTTCAAAAAAAATATTAAATCATTCAATTCAAAGGACGAAAGTCCGGGAGTTTTTCTAATTAATCTTGGAACTTACTGATCTGATTGAAGTCGGTGACAAGCCCAAAGTAACAAGAATAAATAGGTACTTAGTGAAAGAATTAACACACAAAACCTACCTCGTGCGCGGAGTGGTGTGAATTGTAACCTATCAAGTACATAATATTACTTGGCTTGGTACCGACTTCAATCAGATCAGTAAGTTCCAGGATTAATAATTAGAAAGACTCATAAAAACTATTTTTTTTTTATTCATAAACGTTAGTTTGACGTTGCTGAGTTATGCATTGCTTAATTTTTTTCAACTCTTGCAACATTTTAGTAGATGCATTGTGCTCACCTTTGAGTATTACTCAAAGGTGCTAACTGACCTCTATTTATTGTGCTATATCAAAAACAAACTTACGCTTCGCTGCGCTTCGCGATCGCTTTAAAGAAGATTGCCTAAAAATATATGGAGTTTGGTCCAAATGTCCACGACTAACGAGACCCTTGTAATAAAATACTCTACTAAATACTGAGTAGTTGTAACCAGACTGCAACCAAAAATATGCTGTCAGTAAAAAGTTATGACTAAATGAAAAGTCATGTTTTGTACCTTTTTATGCGAAAAATATTGTTGATAATCATTCTACCCATCGCACATTTTCAACTAATCTACGCATGTTATGTGACATGCACTTGGTGTGCCGTGTTAGGTTCTCGCTGAAAGAAAAAAAAACAAAATCTCGGAAGTAAAAAAAAAGAAAAACAATCACTTAGCAAAAATACAAAGTCCGAAGTGTATAGCCCAAGTCGCAATAAGAGCATCAGCAAAAGTCCAGTAAAAGATAGCCAAAATCGCAAGGAATTAAACATAAGAATTCGCACAGACATAAAAAAATCAACCAAAGGAACGACTGCGGAGAATACACAATAACTTTTTACTCACAGCTTATTATTTTTTTGTCCCATACTGAAAGTTACTCTCTTATATAGTATATTATATACTTAATGGACTTTAAGGTCTCGTATAGGTCTCGTTAGTGGTAGATATTTGGACCACTTTTGTTCATTCTCCTTTCTAACCTATCCGTGTTCTACAGGACTTCCGTAAATTTATAATTTTCCTAGGAAATTTATAAATTTGTGGTTCTTGTTATTTTCTGGTGACATATATACTCTTTGGTGTGTGTGGGTGAAGTGGGGTGAATGATTTGCGGAAGACGATTTTTGAAATAATTTTCATTCACAAGATTTATGATTTTTAACATATATTTTCTTTGGTGAATCTGTATTTTTTCCTAAATTCCTCTTCATTAAATATAACCATTAGCTTCATCCTTGGTAAATAAACTTTTGCTCGTGGGCGCCTAAGCCTTAATTCTTCTATATCTATACTTCTATACAAATATTATAAAGAGGAAAGATTTGATTGTTTGTTTGTTTGTTTGCATCGAATAGGCTCCGAAGCTACTGGACAGATTTCGAAAATTCTTTGACCATTAGAAATCTACATTCTTCCCGATTGACATAAGTTATATTTTATCCCGATATTCTCACGGGAAGGAGTACCAAGCGGGGTTTTTTGTCGACTAAGTGGCGGCACGTAAGTCTAGCGCTGACCGTGACGTGGAGGGGATAGCTGCGCATGTTTATGATAGATAGATAGATAGATAAATTATTTATTTGCAAAGAACATGCACACATTACAAAAATAATTACAAAAAGGAAAAAAAACAATCAAATATAATTAAAGAAAAAAAAACATATTTAACATCACTTTGTGTGACGTAGAAATTTACAGTCCTGTGACTGTGTGTTGTTAACGGCGCCCGTGTAGACCTTGGGACACCAGATCCATATCGATGATGAAGAGTAGAGGGCTTTATTTTCAAATATAAATATTCTGGAGTTTTAAATTTCGTGAGGTCAAACATCAACATGGCAAGGTGCAAACGCCTGCGTGACTCCATATTTAGCATATTGGCATTGTTCAAAAAAGGTGATACATGTGTGCGCGGGGGTATATCAAAACAAAAGCGACCACATGCATTCTGAACACGCTGTATCATCTTCCGGGTCTTATACGTTAATCTCGGCCCATATACTATATCGCCATAGTTTAGCCGTGACATTATCAGCGATTCGCAGAGTGTGATTCGTGATTTCTCCGAGAGGAAATTGCGTACCTTATAGAGAATTTTTAAGCGGTAGAAACAACTTTTAACAAGATTCAACACATGACTCTCAAAGCGCAACATACTGTCAAACAACACACCCAGATTTCTAGCTTCATCAACACGTTCAATTTTATTACCTAGCACTGTGACAACAGGAGGATCAGAGAGTATTTTTTCGGTTTGCTTCTTTGTGCCCAGTACCATATACTTAGATTTGGATGGATTAAGAACCAGACCATTACAGGCCGACCAGGTAGCTATGGCATTTAAATCCTTGTTTAATTTACTTACAGCTACAGACATTCCAGCAGGTTTTTCAGATATATACAACTGAACATCATCTGCATAGCAGTGATATTTACAACTTTTAATTGACAATGGAAGATCTGCGCTGTAAATAATAAAGAGGAGTGGTCCAAGTATAGAGCCCTGAGGTACACCGTGTTCGACTAACTTTGGCTCTGATGTCACTATTGACTTATCCTCTCTATGAAGTCTAACTGCCTGATACCGATTACTAAGGTAACTGTTGAACCATAGGACTGTGTGATGATCAAATCCATAGTAAGACAACTTCGAAAGAAGCAACGGAATATTGAGACAATCAAACGCGCGAGAAAAATCAAGAAGTGCCAATGCAGTCACTCTACCCTCGTCTTGATCGGCGAGTATATTATCTGTTACGTCAAGCAGTGTCGTCACAGTACCACGACCCCTCCGAAAACCAGATTGATGTGTTGGCAACAATTTAATACTTTCGACGTACCTTACCAACTGAGCATAAACAGCCTTTTCTAAAATTTTCGAAAGAAATGTTAAAATACTCACAGGTCGCAGGTGCTTAAACTCAGTCGGAGGCTCGTTCTTAGGTATTGGTGTTATTAATGCTGTCTTCCATTGATTAGGGACTACACCTGCGAGTATTGATTTATTAACGATGTCGGTAATAACGGACAATGTGCGCGGAAGAGTAAGCAAAACCATATCTCTGCTAATACCATCACTGCCAATGGCATTGAATTTGACCGACAAAATATATCTAGAGACGTCAGCCTCAGTAACAGCATGTAACACGAAAGGTGGGGTTGCCGTGCTGAATCGGTGATACTCAAAATAAGATAGTCGTGATATCGGAATAGAGTCAGATTCAGGAATTTTTAAAAAGTTATCATTTAAAACATTAGGGTCACTAAAACAGTCTGGTAGGCAGTCACCCTTACCAGTATTGGGCAAGATTTTGTTCTTAACTTGTCTCCAAAACACCTTGCTATTATTAGCGTTGGAATTTACGTAGTGGTTAAAATATGCTCGTTTCTCATTATTTATACTAGTTGATACTGTGGACTTCAAATCTTTATAATATTGTCTGTGTACTTTGTTTACTTACGCAAGTCAATCATAAGCTTAATCGTATCCGTTATCCACGGTAAAGACTTGCTACTTTTAAGATTGACCGTTATAAGCGGAGCGTGCTTATCAAATAATGACAGAAGCAAGTTACTAAACCGCTCCACCATGCAATCCACACTCTGTAAGCCAGTAACAGACTCCCAATCCAGCGCACACAGATCTTCATTAAATTTTTCAATATTTATATTCTTTATAGGTCTATACGTTATCTTTTGAGCTGGCATTTTTTGTTTTTTTAACGAAACACATACATTTATCATCTTATGGCCCAACTTTCCAGTTATATTAGAGACAGATACATTTCGAATATTACAGTTAGTACAAACGAGATCTATTAATGTTTCAGACTCCACTGATAAATGGGTGGACTCATTCACTACCTGCTCAATATTCAAGCTTTGCAAAAACTCATTGACTTTCAACGCATTATTGTCACCCATATTAAACATGTTGACATTAAAATCTCCCATAAGGACAACGAAATCGTGATTCGACAGACTGGTTATGGAGTCAGTCAAAGCGTCAAGAAATTTGTCAACATTTATCCATTGCGGCCTATATGCTGTGCCAACAAGTACACGATAGCCGTTGACTTGCGTTGACAGCCACATCTGTTCAATGTCGGGATCAGGATGCTTTAAGTAACGCACGCGCAAATCCTTCTTAACGTAAAAAGCAACTCCGCCTCCCCTTCCATGACACATAGATCGCGGGCGGGGAGTATTGCGGAACCGATAACCGGGTGCTACAGGCGCGCGCTCTTCCTCACCGGCTGGTAACCACGTCTCATTGATTGCCACGATGTCAGCTTCAAAACGATTCATCGCAACAAGAAAATCATCATGTCCCGTATTCAACGATCCGGCATTGTAAAGTCCTAACTTTAGAAATTTTGTCTTGACAATCATTTTACTTAAGTATTATAAAAATGTCAAAGTGTACATAAGACGTGTGTAAATATAATTTAATAAGAGTTATAAATGTTAAATTGTATAATATTATAAATAAGATAAAATTAAAGGGTTGATAAAATAATAAAAATAAAATAAAGTGTTTATTATATAAAATGTCAAGTATATGATTAAAAGCTTTCATGTGACTTAATAGAATATGACTAGAATGTAAAGTTACGCATAGCAGGCTTATGTGAAAACAAGGGTGTTTATGCATCGCCACGGCACATTTAGATAAAACATAAGGAAATACCATTAAGGTCATTAAAAATAAGTTTTTCATATTTACCAAATAAACATTAACTATGCTATGAGTTACAACACAAGCAAACATTGAATTTATTGCACAGGTTGTGGTACATATCAAGATCAACAAACTTGTATGGGCAACTCTGTAACAATAACAGTTTTTTAACTGAGAAAGAAGTCCAATGCAAACTTTCTTGTAAACTATACCTGTGCAGTAAAACAACTGGAACTTATTACAACAACATGTTATTGAAGCTATATTTGATGAGCAAATACAACCAATACAAATAATTAACGAATATAAAATTATCATAATGTAATTATTAGAATTAAAATTGTTCGATGTTAAAAAAATAAAACAATAGTGGTAAATTATTGAAACTAAATTTGATGAAGAAATACAGCCATTGCATTGAATAAAAATATTAAGAAAATAAATTGTTTCGTGAAACAGACATATACATTTGAAATAATTAATACAAAAATATAAAAACATCATTGTACGATCATTAAAAAATATATTTAAAAACAAAGTTAAAAAACCATTTAAAATAAAACATGCAAAACAATTTAGTAAAGAATATAAAAACATCATTGTATTACCATCTAAAAAAATATTTAGAAACATCATTACCATTATCATTATGGTATGGCGCAAGGCCCAAAATACCTTATTTTTGACTTCTGCGCAATAACAGTCAGCGCTAGAGATACGTGCCGCTACTTGTAAATAAAACCAACTTAATACTTGAGATTCTTTATTAACATCTCATCTTGGGAAGCATCAACTTTACCGAATCCTATGTCTATGTAGTCATATGTATGATCTGGATAATTTTTGTAATAAACACGTTCTTCCCTTTGTTTATTTTGTTGCATTATTGGTGATGTTTTTGTAGTCAATCTCCTTGTCCGGTAGTATACGCATAAGCCGCCGATTAAAATCGTCGCAATAATTAATACCGCTGATACACCGAGAGTTAAAGGTAATATCCATTTGGCTGAAAAAAAAAAAGAATATAGGTAATAATATAGTTTATCAGAAGCGAGGAACTTAGGGCGAGGCTGCACTGGTACGAGAACAGCGACGACGACGATAGGAACAAAAAAAATCGCCTGTCGTTTCTGCAGTGCGGCCACCGACATACGAGTATGTTTTTATGAGTTTGTTTTCACGCAATCGTCGTCGCGTCGCATCGCAGTCGCCCGTAACGTTGCATGAATATAAATATATATTAAATTACAAAAAATATTACGCTTAGGAGCTTTCGTTTCAGCATTGCAGCAAAATATTTAAGTATGAAATTTCTCCAAGTAATTATCTACTACAATAATTAATCATTTATACAGGGTGTTGGGGGCACCCTTGCAAAAACTTTAACCTTGGCTTCAGGCCTTCATGCTGAACAACGCACAGCAAGATTTTTTGTCGGAAATGAAAAAAAAAATCGACTCTCTATACAAAATGTCCCGATAAGTTGCTAAATTTGTATGAAAAGTCCATTTTTTTTTTCATTTCCGACAAAAATTCTTGCTGTACGTTGTTCAGCATGATGGTCTGAAGCCATGGTTAAAGTTTTTGCAAGGGTGCCCCTAACACCTTGTATTAACACGCGGATCCTCGCGGTTTCCGCGTGCTACCCGTTCCCGTGGAAATATCGGGATATAATATAGCCTTTGTCACTCGGGAAGAATGTAGTTTTTACCACACTTTTATTAGCTTCACTTGTAACTAAGTCACAATGTAAGAAAATCTTGGAACTCAATTTTAACCTACTTCTCATTGTCGCATTGATTTGAAACTTTGCAAGTCTATATGAATCCGATGACAATACAATAATTTGCTACCATCGAGCTGATCTGATGATGGAGTCAAGAGGTGGGCAATAGAACTCATCAATAGCTGCTAGGAAACCCCTCGACTTTAGACTCATTTGTTTTGTTTTGATGAGACCTATTCGTTACACTTGATGGTGAGGATCTGATGATGGAGCAGGGAGGAAGCCAGTGGCACTTCTTAATGACCACTAGGAAACCCCTCGAGTATGGGCTCCGTTGTTTCGTTCTGATTAGACTTATTCGCTACACTTGGTGGTGATGAACTGATGATGGATGAGCAGGGAGGAAGCCACTGGCACTCCTTAATAACCAATAGGAAACACCTCGAGTTCTGGCTCATTTGTTTCGTTCTGATGAGACCTCTTCGCTACAATGGGTGGTGAGGGTCTGGTGATGGAGCAGGAAGGAAGCCAGTAACACTCCTTAATGACCAACAGGAAACTACTCGAGTTTAGGCTCATTTGTTGCATTTTGATAAGACCTATTCGTTACACTTGATGGTGAGGGTCTGATGATGGAGCTGGGAGGAAGCCAGTGAAATTCCTTAATGACGACAAGAAAACCCCTCGAGTTTGGGCTCATTTGTTTTGTTCTGATGAGACCTATTCGCTACACTTTGTGGTGATGAACTGATGATGGATGAGCAGGGAGGAAGCCAGTGGCACTCCTTAATAACCAATAGGAAACACCTCGTGTTCTGGCTCATTTGTTTCGTTCTGATGAGACCTCTTCGCTACAATGGGTGGTGAAGGTCTGGTGATGGAGCAGGAAGGAAGCCAGTGACACTCCTTAATGACCAATAGGAAACTACTCGAGTTTAGGATCATTTGTTTCATTTTGATAGGACCTATTCGTTACACTTGGTGGTGAGGGTCTGATGATGGAGCAGGGAGGAAGTAAGGGTTCGGCTCGCGCATCCGGTAACTTATAGACTCCACTTGAATTTGTAAAACTAAATACATACAATCACGCCTTTGAGTTATAATGTTTACGTGGTGGGCAGACACATGAATGGACTGTGAAATGCATTACTATCCATTCATGGCTTGCCATTTAATAAACTAAAAAGTAAAAAATAAATATGTAGTTTAAAAAACTAAAACAACACACTTTTATAGGAACATACTAAAAAGTACAAAATAACCGTCTATTCAGTAACTGAAATTAAATAACCGTCTATTCAGTAACTGAAATTAAAAAGCGTGGTGCGCCCTTTGCAAAGCATGCATTTCAAGTACCTAAGTACTTAATATTGACAACGCGCACCACGCTTTTTAATTTCAGTTACTTAATAGACGGTTATTTAATTTCAGTTACTGAATAGACGGTTATTTTGTACTTTTTAGTATGTTCCTATAAAAGTGTGTTGTTTTAGTTTTTTAAACTACATATTTTTAATGTTCAAAGAACTTTTAAATCGGTCCAGTAGTTCCTGGGATTAGCGCGTTTAAACAAACAAACAAACAAACTCTTCATAATATTTAGTATAGATTTGTGGGTTCGATCTCCACCCAGGATGAATATTTATGAGATGAACATTTTTATTTGTCCTGTGTCTGGGTGTAACACGATCTATTGAGGTTTTGATTTGTTTTGACGGCATCGTTGTATTTCGGCAGTTCTTTAATGTAAAGATAGCCAGTTCTCAGAGGCTGTGCATGAGCTGAGCTGAGCTGCGCGATTTGATCTTCAGCCTTATCATATTTAGTTACTTAACTCGTGAGCTAGTTGAAAAATGATACACTAGCATACTAGCAGCTAGGTGGGTAGGTGTGAGATAGGTACCGTTAAACGAAACTTCGGTTAATGAACTCGCGTCATGAGCTCGAATTGAAAGAGTTTGGAGTGAAATCCATTATCAAAGTTTCATATAGATAGATAGATAGATAGATAGATGATTTATTTGCACCAAACAAGCACACATAACAAAAATAAAAAAAAACAGAAAATTAATAAAAAGAAAAATCAAATTAAATACTAGAAAAAAAACAAAGTATACTAATCTTATAAATATCATTTTGTCTGCCGTAGCGATGCAAAAAGGCGAAAACTCAGTGGTACATTACTCATAGAGTAAATCACTGATTTTCAGTTTCCACCCAAAACTATGAGGTCGCGCAAAAGTAGTTGTTATTAAAAAAAACATTAAATAATTAATCGTGTGATACTTTAAATGTCAATAAAATGTAGATAATAATAAAAATAATGAAATGAAATTGTATTTTAAATTAAAATCAATGTCAAAAATTTGGATATGTATTGATAAGGAATAATTAAATAAGATAGTAATTAAATAATCAAGTAAGATAGTAATAAAATATACAAAAAGAATAGTAATAATAAAATAGAATAATACAATAATGCATCTGAAATTGAGAAAATATAAATTACAACAAATTCACAATTAAATACCAATTCAATATCATATCATATCACGAACGAAGCTCACGAACTTCATGTTCGTATACGTTCAGCGACAACTGGGACCGTACTCTGAAACGCAAATCCGTAACTTCGGTTAGCCCCGCCCCTTTCACTCGATTCTGTCATGACTAGAGCGTGAGAGGGACGGGTATAACGATGTTTCGGGTTTTGCGTTTCAGAGTAGGCCCTCTGGTTCGTTGAATCGATGGACTACAGTTGTGCGATTCTCTAAAACTCAATCAACAAACTCGACGTTCTTTTTCGCCTGACCTTCAGTTGTTTGTTATGAATTTGACATAAAGAATCGAAGCTGAACGACGAAGTGACTGTAAAACTTCGTTAGAGAATCGCACCCCTGCTCTTTATGATTGCTACCTACACTTACAGCTTAGAGCTAGGGTATCAGTATTTTCAATTGGTGATTCTGTAGCGAAGCCAGTGGTTTTCTGCCTGGTATCTGGAATTAAAATATATACTTCAATTACATTTCTTGAAGGGGTATGATGTAGCTAGTATTTCACATCCCTTCGGACCTGAATTAATAAAACGACTTAGACATAAGTTTAAGTCGATTTCTTCACATTATTTAGACCAAAATAAATGGAATATAGTAAAAAAAATTACTATTTAAATTAAATTACTATTACGAATTAAGTACTTACATTAACACAGATTACGCTTTTTATGAAATAAAAATAAAAGTCCTGGGTGCCTACCATCAACTCTTATTGCGGTTTTGTTTAGGACCTAAACTGATCTGCTTCGCTTATTCGTACCACGACAGTTTAATATCAATGACAGCGATTCAGTGATCATTCAATGACATTTCACAGCCGCTGAGCTGTCATCAACTCTTATTTGACTTATATCTCGGCCAAGCTAACATGTCACCTGCAGGTTATACCCGTCCCTTTCACACTCCGGGCATGACAAAATCGAGTGAAAAAGACAGGTAGAAGAAATAAGGACACAAATCGTTCGGTCATTCACATTTAGCAATTCATTTGCGATCCAGTTTTTAGAAGGTCATAGTACGAAACAAAGCAATTCATTTTAGGAACCTATTCTGCATCGCGCTATTTTTGAATCGCTGTCATATAGTTGATGGTAGGCACCCTGCTTCGCTTATTCGTACCACGACAGCTTAATATCAATGACAGCGATTCAGTGATCATTCAATGACATTTCACAGCCGCTAAGCTGTCACATAGGTACTCTTATTTGACTTATAACTCGCCCAAGCTAACATGACACCTGCAGGCTAAGCCCGTCCCTCTCACTCTCCGGGCATGACAGAATCGAGTGAAAGAGATGGGTAGAAGAAATAAGGACACAAATCGTTCGGTCATTCACATTTAGCAATTCATTTGCGATCCAATTTTTAGAAGGTCATAGGTACTACGAAAGAAAGCAATTCATTTTAGGAACCTATTCTTCATCGCGCTATTTTTGAATCGCTGTCTTAAAGTTGATGGTATGCACACTGAATACACTCCAAGAATAAAATGAAATTTTTAACTGTATTTTTTTAAGAGCATTAAAATGTTATGTCCATTGAAATGGCCACCGACTGAAGGGGTTAAGTAGTCGCAGTACTGATAAAGTTAATTCGTTGGAAAGTAAAACGACTTGGAAGTTCAAGTCTAATTCGCTATTGGGGTTTGTTTCTAGAGTAAAGGGGAATAAATAAATAAATAAATAAAGGGGCAGGTTGTCAAAGCTATTATTATTATGGCAGAAGATGATTATTATACGAAATAAAGTTAGTTATTTGGTTTTACCTTTTATACTCTTCAGTTTACAGAATAAAGCATCGGTTAAGTATTTTTTTCCGATATATACTTGAGCTGATAAAACTTTGCTTTTCGTATAAACTGATGTTGCACACTTGTTACGGTTTTCATTTCTCTTGTTCCCTGAAACCAAAAAAAGAATCCTATCTATTATTCTTTTAAGGGATGAATTTGTTGGCCAGCCTTTGGAGTTATTTCTAGAGCGAATCCTTGGTATCAGATTAATTTTATTGTTTCCTTGCAAAGATAGTTGAGATTCGCAGGACAACTAAAACGACCAACATCGCTGGTAGGATTGCTCGCTCAGCTGAAGTGGCAGTGGGCGGGACACAGAGCGTAAAACCGTTGTCCGTTGAAATGATCGACCTATAGACTCACTACGTACCATATGTGCATTCAAAAGATCGAAGTTTATTGGCGTTCGTTACAACTCTATCATATTCATATTGATGACAAGTCACCAACAAATCTGGACCATATTCGTTATAATACTTCTTTTCCAATTTCAGAACTGTAAGTTTCCTTGCAACTTTGTTGTAAATCCTTAATTCAAGGTCATCTGTAACACAAAAAATTGGGAATTATTAAAATTAACGTCAAAAATTATAAAGTTTGCAACTTAAGACGCTGAAATGTACACTGAACTTGTCAGTTAGAAAGTTAGAAAAATGTTGACCTACATACTTGTCTATTATGTCTAAGTGAGTAAATTAAGTAATATTATAGTTTATTTTTTACTAGCTGTGCCCGCGACTTCGTTCGCGTGGAATAGTGACTTTCGGCAGCATTTTTCATTTTTTTAGCTAATAAGGTTTTTCGTTTTTTGTGTATTTATTTTATATATATTAGTTTAACGCTATGATACATATTAACACATTAAAAAAATATTTCACATAGCCTTCCGCCCGCGGTTTCGCCCGCCTGTACTACACGACGTTATCTCGAGGGAAAGATATATTTTCCCGGGATATCAATAAGTCTTTGTCACTCTCTAGCTCCTAAAATATCCACACACTAAAAAAACACGCCGATCCGTTGCTCCGTTTTGACGTGAAAGACGGATATACAAACAATACAAACAGTATGTCAAAAGAAAGAACTTATCACGCTGAACAACTTCTCTTAAGATGCTGTATTTGTATCTCTTATAGTTAAGCTGGGCTGCAAGGGTTCCAAATCAGGAGTACCAGACCTTCGATATTTTTCCGTCAATAGAAAATGTCCATGACGTTAAACAACTTTTCTTAAGACGCTATGTTTGTATCTCATATAGTTTAATCTGGCTGCTAGGGTTCCACATCAGGTGTACCTTCAAACTTTGTACGTCAATAGAAAGTGCTCATCACGTTTAACAATTTTCCTAAAAACGGTATTTTTATATCTCTCATAGTTTGGCTGGACTGCTATGGTTCCACATCAGAAATTGCGATCTTCAAAATAAATTATAGCTATATGTTGGCAAGGACCAATAGCTGTATAACAAAAAAACTTTTATCAAAATCCGTTCCATAAACTTTTTGCCGACGTCATCACACGAAAAAATTCATCCCCTGTTTTCACCCTCTTTAGGATAGTTTTTTTACAAACTTTGAATGTCGTATTTATTTATCTAATCAAAGCCTATAAAATAATTTTGAAGCTTTAAAAATGACGTAATTTCCATACAAACTTTCATCCCCTATTTCAACCCCTTACAGCCCTTTGTTCACATAAAAAAGTAGCCTATGTCCTTTCTCAGGCTGTAGACTATCTCTGTACCAATTTTTATTCAAATCGGTTCCGTAGTTTAGGCGTGATTGTGTAACACACAGACAGACAGATTCGCATTTATAATATAATATAAAAATATAAAATATAAAAATAAAAATATAAAAATATAAAATATAAAATATAAAAATATAAAATATAAATAAAGTAAGGAAGTAAGGATTTCTGAACTTATTTTTGATTGGTGATCAAATAATCACAACTCAAAAATTGGCTCATAATTTATAAGTTCTCACTGCTGCGTTACGGCCATCCTTAGAGCCACCTTCCTGTGCGGTACACGAGCCACTGCGACAGCCACAAACAAACGCTGCCACTTTAAGGCTAGGATTCCCGAAATAGGCACGCTAAGGGTTTCGGTTCAAAGAAACATCAACTAGAAACTAGTATGGCGCGGCATCATGTCGCTTGCAGTTGCGGTTCGACGCCCAGGGCCCCGATCGCGGTAATTCTATGACGCATTAGTCAAGTGTACAGTGGCACAATCTTTTCTGTTCCAGTGACAGCGGCGCTATGTACGTTTTTATTTTTTTTGTAGCAATTTATCCGGCCCTGACTTCTAAGACCTTCAGCCGCCAGCAGCGTTATGGTTGGACATCAACTTGACCGCAGAATGACATTAAAAAAAAAATATTGTTTCACATTTTGGCCACCGGAACAGAAAAGTTTGTGACACTGTAAAGTGGCACAATCTTTTCTGTTCCGGTGACAGCGGCGCTATGAACGGTTTTCTTTTTTTTGTAGCAATTTAACCGGCCCTGACTTCTAAGACCTTCAGCCGCCAGCAGCGCTATGGTTGGACATCAACTTGACAGCAAAATGACATTTAAAAAAACACGCTAGTTTCACATTTTGGCCACCGGAATAGAAAAGTTTGTGGCACTGTACGTGCAGTTGAAGTGCAAAACCGTTTTTGATAACGCGCGGCTTTGACAGTGCGACAACGTTTTCTGTGCCGGTGATAATCTTTGGAACTAAAACAGTTTGCATACGACAGTCTATTTTGACAGCTAATTTCGTATTGCTAGTGGTTCCTCTGTCACGGATGTCACCGGATCAGACAGGATTGTAAGACTACAGTGCCACAAACTTTGCTGTGCCGGTGGCCAAAATGTGAAACTAACGTGATTTTTTAAAATGTCATTTTGCTGTCAAGTTGATGTCCAACCATAGTGCTGCATAGTGCTGCTGGCGGCTGAAGTTCTTAGAAGTCAGGGCCGGTTAAATTGTTACAAAGTTTTTGGCACTGTACAGTGCCACAACCTTTTCTGTGCCGGTGACAGCGGCGCTATGTACGTTTTTATTTTTTTTGTAGCAATTTATCCGGCCCTGACTTCTAAGACCTTCAGCCGCCAGCAGCGTTATGGTTGGACATCAACTTGACCGCAGAATGACATTAAAAAAAAAATATTGTTTCACATTTTGGCCACCGGAACAGAAAAGTTTGTGACACTGTAAAGTGGCACAATCTTTTCTGTTCCGGTGACAGCGGCGCTATGAACGGTTTTCTTTTTTTTGTAGCAATTTAACCGGCCCTGACTTCTAAGACCTTCAGCCGCCAGCAGCGCTATGGTTGGACATCAACTTGACAGCAAAATGACATTTAAAAAAACACGCTAGTTTCACATTTTGGCCACCGGAATAGAAAAGTTTGTGGCACTGTACGTGCAGTTGAAGTGCAAAACCGTTTTTGATAACGCGCGGCTTTGACAGTGCGACAACGTTTTCTGTGCCGGTGATAATCTTTGGAACTAAAACAGTTTGCATACGACAGTCTATTTTGACAGCTAATTTCGTATTGCTAGTGGTTCCTCTGTCACGGATGTCACCGGATCAGACAGGATTGTAAGACTACAGTGCCACAAACTTTGCTGTGCCGGTGGCCAAAATGTGAAACTAACGTGATTTTTTAAAATGTCATTTTGCTGTCAAGTTGATGTCCAACCATAGTGCTGCATAGTGCTGCTGGCGGCTGAAGTTCTTAGAAGTCAGGGCCGGTTAAATTGTTACAAAGTTTTTGGCACTGTACAGTGCCACAACCTTTTCTGTGCCGGTGACAGCGGCGCTATGTACGTTTTTATTTTTTTTGTAGCAATTTATCCGGCCCTGACTTCTAAGACCTTCAGCCGCCAGCAGTGTTATGGTTGGACATCAACTTGACCGCAGAATGACATTAAAAAAAAAATATTGTTTCACATTTTGGCCACCGGAACAGAAAAGTTTGTGACACTGTAAAGTGGCACAATCTTTTCTGTTCCGGTGACAGCGGCGCTATGAACGGTTTTCTTTTTTTTGTAGCAATTTAACCGGCCCTGACTTCTAAGACCTTCAGCCGCCAGCAGCGCTATGGTTGGACATCAACTTGACAGCAAAATGACATTTAAAAAAACACGCTAGTTTCACATTTTGGCCACCGGAATAGAAAAGTTTGTGGCACTGTACGTGCAGTTGAAGTGCAAAACCGTTTTTGATAACGCGCGGCTTTGACAGTGCGACAACGTTTTCTGTGCCGGTGATAATCTTTGGAACTAAAACAGTTTGCATACGACAGTCTATTTTGACAGCTAATTTCGTATTGCTAGTGGTTCCTCTGTCACGGATGTCACCGGATCAGACAGGATTGTAAGACTACCTATAGGTTTGCGTGACGTCATTACAGCAATATGAAGTCAAACGTCAAGACATGGTCAAGACCCAAACGCGATGAAGACGCGCTGTAAAACTGAAAACTCTATTACAAATAATAAAAGTAGCTATTTTCCAGTTTAAAACATTATATTCAGTTCACGGTTCACACAAAACAAGAAACCAATTTGAGAGATGTCATAGTAGATTGTTTAGCAAGGGCTGTATGGCACCCATAACAGTCGAGTGTTTTGGCGCACGAACGAAGTGAGGGCGCCGATAGTTCGAGACTGTAATGGTTCCCATACACCCGAAGTAAACACTCTACTTTTCATTTCGAATATGAGGATAGTAAAAATAAACAGAAATAATCTAAAAAATATTTTTCCTATGGCCGCGGAATTTTCGAAAGACTAGCTTTTTTGTTCATTTTCTCTATTTAAGGGAAGGCAAGGAAAACTAAGTCCATACAGTCTTGTTTGGTGTTTGGCCCGTGCTCTGTGCAATTCCATGAAATGAATTGCCTGATTTTTTATGTTATAAATAACTTATTTGGTTAAATCTGTTTCTAAAAACGCATTCTTAAAAAAACAATGTTTTAGACATTAAAATAATAATTCTACGATATTAATTATTTTATTTAATAGCAAAACATGGCTGTATAGGCTTCTGTGCCTTTGCCTGCATATTTTAATAAATGTCCAAAGAGCCAAAGAGATACTTAAAGATTCTACACACGTTCCTATCCGACCTCCGATTCGGTCTGCTCCCAGACAAATCGGATCGTGTGTGTAGCGCAGATTTGGTCTGGGAGCAGACCAAATCAGCTGTCGGATCGGAACGTGTATAGATAGATGCTATTTCAGATTTTGATATGACCCCCTCCTATTCCTTTTTTAAATTTCATATCGGCCCTAGGGCCGCCACATACCACTTTCAACCCGCATTTTAGGCAAGTTTGCAGTTACTTTCAGAATATGAGACGTGAAAAAAAATGTACATCTTTTTTTCTTATAATCTCGTACACACCAAAGAGATTACAACATCCTCCCACCGCGGAGTAGCGCACGCGCATACATAAAATAGGTACATCTAGAAATATAACCTAACAGGTGACTTAACGTGTCGCCCAGAACGTGTGGTAATGCCGATAGCCTTTTTAGCCACGTCTTGCGATGCGGCACGTATGTCTGCGTCGTCGGCCATAGACATTTCAAGAGGGTAGATGCACTGCAAAGCCCTCAATCGGATACCCGAGCTCGTTGTCACTTTCGCGACTCTACTGGAACCGTCAGCACCTTCAAAGGTTTCCACCACAATGCCAAGCACTCTCTGCACGCTTCTTTTCCGTCGCAACAATTACAACGTCTCCTGGTTTTATCGCGGAAATTATACGTTTAGTTCCCTGTCTCTGGGTCAGTAAGCTCAGGTACTCGCTCCTAAAACGTTGTTTTAAGTCGGCGCATAGTTTAACAAGATAACGCCACCGAGAACTTAAAATATGACCGTCAATTAATTCGATGTCTATATTATTTTTTGGAACATTAAATTGCAAAAAATGAGAGGGTGTAAGTGGGACTAAATTCTCTGTACTATCTGCACAGTACTAGTACGTAAGAGGACGAGAATTGACAATAGACTCTACTTCATACATAACGGTAACTAGCTCTTGGAAACCTAAAGATGCTTTACCTAAAACCCTACGCAAAATTTCTTTAACCGTTCTCACCATGCGTTCCCAAAACCCTCCCCACCAAGGCGCGGCAGAGGGTATGAAATGCCAAACAATTTTGCGTGTTTTTTCAGTCACTTCGTTCCAATTAATACTATTCAAAATATTCCAAGCCCCATGAAAATTAGTTCCATTGTCGGAATAAATAGTTTCGACTGTACCCCTTCTAGCTAAAAACCTACGAAGTGCTAATAGAAACTCCTCCGTAGACAAGGATAAACACAATTCTAAATGCACCGCACGATAAACTGCACACGTAAAGAGAGCGATCCAGCATTTTTCTTCCGCAGGCAAAGGTGGTATAGGAGCTGCACTGGCCTTAACGCTGTATCGCTTACAGACTACACAATTTCGAACGGTATCTCGAACTAACTTACGGGACCCAACTATTCAATAATTTTCTCGCAACTTACTTAATAGAGTTTGAGACCCCATATGAAAACCTTCTTTATGCGTTTGACATACTAAACTCATTCACCACCAGCTTACTGACTATCTTAACATTAGCCATCTCCTTAATCCCCTTCAGTCTGGTTTCCGCAAAGGCCATAGCACATCTACAGCACTTGTGAAGATAACAGATGATATACGCTTGGGAATGGAAAATCGACAACTGACAGTACTGACTTTACTAGATTTTAGCAATGCATTTAACTCGGTTGATTTTGATATCCTTCTCGGTGTTTTACGCTCTCTAAACATATCTCCATCTGTAATTGATTGGTTCGAAAGTTACCTGCTAGGGCGACGGCAGCGTATCCGCACTGGTGACACCTTCTCCTGGTGGTGTGATATCAATGCTGGTGTCCCTCAGGGTGGCGTCCTATCTCCACTTCTTTTTTCAATTTTTATAAATTCAATCACTCATTTCCTTTCAAGTCCTTATCACCTCTACGCTGATGATCTTCAGATATACACTCAGGCACCATTATCAGAGCTCTCACGTGCAATTACAGCTACTAATAAAGATCTCGCTCAAATAAGCTCTTGGAGCAAGTCATTTGGTCTGACTGTTAACCCAGCCAAGACGCAGTGTATTATCATCGGCAGTCCTCATTTTGTTTCGAGGATCGATTTTAACCAGCTTCCGGCAGTTTCCTTGGATGGTACTATTATTCCATATTCAAGTTCTGTTAAAAATCTAGGTGTTATCTTTGATCAGCATATGTCTTGGAGACCTCATATTGAGGAAACTAGGAAAAAAATATTTGCAGCATATGGCTCACTTAACCGGCTTCGTAACTTTTTGCCGACCAGTACTAAAATCACTCTGTCACAATCGCTTCTGCTGTCTATCTTGGACTACGCTGATGTCTGCTTTACTGACCTGTCGGAGGGGTTACTTGATAAGTTGGAGCGTCTGCAGAACGTTGCCATCAGGTTTATATTTAATCTTCGTAAATATGACCATGTGTCTCACTTCCGTAGCAAATTCCAATGGCTCCCAATTCGCCGGCGCAGGGACTTACACACACTTAAACTTCTCTATTCTATCCTTTTCATGCCTACTTCCCCTCCTTATCTTAAAGACTGCTTCTCCTTTCACTCTTCATCTACGTCATGTACTTTGCGTTCCTCATCTAACCTCACCCTTGAAATTCCACGTCATTCTTCCGACTTTTTTTCCTACTCTTTCTCTGTCCATGCTGTCCGTTTGTGGAACGCGCTTCCTGAAGGTATCAGAAAGGCTCAGACTCTAAAATCCTTTGGAGATCAAGTTAGAAGTCATTTCCTCTCCCTTACTCATTAAAGTTTATGTATTATCTTATTTTTTTTTCTATTTGTCATTCTAGACTTATTCTATCCTTTTTATGCACCCTCTCCCCTCTGTTCTTTTGATTTATTTTTTTCTTTCGCCCAAGGTTGCCTGGAAGAGATTGCTATTTAGCAATAAGGCCGCCTGTTGTCTGTTTTCTCATAACTATGTCTCTTTGTGTTATTGTTTCTTTCTTTGTGTGCAATAAAGCTTTTTTTATTTATTTATTTATTTAAACGTACAACGATTTTTGAAGCGCTTGGTAACGAAATTGGAGTTATTAAATTATCTGTATCTCCGCTAAGAGCCAAACGCGTCTTAATACACAAAAGATCATCATTGCCTTGTACAGTTTCTAACTTCAATCTTTTCTGAATATCCTCTGTGCTAAAATAGTCAGCTTGGATTACTCTAAATAATCGTCGCTCTGCAACTCTACATTCATCTGTAGACAGATTACCGTGCAATCGCAACTGTACAGACTCGCGACAATTTGAAATAAACCGCAGGCACCAACCTACCAACCGCACTATCTTATTATAGTTCCCAAAATATTCAAATCGCGTAGAAAACAGTTCTGCCTTTGTCGCGGCACTACCGCGAGATGTAAATATTGTACATAGCCATACCGGAAGCGATACTGGTAAGCCAATATTGTCTATTACCAATACTAGTAGCTCTCACGTTTCCGCCCGCTTTTCTATTGTGAGATGTGATGTGACACGCCATTTTGGCATGTGAGCTTAATATAATCCTGAAGTGTAGTGCTTGGATCCCGCAGAGCCTGGACTGAAAGCTAAGTGTCTAAGGAGTAATGTAGTAGTACCAACGTAGAAATTAGGATCTCGTAGTGCATGTCCTAGGGAGCTCCCAGACTTGATCGCTTTATCGTGCGTCACGAGTTGAGTCGCGTCCTCATGTAAAGTATGACAAGTGAAGCGAGGCAACATGACACCCGGCGCGCACGGCACGCCAAGGAGTAATTTCAGGTATGGATTCCCGTACGGGCACAATATCCTATTTTCCACGGTTGACACTTCATAGCATACATCCTAGACGTAAGTTCCCACTGCTCGCGTTACGTATCTTATATTAATGTATTTAGATGCATATCGCGACAGCCTTCTCAGACGTAGATTGTGAACACAAAGATACTTCTGTCGGACTGTTGATAGATTTTAACCACTGACACCTATATAACCATTTGGGTCCAGCCCACCATTGACCTTGCAAAAGTTCTTCTGGGGAACAACCGCGAGAGGGTAAATCAGCCGGATTAAATTCGCCTGGGACGTGATGCCAATCAACAACATTCGTTCTTCTAACTATCTCGTTAACTCTGTTTTGAACGAAAACATCGAGGCCACTTTGTTTCTTTAACCACGCTAAAACAATACTGGAGTCAGTCCAATAGTATACTTTACATTGTAAATTCAAGCTATCTATAACCTCGCTCGCTAACCTTGATGCAATGAGAGCAGACAAAAGCTCTACCCTGGGAATGGTCATGCGCTTAGTAGGTGCAACTCTAGTTTTAGCAAATAATAGACGGACGGAAACTTCGTGATTATATTCCGTACGTAAAAATATACAGCAAGCATAGGCAGCCTGACTGCCATCACAAAATACGTGCAAACTATTATCGCTGCTATCTATATCGAACGGACTCATCCTACGTGGTATAGAACATGCTTTAAAAACATCAATTTGACTATACCACTTCATAAAACTGTCCTTAAGTTCTACGGGTAATTCCTGATCCCAGTCTATGTTCAACAACCAACATTTCTGAATAATAGGTTTAGCTGCAATGGTAGCCGGGCTAAGAAAACCTAAGGGATCAAAAATACTTTGAGCAACAGATAAAATAAAGCGTTTCGTAATTTTTTCTACTTTAAAAAAAGGCACGTTACACTGTAAAAGATCATGTCGTGGATCCCATTTAAGACCTAACACAGACGTCGAAACAACATCTTCATCCACAAGGCTAGGACCAGTCACCCAACACCTTAACTCAAACTTCCCATCCAACATAATACTCCTTGCTTCTCTAACAAGGTCGTGCATCTCATTCTCGTTCTTTACGCTTAAAACACAGTTGTCTACATAGAACGAGTTTCGAAGCATGTTAGTAGTCGTACAACTATACTTTTGTAGATGGTAAAGAATCGTCGTGGCCAGAAGGTACGGGCTTGTAGTTACTCCGAATACAACACGCCTATGACGAAAAGCCTTGATTACTTTAGGAGACTCCTTCACATCTCGCCACCAAAGGAATTTTAAAAAGTCTCTATCCTCATTATATAGACATATCTGTAAAAAGGCCTTTTTAATATCCGCGATAACTCCTATTTCATATTTTCGAAATTGGATTAATAAACGTGGGATCAATAATACTGCCCTGTCTAAGTTTTGGTAGATATCCACAGAGCACAGGCTGTTCTAAAACATTTAGCGTGCAACTAAATACTTTGTCCAAGCTAGAACATTAACTTTGTACTAATTGTAAAGACGTTCCTTAGTTGCAGCTGCACCAAACAAGTTTTGACTCATAATTTGCTCGTTTATAGGTTTCAAATTCAAACGATTTACCACATCGGACTTTATAAAGGACCTCTGAACACCAGAGTCAAGCAAAGCTCTAATTGGTATAACTTGGTCACCGCAGGAAATATTTAATTTCAGAGTTTTCAGCAAAACAGTTTTCTTTGCGCTAGTTTGACATAAAACCGTGTCTGCATCTCTGCTGCTTGTAGTCTCTTTATTTTCCTTGGGAACTGAGTCTTTCGCCTTCGAAATTTCGTTACACAGTATAGTATAATGCCGTTTTTCACATAATACAAATTCGGATACTTCCTACAAGTTTTAGCAATGTGACCTTTTCTAAGACAAATCACACACGCACGATGCTTCTTTAGAAAGTCTTTCCGCTCATCTAAACTCATTTTCATGGCCATCGTTCACTCTGAACTTGCATGAAAGGCTTTATCGCACCATACGCAAGTCTGTGGTTGTTCCTTACTCTTACTGTCACTCTTTTCCTTAACAGAAGCTGTCAAACAAGAAGAAGTAGGTACATTCGGATTACCGAGAGTAGAGTCGAAATGAGCTATGCGAATCCTTTCCTCTGACTCAACTTCAAATTTTAGAAAATCCAAAAGTTGCGATAACGGCTTTTCTTTTCTTTCGGTGCGAAAATTCGAACGGTTCCAAGCTCGCAGCGTTTCATCCGGCAGAGCTGATTCAACCATAGGGTATAATAAAGCCGCATACCGATTCTCCGTTAATCCAAGAGACTCAAGAGCCAAAATCTGCGTCATCAGCTTGTCATATAAAGATCTTGTCGACACCTTAGATGCACCTTTCGAGATAACTAATTGGAGCAGTTCTCGAACGTAGTAATCTATTATCACATCATCCCTTGCAAATCTTTCGCGTAATTGACAGATGGCTTTTTCATAATTTTCACCACAGGGTGGGAAACTCTGTACCAATTCTCTAGCTGGGGAGCCCCGTTCCATAGCTTATAATAAAAAGTGCATCTTGTCATCATTGTTTAATTCCTGTTGGATTTTTCGGAATTGAGCCCAAAACCCAAGTAAATTTTTAATTTGACCGTCAAAGGTACGTAGTTCAAATTTCGGTAACTTCAAAAATCTATGATGTGGCTTATGCTGAAATATGCTGAAATATGCTGAAAATAATGCTTGAAATATGCTGACCCACGCCCACCTGAAGATGAGGCTTCACCAACTCTTCTGACCGTTTCGCTAGATTTGACATCGGGAGAGTCAGGACGATAAGGGTTAATAAAAGACATCACCCGCTGACGTATTACGTACTACCTTTTATTGAATGCTTCAGCACCTTTAATGTCTCTGTCCATGGCGGCCTCATCCCGATCTTCGTTGTCGAGCCATAGGGTCAAGATGTTATTGTCAATTCGCTCCAAATCGGTATGATGTTTACTTAATTTTTCGTAAAGAGCCGATATTAGATTTTTTTCATCGGCGTCCATTGCTGCTTCCAACTCTTGGGCGCTAATAGTGAACAGGCGCCTTAAAATTTTCCGTTCTGTTTTGCACCGATCCATTGCAGTTCGTAAATAAAAAACGGTCGCCACAATAAAAACTGAAAACTCTATTACAAATAATAAAAGTAGCTATTTTCCAGTTTAAAACATTATATTCAGTTCACGGTTCACACAAAACAAGAAACCAATTTGAGAGACGTCAAAAAATGTAGGTAGAATACATCTTTTTTTCTTATAATCTCGTACACAACAAAGAGATTACCACACGCTGCATAGAATTACGGCGATTGGCCCGCTGTTCCAACTCGTACCTTAACATCTCGGCCGCGCGCGATACAGCGGACGCAGTGGCAGCCGGCAGTGAACTGTGAACTCGCGAGCGCCCCGCGAATTGAAAATCACTTAAAATTCGATTAAAAATGAAATAATAAAAACTTAAACTTATGACGGCCGGAATCCCTTGGCTATTCAAAGACAATTATTTTCGTCTATTTTTCACTAACTAAAACCAAGTATTCAGCAAGTAATAGGATATTTGAATTACGATTAGACGGATTTTTGGGATTTTATTTGATACATTAAAATATCATCACTAATCGAAAAAAACAGTCGGAAGCATTAGATAAATAACTGTAAAATAGCATATATTTTTTCCAAATTTTAAGTACTTGTGATTTACGAGTAATCCATAATTTAAAATACCCTATTTTTGGGAATCCTAGAAGCGGCTACAAAGGTAGCTGAAGCGCGCAACAGACAATTTGTGGCTGGTACTTAGTAGACACGGTCGGTGGCCACTACTTTTTCTAACCCATTTGATTGCAGTATTTTGTGTCGGCGTTAATGGCCGGTGGCAGCCACAAGAAGCGAGTGACGACGAATTGTAGCATGTGGCGACCACCGGCAGGCGTCTGTCACTCGATGTAGGGCAGGCGTACCGGTTTTGGCCACTGTACCGGTTTTGGACACTTTTTGCTCTAAAAATTTTCTAAACAACTTTTAGCCATTTCTGATGAAGGCAATTAAAATAAGGTATTTTAAGGTACTAATAACAACCGTTAGAATTCCTTATGTCATAAGATTTTTTTTCAATAAATTCCATTTTCTGTTTAAAAAAATGTTTTGTATGAAATTTTAAGAAATTTGTTTTGGATGAAATACTTTAGAAACCTTTGTTTTTTACAATTAAATTGTTGTATTGCAATTGACTGGTTTCTAGCGCATTAGAATATATTGATTTTACCTGGGTTTAGTTTTGATTTTTCGCAATACTTACAAAAGTTTAACTATCAGTAAGTGGCCAAAACCGGTACATTTGGCACCTCTCACACATTTTGTATTATATACAAAAAACTATTTAATTTTTAAAAAATTGAAAAATGTACCTTTAAAGCTAGATAAATTCTCTATAATTTAAGATATAATTTGTGTCTTAAATACCTAAGACCATTTAGTACTTAGTGCTTAAAAGTAAAAAATTCCTTAAAGTGGCCACAAAGGGTACCTCTGCCTTACTTGCGCGCAAATCTCGCCCTCACCGCCGGCGGTGAAAATCCATAGAACTGTCCGTAAAAGAGCTGGAATATTTATTTATTTTATTTTATTTTATATAACTTTATTGCACAAAATACATTTGTAAAGTACAATAGGCGGACTTAACGCTTAAAGCATTCTCTGCCAGTCAACCTTTAGGAATATATCTGATAGAAAGAGATGCAACGAGCGGCCGTTCGTAATTTGCGCCGTACAAGCTGAATTTCACTTTATTGCGTTTAAGTTAGAGTTGCTATTTATTTAAATGGCTTAGCGGAGTGTATCTGTTACTACTATTTAGTAATCTGTGCCATCGGTGTTACCGTGTGTGACGAGTTTATATAAAATGTATGAAATCTGCAGCAAAGACGTCGGTGGCGGCGTTTTGTGGTTGTGGTCGGTGGTAACAGTTGGAATGCCTATTCCAACCCCCTTATTCACAAACTGACGGAAAAGCTTCCGGCAGCCGAATGTATACAGTGACACCGACACTCACTTCAGAATAGAAGAGCAGAATAGAAGAACAGCGCAGAAGTCGAATCCGATTCTGAGCCCGTAGTGTAAGTTTTTATGTCAAAAAACGCAAACTATTTCGACTGCGTATTTATGTCAATTTGTATGAAAACTGTATTAGCGCCTCTAGCGGCGAGTAGCGCGCTTTTATAGTTTTCATACAAATTGACATAAATACGGAATCGAAATAGTTTGCGTTTGCTTGACATAAAAACTTACACTCGGGGTACTGTTTCCATCGGTTTGTGAAAAAGCAGGCTCGGATGCGATTCTGTACTGATACGTTCATTACTTCACATTGTATGTTACCTACCTAATTATTTTAAACTTTATGAAAATAATGTTTACTTACTTTCTACACCATCACTAAATGCGAGAATTCCTAAAATTACGAAAATAAAATTTAAACATTTATAAGTAACCATTGTATTCACTAAATGACTACCTACTTAATACAGGAATAATAAGGATAAAGGCAAATGTAATAATAAACCTATAGGTCATACTATAGTGACCAAATTTTGTTCGGAAAGTGGGATCGCGAATAGGTGCTTTTGAAACTAATCTTCTTTTACAGCCTATGGTCATGGTCACCCAGTACTGAGTGTAGGCCTGCTCTAATACACATCTTCCTAATCAATCTAGGGCTTCTAGCATTCAATTTCTTTCCTGTGTTCTTAGTGATGTCATTTATTTATTTTATTTATTTATTTATTTTATTTACACCATCTTACACTAGTCATGGCATGACATGACAGTATATCTTTACAAAATATTATACTACAAGCTGACCCGGCAAACGTTGTTTTACCATATAATAGTGGACCCGGTCATCATCATCATCTTGTGTGTGTGTTTATACACCAAAAGTTGCCTACACCAGACAACAGATAGCGCTAGTTACACACTACCAATATAAAGGGGCCCAACCCAAGCTTGGTCTCTATTTCCTACATATAAAAAATTACTCTGTGAAGTAGAGTGAGTGTCAGATAACTCTGCGCGACTGGGACATTTTTGGCGCTAGTTACAGTACATTTTTTTATTCTAAGCTTATAGAAAAGATTAGTATTCGATTTTGACCGCGCAGACGTCAGTGTTTTCATACTCTTTGGAAACGGCAATGGAAGAAATGACAGTTTTGTATCGAAGTTACGACAGTTTAACGATTTTTCATAGAAAATTAAAATTTTTACTCAATTTTCCAGAATAATAAGTAGCCTATGTTACTCTCCAGCTCCCAAACTATCCCCATACCAAATATCACGTCGATCCGTTACTCCGTTTTGGCGTGAAAGAAGGACAAACAAACAAACAAACAAACAAACAAACACACTTTCACAATTATAATATTAGTATGGATTAGTACCTAAACTAATTATAGCAAATACACCTTAAGGCTACAATTTGGAATTCATTCAAAGTACATGACAAAATATCTATATCATTGTGAACATTATTAATTACTGACAATGCGCGTGTCAGTGGCGTTTTGGCGAGCAAGTTGGCTTTAGCCGACGGCAACGTCAACAGGCGCGGGCGTCGCCGCCGTCAACTGTCCATCTAACCTTCTGGCGGCCAAGCAACGCTTTTGATGCAGGCTCGAGGTCTCCACTCTAGCTAGCACCTTCCTGCTCAACCGGCCATCGGTTCGGCGGCTTACGTGACCCGCCCATCACCAGTTTCTTTGCGGAATGATACGCCATGACAGTCAATTTAGTGCGACTAAAAAAACGAGTTTCTTTTTGCATCGCTTATAGTGATACCCAACATTGCGCGTTTTATTATTCTTTTGATTATTTGGAGCTTTTGGGTGTGTTATTTTGAAAACAATGGGGAATTTCTACCAGCTGTTAAAGCAGTGTCAAAGTAAGATTGTGAAAGAGATGGCGCTATTAGCAACATTACGGCTCGTTCACATGGGGTCCGTCATTGACAATTCGTAAACAAATACACGAATCTGTTATGTATAGGAAAGACCTATCCGTATTTTTTCACGATTCATAATCGTTTGAACACTGTCATTTAAAAAGCATTATACTGCCGTCAAAAAAGAGGAATTGTGAAAAAAATTATACGTCAGACAACGTCGTGTGAATGAGCGGTGATTATGATAGGTATTACGATATCGGGTGATGATATAGGGCCAGGCTCCCACAGATTAATGATTGGAACCTACTACGACCAGTACGACTAGCTGCCTTTAGACAAGAACTTAGAAAACTTGGAAATGCTGCTCAATTGAACCTCGCACTTTACTGACATTGATTATGCGAGTGACTAGCTCACTGTGCCTTAAGTGGGGCTGCCACTTCAGAACTTACGGATATGTTTGGTTTTGTACGGGTATCCTTCCTAGTGACTGGATTCTGTTTTGAAGCGCTAAATGCTCACCTTGACCCCTGCATCAGCTCAACTACAACTCAAAAGCAGGCACGTGTAAACGCGGTTGTAGCAGGTTCAAGTTGGGCGGCGGAGTTGTGGTTGACTCGGATTGGCTGAGGCTCTGCTTAGGTCGAGTGCCACTACTACACAGCAGATGGTTTCTTAGCATCATGCAGGTATTGCTGATGTCACTCGGCGATTCCTATCAAGACCACCGCTCATCTATAAGTATCTATGCTAATATTATAAAGAGGAAATATTTGATTGTTTGAATTGAATAGGCTCTGAAACTACTGGACCTATTTTAGAAAATTCTTTGACCATTAGAAAGCTACATTCTTCCCGAGTGACGTAGGCTATATTTTAAACCGATACTCCCACGGAAACGGGTTCCGGAAACAGAATCCGCTAGTAGATCTGATATTAATTATTAATATATAAAATAAAATTAAATACGTTTATCATTAGATATGGTAACCCTACTTATGGTAAAGCACAAATTAATAAATTTAACGAGGACAATTAACATGAAAATATTTACCTTAAACAAAAGTGGTATAACACAATGGTCTTCCCTAATTGTACATACTTTTATTTTTATTTTCCAACTTCCTCTTCGTCCATCTTCTTTTTTTTTCGAGTCGTGGTTTCTCACAAAGATGATGCCCAATAAGCAGTGGTGTTAACGGGCGTCCGTCACGTCTCGCAGTTCCCTCTCGGAGCAGGAGTACTGGCACGCTGGGCATGCCAACAGGAGTACGGGATGCGAGGCATGTCAGCAGGAGTACGGGCACGCGGGACATGTCAGCAGAGTACGGGCACGCGGGGCGTGTCAGCAGGGTAAGAGCACGCAGGGCATGCCAGCAGGTGTACGGGCACGTGGGGCATGTCTGCAGAAGTACGGGCACGCGGGGCATGTCAGCAGGGTACGAGCACGCGGGGCATGTCAGCAGGGTACGGGCACGCGGGGCAAGTCAGCAGGGTACGGGACGCGGGGCATGAGTTTTCTGTACCTAGTATCTATCGAACGAAACGAATATAAATTTTCACCTATTTATGTACGAGACAAAACGTTTCAGAGTATACATAAATACGTGTATCTAAAATAGTCGTGTAAAACATGTAAATAATATAATAAGTAAAATTAGAAGATAATTATTGCTGAATTCAAGATATAAAAACAAAAAAATCAAATCATTTCTTTGGGAAAATCTAACAATTTTGTTTAAAATTCCAAGTAAGTATCAAATCAGTTTTCTTAATCTCTATAATTTACTTTAAGAAATATTTTTTTTATAATAATTAATAATAAGCAGCGTAAGTAGGTACGTATTTATTGTTAATTTATTAAATTACTTATTCAACATCTTAAAACATTAGGTGGAAAAAAAACTACGTAAAATAAAATTATTTGAGCCCGTGTTCTCACCTACCTATTTAAAAAAAAAACCGTAAATTTCGAAAAATATCTTACCATTCTTTTATCATCAAATTCGTTAAAAACACAACTATTAATTTATTATTTTCACATCCTCAACTTATGTATATTTATAACAAAACTCAAATTATTTAAAAAAACCACTCGACCAATCTTTTCATTGGAACATGCTATTTTTACCCATACCTACTTAATAAAACCACACGTGTTGCTAGTATTATTATATTTATTAAATTATATTTTCTTGTGCGCAACTACGAAATTTTTAACAGGTTCAACAAATTTAACTTAAGAGACTTCCAAAAAAAACCCTTACTAACAAAACTATTTAAAAATAAATCAACTCCGAGTAAAAAATACAACACTGTTAGAACTCATACTGGCATAATGAAAAAAAAGAAATAATAATGTGCATATTTTAATATTCGCACCAACAACCACCAAAAACTAGGATATCGGGAATCCTAAAACTGTTAACATCATCATCATCATCATCATGTCAGCCGAACGACGCCCACTGCTGGGCATAGGCCTCCCCCAAGGATCTCCACAACGATCGGTCCTGCGCTGCCCGCATCCAGCGGCTTCCCGCGATCTTGACCAGATCGTCGGTCCACCTTGTAGGGGGCCTGCCTACGGAACGTCGTCCGGTACGCGGTCGCCATTCGAGAACCTTTCCGCCCCAACGGCCATCGGTTCTCCGCGCTATGTGTCCCGCCCACTGCCACTTCAGTGATGCAATCCTTCGAGCTATGTCGGTTGTTTTAGTTCTCCTGCGGATCTCATCATTTCTGATTCGATCGAGCAGGGAAATACCAAGCATCGCTCTCTCCATTGTTCGCTGGGTGACTTTGAGCCTTCTTATGAGACCCATAGTAAAAGACCACATCTCACTTCCATAGGTCATTACTGGCAGCACACACTGGTCAAAGACTTTCGTCTTGAGACATTGAGGTATTTCGGACGCGAATATATGTCGGAGCTTCCCAAACGCTGCCCATCCGAGCTGGATTCGACGAGAGATCTCTTTCTCAAACTTGGACTTACCTAACTGGACCGTCTGTCCTAGGTAAACATAGTAGTCAACAACTTCGAGTGTAATGTTCCCAACATTAACTGGAGCGGGTGCAACATGGGCATTGAACATGATTTTCGTCTTGTCCATGTTCATCTTAAGACCCACTCTTTGCGAAGCATTACCGAGATCTTCGAGCATTGTGTTCAGGTCTTCCAAGGTCTCAGCCATAAGAACTACATCATCGACAAACCGTAGGTGTGTTAGGTACTCGCTATTGATGTTGATGCCGTATCCTTTCCAGTCCAGCAGCTTAAAAATATCCTCCAACGCAGCTGTGAACAGTTTGGGAGAGATGACATCTCCCTGTCTCACACCTCGCTGTAGTTGGATAGGATTAGAGCTCTGGTTCTGTAATCGGACCGACATGGTGGCGTTTTGGTATAAGTACCTCAGCACCTCGATGTACCTGTACTCTATTTGGCACCTCTGGAGAGACTGCAGCACCACCCAAGTCTCAATCGAGGCTTTCTCATAGTCCACGAACGCCAAGCAAAGTGGCAAGTTATACTCTTCGGTTTTCTGTATAACTTGCCGCAGCGTATGGATGTGGTCTATGGTACTGTAGCCTTTCCAGAACCCGGCTTGTTCGGGAGGTTGGAAGTCGTCGAACCTGCGAACGAGACGATTCGTAATGACTCTCGAAAACAACTTATAGATATGGCTCAGAAGCGAGATGGGTCTATAATTCTTCAAGAGAGTTTTATCACCTTTTTTGAAAAACAGCATCACATCGCTTCTGCCCCATGCCTTTGGCGTTTTGCCCTCAAGGATGACTGAATTGAAAAGCTTCTGGAGGACTTTAAGTATCGGCTTACCGCCCGCTCTCAGAAGCTCTGTTGTGATTCCGTCATCGCCCGCCGCCTTGTTGTTTTTAAGCTGCTTGAGAGCCATTCTAATCTCGTACAGGCTGACGTCCGGGATATCTTCGGTATGGTGTCGGGTAAGCTTGGCTCTAGGGTCTGTAGCCTTGCTTTCAACAGGTGTTTGTGTGGAATATAGCTGTCCATAGAAACTCTCAATCTCCCTCAGGATTTCAGGTGTTGACGAAATGATGCTACCTTCCTCAGTTTTCAGCCTCGTCAATTGACTTTGCCCGATAGACAGATCTCTCGCGAACACTTTGGAGCCTTTGTTCCGCTCAATGGCTTCTTTAATACGCTCGGTATTAAATTGGCGAAGGTCGCGCGTCAGAGACTTATATATCTGTCTATTAAGCTGTCGATAACGATGGGCATCCGTTGAGTTCTGCAGCTTTATTTCGTGTCTCTGATCCATGAGTAGGAGAGTCTGACTGGAGAGTTTCTTCAATTTGGGACGGCGGGTTTTACAGTACTTAGACCCTACCGTGCAGACAGTATCTACCACCATGTTGTATATCGTCCACGTCTATGCTGTTCTCAAGGGCTTCGAAGCGGTTTTGAAGCTCGAGCTAAAAGCACTCGGGGTTTTGAATTTGAGCTGGTATTGGTCGGAACGTGGATTTTATCAGTCGCGATCTTTCGAGTTTGACATCGATATTCAATGTGCCTCTCACCATACGGTGATCGCTTCCTGTCTTAACAGCGTTGATCACACTGACATCATTGAATATAAGCTTCTTCGTCGACATGATAAAATCGATCTCGTTTACTTTACCGTCCGGACTGATCCAGGTCCATTTGCGGCTTACGGGCTTCCTAAAGAAGGAGTTCATCATATAGAGGTTCTCCCTCTCCATGAAGTCTGCCAGCATCTGGCCTCTATCGTTCCGTTGCCCAAATCCAAATTGCCCAACTCTCAGCTCATCACCGCAACGTTGCCCCAACTTTGCATTGAAATCCCCCATCACAACCGTGTAGTGGGTTTTATAGCTATGCATGGCTTTAGAGGTCTCCTCTTCGCCGCCGTGTTTCGAGGTTGGAGCGTAGACCTGGATAATCGTTTCGATAATCTGAGTATCAGGTACGCTACCCTGCTCGAGACACTTCCGATGGTGATCACGTTGTTGACAAGGGATTTATGGACGATGAACCCGACACCACCAATGGACTGTTGGTCGCCCTCCCGGTGGTAAAGTAAGTTACCGGGTTGCAGGGTTATCGAGTCCTCCCCCTCTCTTCGGACTTCAGGTAACACAATGATATCCCAATGTAACTTACTTATTGCCTCTTCCAACTCTACGAGCTTCGCGTCGAGCCTCAATGTGCGCGTGTTGTAGGTTGCCAGGTCGAGTCGTCGATGTTGGTAGCCGGAGCCTACCCGGGGATTCTTAGCACCCCCTGCCCCGCCGTTACCATAGCCGCTACCGTAGCTAGGAATAGCGGGGCCGCCGGGGACTGGGGGCCGATTTTTTGGGTGTGTATCCATTTTTCGGGGGGGTTTGCCATAATCGCCACGCTTGGCAGGCGGGTTGGCTATCGCAGTATGGCCTGTTGTAACCTGGAGACGCTGCTGCCCATCTCCTGATGGCAGTTTTCCCTTTGTCGCCTCTTACGATACCCACGGGGAGAGAGGGGGTAGAGCTATTCTATTTATGTGCCGGCACTACACGGCACTGTAAACATAAAAATGAAAACTGTAAACATAAAAATCAATATTTATAATACTCAGTTTTACATAGGTAACTTGTCAAACCCCTTTATAAGATAAAAATCCAATCTCTATTTTTCGTTGTAGTTATCTCTTTTACTTCTGTGCAATCAATAGTATAAACCATAAACAGTCATATACCTATCTATACACATATCTACTAAACAGAATAAACACTTGAAAAATAATATCAATTTATGACAATAATAATTTACCATATTATTTTTATTTTAAATCGCCAATAACAACTATCTAAATGGTTAATATAGTGGTACCTACTTTGGATACCTTAATGTAACGTAACAGAAAAAAAAATTATAAAAATAACATCCTACCTATTATAGATGCAAGCATTTGCTGCGGTGTCCCGCAGGGGAGTGTGCTAGGACCTACTTTGTTCAATATCTAAATTAACGACCTTTGTAAACTGGCACTCCCAAACTGCAACGTCACAGTCTATGCAGATGACACAGCTATGCTCATCTATGGCAAGGATTGGGATACGGTCTCGGTTAGGGCTGAGCATGCACTAAAGGAGGTTACGAAATGGCTATCCTTGAACCTCCTCACCCTAAACTTAGATAAAATGAAATTTGTGACTTTTTCAGCATCTGCCTCTTCGTTACCACCATCGTCTTTTACCATCTGAGCTCATAAAGTTCAAGAGGAACAATGCTCCGATTGCAACTGTTTGCAAATTTCAATGGCACCCCATATTAAATATTTAGGCGTATGGGTTGATGCTCACATGTCCTGGAAGGAACATGTTAAAACCACTGTTGCCAGGGTTAGAAAACTTATATACATATTCAAAAACCTTAGGAACAGTATTGATATTGAAACACTGAAATCTATTTACTTAGCTTTAGTACAGTCACTAATATCGTACTGCATTTCAGTTTGGGGCTGCTCGCTAAAACTCAACTTTTGCGTGTGGAAAGGGCTCAACGGGCTGTCCTAAAAACAATAACTTTTAAACCTAGCATCTTTCCTACAACCGAGTTGTATGCGTTAACTAATGTTCTGGCTGTTAGAAAGATTTATATACTTCAAGTATCCTTACGCATGCACAGGCAGACGCCTTATGATAGCAGTGCTGTCACAAGTAATAGACGTAGAACTCCTCCAGTTTGTAAGACAACTCACTATAGGTTATCCTTAGCAAGACGTCACTTTTACTTCATGGGTCCTTTGTTGTATAATAAAATCAACAAAATATTAAGCATATATCCCTTAACAGTTCGTGAATGTAAGCTAAGGATTACTGCGTGGCTACAAAACCTGACTTACTCTGATACGGAGGAATTTCTCAGTTTGATACTGTAATAATACCTTTTATTTTTACTAATAATGTACACACTTAAAGGCACATACACATACACAAACGCACACACACTAACACACACACACACCCACTCACTCACACACCCACACACACACACACACACACACACATACACACACGCACTTACACAATCTGTAACTACTTAAGATAAACTGTTTATCATTCTGTTAGATTGAATGCTTTATTGACCGCTTGGAGTTGGGCGCTAATGTCTGCGACGCAGTGTATACTATAGCGGGCTTTAGCGAACATTGTATAAATTGTACTGTTTTTTTTTATACCAATAAAGTTATTTATAAAAGTATAAAATCATAATTTTATAAGCCATAAAAAAAAATCTACAATGTAATTTTGATTCTCAAGAGATAAACGTTAAATTCTAAAAAGATAAACTTTCTGTTCCTATATTACATTATTTTTAAATGAAAAAAAAAATCAGACAAACAGCATCAATCTCAAAAATTTTGTAATTATTTGTTAAATTAATTTAAACTTTATGCTGGCTACAAATCTAAACACAGTTACAAATAAAGATAAAACAAAACACTTTTATCTATGTATGAAGAAATATCTTATTGAAAAAAAGCTAACTGTTCTTACTGCAATTACCTAAAGAAATACAAAAAAAATATAAAAATTTGTCGATTAACCAAAACCAAGCATAACTACCAAAACACTTTCATTTTTTATATTTTTAAAACTGATAAGACACTTTTGCAATTTTTACGTGCGCTGCCAAAATAGCTACCATGGTCTAGAACAGCTCCCTGCTGCGGCCACATCTGACAGCAACATCTCCCGGCACCCAGCACTTAATCATCACCAATTTTTGACGACCGAGTCGCGACGAATATTTTAAATTTTCCTCAATAATGGCTCCGTTATAAAATTTGGAAATGTCCCGTTTTCACTGCATTTCAATTGATTTCATAATATGATTTATACATTAAAAATATCATCGCTAAATGTACGTATAAATATTTTAAATTCAAGTGTCTTTTCACATAGTTTTCTTGTCATAAGTTTTCGTCCTTCACGTTTCACTTTTTACTAAACAGTCATTGAATTTTTCACTAGTGTCAAAAAATTAATGTCCAAACCATCTGCGCAGCACTGCCTTCAGGCAGCACTAGCAGGGTCGCCATGCAATGTTGGCGTTAGAAGGGCGTCTAAATGATACAACTGACTGCGATTAATGGCATTTATTAATAAAGAAAATACGTTTATATGTTGGAGAGAGTTGAGTGTGTGCGAGTAAGTATACACACACTACAAGGTGTACGGGCATGTGGGGCATGTCAGCAGGAGTATGTTCACGCGGGGCATGTCAGCAGGGTACGGGCACGCGGGGCAAGTCAGCAGGGTACGGGATGTAAGGCATGTCAGCAGGAGTACGGGCACGCGAGGCATGTCATCAGGGTACGGGCACGCGGGGCATGCCAGCAGGAGTACTGGCACGCGGGGCATGACAGCAGCGTACGGGCATGCAGGGCATGCCAGCAGGTGTACGGGCACGTGAAGCATGTCAGTAGGGTACGGGCACGCGGGGCATGTCAGCACCGTACGGGCACGTGGGCAAGTCAGCAGGGTACGGGATGCAGGGCATGTCAGCAAAAGTACGGGCATGCGGGGCATGTCAGCAGGGTACGGGCACGCGGGGCATGCCAGCAGGAGTACGGGCACGCGGGGCATGTCAGCGGGATACCGGATGCAGGACATGTCAGCAGGAGTACGGGACATGGGGCATGTCAGCAGGAGTACGGGCATGTCAGCAGGAGTACGGGCACGCGGGGCAAGTCAGCAGGGTACGGAACGTGGGGCATGTCAGCAGGAGTACGGGCATGTCAGCAGGAGTACGGGCACGCGGGGCAAGTCAGCAGGGTACGGAACGTGGGGCATGTCAGCAGGAGTACGGGCATGTCAGCAGGAGTACGGGCACGCGGGGCAAGTCAGCAGGGTACGGGACGTGGGGCATGTCAGCAGGAGTACGGGCATGTCAGCAGGAGTACGGGCACGCGGGGCAAGTCAGCAGGGTACGGAACGTGGGGCATGTCAGCAGGAGTACGGGCATGTCAGCAGGAGTACGGGCACGCGGGGCAAGTCAGCAGGGTACGGGACGTGGGGCATGTCAGCAGGAGTATGGGGACGCGGGGCATGTCAGCAGGAGTACGGGCACGCGGGGCATGTCAGCAGGGTACGGGCACGCGGGGCAAGTCAGCAGGGTACGGGATATGGGGCATGTCAGCAGGAGTACGGGCATGTTAGCAGGAGTACGGGCACGCGGGGCATGTTAGCAGGGTACGGGCACGCGGGGCAAGTCAGCAGGGTACGGGACGTGGGGCATGTCAGCAGGAATACGGGCACGCGGAGCATGTCAGCAGGGTACAGGCACGCGGAGCAAGTCAGCAGGGTACAGGACGGCGGGCATGTCAGCAGGGTACGGACACGCGGGGCATGCCAGCAGGAATACGGGCACGCGGAGCATGTCAGCAGGGTACGGGCACGCGCGGCATGCCAGCAGGTGCTCCATTGATTACGGTTTCGACCCGCAGGTGCATTGGGTTCATGGGTCATGGGTTCATTCTTCAGAGCTTCTCGACAATTCGACACTAATGTTACCTATACTATATTGTCAAGCTGAAGAGTTTGTTTGTTTGTTTAAACGCAATAATCTCGGAAACTACTAGACCGAGTTGAAAAATTGTTTTTGTGTTAGATAGTCCATTTATCGAGGAAGGCTATAAGCTATATAACTTTACGCTACGACTAACAGAAGCGGAGCATTAATGAAAATTGTTGCAAAAACGGGAAAAAATATTTCTTTTTAGTAGGCTTTTTCTTTTTCCTCAAATAACGCAGGTGAAACTGTGGGGCACAGCTAGTAAAGTATAAAGAAGTAACAAATTATACTGACAATGAAATATTAGGAAAAATTTACCCACCTCCCAATTCTAATTAGCGTAATTAGTCGTTTAACGACTCCGTAAGTCAGTGGTTAGAGCACTGCACTCTGGAATAGGTAAAGTGGTTTACATATCATTCAAAAGATTGACTTTGAGAAAGAAAACGTGCTACAAACCTCAATGTCATTTTTAAAACCTATCTCAGGACACCCCACTCAAAAAAGTATTTTTTTGTTTCAGTTCCATGTATGGTCAGTTTCCCCAGTTTTTAAGTGTTTCACAGAATTCATCCACTTATTAAACAACTTGACCGTCATTAGAAGCTTATTATATTGAGATAGGCACATCCGTTTCCCGTCGTATTTTCTTTCTCTTTTCTTGGTATATCTCCGTCTCTCTCGCCCGTACCCTCAGTGGCGTCACCTGGCGGCGCGGCAGGGAAGTTTGTTTTCGCGCCAATTTCTGCGGTGGCAGAGCGGCCGCGCGTAATTGTTCCTCATTGGCGTGAAATTTCCCGTCGGAGTAACATGTGCCCCAGTGCACTATAGTTACAAGATACTTTGAAAGTTTTACTTTGGTTTAGCATTTACAACGTGAGTTTCGAGAAAACACGTGAGTACTTTAATAACTTTCTCTTTTTAACGGTGTTACCGTTCGAGTTACTTAAAATGTTTTCCATTGGTATATCGAAAAAGTTTTATTTTTCTACCCACCAAATATAATATTTTTTCTTTTTCTTTTATGATAAAAAGTTATTATTTGACACGCTGTTTAGCAAGTTTTACGTAATTTTATATTGTTTCTACCCTCTAGCCATTTTTATTTCCTTTTTAGATAAGAAACCGATAAATTATTATTGCAATTGAAATGGATAGTGTTCAGTACACCCCTGCCTATACCGCGGAATCAGCTAGCGCAGTGGAAGCTGGTATTACTAATATAGACTCCGGACAAAAAACTAGGTTTCAGCGGGGATGTAAACTGAACAATTGAACTGCGATACACAGCGGAGAGAATGTTAAGTAAGGTGAGGTTACATACGGGTCTGTGTGTCGAACGTCTCCAAGGCAGAAGTGGTGTAAGGGAGCGCGCGCGCCCCTGATGTCCTTTCTTCGTCTGCCAACCTTACCAATTCGTCACCTCACTCACAACACAAATAACAGCGTTCCCAAGACACTGGGCGTTTCAACAATAGATACACAATAACACACGGAGGAGCTTTTTGTCAAGATATATATTGCCCCTGCAACAACGCGTGGTAGACAATTATCTTTCTTTCAAAACTCCGCGACCAGCCCGATGGATGGCGTCAAAACCTTGGTCGTACAAAACGGGATCACATAGATAATTTAAGATTTTATTCAAACTCGATATGCCAGGCACATTCAACGCGAGCGATTTTTAACAAATTCAGCAAAATTAATCCGACATTTTTTCTACAAGAATTTCAATCAAGAGTCACTGTCAACTTCAAGTGACAGCTAAAAGTCAATTTGACGTGACATTATAGATGCGTTCAGAAACGTCGATCTTTTCCGAACATCCCCCCGCCCCGGACCGTTAAGAACGGTACGTCAATCTACGGGTAATCGGGAGAGCCCACTAACGGCTCTCTTCAAAACCGAATCTCGAACCAAAACCTCAGCAAAACGAGGAACTCCGTCAGTTCCGGGGTAGAGTTTAACAATGCGCCCCCTTCGCCAACATAGGGGCGGCAGGTTAGCATCCTTAATCAACACGAGGTCGCCAGTCTGGGGTGGGGTGGTTTTATCTGTCCACTTCACGCGCTGTTGCAGGATATGCAAATACTCCATCGACCAACGTGCCCAGAAGTTTTGGGACATCTGTTTCAAAAGTTGGTATCGCGACAAACGATGGGATCCTACATCCTGAATCGGATATTCAGGCAACGCCAAAAGGGGCTGTCCGATCAAGAAATGACCTGGGGTCAACGCTTCCAGGTCATTCGGGTCCGAAGACAACGGGCACAAGGGTCGCGAGTTGAGGACGGCCTCAATTTTACAAAATACCGTATCAAGTTCCTCAAACGTGAGAATAGTTTCTCCAATCACGCGACGCAAGTGTGTCTTGGCAGCCTTTACACAAGCTTCAAAAATCCCTCCCCAGGTCGGACAAGCTGGAGGGCTAAACTTCCAGATTATCCCACGCCGGGAGAGGGTGGTTCCAATGTCTATTTTATTATCAACAAAAAACTTAACTACTTCCTTAAGATAATTACACGTTCCCTTATAATTAGTACCACAATCGGAACGTATCAATGACGGCAGTCCTCTACGGGAAACAAATCTGCTCAAGGCGGCGACAAAGGCTTCGGTAGACAATTCCGAGACAATTTCCAAATGGACAGCCTTGGTGGACAAACACACAAACACGCACAAGTACGCCTTATAGGTTTTAGCATTACGCAGTCTCGAAGCCTTTACAGTAAAGGGACCGGCGAAGTCGGTGGCGACTCCGGCAAAAGCTCTACATTCCGTGACGCGATCAGCAGGCAAATCACCCATCTGGGGCTGCATGGTCGCGGCCTTCAATCGATAACAAGGCAGGCAACGGAAAACCACAGTGCGAATGGCTCGACGAGCAGACAAAATCCAAAATTCACGCTGCAAAATGGCCAACAAAGCATTACAGCCAGCATGTTGTGCATTCACATGGCGATCTGTTATTATCAGTTGAGTCAAATGTCCGGCTTTAGGTAACAAAAGGGGGTGACGAGCTCCATACGGCAGGTTCGCATTTCGAAGTCTTCCGCCGACTCGCAAAAGCCCACTCTCGTCCAGGAAGAGATTTAATCGCGATACCGCGCCCTTCAACTTGCGACGGCCTAAACGCAAAATTTCAATCTTGGACTCAAAACTATCAGCTTGTACTCTCCGGACCCAAAACAAGAGCGCGTCCCTACGCTCGTCCGGAGTGAGAACCGACGAATCACGCCTCGCGCGTGGGTTTCTGCAATTGTACGCAAAACGTCTGATCCAAGCGGTAACACCAAGCAGCTTCTGTAAGGAGCTGTACCGATCCAACAACAAATCCTTTTCCCCGGCGGGGTTAGTCTCCAGGACGCATGCCCGCATATCAGGAACGGCTACGTTCGACAACGCTGGAGAGGGCGGCCACTCCGACTCAGGCCGCATCAACCACTGTGGGCCCCACCAGAGGGGGTGGTTAATTAGGGTTGGGGCTACACAACCCCGAGACGCACAATCCGCGGGATTCATGGTTCCCGGCACGTGTCTCCAAATCAACTCGATGTCGGAATTACAAATCTGCGACACTCGATTGGCCACAAACACGTCCAAGGTGTGCGCCGGAGCCTTCAACCAACAAAGGACGACCTGACTGTCCGTCCAAGCATAAACCTCTTGTATCTTAATAGATCGACCTAATGTGAGCCATACGTGGTTCAACAAACGCATTAGGAGGGCAGCTCCACACAATTCCAACCTCGGGATCGTATGACGAGTCCGAAGGGGAGCGACTTTGCTTTTCGCTATCACCAGATGCACAGCAACAACTCCGTCAACAGTAACGGTGCGGAGGTACACGGCCGCAGCAAATCCACGTTCGGAGGCATCGGAAAAGCCGTGAAGAGTAACTTTACAATTTTCAGAAGGGAGGAATAGCCTCGGCAAATGCACTTCATTAATCTCGGGGAGGGATGAAACGAAGCTCGACCAATCTCGGAGTAACTCGTCCGAGAGGGGTTCATCCCACGACACACCCGAAGCCCATAACCGTTGCAAGAAACACTTGGCCATAAACAGCACGGGGCAAATCCACCCATTGTGGTCAAAGGTACGTGCGACAGTAGACAATACTAAACGCTTGGTCCAGACTTTCGGTGGTCGTAAATCCACACAATAAGTGAACGTGTCAGAGACCGGTTTGTACTGTACGCCAAGGACGGTCACCACATGGGGATTATCAACATTTTCGAATAGGTGGGGGTCCTGCTGGTGCTCTTCGGGCAAACCTACCAGTACATCAGGCGAGTTGGATATCCATTTCCTCAACTCGTAACCTCCCGACTTCAAAAGGGCGGTGAGTTCGTCTCTCAGGACAATCGCCTCTGAGACAGATGAGGCGCCCGTGCAAATGTCATCCACATAGACGTCACTGGCCAAAATGGCGGAGGCGCGAGAGTATCTCAAGCGCTCCTTCTCGGCCAACTCCAACAAAGAACGAATCGCAACAAACGGGCTCGAAGCCAAACCGTACGTATTCGTATTCAATTCATAAATCAACAAGGGGTCCCTAGGACTCTCTCTCCACAAAATCAATTGGTACCTCCTATCCTCTGGATGGATGACCGTTTGTCTGAACATCATCCGGATGTCAGTCATAAATACAATTTGGTGCCGCCGGAAGTTGGTCAAAATGTCTGAGATCTCCGTGTGCAGCTTGGGACCTACATGCAGACACTGGTTCAAGGACGCTCCAGTAGAGGTGGGAGCCGAACCGTCAAAGACCACCCGAATCTTTCCGGATTTCAAAACGGCGTGGTGCGGCAAAAAGAAGTGCTCAACGGAGCGCCAATCCAAATCGCTCACGGACATGTGCCCTAACTCCTCATACTCCCGCATGAATTCAACATACTTCTGGCGGAAGACCGGATCCTTGCTCATGCGACGCTCCATCGCCACTAGCCTACGTTCCGCTAGCGGTCGGGATTCGCCCAGAGGAGGTCGGCCGGCACGAAAGGGGAGACGGGTGATCAAACGACCAGAGCGGAGGCGACCAGTGTTATTCTGGTAATACAACTCGCATTCATCCGCTACTGGGTCAACCCGCGGGGCTGGCGGAGGTTCCTCAACCTCCCAAAACTTCTGCACCACTTCGGAGAGAGACACATTAAAAACAAGACCGCGATCCTCATCAAGGGAATCCAAAACGCGGCGAGCAGGGCCCATCACAACTGTACCGAGTGTCGTCTGCAGAGCTACCAAGCCATCTGGCTGCAAAACTCGCTTCCCCGTCAACAAAACTCGCCCCAGGACATCGGCTCCAAGGAGAGCATCAACCGGGCCTGGGCGGAAGAAATTTGGATCGGCGAGTGGGGAATCAGACACCAAAGACAACATACTCGGTCCCAAGTCAACTGAAGGTTGACGGCCAACAACTGTGTCCAACACAATCGCCGAGGTCTTAATGCCTGGCGTGGACTTATTACGTGATGTAAATGTGAAGTCAACATGCCCTAACAACCCGGGGACTTTCACATCGCCAACACCTCTCACGCCTTCCGTGTGGGGGTGCACCTTGAGGCCCAACCGCCTAACTAACCAAGATGACACAACACACCCCTGAGCACCGGAATCCAACAAGGCGCGAACTTCCACAAGGTCGCCATTCAATCCCCTGACAAGCACAGAGGCCGTGGGCAACAAAACGGTCTCTGGAGGGGTGGCTACAATCGACCGTAAACACGTTGATTGCTAGTATGTGGGGTCCCCAGACGTCCCCCCATGGTAAGGGGGTCGCTCATAGCGATCCAGTGGGTCCCAATCTCCCACATACTGCCTACGTCCAATTCGCCCGGTATCAGGCGGGTTATATCTCCCGGCCCCTTGAAGACGGGGCGGGCGCCGCTCCAAACGCGGGTATTCGGCGAGCGGCGGCGAGAATCGGTGCCTAGCATCCACCGTGTACGTCGCCCCATAGTCGCGGGGGCACGGTGACCGATTTTCAGAAGGGGGGTCTCGGGGACCCCCGGCTGTGCGAGGCTCAACACGTTGCGGGGGGCTTCTACGACCTCCCGCAACGCTCGCAAAATCGAACCCCCTAGTTGGGGACCGATTTCCCATGGGGGGGTCCGTGGGACCCCCGCCCGTGCGAGGCTCAAAACGTCGCGGGGGGCCTCTACGACCTCCGGCAACGCCCGCATAACTCATCCCCATCCTTGGGGATCGGTTTCCCATGGGGGGGTCCCTGGGACCCCCGCCCGTTTGAGGGTCCAAACGTGGCGGAGAGCGTCTGGGGCCACTCCGGTGGCCACTAGAACTGCTGCGGGATGCAAACACCGCGGGGGGTCCGAGACCCCCACCCATACGCGGTGATCCTGCAGCGACGCGCTGCGGCGCTCCGCCGCCCTCTGGGCTGTTCATGCAGAGGAGGGGATAGTGGTTGCCCTGACAAAAGCGGCATGGGTGCGCTTGGGTACATTCGCGCTGAATGTGCAGGCCCAAGCACGAGTAGCACCATGTCCGTTGTCGCGCGATCGCTCGACGGCCTTGGACGCGCTGGTCGAGGAACTTATCACAACGGGTCGTGCTGTGACCCGGTTCCCGACAGTACAAGCAGCGGGCGGTCTCCTGGACGGCGGCATAGCGGCCGGGCGCGCGAGGGGCCATACGCCCCCTACGGGGGGGTCCGGTGGGGGATCTACTCTGTGGCACAGGTCGTTCGGGTCCCATAGGACCGGCCAGAGAGGAATTATCTGCCAGTCTACTCTCTCCTTCCAGGAACGTCAAGAGGTCCGAGAAGGGTGGCAGATAAGTCGCACTATCCCCACCATACTGCTGCTCAAAACGGACCTTAACAGAGTCCGGCAACTTTCCCAGGACAATGTGCAGTAACAAAAACGACCACTGCTCCACTGGGAGTTTTAAGTTTTTTAATGCGTTGTATGCCACCAACAGCGGATTCAACAAAGCCACTCTCAAGTGCATCACGCTGGCAACGCGGGGTAAATTCAAAATGGCGGCAACATGGTTGTCCGCCAGACGTCGTACGTTCTGGTACCGACGGGCAATCAAATCCCTAGCAATAGGGTAGTTTTCATCCGAGGGGGCCAAATGTTGAACCGATTCAAGGGCCTCCCCTTCCAACACGGATAATAAATAAGCTAACTTCTGGCCCTGGGTCAAATCATCCCGGGCATGTACCAGACTATCAAAAATATTAATAAAGCCCTCGCAGTCCTCTAGACGACCAGCAAAACGCCTTAGATCTAAGGGGGCCAATCTAGCAAATAGAGGGGGCATACTCTTAGATGTGACCGGGGACGGGCTCGGTTCATTCTCTCTTGCCACTTGCAAAGGTCGAGCCACCTGGGTAATTCTGTCCGCAAAATCATAACACTGGTCCACATCCAAATCGACTTCTTGTCGCATTTCCACATCGGCCTCAACAGTCCTTTCCAAAAATAAGGCATACTGTTCATCAACAACAGCCAAACGTACGGGCAGATCTACGTATCTGTTCAACAAGGCCTCCGTTCTATCCGGTCGATCCAACAACGCAACCGCAGAAGCTAACCACCGTAACTCAGAACGTATTTTGGCTTTAGCAGAGGAGGCCGTCATTGTAACGTCCCAAATTTATCAACAAAAACAACAAATTCAAAATATTCACTATAACACAAAATCTCCAATATTTGGAGGTTATTACTAACCACAAAATTCCAATATTACAACAACAAAGTATTTATAATGACACAAACTCTTAAATATCTGGAGGTTATCAGAAAACAACAAAACTCACTGACTATTGAAATTCACTCAAAATCACTGACTATTGAAATTCACTTGGATATCAACACAACATACTGTTACACAACAACAAGTTAATTTTAATTATTTCAAAGCACAAGTTTCAATGAGTTTCAATGTGTAAACAATGTCCCAAATCATTTAAGTTTCACTAAGTATTGAGTGCAAACTTATTAGCTAACCTTTTATTAGCTATTATTTTAGCAACAAACTTGTCAATATTCACAACTCAAATTTGCTAACAAACTAAATAATAATTATTATGAGCAAAGAAAGGCATCTGTTTACACTTTGGAACTTCAATACATGACAATTAATTACAAGACATGGAACCAATAACAAAGGAATGCCCTTTACTTTTCAAATGCAAGCCAATTACCATTTACAAGTACAAATTAATCTAGTCCGGACCAGACTGGGTCATCAAAACGGCACTGATTAATACAAAGTTTTGGCGTGGGCCTCTCAGGCCTTCAAGCTACGCTCTTGGCTACCAAGAAATGTTCAGTACACCCCTGCCTATACCGCGGAATCAGCTAGCGCAGTGGAAGCTGGTATTACTAATATAGACTCCGGACAAAAAACTAGGTTTCAGCGGGGATGTAAACTGAACAATTGAACTGCGATACACAGCGGAGAGAATGTTAAGTAAGGTGAGGTTACATACGGGTCTGTGTGTCGAACGTCTCCAAGGCAGAAGTGGTGTAAGGGAGCGCGCGCGCCCCTGATGTCCTTTCTTCGTCTGCCAACCTTACCAATTCGTCACCTCACTCACAACACAAATAACAGCGTTCCCAAGACACTGGGCGTTTCAACAATAGATACACAATAACACACGGAGGAGCTTTTTGTCAAGATATATATTGCCCCTGCAACAACGCGTGGTAGACAATTATCTTTCTTTCAAAACTCCGCGACCAGCCCGATGGATGGCGTCAAAACCTTGGTCGTACAAAACGGGATCACATAGATAATTTAAGATTTTATTCAAACTCGATATGCCAGGCACATTCAACGCGAGCGATTTTTAACAAATTCAGCAAAATTAATCCGACATTTTTTCTACAAGAATTTCAATCTAGAGTCACTGTCAACTTCAAGTGACAGCTAAAAGTCAATTTGACGTGACATTATAGATGCGTTCAGAAACGTCGATCTTTTCCGAACAGATAGTGAAATTATTAACGACGGTGAACCGGCTATCGTTAGTGGATCGGGTATAGCTCGCCCATCCAATAACTCCCGATCGCGTCGTCGGAGTCCGAGTTCAAGTAGTAGTAGCAGTAGTAGCTCGTCTGCTACATCTAGTTCTTCAGATTCTCAACGTGATTCTAAAAAGAAAAAGAAGGCTGCCCGTCGACGTCGTTCAAAGAAACGTAATAGTAAACGATTTTTTGAAAAATTTACAAAAGAAATGGTCGAACTTAAAGAAAGTTTTTTGAATTGTACGAGTAATTACAATAATTATGAGGATAATGATAATGTTTCTGTTTTATCGGGTGTTAGCGGTAATCTTTATAACGATTATTGCACCTCGCAGGTGTTACCTATTGTGACCACGAATGATTCGAATGCTGTTCGTGATAATACGGTTAACGATTTAAATATTCCGGGCGAATTGGACTTAAGTTTTGATTTTGAAACTAAATTAAAAGAACCATCAATGCCACACACTCCGACGGAATATTTAAACATGTTAAACGAAGTCCAAAGATTTGATAAAGCTACGTGGTCTGAAATACGATATGCGGAAACGCAAAAATCATACAACCACACGCCTGGATTTACAGAGCTCGAAACAAACGAATTGGTTAAAGGTTATGATACCATCCGCCACTTAGCTTATTCTGATAAGTCCTATGCGGCTATTACGTTCGGTGTTTTAAAAAAAAAAGAATGTTTTATTAATAGCTTACGCAAGTTATTGGCCTGGTCCCAATCTAGTGATGCTTCTCTCAGCAACCTTAATGACAAAATTAAGGAACTTTTCCTAAACGGTGATTATCATAAAATATCAAGCGATATTTTACAAGTAGTTTGCGGCCATAGGTCTGAAACCATCGAGATGAGAAGAGCAGGCATTCTAAAAAATGTAAGAGACCCTTTAATGCGTTCTACATTAAATAGAATCCCTCCTTCGAACTCGCATTTGTTTAATTCTGAACAGTTTGCGTCAGCATTAGAAAAACTCGGTGGCATTAAGAAAACATTTTGGCCAATTAATAAATCTAGCAGTGGGAATGCTCCGCGAGCAAAACCTATTACTAATACTCGTTTTCCTTCGCAAGGGCAGACTCCTCATATTGTACCACCTCGTGGTACATCTGTTTCGTGGGCCCGAAACCCACATAGCGCATACTGTGAACCTATTATGCAACCCTCGCAGGGTGCTTACCAAATGCAATATCCTCCGCAAGGATATACTTATACCAGCCACGATCAACAACGTGGGTACAACACAAACAATAGAGGTTCAACTTCCTTTCGATCTCGTGGATCGAGGCTACGGCAGCCCTTTCAAAGAGGGCAAAAGCGCCCCTCTTCGCCCTCTGCCAACAGAGGTAATAAAAGGCATAGACAATGACTCGCCGAACTTTCGGGCTGGTCAACTAGCACTGTATCGACATCGTTGGGAGGAAATGGGCGCCCCGAGTTTTCTTCTTCGCATAATAACAGGGTATCGCATACCCTTTTATCAGAAACCACCACTCAAGGTACCGCACCTTGCAAGCGACTGCCATCGCACATTAGAATCGGACGAAATGTCTGCAATTGTCTCACAAATTAAAGAACAAAGGGTCTTAGAAACAGCAAGGCTCTCTCCAAGCTTTGTGTCATCCCTGTTCTTAGTACCAAAGAGCGACGGTTCACTGCGCCCTATTTTCAATCTGAAGTCGCTCAACCACTATGTGTTGACCGATCAATTTCGATTAATAAACATGTATCGAATCCCCGATTTTGTTCAGCCAAGAGATTGGATGTGCAAATTGGACCTGTCGCAAGCGTACTATCACCTACCTATAGGTCAATCCCACAGACGGTTTTTGCGTCTGATTTACAAAGGCGAACTACTGGAAATGACGTGTCTTCCGTTCGGGCTGAGCACGGCTCCAAAAACTTTTGCGTGCTTGACGAACTGGGTTGCTCAAATATTGCGACAAATGAATATCAGGCTAATTGTTTACCTAGACGATTACCTCATAGTACATCAGGACCCAACGATCCTGTCCAGTCACGTAAACATTGTAATAAAAGTACTGTCTTATCTGGGGTTCATAATAAATTACAAAAAGTCCGAACTCATTCCTCAAAAGAGCATCAATTATCTGGGAATAGTGTGGGATACTTGGAGAAACCACAAGCGTTTACCTCCAGAGAAGTATCCCCCTATCGAACAGAAAATATCTCTAGTACTGAAAACTGGCAAGGTGTCACTGAAAGAGCTTTAAAGTCTCGTAGGCTTGTTGAACTTTGCCAGCTTCGTGGTCCCGCGGGGCAGATTGAATCACAGAGCTACGATCGCCTTTCTAAACACATTGCCAAAAACCAACACCTCAAAGAAATACACTCTACCTTGCAGTGTAGTAACAGAAATGAGTTGGTGGCTTCAGAATTATCGAAATTCGACACCGATACACATACCGCCACCAACATTCTTTTTGACAACCGACGCCTCGGATGTAGCGTGGGGAGCACAACTGAACAACTTTGCCTTGTCGGGGAGGTGGACTCCCGCAGAACAGAACCTGCACTGCAACTACAAGGAAATGTTGGCAATTCTAAAAGTTCTCGAATGTCAAGCATCGAACATGAAGCAGACGTCGATTCTGATCCAATCGGACAGTCGAACCGCAGTGGCAAATCTCCGCAAAGAAGGCGGATCGAAATCGCAGGACCTCCTGAACTTGACATATCGAATACTGCAGATTTTAGACGATCACCAAATCGTATTCAAGATTCATTATATACCAGGGAGGTACAACGGTCATGCAGATCACCTGTCGCGGAATCGCCAAGCTCCAGAGTGGCACCTACTGCCAACATTTACAGAAAAGGTATTTGCGAAGTGGGGCTGGCCAGTAATCGATCTATTCGCATCCAAGAATGCTCGAGTAGTGACAAACTATGTAACCTTGGATCTCAACGACCACGAGGCGATATTTCACGATGCCTTCAGCAGGCAATGGAACTTCCCCCTGGGGTGGATATTCCCACCGCCATCTCTCATTCCCCGAGTGCTAACACACCTCAATCAGGCAACAGGAATGTATCTGATTGTAGTCCCCCGTTGGGAGAAAGTCTTTTGGCGAGCCGATCTGAAAGCCCGAGCCATCGGAGCACCGTTCACAGTGCGGAATCCGCAATTTTGCCTAATAGACACGACGACAGGCCTGCCACCTCCCAAGGTTCAACACATGACCTTAGAAGTTTGGAAATGTGGGGGTGGTCGAACGACATAATTTCATGGGATCTAGAACAAAAATCCTTGCTGAAAATGTCATGGCGACCTTCTACTATAAAGACATACAACGTCTGTTGGAATCGCTGGTTAAAGTGGGCGAATGACAACAATATTAGCCCTACACGTCCTAATGGTCCACAATTAGCGCAATTTTTGGCGGATTTACATTTAAAATTTAATCTTTCATATAATACTATACTCTTGCACAAGTCTGTCGTGTCCACCTTATGCAGCGCTCAATTATCTGGAAATCTAAGTGAGGATGTTGTAGTCAAACATATTTTAAAAGCAATATCATTAAAACAAGTAAAATCATTAAAACCCCCAGTGTGGGACATTCATGATTTGGCATCTTTTTTGAGTAACTACTCTGTGGATAATGAGAATGTTTTCCAAGTAGTCCGTCATACAGCAACACTGTTGTTGCTATGCTCTGGGCGTAGGATACATGATCTTACCTTGTTATGTGTAGACAGTCAACATTATTTTGATCAAAACAATACTATAATATTATGGCCACGGTTTGGATCAAAAACCGATTGTAGGGACTATAGACAATCAGGATGGAAATTACTCCATAACTCCCAAAATCCAAATCTCGATCCAGTGTATTGGGTGAAAAGATGTATTCATATTTTAAATGAAAGGCGTACACAGAGTGGCTCTCATAATTTATTTATAACATTGCGTGCTTCACCACAACCGGCTTCACGTACGGTAATAGCTGGATGGATAAAGTCTTTGCTGAAGTTAGCTAATATCACAGCCACACCTGGTAGTGTCCGCTCGGCGGTGGCATCTAGAAACTGGATTGATAATTTCCCTATAGATGACATATTGACAAGGGGAAATTGGAGATCAATTAATACTTTTCAAAAGTTCTATTGTCGCGAGGTTGTAAATCCAGGCAGTAGTAGTACATCTGTCACCAACTTTTTTAATCCTGTGAATTGATTCGTTGTATCACTTAAACAAATTACCTATGTTTTTCTTTGATTGACGTTATCATTAATAAATAGTGCAACCGTTTTTGTTCAACGAAATTGTGTGATACTCTGAGTGTATCGAGAATTTATTGTAAATATAATTGATTTCTATTTTATTGTTCTACGAATTGTATTAGAATAGATTAAACAGTAAAAGGGAAATTATACAAAAGCATACATATTATGCTTACATGGTTAGTTTTCAATATCAGATAAGTAAATATTGTTTGTTAAATTAACACTATAACAATATTACTTTGGTTCTTGATTATTTTCTACATAACTATAATACATGTTCTCTCTCGCACATCTGGTTTTATTTTTCTTCCTGCACATTGGCGTTTTTTTTTTCACCAGGCGATAACAAACAGGTCTCAATATAATAAGCTTCTAATGACGGTCAAGTTGTTTAATAGACGCGTTTTACCTGAAATAAAACGCATATTAAACTACTTACCTCATTAGAAGCTTAGTTTTTATCTCTGCCTGATGCATATACCTTGTTCATAATATTTCGACGCAATGAGGAACAATTACGCGCGGCCGCTCTGCCACCGCAGAAATTGGCGCGAAAACAAACTTCCCTGCCGCGCCGCCAGGTGACGCCACTGAGGGTACGGGCGAGAGAGACGGAGATATACCAAGAAAAGAGAAAGAAAATACGACGGGAAACGGATGTGCCTATCTCAATATAATAAGCTTCTAATGAGGTAAGTAGTTTAATATGCGTTTTATTTCAGGTAAAACGCGTCTACTAAATTTCACCAGTGCAGTCCTAATAGTTTCAGAATAAAGTAGTAGTGGCTGTGACATACGGACAGACAGACAGACATGACGAATCTATAGGGGTTCCGTTTTTTTGCCATTTGGCTACGGAACCCTAAAAATGAAGCATTAGACAAAAAACGCAGCTTTCTACTCCTTTTTTCAATCTTTAGTTCCTCTTTCTCTTTTTCTTTTAACTCCTGAGGATGCACCAGGATGGAACAAAACACGTGTCGTGTAGAGTAGTCTAATTCACCCTGAAGTCCTAGGTTCGATTCCTATTGGCGGTACATTTGTGTTGGGTTTGGTTGGTGGTAGGACTTGTTCTTAGTCCGCCTGGCTATCACCAGCTAATCTAAGTCTGAAGCCATAACGATGATGTTTTCAGCATTATTGTGTACTGGCAGTTAGAGATTAGATAGTCAGTTCCTCAGTAATTGAGGATTCCGGGAGTAGTACGCTTCTACCTTCAGTCTTATCACCACTTAACATCAGGTGTGATTAAGGCTAAGTGCTACCTCATTGCATATAAGAAATATCCGCCATTAATTAAAATGTATCCTCTTAGAAGGATGTTTTGATTTCATCCTTGTATTCAGTCATCCGGTCTTATTACAGTTTTAGTTTTATTTAATTATTATCCTCATATTATTTATCTTTAATATTGTTCAGTATTAACCATGGCCGTACGCAGCACTGTTTATTGCATTTTCATTATAATAACGACATTGTATTCATTTGGTGATACTAAACGTAACATATGTACGTAAGTAAATATTTGTATTTTTCACTAAACACCTATCTTTTTTCAATATTTTTTTTATATGTTACCCAGTCTCATAAATTTCGGTACACACCATACACCATGACCACGGCGTAAGTGAAAACTTCAGAGATAAGGCCCCGCCCCCTTATCTCCGAAGTTTGCATAGAGAAAATTCTGTACGGTATTTTTTTACATTTTTGATGAAAAGAAACGAAAAATGTTTAAAAATGTGCAAGCAGTGCTTTTTCATATGATACCTCATATGTACTAGTAGCCCCACTTCGAATTTTTAAGACCCTCTTTCAGTCCCTCTTGCAAGAAACATATAAATATTTTTATTTTACTCTTATTTGCAAAATAGTAGGGCAAACGTCATCTAAAATTATTCCAAATTTCAAGTTAATAGCATAAGTAGTACTCGAGATATCCAGCTGTGACAGACATAAGGGTTCCTTTTCACAAGTTTGATTCGGAACCCTAAAAATCACCAAAATCCGTTCAATTGTTTTTGCGTGAAACACGGGCAACTGACAGACAGACAAACAAAAACTTCAAAAACCATATTATTTTGGCATCTATTACCTGCCCTGGACCAAAGATTTTTCGTATATCTTGTTTGAAATGAAGTTTGTAATTTTAATTTTAAATAAATTTTATTTAAAAGAATTTTGGAATTTTAAATTTTAAATATTGACTTTTTAAGTTTTAAATATCTGGAATACGAAAAGGATAGTGCTCATTAGCTGAGCAACCTTCCTTAAGGCGCTATATTCGTATATCTTAAGCTTTATCTGGGCTCTTGGGGGACATCAGATGTACCAGACTTTGAATTATTGTATGTCAATAGAAAATACTTATCACGCTGAACAACTTCTCTTAAGACGCTATATTTGTATCTCTTAAACCCCGGCTAGACTGTTGTAAACAAGCCCTCCACCATCGGTCTCCACCGGCGTTTACAACAGTGTAAACACTTGTTTGCAACAAAAATTCGTTTGACCTTTCCACAACCTCTGTGGATGGACGCCGCTTGTAAACCGCGTATGGATGTCGCCGTTGTAAACACGTATTCCACAGTGTAAACGCTTGTTGTAAACCACGCAAGGGCAGTTGCATTGCAAAGCGGCAGCCGTTGCGTGCGCACAGAAATGGCATCTACGCGGGAAAAAAGTTATCTGCGAATTCTTTGAAATCTATAGAGAGTTTCCATGTCATTGGGACCTATCTTCCGAACTAGCTATTATAAGGACACGGGCCAAAAAAAAAGTTGGGTGGGATATTTTAACTAAAAATTGAAGGAAATTGACCCTGCTGCAAATGCCATTTCAGTTATGAATGGCCTCACCATCCTACTTAATCCTACAATGTGAAAGTTTAGATGTTTGGATGTTTGTTACTCAATCGCGCCAAAGCGGTTTCTTGAACGATATTCGCTGAAATTTGGGACACAGATACTTTGTAGCCTGGAGAAGAACATAGGGTACTTTTATCCCGAAAAAATATCACATTCCCGCGGGATAACGTCGTGTTGTCCACGCAGGCGAAGCCGCGGGCGGAAAGCTAGTTTCTAATAATTCATAGAATGTTTTCTTTTCCAATCTGAGGAAGTCGCGCAGGTCATCACAAATAAATTCATAAAATTTTGATGACTAAGATTTATTCTTTCCAATTTTCCATAGGCCAACGCTTTTTTTTTCTTTTTTCTCTTCACTTGCGCAAACAAGTGCATTAGCAAAAAGTTGAAATTTTTGCAGTTTATGTAGGTAAGGAGACATATCGCAATGCGTGCTTCCAAATAAAGAGCCGACAACACACTGAGGTGGGAGCCTTGTTGTAAACAGTGTGGCCGCAAACACCAACCGTGGAATCCACAAGCTTCCACCAAGGTGACCTCTGTTGGATGCTTGTTTACAACAGTCTGGCCCAGCCTTTATAGTTTAACCTGGCCGATAGGGTGACCAGACCTTCAAAATTTGTACGTTAAGGTGGTTCTATTAGCTCAGTAGGTAGCGCCACCGATGGAAATGAATCATTTACGTTTTATTACAGGCTTAGATTGTTTCGGTTATTTTGCGCAAATAAAACAGTAAAATGCATTTTATAAATATACTTTCAAGAACTCAAACTTAAGCAATAAGTCGTGAGTCTCAATAGTGCCAAAAGTGGCCACATTTGGCAATATCGAGATCCATAACTTAATGCTCATATTTGAGGCCATGAACAAATACTTAAAAATTTTACTCTTCTATTTGCGCAAAGTAACCGAAACTTTTATTCTAAGCCCTTGATAAATCGTAAATGATTTATTTCCATTGGTGGCGCTACTGAGCTAATCGAACCACCTTAATAGAAAATGCTCATCACGTTTTACAATTTTCTTTTAAGGCGCCGATTCCCGAAAATAGGGTATTTTAAATTATGGATTACTCGCAAACCACAAGTACTCAAAAATTTTAAAAAATATACGTTATTTTACAGTTATTTATCTAGTGCTTCCGGCCGTTTTTTTTCGATTGGTGATATTTAACTGTATCACATAAAATCCCAAACATCCATCTAATCGTAATCCAAATACCCTATTACTTGCAGTATACTGGTTTTAGTTAATGAAAAATATACGAAAATAATTGTCTTTGAATTACCTAGGGATTCCGGCCGTCATAAGTTTAAATTTACTTTTATCAAATTTTTTATTGAATTTTAAGTGATTTTCGATTCGCGGGGCGCTCGCGAGTTCACATTTCATTGCCGGCTGCCGCTGCGTCCGCGTGAAGTGTATCGCGCGTGTTAGAATAGTAAATATATGTAATTAAGATTACTATATTGTGTAAATAAAATAACAAGTGTAAGAATAATTTTAAAATAACAAGGAAGCGACGAATACTAATTAAACATCTGTACTGACTAGCAAACCGCACGTGGCTTCCGGGTAAACAGGTGGCGACACAGGTGGCCGGACCACGTGTTGTTTGTGAGTCGGTTTGTAGTGGGGGTTGCCTTATAAAAGCAAGCTGGCCGTCTGTGCGATCACTTTTGATCGAGACGTGGACAGTGACGGTGCTCCCAGTACAAAGCTAAGTGATTTGGTTTATTATGTTATGGATGGATGGATATTGCTGATTTATACATATGTGGATGTATTTATATGTATATATACGAATATGGGTATATATGTATATATGTGTCCTGAGTATACTGGACGTTATGTACAGATATGGAGTATGTTTGTATTATGTACTATGGATATATAATGTATTGATTGAAGTACCTAGCATAGGTATAATAATGCTCAGTAAATGTATATTGTATATAACAAGAGATACATTATATGTTTTAATACATGAAATTAATTTCATAGCTCAGTTTTTAATCAATTATGTATTACTAATTCATTGGGAACATTACTGGGTAGTAATTTGTACGTACATAGCTTTGGCTTTTATATGCTTAAAGAATAAAGTAAGATAAAAACACACAAACAAAATAATAAACAAATCATAAAACTATATTTCTTGTTTTGTTCTTGACATACCTACCTTTTCATTGATAGTTACTTTAACTGTATTGCTCCATACGAGAAATACTTGACAACTAAATATAATTTCTCTAGATACCTACTCAGGTCTTCTATCCGATTCATCATCTATAAAATACCTTGTGGTTTAACCATAAATATATAACGATCTGTAATCAAATCTAACACGCGCGGCCGAGCAAATGTTAGCGTGCCTATTTCGGTCGGGAATCCTTGCCTTAAGTATATCTCTCATAGTTTGGCTGGACTGCTGTGGCTCCACATCAGAAATTTCGATCTTCAAAATAAATTACTAACTGGAATAAAACAAAACTGCAAAAATTGTCTTAAATGAGCTTACGACACCCAAGCTCTCAGGCAGGGAATGTTAACTTTGATTGTTTACTATCTTTATTATTTCGAGTACTTTCTCTTCAGGTATCATAAAATAATTCCATCCTGTAATAGGCCAGGAAATTTTTAGAACATTAGAGATCATTTTGCTTAGTCGATAATTTAATGCCTAAATAATAATTATGGCAGCATCCATACAGCCGGCGGCGGCGGCACGGGCGAGATGTTCGTATGGAAAAGTCTCGCTCTATCGCACCCGCTGTGCTGTGCACACCCAGTTTTAAACTGAAATTTCTTCACTGCTATGTGATTTTATTTTTACAGGGATAAGGATGTATTATAACGGAGTATTTAGTACCGGTTGCATTAAAGAAGAGAAGGAGGTATGTTATTTTAAAGACGGCGACCTTCTGAATGCGAACTGTTTACGAGAAACATTTATTGAAAACAATCGGCTACGTTTATATCAGTGTAAAAATGGTAAGTTCATGTCAGGTAAGATTTTTCTTATTGCACCTGTTATTGCTGATAGAAGTACTGGGTGCCAACCATCAACTTTAAGACAGCGATTCAAAAATAGCGCGATGCTGAATAGGTTCCTAAAATGAATTGCTTTCTTTCGTACTATGACCTTCTTAAAACTGGATCGCAAATGAATTGCTAAATGTGAATGACCGGACGATTTGTGCCCTTTTTCTTCTACCCGTCTCTTTCACTCGATACTGTCATGCCCGGAGAGTGAAGGGGACAGGTATAACCTGCAGATGTCATGTTAGCCTGGCCGAGTTATAAGTCAAATAAGAGTTGATGACAGCTCAGCGGCTGTGAAATGTCATTGAATGATCACTGAATCGCTGTCATTGATATTAAGCTGTCGTGGTACGAATAAGCGAAGCAGTTCAGTTTAGGTCCTAAACAAAACCGCAGAGTTGATGGTAGGCAACCTGGGTGCCTACCATCAACTTTAAGACAGCGATTCAAAAATAGCGCGATGCAGAATAGGTTCCTAAAATGAATTGCTTTCTTTCGTACTCTGACCTTCTAAAAACTGGATCGCAAATGAATTGCTAAATGTTAATGACCGAACGATTTGTGTCCTTTTTCTTCTACCCGTCTCTTTCACTCGATTCTGTCATGCCCGGAGAGTGAGAGGGACGGGTATAACCTGCAGGTGACATGTTAAATCGACCGGGTTATAAGTCAAATAAGAGTTCCTGACAGCTTAGCGGCTGTGAAATGTCATTGATCGATCACTGAATCGCTGTCATTGATATTAAGCTGTCGTGGTACGAATAAGCGAAGCAGTTCAGTTTAGGTCCTAAACAAAACCGCAATAAGAGTTGATGGTAAGCACCCAGTACTGTATATAATTTTAAAATTATTTTTATTGCTTTTGTATGAGTGATTTATCATCTGACGAAGTAACTATTTTCTAATCTGTTGCTAGACTATTATAATTTAACATATTGCAAGGAAAACGTTTGGTGAGGTGGAGTCACTGCTAAGGCAGCATATTCAGCAAAGTTTTCGTGGTCCTACTCTTTTGTCCTACCAGTAGGACCACGAGGGATATTTATTTCTCATGGTCCTACCACAGTCTAACTACATACTATGTACCTAGTTAGAATGTGGTTCTACTATTAGTTGATACGAAAATATACCCTGCTTTATACAGAAAATCGGTCAAGTGTGTGTTGCAGTATGCAATCTTGCTTGAAAGAGAGGCGATTAGTTATTACGTAACCATTCAAAATAAATTAATAAATTATTAATTAAATTCAAAATTGACTATTATTATTACTTATTTGCAGTTACAATGCACCATATACCATCCCATTTTAGAATGAGACAACTAGAGTGACAATAAAAATAAACTTTTTGATAGATCACTTTGTTTTCTCTAACTAAGTTTATTTTACATCCAATATTTTTTCACATGTTTTGATCTTTTTATACTTGCAGGTATCGACTTTGGAAAGAATCTAGATCAGTGCAAAGCAACATCACGTTTAAACGAAACAGGTTTACGTACTGTCATAGTTTTATCAAAGGAAGATGATAAAAGTACTGTATTCTGTAAATTTTCTGAGGGTTCTTACAAAAGCAATAAATCTCCTCCGACTAAACTTGTCTTACAGCCCGATGGTGAGTTATTTTTTTTATCTAGAAACAATATTTTGTATTAGATACCCACAAAAAGATGCGGGCAGCGCAGGACCGATCGTTGTGGAGATCCTTGGGGGAGGCCTATGCCCAGCAGTGGGCGTGGTACGGCTGAAATGATGACCCACAAAAAAAATCTTAAAAAATTAACATTAAAATATATTTAAAATAAATATTAAATTGAGACATGATACCGGGTATATTTTAAACTACCGGACCGGAACTTTTCCCCATTCATCCGCAAAACTCATCCGAACTATTTTCCTTCTCCACTCATCCGAGCTAATATGTCCCACTCATCCGAAAATTAAGTGTAAATAAATTTTTACCCATTCATCCGAAAAAAGATTCCCCATTCATCCGACATGTTAATTTGTCTAATGGTGCAAGAAAAAGATACAATCTGCAGAAAAATTGTACTGTAACTTTTTTGACAATTGACATTTAGACATAGGTATAAGTACACATTTTATAAACAAATATATATTTTGACTTCCAGCATGTAGTAGTAGTAGTATTATTTTTGTCGGGGTCATTAAAAATATAATCACATTTTACTTAACATTAAAAACTAAGTTACATAGCTGTGTGTGAATTTTTGGCACTATTTTTTTTTTAAGTTCTCATTTTATGGCTAGAACTTTAGAACCACAAACAATTTAGAAGGGTAGCATTCAAAGTAAATTAAAATATAAGTATCTAATTGTAAACCAACTTTTACAAAAAAAAAATGTAGGCCAGGGGAGCCCTTTGTGGCCACTGTAAGGAATTTTTCACTTTTAAGCAATAAGTACTAAATGGTCTTAGGTATTTAAGACACACTTTATATCTTAAATTATAGAAAATTTATCTACCTTTAACCCTCCGTGCACCAGGTGGGGTTTAATAAACCCCAGCCCTTGAAATATCGCAATAACTTTAAAACTGTGAACCCGCCACCGCACGAATTCTCAGTAGCTGGAATTGCGACGTTGCTGCTCCGATTCGCGTCGACAAGTCAGTCTGGCGACCTCCGCCAAGCGAACTACATGCTCTTAAAGTGCATGAGGGCGTCACACACCCCACCTCGTACGGCACGTTGACAAAAAAGTAAGCATTCTATTTGATGTTTTTTTGCCTTTATGAGTTTTATTTATGTATTTTCAGCATTTTAAATGGATTTTTATTTATTACAGATTTATAGTTACGAGAACTAATATTTTAAAAGTACTTTTGGACGCAGGAGATGACTTCGAACTAGAATCCGGGGGTTCAAAACCGGGCTCTGAAGTGGAATCAGAACACGTGAGTGTTCATAGTGATACCTACCTGAAAATATGCTAGAACCTTCAGCGAAAAGGTCCAATACCCAAAGAAGATGTTCAAGTTGCCCCAGGATGAAAGATTGTCAAACAAAATATAATGTGTAGAAAATGTTATGTACCAATATGTATGGAACACATTGATTTTTTTTGTCAAGACTGTGGTCGTTTGGACGACAATGATCTCAATTAAAATGTACCTCTATTGTGTTCAATTTATGTTAAATCATAAGGAAATATACTTTACTTTGTTAATTAAACATGATTCTAATAATTAAACGTGCCATTTAAAATTAGTATATAAGAAAGTGACTGTTATGATAAGTGAATTACAGAAGTTGTGTTTTTTTGTCCTTTTATAAAAATAAATATTTTATTACATACTTTTTAACCGGTCTTTAACTTAACCTAAACATTACAGTGTGTTTATAAATATCTAATAATAAAATTCATGAAAAACATAAAAAATATGTCAATTTTACCATTTTTAATTTGGGGTTTGTCACACCCCACCTAGTATGGGACGAGACTTTTATGCTTTTAGTCACCTGGTGCACGGAGGGTTAAAAGTACATTTTTTAATTTTTTTTTCTAATAACACAAAATATGTGAGTGTGCTAAATACCCCGGTTTTGACCACTTATTGATAGTCAAACTTTTGTAAGGCTAAAAATCAAAATCAAATCCAAATTAAATCAACTTATTCTAATAGGCTAGAAACTAACCAATTGCAAAACTATAATTTTATTGTAAAAAACAAAGGTTTATATAACTTTTAACCATAACAAATTTCTTAAAATTTTCATACAAAAATGTTTAAATCAGAAAATGGCGAACCGATACTTTTAAATACATTATTTTGATTGCCTTTGGCAAACATGAGGAAAAACAGAAAACTTTTAGAACAAAAAGTGGCCAAAACCGGTAAATTGGCTAAAACCGGGGCGGGATCCCACAACAAAAAAAATGTATATCCCGCCTGAAAGCTACTTATAGGGCTCGTGGTTTTTTACTATCACATTTTTCATATAAAATTGCATTGTGAATGCATAAAAATAATTTAAAACCTCAAATGTATATCATATATCATCATTTATTTGCTAGACCATGGTAAATTCATATGATAATGTAAATGAGTTGGTCTCAAATTATGACAATTTGAAGTTGGAATTCCGATATCATTTTGCCGGTTCTTCTCCAAGGTCTCCTAGGGTTTGCGAACCGATGACGTAGCTTCTATGACGTTTACAAGTATTGTAAATAACAATCTAAATTGAATAAACAAATTGGACTTTGACAAATTTGACTTTGACTTCGTGGAGTTTGATTCTCGTGTCGCTAAACAACATCAAAATGGAGAAATTATAAAATAGGACACTGCTTGGAAAAAAAATTGCAACAAATTGAACTTAAGCAATCTACCTACTTACGTTGATTATTGGTATTTAGATATTTTGTGTTGTCACATTTTTTTTTCTCTACATATATATATGAGGTAGGGCGGGGCAAAATCGACTGGTTTGACGCACATACAATTTACTTGCATCAAAATTTTATACATAATAGTACTCTAAATCAAACATAACCTGGTTATAAATTGACTTTTGGTGATTATTTATGGCAAACATCCATAAAAAAACTCATGTTATATTTATTTAATAACGTTTTTAAACATAAAAGGTCGGAGTTAGTCGAAATAGCCCCTTTTCGGGAAATTCCAACTATTTCTTTTAATTTCTCACCTAGTCGTCTGAGAAAGCTCTAAATTGAATTCAGAGTTGATAAACGGAACTGGCACGTAAATATGAACCTTATTATAAATTAGAACGCTTCGTTTTACATTACCCGCAATACTCAGCTTAAGAATGAACTCGCTGAACTTCACATTAAATACTCAGAAGTCGTACACAAGTGTAACCAAATGCAAGACTTTATTGAGTCTTTTAGGGCTTGTTCTGATACTCATGAACAGGCATTGAGTCGCATAACAGACCTGGAAATTAGTCTCTCCCTTGCCCAGAAAACAGTACTAGATTTAGAAAAAGAAAATAAAAGTATATTAGAAGATAAGCATTCTCAAAGCCTGTTTACTGAGTTAACGCTATGTAATTCGGCAGCACTTGATAATTCAACCTCGGAATGTGTCAACTATGTGGATAAACCATTCTTTAGTAATGATACTATTTGTGGCTTTAGTAGCGGAAAGAAACTAAAAAAATATATTAAAATTAATAGATACATTAGGAAAACACAAAAGTTAATTAAAAGACAAAATTATTATAATAAGTACAGTCACTTAAAGAGAGAACGTAAGGTACTTTTAGAACAATTAAATATGATAAACATGGAAACATGTAATAAAAATAAAGAAAGTGAAATGATAGGTAGTCAAATAGGTAACAAAATTGACAATTTGGAACTATCACTAAAGGAAATGTACACTAACTTGTGTGAGTTTTCTCACAAGCAACTAAATAATCAAAAAATGGCTACCTATGATATGATTGATCTTTGTAATTTTAATTCAGACCGGTTTGAATCGCTAGGTAAAAAACGCAGCTGCAATTGTACCAAAGTGAGCAACAATTTATGTAAAACTGATACATTAGGTCGGGCTGCTCAGGAGGTTTATATACCAACAAACTCTGACACCTCTAACAATCCCGATAGTATATTACTGAATAATGAAAATAACCCACCTACAAGAATAAGTAACGCTAAAACAATTATGTTCTGCGATGAGATTGGGAAGGGCTTGGGCCAATTAATCCAGAAACATTCTAAGGAAAGTGTTACTAATTATTGTATGCCTGGATCAAGCATAAATGAGATTATGAAAGTAATTGTAAAAAAATCTTATAGTGAAAACACAAACTTGATTGTTTTAATCGGGAATAGAGATAGTATAAACAAAAACCATTTAATATCATACTGTAACTCATTATGCTCTCTAAATGTTAGAAAAGTTGTTATGTTTACATTTCCCTATAGTCAAGGGTTTTCACAATTAGAGAATAAATTAAGATATAATCTTAATTTAACATTAAGCACAATAGCATCTCATAATAGTCAGATACAAATAATTGACATAAATACCCTGTTATGTAATCTTAACTTGACGAAAGATAAATACTATCTGCATAATTATCATAAGCGACAAATAGCATTATCGCTATCTTTTTATTTTAATCAACTAGCCAACAATCTGGCTACTCTAACTTCTGCTTCTTTTGAGCAGCTAAAATGTGACATTTCTAATTCAACTTTGGAATCTGTTCCAAATAATTCGATTCTTTTGAATCCAAATACTGACATGGTTAATTTAAATTACCATTAGAGACAACGGAGGCATACTCTAGCCCAGTATTGACAAGAGGAAGGCCTAAATGTTTAAAAATAGTACACCAGAATATCCAAGGCTTTTCTGCTGGCAAAGACCTAGAAATAAGTTTATTTTTAAATTGTGAAAATATTGATGTGTTATGTGTTACTGAACATTGGTTAAAAGAATATGAATTATTGTTAAATTTGGATAATTATAGTGTTGTAAGTTCATTCAATAGAAAAACTGCAGTAAGGGGGGGTTCTTTAATAATTTTACCTAATAACACACAATATAAAGAGCGAAAGGATATAGTATCCCTCTCTGTTGAACGAATTTGTGAGATATCATGCGTGGAACTTGAACAAATGATTATAATCTGTGTATATAGCCCCCCTGGAGCAAATTACACAGTCTTTGAGTCCACTATGGAGGATGTTTTGAAAATATGCTGTCGTAAGAATAAAAAAATTGTAGTTTGTGGAGATTTTAATATAGACATCTTAGATATTAAATTAGCACAACTCTCCAGTAAATTCCTTAATCTTTTTAAATCATTTAATTTGCTTCACACTTTTAATGAACCAACGCGAATTACCCCAACATCGGCTACTTGCTTAGATAACATCTTTTCCAACTGTAACTTAATTGAGAATTCGGTAATTAATATTATTAAATCCGACCACAGTGGACAACTAGCTTCTTTTGAGCACTATAATGTTACTCCTAAACGCGAAGTAATTTGCAGGCCAATACCGAAACGTGGTATTACTAAATTTAGAAATAATGTACAAGATAAAATTCAATGTTTGCCAGCTTCTGCTGACGCTAATAACTCTTATCAATCATTATTTGATATTGTTGAAAAAGAATTTAGTAACAATTTTAAACAAAAAGTTATAAAGTGTAATGATCGTAAGAAGTTCAGTGACTGGGCCACACCTGGTATTTATAATAGCAGAAGAAAGTTATTTGAACTCTATGCCCAAAAAACGACTTCCTGTGATCCTAGCTTCATTGAATATGTCAAGAAATATTCAAAAACATTTAGGAAAGTATGTGCTCTGGCAAAATCTAGGTATATTTCAAATAAAATTAAATCATCTGAAAATAAAATAAAAGCTACCTGGAGTATTATAAACCAAGAAACTGGCAAAATAAAAAGCAAAATTAATTCATTTAACTTAAAAATTAGTGATCAGACTTTTGAATCAGATATTGAGGTGGCTAGTGCTTTTGAAGGTTACTTTGCTCGAATTCCGTTAGAAACTACTAGCAGACTTAACTCTTGCCCCAACACCGCTGTCTCTCTTATGGAATCTAGTGTGAACAAGTGCCAGGAAACATTTAGTTTTAGCTATGTCACTACCGAAGATATTATTAAAGCATTCAAAGCAATAAATATTAAGAAAACAGAAGATCTCTGGGGCATATCTACAAGTATCATCAATTGATGTGATAGCTCCATCATTAGCAATAATTTTTAACCAATGTATAAGTGAAGGGGTCTTTCCTAATTTAATGAAAAATAGTAAAATAATTCCTCTGTTTAAAGCTGGTGACAAAAGTGACCCAGCAAATTTTAGACCTATATCCATACTACCAGCAATAAGTAAAATATTTGAGAAATTAATTTATGCTCAACTTTTAGAATATTTTAAATTAAATAGTATACTGCATGAGAAACAGTTTGGTTTTTCAAAAGGTAAAAGTACAACTGATGCTGGGGTTGCATTTCTAAAACATGTACTTGATGCCTGGGAGGACAAGCAGGATGTAATCGCTATTTTTTGTGACCTTTCCAAGGCATTCGATTGTGTTGATCACCAAACACTATTAAGGAAGTTAAAACATTATGGTGTTTCTGAAATGTCAGTAAGCCTTATGCATTCATATCTGTATGAAAGAACTCAGAAGGTAGTTATTAATAAAACTGAGTCTACCGGAGCTCCCATTACTATGGGCGTACCCCAAGGATCAATATTGGGCCCGCTGTTGTTTTTAATATACATAAATGACCTTCCTTACTACGCGAAGAATTTATGTGAGACAGTGCTATTTGCAGATGATACATCTCTAGTCTTTAAAGTAGATAGAGGTGATGACTGTTCTGACGAAGTAAATAGTGCTCTTTCAAAAGTGTCACATTGGTTTAATAGTAATAATTTATCATTAAACTCAAAGAAAACTAAGTGTTTAAAATTTTCGTTACCTAATGTAAGACAAGTTGATTTTCATATAAGACTAGACGGCGATATGGTCGAATTCATTAACAATACAAAGTTTCTAGGTATTATATTAGACTCGCGACTACAATGGGATCCTCATATCGAAGCCTTGGCGAGTAGACTCAGTTCGGCCGCATTCGCAGTAAAGAAAATAAGGCTCTTAACCGATATTGAAACGGCTAGAATAGTCTATTTTAGTTATTTTCATAGTGTTATGTCCTACGGCCTTTTGTTGTGGGGCTCAGCCGCTAACATCCAAAGTATATTCGTGCTCCAAAAAAGGGCTATTCGCGCCATGTACAACCTCCGATCGAGAGATTCTTTAAGAGATCTATTTAAAGAAATAAACATTTTAACTGTTGCAGGACAATACATCTATGAAAATATAATTTATGTGAAAAAATATTATAATACATTTGTAAAGCAGAGCGATATTCATCGCTTTAACACAAGAAATAAAGATAAACTTGTCGTTCCCAAGTTTAGGCTAGAAAAATCCAGAGCCTCATTTCTGGGGAAAAGCATATCCTTTTTTAATAAAGTTCCACAGCATATTATTGAACTACCATTGCATAAATTTAAATGTTACATTAAAGAGTCGCTGATGAGCAAAGGATACTATAAAGTAGACGATTATTTGAATGACCGCAATGCATGGTCATGATGTAACACATAACATAATCACTGTTTAAATTGATGTATTTTTATACTAAGCAATTGTTGTATTAGTAACGATATGTTTTTTTTTGTAAATGTCGTTACCTAACTAAGAAACGCTGGCAAGTTTCTTGCGCCCATTCTTCTTGTCAGTTAAAAAAGTCTTGAATGGGTGGTAGGAAAATATTGACGATTCATAAGTACATATTTATTATGTCTAAGTGAATAAAGAATATTTTTATCTTTATCTTTATCTTTTCGTAAAAACACACTTTAAAAATTAAGAGGGGGTAATTTAAACTACGACCCATAGTAACTAGTGACGGGACACAAAATATCGAGTATTTTTTGTACGAGCACAGTCGATCATGTCGAAATATTATTTTTTCTATTTTCTACATTCATAAAAATTCTACTTAGGTAATGTATAAACCTTTAATAAAAAGAAGCTCATAATTTTTAAACCGGTCCCAATGTTTGCAAAATCTAAGGTTTATCCCTTTCAAGTTTTTTCTCAAGTTTTTTTACCAAGTAAACATCATTGCAAAATTCTTAAATTTTTGTGACAACTTACATGTTGCCTTTCACCATATAAATACCTATATTATTATCAATTAAGGTCTTTAAAAAGTAGTTTGAAATGGTTTAAGTATTAAAAAGTGCTTTATTTGTGGCACTTAGTTAAGCAGGTATAAGAGTTTGAAAAAATATAGTTAAATAGTTAATAGGTATGTCAATTGTATAGTAGAAACTATTAAAAATGTCGAAGTTATAAAAGCAATCGTCAAGGATATTTATCGACGTAATATCGAAACTTGTACAACACTATCTTTTCTCACTTTCATATAAAATTTGACGGGAAATTCAAAATGTCCAATGTAGTTGGAATTCCCCGAATTAACATTCACGTGGGGTTATTAAAACTAATACCATAACTTTCTAAATACGCAAGGAACACAAGAAAAAACATAAAATAAACAAAAGGGGGGATTTAATTATCCATCTTGCCTTGAAAAATCGAAGATTGAACCATTTGAAGCACAAATAAATCTTTAAACCTTAGGACACTTGCTTAGACGTACACACCAGAAAATGGTGGCTGGCAAAGTATCATTGTTGTAATCGTCATGCACATGCCTAGCGTCACCATCTATGTTCGAGGAATAGTAAATTGCTTTCGGCTTCCTGTATATAGATGTCACTGTTTCAAATAACGGATAACACCGAAGTTATTCAAGGTACTGAAAAATAGAAAATGAAGTATTTTAGAAAAAATCGACCCGTCTCACAACCAGCTCCGATGGGACTCGAACCCACGACCTTTCGCTTTCCGGGCGACTGCTCTAACTACTGAGCTACGGAGTCGTTACGAGAAGCGTCGAATTTATCCAATACTTCTTACTCGCTGTTTAGTCAGCGTTAATTTCATCAATGTGGAGATATTACTACCCTCACACACGCCTGTGCCCAAACCCAGCAAAGACAGAAGTAGCAGCTTTCCACCTCTCCAACTGCTTGGCAAACAAAGCCCTTAATGTCTTTTTTTGTGGTGAGCCAGTTACACATAACCCTGCGCCTAAATACCTAGGCGTTATAATGGACATATCCTTAACTTATAAACTACACCTAGAAAGTCTGTCACAGAAGCTAAAAACCAGAATAAATATTATAAGGAGTCTGGCTGGCACCACTTGGGGAGCTTCAGCTACGGTCTTGCGCACATCTGCACTCGCACCAAGAAGGTAGATACTCAGCTCAACGAAGCTATGCGCATCATCACCGGACTCATTAAATCGACCCCACTAGCCTGGCTCTCTACGCTGGCCCACATTCCTCCGCCCGAGCTGCGCAGACGCAGCGCGGCAGTTGCTGAATGGCAAAAGAGTCAAGACCCAAAGATGCCGATCCGGGAGACACTAGACCATCTTCCTCCCTACCGCTTGCCGTCTAGACTCCCCATCTGGAACGACGATTGTCTCAAGGACCATTTCAGCACAATCGAAGCGTGGCGCTCTTCATGGGAAGCTTTTAATCACCCCTATAAGCACTTAGTACCCGATCCAACGAAGGCGCCCGCAGGGTGCGATATTCAACGTGCTCTATGGGTTAAGCTGAATCGCTTCAGAACTGGACACGGGAGGTCAAATCACCATCCACACAAGTGGGGACTAAAAGACTCGCCTGCCTGTGAGTGTGGGGCATCAGACCAGACCCTACAGCATATAGTCGAGGACTGCCCACTGCACCTTTTTTCGGGCGGCTTGGCAGAGCTTCACAAACTATCGCCTGCAGCCGTAGATTGGCTAAATAACTTAAGTTTGGAGGTTTAGGATAACGCAGTCTAGCCATACGCTATGATGACTACCCTCACACGCGAAAGAAATACCTTTCCAGGTATTTGGCAATCGCTAAAGATGAAATGACTATTGCATAGAAACATAGAAAAAAATAGTTAGAGCAGTCGCGCGGAAAGCGAAAGGTCGTGGGTTCGAGTCCCATCGGAGCTAGTTGTGAGACGGGTCGATTTTTTCTAAAATACTTCATTTTCCATTTTTCAGTAATAAAAATTGCATTGTGAATGCAAAAAAACTAAAAATTAAAATAATTTGCAATAGTAATTTCATCTTTAGCGATTGCCAAATACCTGGAAAGGTATTTCTTTCGCGTGTGAGGGTAGTAATATCTCCACATTGATGAAATTAACGCTGACTAAACAGCGAGTAAGAAGTATTGGATAAATTCGACGCTTCTCGTAACGACTCCGTAACTCAGTGGTTAGAGCAGTCGCCCGGAAAGCGAAAGGTCGTGGGTTCGAGTCCCATCGGAGCTAGTTGTGAGACGGGTCGATTTTTTCTAAAATACTTCATTTTCCATTGTTCAGTAATAAAAATTGCATTGTGAATGCAAAAAACTAAAAATTTAAATAAGTTATTCAAGGTAGTTTGAATTGCACCACAGTTGTTATTGCCCCGCCCCACCTTGTAAGCAAATAGTTCTATAAGAATAACTTACAATAACAAAGATTATAATTAATACCCATTTAAAGGTTATTTTTTTAAGATCTTTATTACTGTTAAAACGAAATCACATTCAGTAGAAATATAACGTGCTAAGTACTAGGCATATTTAATTTGAACCACCAACTAATAAAAATTTAAATGTTATTTAAATTTTAGTTTTAGTTTTATAAGTCGCCCCTTTTTATTATTATATCACCTATATAATTATTTTGCTAATTAAGTTTACAAAATAAGCGGATGAATGGGGCATACCTTCAGGGGTGCGATTCTCTAACGATGTTTCACCGTCACATCGTCGTTCACTTCGATTCCTTATGTCAAAATTCATAATAAACAAGAGAAAGTTGGGCGAAAAAGAACGTCGAGTTTGTTGATTGAATCTTAGAGAATTGCACCACAGGTCTTCGGATGAAAGGGAAATTTCTGTAGGTATTATATTTATTGAAATCCATCCGGATGAGTGGGTAATAGATCCACAAAAAGCGTGTTTTGCACTTCAGAAAAAAAAAAACTGTGGTTATTAACCAAAATAATAGAGGATAGCACCTTGATCCAAGCTGTAATATCTTAGTCTGCATATTAAATTGAGATATAATACTGGGTATATTTTAAACTACCGGATAAGTTCCCTTATTCCTCGTCGACCGCCCGCGTAGTTACTTTGTGTCCTAGTAGATTACCAAGTTCTTTCTACAAGGAAAAATAATTACAAATACAAATAAATTTATTCATAATTCTTCTTAGCTTACCCGGATTGGGTAAGACTGACTTATCATCAGGTGTGATGAAGGCTAAGTGCTACCCCGTTGTGAATAAATAAATAAATAAACCAAATTATTATGATTATTATAGGTACTTATGTATAATAATAATTATTATTATTATCAGTCATTCTGAACACATATAGTTAGGTTTATGGATATAGGGAAGAGGAAAATATTATATCCAGCGGAGGGCGGGGAAATTGTTGCCAGGGAGATGGTGTACGGTGTTCCACAGGGATCGGTACTAGGCCCGCTCCTGTGGAACATCGAATACGATTGGGTATTGAGGGGGGTTCTCTTGCCCCGGATGACAGTCGTCTGCTATGCAGGTGACACGCTGGTAGTGGTTCGCGGCAAGACATACGAGGACGTGAGGAGGCTGGCAGGAATTGGAGCCTCCCTGGTATCAGAAAGAATCCGCATGTTAAGATTAAACGTGGCCATTGAGAAGACGGAAGCGGGTGTTCTTACATTGCCTCCAGCGGCGGCGAACATACGGGTGGATGGGGCGCGGATTCCTCTCCGCCCATGGATAAAATACCTGGGGCTAGTGCTTGACAGACGATGGAAGTTCGACGAGCACTTTCGTCAACTGGCCCCGAAGGTAACGAAGGCAGCGGGGGCATTAGGACGGCTGCTGCTAACACCAGTGGCCCGGGGGACACATGGAGGCTTTTCGCCGGAGCGCTGAGGAGCATGGCCTTGTACGGGGCGCCAGTCTGGGCTGACAAGCTCAACGATGAAAATCGGAGATGCTTACGTCGGCCATAGAGAGCGATTGCAATCAGGATTGCAAGGGGGTACAAGAGCATGTTCTTCAACGCAGCGTGTACGCTGGTAGGTACACCTCCCTGGAAGTTAGACGCCCAGTTGATGAATGAGGTGTACCAGCAAAGAAAAATTGTACTGGCTAATGGGGACCGTACGGCCCCAGCAGAGTTGACGGCAGCCCGACGCCGTGTGGATGAGCAATTGATGGTTCGGTGGGAGGGGCTACTGGATGCGGATCCGGCGGGCAGGCGGACAGCCGAGGCCATCCACCCAGTGTTGAGGTAATCGTGCAGCAGAACGGGTCGTTGACCTTCAGGCTGGACACGGGTGTTTTTTGCCATGTATGCTTCGGAAAATACCTGTGTCGGATTGGTAGTTAGGCGATCATACTGTGTCAAGCTTGCGGCGTTGAGGTGAACAGTGCGGAGCACACCTTACATGAGTGCTCTGTCTGGTCATCGCAGCGTCGTACTCTGTACGCTGTGGTAGGGAGAGACCTCTCGCTGCCAAGCATGACTCGTGCCATGCTTGGTAGCGACAGGTCCTGGGATGCGGTAGTTTGCGAGGATGTCATCTCGCAGAAGGAGGCATCGGAGCGGATCCGCGAGCAGGATTTTCATGCGGATCGGCTCCGACGAAGGCGGATGGGACGGAGGATGCGGTGCTTTGCACACCTCATTCCACTTCAGTGCGTGGTGAACGGTGCGGTGCGGGTGACGGCCTAATAGCTGTCGCCAGGATCGTGCGGTCCCTTCTTACCAGTCTGGGGGGATGGCCTCGCTTGCTCGGCCTCTTCCCGCCGCGTAGGGGCCTGTAAAGCCGGGCTAGCCGTCGAGTCGCAGGAGGAGATTGCCACATCGGTCTCTCCACAGCGCGGCTCCTATTGACGGCGGTGAAAGCAAGTAGTGAAGGGTTTAGTAGGTACTCCCCTATACTGACCCCCCATCGAGTCCATGTCACTGGATGGGGGTCGGGAAGCGTCATAGGCGAGTCCCACATAACCACCGCCCGCACACACCGTACGCGGGCTATAAAAAAAAGGTTTATGGATATATCTGAAAATCACTTTTAATTAAAGAATAAATGCCCTTTGATAATTAAAACGGTTTTATGTTGACTCACAGTCCCACAAAAGCGAAACTTACCTACCACTGGACCGATTTTAAAAATTCTTCCATTATTATAATTTCTTACTATAATTAGCCCATAATGCTGAATGTGGATTAACTCGAGCGTCGCGGAATACTATTTGTACGGTTCATTCACCGCACAATAACGTTTTGCATACATCATCGCTACGCGCCCAATAAATGTTATTGTTTACTTCTAACTTTGCGCATTCGTAAAACTGATTTACCGCGAAACAAATTAGCATCCTAAATAATTACTATATTTTTATACTTTTTTACACTTATTACTACTATTACGGGAATCAGTGTTTTTACTCAACTACAACAATCATCAGTGTGCCATAACTACTACTTACAACTACAACAACCGTCAGTGTTCCTTGACTACTACTTATAACTACAAACTCTCATGTACGGGCCCACTAAAACCCGTACATAGTGGTCCTTCGAGAAGAAATTGGTGTTTTTTAGGTTTTATCTGCGTGGTAGCGAATCGGCTGAGCAGGCCTGCCAGAAGCGGCAATCCCCTGCAAGGTTGAGAAGGATTCTCGCACATATCACAAGATAAGATCAAAGACATCGATTAGAACTATCGACCAACGGTACTTCGTTTCCTGGGTTACGTGACTACAACTAACTACAACTGTTACGGAATCGAGGATTTTAAAGAGGATATACTGTTATCTACTGCTAACAAACCAGAACTCCAAAGCTCACAGAGAAACATATTTTTTTTACAACAATGGCGTATCAAGACATCTTAGCGCGTCAGGAGGCGAGTTTTGAAAACATAAAGCTGATATACACTAACTATAAAAAGGACAGCACCTCGAGGAAAAATTTGGAGTAAGTACATATTAACAAGACTTGGGGCCATAGATTCCCATTGAAAAGAATTTCAGGATAACCATCAAAAGCTCCTCGAGATCGCTGACCCCGAAATACCTTATTTCAAGGATGGCGTTTATAACAAGTTAAGAGGTATTTACAAAGAAACAAGACAAAACATGTTACAACTGAAGTTGAGCTTAAAATCAAAAAGCTTGGAACTGTCGGAACCATCGGGATCTAAAGAGACCTCCCATTATCAAAAAATGGAACAAACAATGGAGGAGTCTGATAAACTAATTCAAGATTTGCTTCGAAAACAAGATTGCAATTTTAAAGCTTTTGAGCGGGTTTGTCAAAAAACTAATGTGGCTAACATGAACGATAAGTGGGAATTTGAAAAAAGCTTAAACATTCTGAAGTCGAAGTGGGAGCGTATTGACAAACTGAATTGGGACCTTGATTACGCACTTCAAAGCCCAAACCTGGAATACGAAGATACGTATCTTGAAATGGAGATGAAATACGATATTTTAAGAAAACAAATTAACCAAAAGATGTGGGATAACGCGCACTATGAAAAATCAGCCCCTACGCTACAATTACCCGAGTTTTCAGGGAGTTATAGTACTTGGTCTTCGTTTAAAGATCTTTTTGTCGAAACTATTCACTTGAACCCGTTGATACCGAAAGCTCGAAAAATGCAACACCTGAAATCCAAACTATCAGGAGAGGCCGAGAGATTGGTTCGCCATCTGAAAACCAGCGTGGATAACTATGACTCATGCTGGGATATCCTGCAACATCGATATGATAACAAGCGGCTCATGTTTACATCTTACATGAGTACATTATTTAATCTTCCTGTTTTACAACAAGCGAACGCTTTCAACGTAAAGAAATTGCATGACGTCACTTTAGAATGCCTGAATGGCCTGAACAATATTGGAATAAATACCCACACATGGGATCCGATTATTGTTTATTTACTTTGCCAGAAACTTGATTCAGAAACTTACAACGATTATATTAGTAAACTGAAGTCACCTAGAGGACCACCAGAATTGGAAGAGTTTATTTTGTTCTTGGAATCAAAATTCATTGGCTTTGAGGGAATGCGTGGCAATCAACAACAAAAACAAAATCAACAGCCAAACATTAACTTGAAGAAAAACAGTAACCCAAATAACAAGTCACTCAACTTTAACAAGTCAGTGAACCCGCCTCGTACGTTTTACACAACTGCAAAAAATTGTCCTACATGCAAAACTGATCACGTTTTAATGCAATGCGACAAATTCCTAAGTCTGCCGATCGACGCTCGTAACACTTTGGTGGCAAAAATGAAACTATGCAAGAATTGCTTGTACAGTCACGGAGAAAAGAAATGTACTTCTTTCAAGACTTGTAGAGTTTGCCAGAAACCACATCATACTTTGCTACATGACAACAAGGAAGTTACGGGTCCTCGGGACTATACAGAAAAACAAGTTTCCAGCAATACTCAGTCTGGATCGAACCACGTGAACTCTGTAACTAATGAAGACAAAGAAGTTTTACTAACTACAATGCTTTTAAAAGTCAAGAATGTTGAAGGGGAATACTTTACGATGAGAGCGCTTTTAGATCAAGGCTCACAGGTCAGCCTGTTGACGGAAAACGCAGCACAACTACTGCGTATTCCAAGACAAAAACTAAGCGCCGTCGTATCGGGAGTCGGGACCTTATCTGGAAGCTGTAAATCATCGGTTCACCTGGAATGTAAATCAATACATTCAAACTTCACCTTTAACGTAGAAACATTAGTTATCAGAAAATTGATTACCAACTTACCTAGTCAGTCCTTTGAGATAAAGGACTGGGAATACCTGGATAACCTGAAACTGGCAGATCCCACCTTCAATGTTGCAGCCCCGATAGACATGTTATTGGGAGCTGACATATCATCATCATCATCATGTCAGCCGAACGACGCCCACTGCTGGGCATAGGCCTCCCCCAAGGATCTCCACAACGATCGGTCCTGCGCTGCCCGCATCCAGCGGCTTCCCGCGATCTTGACCAGATCGTCGGTCCACCTTGTAGGGGGCCTGCCCACGGAACGTCGTCCGGTACGCGGTCGCCATTCGAGAACCTTTCCGCCCCAACGGCCATCGGTTCTCCGCGCTATGTGTCCCGCCCACTGCCACTTCAATGATGCAATCCTTCGAGCTATGTCGGTTGTTTTAGTTCTCCTGCGGATCTCATCATTTCTGATTCGATCGAGCAGGGAAATACCAAGCATCGCTCTCTCCATTGCTCGCTGGGTGACTTTGAGCCTTCTTATGAGACCCATAGTAAAAGACCACGTCTCACTTCCATAGGTCATTACTGGCAACACACACTGGTCAAAGACTTTCGTCTTGAGACATTGAGGTATTTCGGACGCGAATATATGTCGGAGCTTCCCAAACGCTGCCCATCCGAGCTGGATCCGACGAGAGATCTCTTTCTCAAAGTTGGACTTACCTAACTGGACCGTCTGTCCTAGGTAAACATAGTGGTCAACAACTTCGAGTGTAATGTTCCCAACATTAACTGGAGCGGGTGCAACATGGGCATTGAACATGATTTTCGTCTTGTCCATGTTCATCTTAAGACCCACTCTTTGCGAAGCATTACCGAGATCTTCGAGCATTGTGTTCAGGTCTTCCAAGGTCTCAGCCATAAGAACTACATCATCGGCAAACCGTAGGTGTGTTAGGTACTCGCCATTGATGTTGATGCCGTATCCTTTCCAGTCCAGCAGCTTAAAAATATCCTCCAACGCAGCTGTGAACAGTTTGGGAGAGATGACATCTCCCTGTCTCACACCTCGCTGTAGTTGGATAGGATTAGAGCTCTGGTTCTGTAATCGGACATATATTCCGAACTAATCCTAGATGGAATAATAAAGGGCAACAAAAACTACCCCATAGCTCAACAAACAAAAGCGGGATGGATTTTATGCGGGAGTGTGAAAACCTTTAACTGTTTTGTCACACTGAATGAACTACAGGAGATAACCAAGTTTTGGGAGTCGGAAGATATCACGGACAGGGAACAACAAACTAACGACGATATGATCTGTGAAAAAATCTACGTCGAAACAACTGAACGCCGCCAAGACGGCAAATATGTCGTAAGAATGCCAATGATATCGAATTTTGAGGAAAAATTAGGTCAAACAAGACCACAAGCTCTAGCTCAATTTTTACAGCTGGAAAGGAAAATGGAAAAGAACAAAAACTTTGCCACTCATACAAGAACTTTATGAATGAGTACCTAACTATGGGTCACATGACACCCGTGACGTCATCAACTCAGACACAAGTGAAATCCTATTTGCCGCATCACGGAGTACTTCGCGAAGAATCGACTACCACAAAACTAAGGGTTGTTTTCAACGCATCGATGCCTTCCAGCTCCAAATATTCGCTAAATGATTTAATGTATACGGGGCCTAACCTACAAAAGGATATGCTGACACTTTTGATCAACTCGCGAACACATAGACATGTTTTTACGGCAGACGTAGAGAAAATGTATCGCAATATGTTTATACATCAAGATCAACAAGGACTTCAAACAATTTTGTGGAGGCAAACCCCCCGGGAACCCATACAAGAAATGCGACTTTGTACTGTATCATACGGTACGAAAGCAGCACCTTATCTCGCCATGCGAACTTTAAAACAACTGGCACAGGATGAGGCACATCTGTACCCCGCCGAATCCGAGGTCCTTGGAAAATGGTTTTACATGGATGACCTTGTACACGGGGAAGACCGACTTGATTCAGCTAAGAAACTTATAACCGACCTTATTGCACTTATGAATAAGGGTGGTTTCAACTTAAGAAAATGGGCAAGCAACGAACCATTAATTTTAGAAGATTTGAAGGACGACCAGAAGTGCATCAAGAACGAAATCTGCTTCAAACCCGATCAAAACCATGATACAAAAACTTTGGGAATCGGCTGGAACTCTAAATCGGACACATTTACATTTAGTTGGAACTTAACGAACACAACAAAACAAACAACTAAACGAATGCTACTGTCTGACGTAAGCAAATTATACGACCCACTTGGATGGTTAGCGCCGATTACGATAAAAGCGAAAATACTATTCCAAAACTTATGGGTACAGAAAATACAGTGGGATGAAAAATTGCCCGAACAAATATCCAAAGAATGGGAGAAACTGAGAAACGATCTTCCGAACATCAATCAAATTTTCCTGAGATGGTGGTTATCATGTCCTGAAAACAAAATAGAGATCCATGGATTCAGTAACGCGAGCGAAAAAGCCTACGCTTGCGTCGTGTACAGTCGAACGAGAAATGAATCAGGCGAATACGTCATCACTCTAATCGCGGCTAAAACTAAAGTCGCGCCGCTCAAGAAAAAACTATCGATGCCGAGAATTGAGCTCTGTGGAAGTTTACTACTCGCAAAGCTCATACGAAAAATTAAATCTACTATTACTGAAAAGAAACTCCATATCTAGTAAAGTAAAGTAAAGTAAAGTAATTATTTATTCAGTGTTTCATACATGATAAAAAATTACAAATGGTTCCTTAAATCTAGATATATTAGAAACTACTGAAAGGGCTGACCAGCTCAGCTAATGTTGCAGCTTGTAGCCACAACGCTGATTTTCAGCTGGACCCATAAAACATAAAAACTAAATTAAGCTAGGCTAAAAATAAACTCATAAACAAACAACACAAAACAATAATCTGTTGTGACAAACTAATTACAAATTATGAATATTACAGAAAATACTTATGATCACGCACAATTGTGGTGACCATCGACTGTGTTCCACAGTTTATTGAAACGAAGGTTTCTCATGCAAAATTAAGTTACTTAAGCTAGGCCTACCTTACTAGAAGATAGTGTCCGTAATCCAGGGTGGCTGATCGCTGTCTCGCCGGCGCGCGCGCGCCTGACAAGTAGGTCTTCACCCAACCCCGATGGGAAACCCTTATAGCTAACACTCTTATAACTACACAATGCCCTAATAGGCAGCTAAAACTTTCCCGGCGCTTTTCAAAGCGAACACACACGGGTCACAGGTGGCGAACTGAGCGCGAGTTGCGCGGACGGTGGTTGGCGGCGCACTGCTCGAATGAACGTGAATGAATCCTACAACTGACCGCTCGCGCGCGGCGCGAACATCCCCCCGTCCCGGACAGTAGCAAACTGTCCGCCAACTCAATCTAAGGGCAGGCGAGAGAGGGTAGCGATCGCTCGCTTCAAAACAGAGTCCCCCACCAGGACCTCGGCAAACCTGGGCACACCATCCGACCCCGGATGAAGCTGAACAATGCGTCCTAAACGCCAGCGGAGGGGCGGCAGGTTTGGATCCTTTACCAACACGAGGTCTCCAGTCTTGGGTGGGGTCGTCCTATCCGACCACTTAACGCGTTGCTGCAAAATGTGCAAATACTCCAGATGCCAACGGCGCCAAAAACTCTGCGTAAGCTGCTGGAGCAATTCAAATCGCGAGAGCCGTCCGGAGGGCACTTCGGAATAAGGATATTCCGGCAAGGCGTTAAGCGGTCTGCCAATCAAAAAATGGCCCGGCGTAAGGGCCTCTAAATCATTCGCGTCCGAAGACAACGGACACAACGGACGCGAGTTGAGGACCGCCTCAACCTTACAAAATACGGTCGCGAGTTCCTCAAACGTGAGGACCGTCTCCCCAATAACGCGACGAAGGTGAGTTTTAGCGGCCTTTACAGTTGCTTCAAAAATCCCTCCCCAGTGGGGGCAGGATGGCGGGGAGTACTGCCATCGTACCCCTCTGCGAGAGAGTGTGGATCCGATCTCAAAATTATTCCTATCCAAAAATTCACAAACTTCCTTTAAATACCTATCGGTGCCCTTGAAATTGGTTCCACAATCGGACCTGATTAACGACGGCATTCCGCGGCGAGACACAAAACGATTCAACGTGGCTACAAAGGCTTCTGTGGTGAGGGCACTAACCACCTCCAGGTGGACCGCTTTAGTGGCCAAACAAACAAATACACACAAGTAAGCCTTTTCCGTTCTAGCATTACGAAGCCGCGATGTCTTAACGGTAAATGGCCCCGCAAAATCCGTTCCAACTCCTGAGAAGGGCATCGATTCGTTCACTCGATCGGCAGGCAAATCACCCATCTGGGGCTGCATCGTATCGGCGCGCAAACGATAACACGGGAGACAACGAAAAATAACGGATCGGATTATTCTCCGCGCTGACAAAATCCAGAACTCTCGTTGGAGGAGCGCGGTCAAAGCATTACAACCGGCATGAGCATTCTTTACATGTCGGTCTGTAATCAACAGTCTAACTAACGGTCCATCCTTGGGGAGCAACAAAGGGTGGCGTGATCCGTACGGCAGGTTGGCATGTCTGAGCCTACCTCCGACACGCAGCAATCCGGTACTGTCCAAGAAGGGATTCAACCGCACCAAGGGTCCCTTCAACTTGAACTTACTTGAGCGCAGGGCTTTCAGCTCCGGTTCAAACTCTCGCTGTTGCGTCACTCGCAACCAATGCAACAGAGCGTCTTGCCGCTCTTGTGGGGCGAGGACCGGAGACAACGATTTCTCCTGAGGCTGGCGACAATTTCGCACAAAGCGCCTCATCCAAGCAGTCACGCCGAGCAACTTATCAAGAGAACTGTAGCGGTCTAACAAAAACTCCATCTGCGGAGCCGCCACCGTCTCCACGGCGTGAACACGCATGCCTAGGTCTGGGACTCTGGCCACAGCCGGGGTGGCAGGCCATGAGCGCTCAGGCCGTAACAACCATGATGGACTCCACCATAGGTGGTGGTCCACTAACTCAGGCGCCTCGCAGCCGCGGGAGGCACAATCTGCGGGGTTCAATTCGCCCGGTACGTGGCGCCAAATCAACGGGGCCTTTGAAGTCTGAATTTGTGAGACCCGGTTGGCCACAAAAACCTCAAGGGTGTGGACTGAACTCTTCAGCCAACAAAGGACGACCTGGCTGTCAGACCACGCAAATATCGACTCCAAGTCGACACCGTTTCCCAAGGTGTCGGCAACATGATTGAGTAGCCGTACTAAGAGAGTGGCGCCGGACAACTCCAACTTCGGAATGGTTAGCCTAGTCCGAAGGGGGGCGACCTTACTCTTGGCCATAACTAAGTGTACGGCGACAACGCCTGCTGCATCCACCGTTCGGATGTAAACGGCTGCCGCGTATCCGCTTTCGGACGCGTCACAAAAGCCGTGCAGGGAGGCTTTAAACTTTCCCGAAGGCAGCATTTGCCTCGGTATACAAACCCGATTGACGTCGGGTAGGGATGACACGAACCTCACCCACTCTCGTAGGAGGCTACCAGAGAGGGGCTCATCCCATGACAATTCCGCAGCCCAGAGCTCCTGTAGGAAGCACTTCATCGAAAACACTACAGGGCTGAGCCAACCGTTCGGATCAAAGGTACGGGCTACAGTGGACAGCACCGTGCGTTTAGTCCAGACCTTTGGGTCTGGCAGTTCCAATCTATATGTGAACAAATCCGGGACTGGTCGATACTGGACTCCCAAAACAGACAGCATGTCTGGAGTCTCCGGATTTTCAAAGAGGAGCGGCTCTTGCTGGTGGTCCTTAGGCAAATCTGCCAATAGGTCCGGTGAGTTAGACAGCCACTTCCGCAACTCATAGCCACCAGCCCTCAAGAGCGCAATCAGCTCATCACGTAAGACGAGAGCCTCATCTAAGCTCGAGGCCCCCGTGCAGATATCGTCGACAAATAAGGCCCCCCCCTCAATAAGAGCAGATGCCCGGGGATAGCGTAGCCGTTCGCGCTCTGCGAGCTCCAACAGCGAACGGATCGCCACAAAGGGGCTCGACCGCAAACCATAAGTGTTGGTGTTCAGCTCGTAAGCCAACATCGGATCCTGGGGATCCTCACGCCAAAGGATGAGCTGGTATCGTCTATCCTCCGGGTGCATCACGGTCTGTCTGAACATCATGCGGATATCGGCCACAAAGACGACAGCGTGCCGGCGGAAGTTGGTCAAAACATCACAGACATCGTGATGCAACTTCGGCCCCGCATGCAGACACTGATTCAACGACACTCCGGTTGACGTGGGCGCTGAACCATCAAAGACCACGCGGATCTTCCCATTGGAAGTCTTCAAAACAGCGTGGTGTGGCAGGAAGTAATGTTCCACATTACGCCAGTCCAACTGCGAGATGGACATGTGCCCAAGGTCCAAATACTCCCGCATGAAGTCTATATACTTCTCCTTGAATGCGGGATCCCTGGCCATCCTACGCTCCATGGACAACAATCTCTTCTCGGCCATCGGTCGGGAGCTCCCTAAAGGAGGGCGAACCGCCAAGAAGGGCAAGCGGGTAATCAAGCGACCCGAGAGGAGGCGCCCAGTGTTGTTCTGGTAGAACAATTCGCACTCCTCGGCTAACGGATCCAACCGCTTGGCAGTGGGGGGTTCCTCCACCTCCCAAAACTTTTGGAGAACGTCGGACAAAGTAGAACCGACAATGGTCTGGCGGTCTACCGACGTGGTCTCTGGTGTCTGTGGTACCTTTCCCATCACCACATGACCCAGCGACGAGGACAAGGCGACAAGAGGCTGTCTGCAAAACTCGCTTGCTTCCACACAGTACACGACCGAGGACATCCGCACCAATCAACAAGTGTATTGGGCCCGGTCGGTGGAAGGAAGGATCAGCCAAAGCCAGTCCAGACGTCAGCTCAATCGTGGATGGCGGCACTCGCACTTGCGGGAGTGGTCCAACCACCTTATCAAAAACTATCGCCGAAGCACCGATCTTCGGCCTTGGCGTGAAGTGGGGGGAGAAGGAGAACTCAACTCGACCAATCGGATCAGGGATCCGCGAGTCTCCCACCCCCCGTACCGCTTCGTGATGCGGCACAAGCAAAAGACCCAGCTGTCGGACAAGCCACCTGGACATTATGCACCCCTGGGCACCTGAGTCCAAAAGGGCACGCACCGTTACAACATTGCCCTTAGGTCCCCAAACATTCACGGAGGCTGTTGGCAACAGCACAAGCTCCGGAGGGGTGGTTGGGTCCGACAGGGGCGCCATTAAAAATTTTGGGGGGGTACTTGTCCCCCTCGCGCCTGAGTCGGCGCGCCAAATGTGGGACGCTCGTACCGGGCGAGCGGGTCCCAATCGGGTACATACTGGCCCCGACCAACAGCACTCCTAGGTGCAGGGTAATACCCGTGTGGGGCGTGCCTCGGTACATAGTACCCCAATCGAGGCCTCTCCATTAGGGGGGGGGGAGTAGCAAATAGGGCCCGTGCCCATCGCCACCGTGGCGTACTCTTGTGGTACCCCCCTACCCCCGCCCGTGGCGGGGGCGTCTCTCCTATAGTTCCCCCTCTCCGGGGGGGACTGAACGGGGGGGCTAAGCCCCGCCGAATCTCTAGGGGACTGGTTCCGGGCTGCCGGGCCCCCGCCCGTGCGCGAGGAATTCGAACCCCGGTCGCTCCCGGCGTCCTTGCGGTCCAAACAAAGGAGGGGGTGATGCCTCCCTCCGCAAAGACGACAATCCTCTGTCTGGGGACACGCCGACTGCATGTGTCCCCCCAAACACCTATAGCACCATTGGCGCTGTCTTGCAACGGCCCTCCGTCCCTCTGGGCGGAGGCCTCTAAATTTGGCACATTCGTGCACCACGTGCCTATCTCCCCTGCAATACCTGCACCGCTCACTCGGTGCGGGGGGAGGGGACTGCTGGAAGGCAGCATAGCGATTGGTCGGGCGACGGGGCTGTTCCCTCGCCGCCACCATACGACCAACACCTGGAACCGGGGCGGGCTCCAGGTGGTCCGTCACCCTACATTCGTCCTCCAAAAAACGAAGGAGGTCCGCGAAGGGCGGGAGATACGAGGCGCTGTCGCCTCCGTACCTCTGCTCGAAACGCCCCTTCATTTCAGCGGGCAATTTGGCGAGGACTATGTGCAGCAGTACAAAGGACCACTGATCCACCGGCAGGTCCAATCGCCTTAGGGAGTTGACCGCTGACAGTAGCGGGTTCAGCAACTCCCTCCGTAACAGGTGTACCCGCGTGATTCGCGGGAGGGCCAAAATCGTGGCCACGTGGGTGTCCGCCAGTAACCGGACATTCTGGTACCTGCTAACCAGAAGCTGGCGAGCCACCTGGTAGTTGTCGTCGCTGATGAGCAGGTGCTGGATTACCGCGCTGGCCTCTCCTCGCAGGGCGGAGCGCAAATAGGCCAACTTCTCACTAGGGGATAAGTCCCGTCGTGAATCCACTAGGCTGTCAAACAGGTTAATGAAGCCCATCCAGGCTGACAGATCCCCATTAAAAGTGGGAATCTCCAAAGTAGGCAATCGGCCTAGCAACGCCGTCGGGGTAGGTTTGACCTCCCCGCTCAAAACCGGCTCCCCCTTCCGAACAGCCAGGGCCCTCTCAGCCGCCTCCGTGAACTGGTCAGCCAGCTCATAGGCCTGGGCTACATCCTGCTCCAGCTGTTCCGACACGGCATCATCAGCTGGGGGGTTTTCCAAATAATACGCGCGACACTCCATGGCGTGGCGCTCCAGGTCTTGCAGCCGAGCTGCCAGCCCGCCATACCGAGCTAGCAACGCGCCTACCCGGTCGGCTCGGTCTATTAATGTGACCGCACAAGCAAGCCAACGCAAAACTCCTTGGATGCCAGCCCTGGATACGGCGAGCGGATTCGTAGGAGCCATTTATACTCCGTTTAATAAACAAAGCAAACAAAGAAATATAAAAGTGGTAAACATCAACAAAAAAAACAATAGAAATAGGTCGCGTCACGATAATATAAAACACAATTAAAATTCGGACGACATACACGGACCCTACTATTTTCATAAATTATTAACAACTTACCAATTTCAAGGGCTAACAATATAACGGTAGTAACAAAACGTATAGGATTAACGGTATGGCATACACGGCACGGCCAAGTCAACCTCGCAAATAAACTACTAAACCGTTATCAACAAACAAAAACAAAACTATTTTTAATAATAATACTCGTAATTTAATACTACTAATAATTAAAACTAGTTCCACTTTTTTAACTAGGCAAGCGGACTCGGAACAAACACTAGTATGTGGTACTAATAAACAACACTTTCGAACGAAACTATTCGTCAAATAAATCCGGACACACAAAAAAAATATACACATCTAGGCGAGTAAACTCGTATCAAATCACTAGTATGTGGTACTAATAAACACACTTTCGAACGAAACTATTCGTCAAATAAATCCGGACACACAAAAAAAATATACACATCTAGGCGAGTAAACTCGTATCAAATCACTAGTATGTGACCACAATTATATAAGTGTCTATCTATTATCGGATCCACCAAGTGAGAAACATTCGCTTCGAGAATTTACTAGAACAATTTCTTAGTACTTCAAATCATCTCGGAATACCCTCGAGATTTCAACAAAAAATAATAATTTTATTTTTAGGTACGCTTTTTAGGTATTTCTAGGTACGCTAACTAGGTACGCTCTGCTACCAAAAATATGATCACGCACAATTGTGGTGACCATCGACTGTGTTCCACAGTTTATTGAAACGAAGGTTTCTCATGCAAAATTAAGTTACTTAAGCTAGGCCTACCTTACTAGAAGATAGTGTCCGTAATCCAGGGTGGCTGATCGCTGTCTCGCCGGCGCGCGCGCGCCTGACAAGTAGGTCTTCACCCAACCCCGATGGGAAACCCTTATAGCTAACACTCTTATAACTACACAATGCCCTAATAGGCAGCTAAAACTTTCCCGGCGCTTTTCAAAGCGAACACACACGGGTCACAGGTGGCGAACTGAGCGCGAGTTGCGCGGACGGTGGTTGGCGGCGCACTGCTCGAATGAACGTGAATGAATCCTACAACTGACCGCTCGCGCGCGGCGCGAACAACTTATATGGTTCATAATATATTATGTTAAAAATTTTATAATAGGTATATAATAAAATAAAATATAATACTTACAATACAATGTTTAAATACTTAAAATTTTTTTTTTTAAATTATCAAATTAGATATGCCCTCAGTTTGGCAATTAAGAACATATTCTTTAATTTTTCTGCGAAATGAAGAAACAGTTAATGAATTGCGAATAGGTGGTGGGATATTATTCCATATCTTCACGGCGGCACATTTAAAACTTCCCTTAAAAGCTGTAGTTTTATGTGCCTGAACTAGAAGTCGACCCAAACGTGTACGAGAAGACCAATTAAGTTTTTGAAAAAGATATGGTGGCTTTCGAGTCGTGACAATACCAAAAAGTAAAGTGGCAAAATGAATGTAGCGTCGAGAAGCCATGTTCAAATGTTTCCCTCGGTTGATGTATGGTGACACGTGACTTCTAGGTGGGATATTGTAGCAAAATCTAGCACAGGCATTCTGTACTCTTTGAATAAGAGTTTTTGATCTTGCTAAAAGTCTCGGACCATAGACTGAATCTGCGTAAGTAAATTTAGATAAAATAAGGGAATCTACCATCTTAATACGAAGCTCTATGTTAAGATAGTTGCGTATGCGATAGAGTAATTTTAATCGATAAAAGCAGTTACGCGCAATTTCCATTACATGGGTTTCAAATTTTAACTCTTCATCCATTGTCATACCGAGATTACGAGCCACTAGAGTTCTTGATATTGCTTCTCCGTTTATTTTGATAATTGGTTCTTGAACATTACAATTAAGAATTTGATGTTTAGATCCAATTATCATAAACTTTGATTTGTCCGGATAAAGCTTTAAAGAGTTACGGTTTGACCATTGGACGATGCTTGTTAAATCATTATTAATTTTTTCTACTGCTAGAGGAAGACAGTCAGGTTTACATGATAAATATATCTGTAAATCATCGGCGTACAAGTGATATTTGCAGTGTTTTATACAATCTACAATGTCTGCTCCATATAGAATAAAGAGAAGGGGCCCTAGAATGGATCCCTGCGGCACACCTCTAATGACACTCGCCGGGTCAGAAAATATGCTAGACCCATCACTTTTACGAACTTTAACAAATTGCGAACGATCACGCAGATAACTGTCGAACCATTTGACTGTTGCAGAATCAAAACCATAGTATGTCATTTTAGATAGAAGTAAGGAAACATTAATGGAATCGAAAGCGCGCGAAAAATCAAGCAGTACAAGTACAGTCGCCATACCGGCATCTTGTGCTTCAAGAATGTTGCTAGTAACATCAAGTAAAGAGGTAGTAGTACTGCGACACTTTCTGAAACCAGACTGCGCAATCGGAAGGATTTCATTTGTTTCCAGGTAATCAGTGAGCTGCTGACATACCAACTTCTCTAGTATCTTAGACTATTGCTGGAGTGACTCACAAGTAGTATTAGCTTGGTTACAAGGAAACGCGAATAGATGGGAACGTTACGTCGCAAATAGAGTTCAACAAGTAACAAGCGATATTCCAGCTGACCGTTGGTTCTACGTAAAGTCGGAAGACAACCCAGTGGACTGCGCAACGAGAGGACTCTATCCTTCACAACTTATACCTTTTGAACTGTGGTGGAAGGGCCCGAAATGGCTAAAAACTTTAAACACCACAGAAATAGACACAATTACAAAACAAATATTTACGACAGAAATTGACACACAAACAATAAACCAACAATGCATGGCGACGAAATCAGCTGACGAGGATGAAATAATACATATAACATTGTACAAGCACAGTTCAGTGTCCCGAGTAATACGAGTAATCAGCTGGGTATTACGATTCATCGCCAATCTTCGCACTAAGCAAAACAGAAATAAAAATATTTTATCGAAACAAGAAATGAACTCTGCTTCGGATATGATTGTAAAACGCGTACAAGATAAATATTTTAGTCAAGCAATGGATCAATTAAGAAGAAATGGAGCTGTCACTAAGAAGAGTAATCTTCTGAAGGTGACACCTTTCCTCGACGACACTGGAACTTATGAGCAGTTTACTACTTTACTGGCTGCCATCGAAAGTTGTATGAACTCCAGACCCCTATTACCACTCTCAAAAGACGTCGAGGACTTGGACTACTTAACGCCGGGTCACTTCCTTATCGCCGGACCTCTACTTACCTTACCACATGAGGACAACGATGACTTCATCAAATACGATTTACGCAACAGATGGAGATTGGTATGTCAAATGAACCAACACATTTGGAAACAGTGGTCAAGCGAATACCTTACTCAGCTACAAACACGCAGTAAATGGCAGCAACCTACAAAAAATATTGAAAAAGGGAACGTGGTTTTAATCAAAGATAACAATTTACCTCCTGGAAAATGGTTGGTTGGCAGAGTACTGGAAACTTATCCTGGAGCCGATGGCTACGTCCGGGTGGTGACACTGAAAACAAAAGGAGGAGAACTAAAACGGCCTATAACGAAATTAGTCCCCTTCCCAGAACAAGAAACTTCGGAGCCGAACATCACTGAAACGCAAGAAAAATTAGACAAACAAAATGAAAACAAAGAAAGAAAACCGCAAACGCGTTCGAGAGGAGTGAGACAAAACTTGTTGTCTCTAGTTACGATTGCACTAGTTTTGTGCTTTGGAAGCGGAATAAGCGCATCTAACGCTAACTACAAAATAACACCCATGAAAACAGATAACCCGATTTATTACGACGAGATTGGGAACCTGCAACTAATTCATGATGATTGGAATTTAGTAGTTTACTATAATCTAACTGCATACTTTGAAGCCCAAAGAAACATAAACATGTACGTGACACATATAGAACGTATATGCAAGCGCATGGCTCATGAACCTTGTGATTCTATAATAAATCAACTACGTCACAAAATACGTCACCTATCAGACAATGACGCGCTCATGTTATCGGAGCCCCTACACCGGCAAAAACGTGGCTACTTCGACGGAGTGGGAAACCTGGAACGAACCCTATTCGGAACACTAGACGAAGAGTTTGCGAAGAAATACGAAAAGGACATCGAAACCTTAAAAAACAACGATAAACACCTATTGAATCTACTGAGAAATCATACACTTATCATAGAGGCAGAAAACAACATTATTAAAAACAGCGAACAATATGCACTCCACCGCTTCAAGTCGATGCAAGCGTATTTACAACAAATTCATGACGACATGAGTACCATGGAAACACGACTCCAAAGACTTGTGACGATGAGTGACGTAAACACCGCGACACTCACGACGAGTTTAATACTATCGGACTTGTACCGCATACAAGATATGCTATTGCGAACTATGTCTGATTTCAACAAAGGACATGTGGATATTTCACTTCTTCCGGTTTCTCAACTTGTAGAAAAACTTGATTTCATCACAGGAAGATTACCGAGAGGACTATCGTTACCCGTGAAAAATATCCATGAGAACATAAGACAGATTTATGACTTACTGTATATTAACTATCGCCTAACAAAAAGATATTTGTTAGTGGAGATAAACATACGGCTTATCAGTGATGATGAGTATACAGTTTACAGAATTATTCCACTCAACTTTCAACATAACAATCAGCTCAAGAGAATACGGCCTAAATCTCATTACATCGCAATAAATCTCCTAAAGAATACTTTTTTAGCTCTGGAACAAGAAGATATAAAATCATGCAAGAAAAATCAGCCATCAAACTATATTTGTATCGCACCGCAACCGCAACCAGTGTACATCATGCATGTACCAAGAACGCTCCGTGCGAGGCGAAACTGTTTGGTCAGCAAAATTCCTTATCGTGTGGCATTGACGAAGTTGAATGCACCGATGACTGGGTCGATTTAAATAAACCAAACATATGGTTATTTAATTGTTGCGAGAAACGTATGATACGAATTATTTGCATTGAAAAGATATCGTCAGAAACTATTATTGGAATCGGATTTATTACGTTGGGGCCGGGATGCATGATACAGAGAGAAGAAGCTACCATCTTTGCTATCAACCAATTTGGTAGTCAAACTTACATAGAACCTGATGTTGAAGACAGTATGAATGTAACAACAATCAATGATATGATAAGCATTAACTGGAAAAGCGCTCAACATAACATTACTACTATAGAAGAGACACCAAGTAATGCTGAGATCGCGCGCCTTCAAAAGCGAATCACACGGCAGAAGGAACAAGAGATTTTGCCTGTGCCTGTGACAACATTATCCTCCCATGATGTGTATCAGTACGCCATCACTTCTGTGCTGGTCGCGGGAGCCTTTGCAGTAATTATTTATGTAGTCTGCAAAAGATTACGTTGCTGCCGATGGCAACAGCAACCACAACCTTCAACTTCAAACGACGCTAAAGTAATTTACGCGGAAGTAAAAAAGAAGACAGAGATGCCAAATGAAGAACCAACTTCAACACATCAAGCCAGTGCACAAGGAAGAAAACCATTCCAGTTGGATTAAATAACATTTCCTTGCTTTGTACGGGATGCTCATTTGTTTTTAATAATTAGAGTTTTAATTTTATTAACTTTTCCCTCGGGAGCATGTACGGTTCATTCACCGCACAATAACGTTTTGCATACATCAGCGCTACGCGCCCAATAAATGTTATTGTTTACTTCTAACTTTGCGCATTCGTAAAACTGATTTACCGCGAAACAAATTAGCATCCTAAATAATTACTATATTTTTATACTTTTTTACACTTATTACTACTATTACGGGAATCAGTGTTTTTATTCAACTACAACAATCATCAGTGTGCCATAACTACTACTTACAACTACAACAACCGTCAGTGTTCCTTGACTACTACTTATAACTACAAACTCTCATGTACGGGCCCACTAAAACCCGTACACTATTAGAATTGGTAGATTAGACTAAAGGAAGAGTAAATGGTCCTATTTAATGTTTCCACTTTTAGCGGTGGGGCTAATCTAAAGATTTTCGAATATCAATCGAGTGACAATATTTGTTACTAAATATTTTATTTTATTTTCAGTTTTTTTTGCATTCACAATGCAATTTTATTATTGAAAAATGGTAAATGAAGTATTTAGAAAAAAAACGACCCGTCTCACAACTCATCGGAGCTGGTTGTGAGACGGGTCGATTTTTTCTAAATACTTCATTTTCCATTTTTCAATACTAAGTATTTGTCATTGTATCTATATTTCATTCATTATTTTGCTTACATTTTATTTATTTTACATGTTCAATTTCATAATTTAATTTCCAGAACCTCCAACAATAATAATTAACAATCTGAATTTCAATAAATCTTTGTCAAAACCAAATATTTACGAAGGTAAAATAGGAGAGTACCTCAAAATCGCTTGCAAAAGTAACGAAAAATCTGGAACTTTGCAATGGGACTACTGCAAAGATTTAACAAAAGGTACTCAATTTAAAGTTTTGATAATGATACCGGTTTCAAAATGTCACTTTCGCAAATCGCCACCTGCGAAATAAAAATATAGCTAATTGTCAAACAAATCGAATACCTATGTATAATTATTATATTCTATTCAAAGCTGCAAAAGTGCATTTAATTTTCGACCTTTTGAAGCAATTCGTTTTTTGTTTGTTTTAGAACCGTTTTGCCTTACACTACAAAATAATGGAACACAGATTATGTATAACGTAGAACTAACTCAAAAACTGGATGGTACAGAATTAAAGTGTGTTTACAACAATGTAAATCAGAAGAATACAACAACAAGCGTTATATTTTACCTTCAACTTGACAGCAAAGAAAGTAAGTGCGACTTCTTTATTAAACTATCGTACCTACTATTACTTATTTATTAAATAAGTAGGTATTTAGGTAAGGGGAGACTACTTGTACCGTTTATAATTATTTGAGTGCTGCTTATACCTACACCTGTAAAGATAATGCACGCGGTTATGTTTGTATATTTTTTGTATTAATTTTATTGTGTTGTTGTTAATGGTGTGTCAATTAAAATAAATATATATTGTTTCGAGTAAAGCTTTCAACCCCGTTAGTTACTTCATAAATTTACTTACATTATTTTAAATATTAAATAATCAATTAAGTATTTGCACATACATTGATAATTAACAAATAATTAAAAGAAGATAAAATGTTAAATAAGAATATTAAGTATTATCTTAACTTAAATGTGTTAGTAGTTTGACAAGGTTCCCATTGAGTAACTAATTACTTTGTCAGTGTCTATTGTTTTTTTTTATAGCACACATATAAAGATTGATGGTAATTAGTTATTTATTTTATATTTTTTTTGTCCACAATATTGGCCGAACATGTTGTTTGTATAAGTAATCTACTTTATTATTTCACTAAATTTGAAGGAAAATCTTCAGTTTATATTACGAATAAGAATATTTAATGACTAGCGGCTGCCCGCTGTTTCACCCGCGTGGTTCTCGTTCCCGTGGTAATACCGGAATAAAAAGTAGCCTTAGTTATTTCTTATTACATCAGCTACCTGCCAGTGAAAGTCCCGTCAAAATCGGTCCAGCCGTTTCAGAGATTAGAACAAACAGACAGACACACAGACAGACAGACTGACAAAAATTGTAAAAAATGTTATTTTGGTATATGTACCGTATATATTATCATATGCATGTAGAAAAAAGCGGTTATTTTAATATTACAAACAGACACTCCAATTTTATTTATTTGTATAGATTATTATAGCTAAAAGATTTCGTAAAATTATTGAAAGTGATGTTTTATTCTAAGATAAATACTACTTGAAAAGAACAAGTAGCCCCCTAGTTCCCCAGGTGGGATTTAAACCTACAACGCTTCTTTTTTGTTTTTTTAGATGCTACCGGAAACTACAATGAAGATGGTGAGAACGATAAAGGTAATCAGAGAATGTTATATCTTCAAAAGCATTTGTCACAAAATTCCTATAGGAACGACAACAACACGGGGAGCCGCGGGCGGCTACTAGTATTTACTAAGCATATAAGTTCATAAACCATACGAAGTAACTGAAATGAAAGGTATCCGAGTAGCAAGACTGTCTTAATAGCAACATAATGTAGTTACATATATTATCCTAATCCTAATCCTAATCCTAATCCTAATATCCTACTAATATTATAAATGTGAAAGTTTAGATGTTTGGATGTTTGTTGCTCAATCACGCCATAACAGCTGAACGGATTTAGCTGAAATTTGGGACATAGGTACTTTGTAGCCTGGAGAGGAACATAGGTTACTTATTATCCCGGAAAAATCTCACGTTCCCGCAGGATAACGTCGTGTAGCCCACGCGGGCGAAGCCGCGGGTGGAAAGCTAGGAGGCTATATTTTATCCCGATACTCCCACGGGAACAGGTACCACGCGGGTAAAGCCGCGAGGATCCGCTAGTTAGACATAAATATCTCACAACATAACACACTGATCTGATACAAAATGTATTAGAGACCAACGGAGGTATTATCAATAAACATAATTTTCTTAGTGCACATATTTAGGTGATGAATGAGTCCATCAATCTGGACACGCGTCAAAATCTTGGCGTGTCCGGATGACGAAATAATAAGTGATACTAATTTTGAGTTTCACCAACTGGACACACGTGTGCCCAGTCTCTCGTGTCGAGTTGGTGATAAACCCATCAATTCAATACAAACAACTTTTATTATCGGGTCACACGAAATCGTGAAAAAAAACAGATGTTCCAAATACAAGTAGGTACAACATTGACTCGACCAAAATGTATGGAACAGCAGATGATATTGCATAGTAATTGTTTGGCTCGGTAAAGGAAGGTGTTGCATAAATGTTTAGTCTTAGTGGGACATATAAAGTCTGTTCGGTTAGATAATGTCGGTACACCCGCACGGCATTGTGGCTCTTGCTATAAAATGAAGATATAAAATAATACACTCAAGTTGGGTACCAAAGTCAATTTCAATGAACATTTGGCTATCTTTATATAAAAGGAAGTTAAATAAGTGATTTACAAAAAATTATTATAATTATTATTTATTTATATGATTATTAAGTTTACTCATCATCGCTCGAATTGTCACAAGTCACAACCGTCGTTACCGCCTGTATTTATAATAAACATAGTTTATTTAAGAAAATATAATTTAATAAATGCAGAATCCCAAAATCCAATTCCATTTGCGGGTGTACGCCGCACGCGGCTTCTTTTGTTTATGCGGCGGCATCGTTTGACAAGACTCGGCACGTGCCAAGACGGCGCGATAAAAGGGCGACACTATCTAAGCGAATGGACTTTACTAAATAAATACTAACCTAATCCTTCTTGCGTGAGCCTGTTCGGGAGCACCTAAATTCAAACAATTTCAGTGGAAAGGGGAATCAATATAATGAAAAATGTTAACATATTATTTAGATTATTAGCTCTCCAAAGTCAAAATTAAAAAAACTTCGAGAGAAATAATTCGATGTACGTCAATTATTTTCCGATTTATAAGTAACCGCGCGACTCGAACTCGCGTACTTGGACTAGTACGGCTGTGACGTCATTGTACTACTCCCGCTCAGTCCGCCCGCGCTCTCAGTACCGTGCCGATTTACGTTTTACAAGAAATTATAAATACTTACGTCCAAAAATGTCTAATCCAAATACTAAAAAATCATGTGTTGTGCCGAAATGTACAAATACAACCACCAATGCGCCAGAAAAGTTGGTTTTGTCGTTTCAAGAGACGACAATATGCGGAAGAAATGCATTAATTTAACTTTCACATCTGGACACACGTCAAAATCTTGGCGTGTCCAGATGACGAAATAATAAGTGATACTAATTTTGAGTTTCACTAGGACACACGTGCGTCCAGCCTCTCTTGTCGAGTTGGTGCAAAACCTGAAAGTACTACCTACATACAAACTTTACATTTTTTATAATATTGGTGTATGTAGGTACATTATATAGTTCACTCGAAAAGTACGGTTTCAGTCAATGATTGTGGCGGCTTAACAACTTTAATATTACTTTAATGTTCGTTCATGGGATGGGTGACCGAAAATTAATATGAAAATTTCTATACCCCAGCAGATGCGACATTAAATTGCTGAAGACATAATGATGTATTTTAATAAAATGAGTGATGTTTTTAAGAAAATAAAGCAAAATTTTTTATTTAGTTCCACCTGTCCCCATGTTTGCTTGTGGAAATTTTGCAAGTTGTGAAATTTTGAAAATTTTGTAAAATTGAGAAATTTTGCATACCTACCGGTTTGGTTTAGATGACAATACAATATTAAAGTGAAGTCAGCATAAAAATGTTTTTTTTTTTACAAAAAAACTTGTTTTAATCTACCTGTACAGAGCAAACACATTCATTTTACGTGCAAGTAATACACTACCAGCTGATATTGACCTCTTTTGTACCAGCACAGTTTCTCTTAGGAAGCAACTATCTAATGCATTTTTTGCTGATGAAAACCAGTCTATACTATAGCCAAACAAACATAATATAGTTCTTGTGTTCTAGCAAGTGGTTGTTCAGTATGTTCTCTAAAAATTTTTCTTTTCTTTTTTGTTTATGTCAGCATTACTCAGTGATGCACTATTAAACATCATAATCTTGTAATTTAAATTCATTCAACTTTCAAGTATATATAATAATGTTTATATACTTATATAATATATATATATAAGTACATCTTAGATTTCTGCGCGAACTGTCCATATAAATAAAACACTTTCACGGATTTTTTCACGCAATTTATTCAACAACTTGGTTAAATTTTAGTTGTTTTTTAGGATTTTTTGGTTTATCCGACGTTTCGGCACCTTTCCAGGGGCCGTGGTCACGGAAAACTACCCACTATTGTTTGATTTTAATAAAAGAATATACCCACTCTAATTGTCTTTGTTTTTCGTTCGGAAACAGGATACGGTTAGGTATTGATTATTTTAACATTATATTTAATTATAACAAAATGATTTATTAATTTAATATTTTGATTTTATTATTTATAGCAAAGCAAAAAGTTACTGACTCGACCACCAGTTCACAAAAGTTGGAGCCCTTCGGAGAAAGAACTGGCAAGAAAGCTACACGAAGGGGGACGATCTCCGTTTATAAATTTATTATTTGCAAAAAGAACTAACCGTATCTTTAGTTCTTGCAGTGTGTGGTTTAGGTTGTGACTTTACTTGATGGATTATAGGGTCCCAAGCTGGTGGTATCTTCCAACCATCTTCTCTATTGAAATTTGGGTATTTGCTAATTTCAATAGCCTCACGCATCAATCTGGGAAAGTATCTTGGTTCTCTAGCGAGGATCTGCGGTTTGTCAAACCTTATATAATGGTTGGTTCCCTCAAATGAATGTTCACACACTGCAGACTTATTATCGCGCCTATGTTTGATGTCAGCTACATGTTCTTTAACGCGCGTCCCTATGCTTCTCTTTGTTTGCCCAATGTAGGAGAGCCCACAGTCACAATCTAGTTTGTAAACGCCTGCAACTTGAAAGGGGATATTACACTTGACTGGTGGTAAGAATTGGTTAATCTTCTTCGGCGGCCTGAAGTAAGTATGAATCGAAGCACGCTTCAGAATCCTCCCAATCTTGTCAGTGACACCTTTCACATATGGCAGAATGGCAGGTTGACGTTCTACTGTGGCTGCTTTGGTGCGTTTTCTGTGATGTTTTCGAGGTACTGGCAATTTGTTACTTCGCAGTACTTGCTCGACGTGCCGAAGCTCGCCACTCAGGTGTTCATCATCACAGATGCCGCGAGCTCTCTGAAACAAAGATTTCCCTACGGTAGCTAACTGTAAAGGGTGATGGTGAGAGTCACCATTTAGCAAATACCCAAATTTCAATAGAGAAGATGGTTGGAAGATACACACATACACACTTTTGTGCGGCGCGGCGCGACGCGGCGCGGTCTGCCCGAATTACACGGATTTTTTGTGCGCCGGACTTTTTGCGTGTCGTGTGCGTTACTGCATATAATTGCATAGGTTCTATTTTCACTGACTAAAAAGTGCGTCACGGATAGTCTGTCGTCTGCGCTGCGCCTAATCCGTATTAAGGGCAAGCTGTTGCTTGAAACAAATAAATAAAAACCTTCGATCTCGTAAACCACGATATTTAATACATTTTTTTTTTACATTTTTTTAATGTATTTTTGTGATGTCCCAAATAAATGAGTTTTCTTTCTTTCTTCTTTCTTTCTCTTTCTATACATACAATACATGGCTCACTTCTGAGGTGTCGGGAATATTTAAGAAACCGATCAGTTTGGTTGTTGTTGGAATTATACGGCTACAATGCGATAAGTAAATTGTGCTGTTTGGGGTACCATAAGGATCTCATTTAGGCCCTGCATTTTCCCTTCTTTTTAATAATGGCTTTTAATATAAAATATCAACATATAAAATCAACTTAGAGAATGTACACTGATGATTTGAAACTAATATATTATTATGCCAAAACGATTTTGAAGCTATCCAGTCTAATTTAATCGGGATACAGGAATGGTGTAACAAAAATGGAAGGGCAGTTAAGAGTAAAAATATTCTGATCTTTAGTAACTTTATTATAATATTATAATATTGAATAAATATATTCAGTGACGTTTTATCAATAGCAGGTAGTTATTCTAAATTTCTGAACTTCACAAACTTTATATTTCTTCCTTTTATTCACTAGAGTAGAATGATCATAGGGGAGATTTACATGTTTGCGTAAGATAACTTGTTGGATGGACAATTTACGGACAGAAAGTTTTACCAATATATATTGGACATCATCACTCATTTCAGCCGTACGACGCCCACTGCTGGGCATAGGCCTCCCCCAGGGATCAAGATTCAAGATTCAAATTTGTTTATTCAATTTAGATTGTTATTTACAACACTTGTGAACGTCATAGAAGCTACGCCATCGGTTCGCAAACCCTACAGCGGGAGGCCTTGGAGAAGAACCGGCAAGAAACTCCAAGGGTTGTTTTTTTCTCCCTGTTTTCTTTCATACAGAGTCGTCAAATTGAAAAATGACCTTAACATGGTATGACTAAGGTCAGTTTCCATCACAATTACACAATGGGTTATGATAAATACAGTTAAGTATAGGCGAACTAATGATCATAGCGGTGAACAATTTTCAATTAAGTACTTAGGAACTCTACTTAAAGCTTTAATATTAGTTAAAAACAAAAGACAATTCTACTATATACTGCAAGTTGCGCCATACATGTTTCAAATGTAATTCTTAATAAAATGAATAAAAACAAAAGAAAACACATTTTAAGACAAGCAGATAAGAGCAGACCCATTCCCACTGGCAGCACCCGTTCACGAGCATGACGCATGAACCAGCCATCGCTTCGCTCAACCATATTTTAGGGAACGTAACGACCCGCCTCACACGATCTCCACAACGATCGGTCTTGCACTGCCCGCATTCAGCTGCTTCCCGCGACGTTGACCAGGTCGTCGGTCCACCTTGTGGGGGGCCTGCCCACGGAACGTCCGGTTCGCGGTCGCCATTCGAGAACCTTTCCGCCCCAACGGCCATCGGTTCTCCGCGCTATGTGTCCCGCCCACTGCCACTTCAACTGAGCAATCATTCGAGCGATGTCGGTCGTTTTAGTTCTCCTGCGGATCTCATCATTTCTGATTCGATCGAGCAGGGAAATACCAAGCATCGCTCTCTCCATCGCCATCATCACATACATTGTTCCAATGCCAAACTATGTAGCTTGAGCAGAAGTGTTATAGAAATTAGAAGCAACGTTGGATATAACCACATACTTACACCCAGACCCGACAAAATATTGAAAAGTTGGATTTCAATATTTACCCGATCGAATTTACCGAATCGAACCCGGGACCTCTAGAGTAGAGATAGCGTCACCTTAAAAATTGGTGCGTGCGTACACCACTCGGCTACGGAGGTCGTCAAATTCGGTCTGTACACATTAATTATACACTGTGCATGGCAATAAAAAAAACAATTCTGGTAATGCCAAGGGCAAAGAAAAGAATAAATTTACGTATCCCCAGATTTGTTCAAAACAAAGTATTTTTCACACTTATGCTCTGAAATGTTAATATTATATTTGAGAAAAGAATGCAGTACGTGGCACTTTTCCGAGGTAAACATTCTAAATTTGAAAATCACTGCAGTAATGAATTTCAGTACTTACTTACTGCACTAAAATCAGTGCAGTAAGTAAGTACTGAAATTCATTACTGCAGTGATTTTCAAATTTAGAATGTTTACCTCGGAAAAGGTACTACCCAAAGATATTGGGTTACGATATTCTTTCGTTATTCCTGTGTATAAAAACAGAAAAAAGCAAAGGGACATTTGTACCATACAGCCACATTATTATTATTATTATATAAGTAATTATTATATCATAATTAGGTTAACTTTTTTTTAAATACGGTGCGCACAGAGTATATTACTTCGTATTGTACCACAAGCGTTATGTACCCTTAGCACGAACATCAATCGAAAAAACAAAATGAGATTTATCATAGACAAAATATCCTTTAGGAGTAATTTTGTATGGGAAATATGTACAGCGCCATCTACCACCCAGAAGCGGGTATTGAAGTTGCGCATTTTAGTAGCAAGTAGTAAGTATCAATAGGCTGTATGACCGTTCCACTTGGCCTCACAAACCAATATTAAAAAAACGGCGGGAATGATTTTCAGCGGTTGATTTGATATCAATACAGTTTATTTATATTGTGTAATAAATTATCAAAATGAGTTCTGCCAATGAAACATATACAGACATTGTATGTACCTACTCCACCAAATTCAAGAGCAGAAGCAAAATGAATAACAGAAAACTTACTGCCAGCAAAATCAAAAGAAAGATATAGGTACGAAAACCTACGATCTGATTTGGAAAAGTGAAAAAAGGCGCATACGTTTTCGGAATCTGTGTTGTTGGCGTATTTTAATGATACCTACATAATATTATTATGGGCGATTTATACATAAGTGTGCCCGGGAAAACAATAACATTTACATTTAATAATTGCCCGAACATATGTGATATAAATTTTAATAAATATTATTTAGTTAAACAGTTTTTTTTGTATTTCCTCGCATTTCTTGAGAAAAGCACTATACAAGCCTTGTACGGTAAGCAAATTACCTTGCCTCGAATGATTAAAGCCCTCGCCTGCGGCTCGTGCTTCAAACCATCCTCGACAATGTAATTTCTTACTTACCTGTCCTCGGCTGTAATGTACTATTGTGCACTGGAAAACACTATCAGCTAGTTTATTTGTTTATTTATTTACATATTTAGTACACACACATAAGAGTAAAACAGAAAAGAAAGAAATAGAAAAGTGTTGTACGGGGGCACGGCTTATTTCAAATAGAAATTTCTACCAGCCGGCCCGTTAAAGGAAAGTTCTTATATCTATATATATATATATATAATATTATAATTCTAGTACATGCAAATAAACATAAATGAAATAACTATAAATAAGATAAACCATATATGATAATGCTATATATACTAATACATAAAAATAAACTATATATAATAGATAGATAATATATAATATATCAGATGAGAACTGTAAATAATACAACAACAGAAGAGAGGATAGTGCTAAAGACATGAGGATAAATAATTTATTAGGGCATTTATTTTTGAATCACTAAAAACTGTGAGTGTTTAATGTCCAGTGGCTGATATTGACTTTCCTATCTTTCCAGATAAATGGTTTGTGCCTGCTATAGCCAGCATATCATCAATCGTAATAATTATAGGCACGATTTCAGTTGGTTACTTAATTGTCTACTGTCGGAAGAAGAGATCAACTTCGCCAAACCAACCACCGGTTGGCCAACGAAATGTAGATGCACAGGTGTATTACACCATATGCGACAACCACCAACCACCTGAAAACCAACGAAATACACCTGAACGGGTGAATAACACCGAATTTGAAGACCACATCTATTGTTACATCGACCCGGTGGAGTTGAGGACTTTCAATTTTACAAATCCAATTTATAACTAGCGGCAGGATCAACAATGTAATAATGAAGCTTTCATATTCCACGTGTCGTCACTCACTCCATATTGGCCAGAGACAAATAAATGGTACAGGGTGCCTACCATCAACTTTAAGACAGCGATTCAAAAATAGCGCGATGCAGAATAGGTTCCTAAAATGAATTGCTTTCTTTCGTACTCTGACCTTCTAAAAACTGGATCGCAAATGAATTGCTAAATGTTAATGACCGAACGATGTGTGTCCTTTTTCTTCTACCCGTCTCTTTCACTCGATTCTGTCATGCCCGGAGAGTGAGAGGGACGGGTATAACCTGCCGGTGACATGTTAAATCGACCGGGTTATAAGTCAAATAAGAGTTCCTGACAGCTTAGCGGCTGTGAAATGTCATTGATCGATCACTGAATCGCTGTCGTTGATATTTAAGCTGTCGTGGTACGAATAAGCGAAGCAGATCAGTTTAGGTCCTAAACAAAACCGCAATAAGAGTTGATGGTAAGCACCCAGCAGACCACAGATCAAAACCAATGATAGATCAAGACCATATCAAATGAAATGCTTTTTTATTCATATTATACAGATGCTCCTACGACAAACAGCCTATTTAATACTTATAATGAACTTGCTGTGCCCGCGACTTTGTCCGCGTGGAATAGTGACTTTCGGCAGTATATTTAATTTTTTAGGCTAAGTAATTATTTTGCAAATGAAACAACATTAAAATAATGAAATAAGCTATTTACAGTATTTTACTGTAAATTTCTTTTAACTACATTTTTATACGCGAAGTTTTTAGTTTTTCCTATTCATAATTAAAAATTCATAATTAAACAAAAAAACTTCTACCTAATGTAAAAGAATCAAAATATTATCCTCTTGGTTTGAAAGGTATTTTAACTGACTTCAAAAATTGAAAAGGAGGAGGTTATTTTTTTATAATTATGTATGTAAACCGATTACTCAAAGACGGCTGAAAAATGTGAATTTATTACGTATCTTTAGGCATAACTCCTTCGACGTGAAATCGCTTACCTTGGGCACCTTATAACAGAAGATGGTGTTAAACCCAATCCTGAAAAGATTAAAGCAGTAGAAGAATTTCCTATCCCACAAAGTCCGAAAGACATTAAATCCTTCCTCGGTTTAGTTTCTTATTACCGAAGATTTATCCTTGACCTTTCGAAACTTGCGAAACCCCTCTTCTTCTTCTTCTTTGCGTGTCAGTGGTTCCCTATATTTTGGCGGACCAGTAGTTAGCGACCGCTATTGCCAACTCATTGCCCTCTATTAGGTCGTCCATGGTGCAGGAGTTGGGGTACAATGAGCACTGAAGCAAGTGTGCCATGGTCTGAGTTGGGGCTCCGCAATCACAGTCCTCCTCTGAAGCGGGGATTTGACCCCATCGGCTCATATTTTGTCTGCAGCGGCTTACTTGGGTCCGGAGTCGGTTGAGCGAAACCCCTAACAAGTCTTCTAAAGAAAAATATTCCGTTCAGGTGGGAAAATCAACAGCAGTTAGCATTTGAAACCCTTAAAAGAAAACTTACCTCTGCTCCTTTGTTGAGCTATCTTGATTTCACACAACCGTTTATTTTGACATGCGACGCATCCAATTACGCAATAAGCGCAATCCTCTCTCAAGGAAGTATTGGGAAAGACAAACCCATTGCTTACTCCTCGCGAACCCTTAACAAACATGAATGCAACTAAAGCACTACCGAAAAGGAGTGTCTTGCTATTATTTTTGGAACTCAAACTTTCCGTCATTTCTCTATGGACGAAGGTTCACTATAGTTACCGACCATAAGCCCCTAAAATGGGTTTTTAACTGCAAAGAACCTGGCTCAAAATTAGTCCGCTGGAGACTGAAATTAGAGGAGTATGACTATTGCTAAGTTTTCTATCGATCAATCTTGGTCTATTTGTGATATGAACCTACTACCGGCGGACACATATACTTTTGTGAGTGAAGCACACGGGTGCAGGCGGTGGCTAGATCACTGTGTGGTGACTAGCGCTGCCGAGTCAACAGTGGTCGATGCAACCGTTTTATATGATACATACTGGTCGGATCATTTCCCTATTTTACTCAAATGTAATATTAAATTAATAAAACCGACAATTGTACGTCAAAATGATATCACTAATAGGGTAAAGTGGGGTGAACGAGATTTGAATCAAATAAATAAATATTATGACTTGTGTAACTCAGAACTTAGAGAAATAGATTTTGACATGGAATTTAATAATGATTGTAATGAAAAAACTTGCTCTAATGTAAGACATAGATTGTTGTTAGATAAAATGTATGACGACATTGTTAATATTTTGAGAAAAGCGGCAGATTTAAGTTATTGTGACAAAAAGAGAAAAGGAAGATATGTGTCCGGGTGGAACAGGTACGTCAGGGAGGCTCACTGTGAAGCTCGCGTTTGTTTTCAGACTTGGCTGCTGTATGGAAAACCTAACAGTGGTGATGTTTACAAAAATATGTGCAGGTCGCGAAGTATTTTTAAATATAAGCTCAAATGGTGCCAAAATAGGGAACAGCAAATACAGATGGATATAATTGCCCAGCACCATGAAAGTAAGGATTTTTCTAAATTCTGGCGTAAAACCAAAGATCGTAGTTTAAAGGCGAGCGTCCCGGTGAGCGTCGCTGGGGTACATCAGCCCAGTGAAATTGCGAACCTTTTTCAAAAGCATTTTAGTGTGAGTTCTGTGCCTTGCTCGGAGCCTCGTGGACCGGAATGGACTCGTTACTGAAGGCTGTCATCCCTCGGATCACGCTATCATTTTCACTGCCAAGGATGTGGCAGCTGCCATTAAAAATATGAGTCGTGGGAAATCACCGGGGCATGACAGTCTCAGTATTGAGCACTTGAAATATGCAGGTGTCCACCTAAATAGAGTGTTGGCTATGTTTTTCAGTCTGTGTGTTGTACATTCTTACTTGCCAAAGGAGCTTATGCATACCATTGCAGTCCCTATCGTAAAGAACAAAACGGGTGACACATCAGATCCGTCAAACTACAGGCCTATTTCCCTAGCTACAGTCATAGCAAAAGTGCTTGACAGTCTGCTTGACAAACATTTGGGTAAGCACATTAAATTAAATGACGCACAGTTCGGCTTTAGGCCTGGTTTGTCTACAGAAAGTGCTATCCTATGTCTCAAGCAGACTGTAAAGTACTATACGAGCAGAAACACCCCAATTTATGCGTGTTTTTTAGATCTCTCAAAGGCATTTGACCTTGTGTCATATAACGCTCTGTGGCTGAAGCTTAGGCGTGAGACAACTGTTCCCAATGAAATAACATCTTTATTAAAATTTTGGTACAGTCACCAGACAAACCGTGTAAAGTGGGGTGAAGCTACGTCCAAAGAATACTGTCTAGAATCTGGCGTAAGACAGGGAGGGATAAGCTCGCCTAAATTGTTCAACTTGTTTATGAACGGCCTGATTGAGGAGCTCAGCGGTACAGGCATCGGCTGTCATGTTGACGGCGTATGTATAAACAACATTAGTTATGCCGATGACATGGTGCTGCTGAGCCCATCAATCAGTGCTTTGAGGAAGCTACTGTCAATTTGTGAGCACTATGTGATGGGACATGGACTTACATACAATGTAAAGAAAAGCGAGTTACTGCTATTCAGGGCTGGCACTAAATCTTATTCAATGCCTATAATAAAACTTTGTGGTATGGCCCTGAAAGTGGTGACTAAGTTTAAGTATTTAGGACACTGGGTCACTGAGGATCTCAAGGATAATCTAGATGTTGAGAGAGAACGTAGGTCTCTGGCAGTTCGTTGAAATATGTTGGCCCGCAGGTTCGCAAACTGTACAAAAGCCGTAAAGGTTACACTTTTCACAGCATACTGCCAGTCCCTTTATACATGCAGCCTGTGGGTCGACTACACGCAGCGGGCATTCAGCGACCTGCGTGTGCAATACAACGACGCCTTCAGGGTGTTAATGAGACTCCCGCGTCGCTGTAGTGCATCTGGTATGTTTGCGGAGGCGCGGGTCGATGGCTTTCCTACCATCATTCGAAAGCGCTGTGCATCCCTTTTAAACCGGGTAAGAAGAAGCGATAATGCGATCTTGAAGGCGTTGTTGGTGGAGCGCTGGGACTCTGTTTTCCTGAGCCTATGGGCCAAACGGCATGTTAGCATAGCGAAATTTAATGTTTGATTCAATATTATTATTCCAATTATTTGAAATTGTTATTATAAATTACTAACATAGTTTTAAGTTAAATTGTTACTAACACTATGGACATCGTTTCCGAAATAAATGCATTTATTATTATTTATTATGACTATTATAGTCATACTCCTCTAATTTCAGATTACTGAATACAAAAAGGGAAAATGTAATAGTAATGCAGACGTATTATCCCGGTACCCTGTAAATTTTGCAAAACATCCAATAACAGAAAGAATACTTACCAATGAAACAGCTCCTCAAGAATCTCGTGTACATGACGACTCCGAGAAGCCAACACCCGTAAATGATAATCCAGTCCAATTGAATCTTGAAAGTTCTGGGCAACCTGAAATACTTAACTTACCTGATTTCCTAAACTTACCTGAAGGTTTCGATATTCCCGATAACCTTGAGTTTCCTGAAAATCTTGAATTACCTGAAAGTCCCGAACTTCTTAAAAACCCTGATCCTCTTGCAATCCTTGATCCTCCTGAAAATAGTGATCTTCTGCAAGATTTTGATCTTCATACTCCACCTCCACCGCAATCCCAAATCACCAGCGATGACACGTACTCCAAATGCCCGAAAGCAAGATAACGATAAATTATTTCATTCAAACACAACAATCCTAGAACATAATGAAAGCTTATTAAAATTTTACCATTGTCGTACCTACCTCAATCGACCTTGACGAGTCGAATCATTACGAATCAGAAATTCTTGGTAACCTTTCAGACTCCGAAGAAATTCTTTCCAAGGAAAGAACTTTACATTCTTTCATATCATTTCAGAACAACAACAAAACCTATTTGGCGCAGGGGTAGGCTACCTACCTTCTGCGCCAGTGGTCTCGGGTTCGATTCCCGAACAAGACAAATATTTGTGTGCATGAACATGTCTATTTGTCTTGGTCTGGGTGTTAACTATGTATATTAAGTATGTATTTACAAACAAAAAGTATTTAAGTATATATTTATCCGTTATCAAGTTTTCCATGATACAGTTTCTTAATGAAATTAACATGGGCTTAGATAATTGGTGTGAATGTAAGAAGTTATTTTTTTGTTTATTTATTTATTTTATTATTTGTTGTTTGTTAAGGTACATCATTTCGACAAAACTAGTTATAAAGATATATTCCATTCCTTAAAACGTCTAAACTCTGAACTAATACCCTTGTCCATCGATGAAGTTGCTTTAACTGACTTCCGTAATCTATTTGATTCCCTTAACTATATAAAAATATTTAACATACTTTCATGTCTTTCATGATACACAAATCGATATCAATTTATTTAAAAATACTATAATTTATCCAACGTTAACAGAAATTAGTAAAATTTTAAAAGAAAACCGTGACATACCAATCGCAGGTCATCTTGGTGCCAACCGAATGTTAAACAAAATACAGGAACGATATTACTAGCGAAATATGCGTAGTGATGTTGAGAGCTACGTCCGCAAATGCGATCTCTGCCAAACAAATAAGGCTTTGCGTCAAAACAAAAACAACTACCTCGACTCAACCTTTTGAGCGTGTCGCGCTAGACATCCTAGGACCCCTTCCAGAAGCTGGAGGCGCTAAACTCAGATATATACTTACCTTGCAAGATGACTTAACCAAATATTCAGCAGCTTATCCTATTTCCAATGCAACGGCTGAAGAGACCTCCGAATGTCTCATTCATTTCATATCCCAATTTGGTATCCCAAAGTCCATATTAACAGACCAAGGCACAAACTTCACTGCTGAACTTTTCAAACAAACCTGTAACTTCCTCAAAATTAAACAACTTTGGTCCACACCTTATCATCCCCAAACTCAAGGTGCGCTTGAAAGAAGCCACTCGACTCTAAAAGAATATTTAAAATCCTTCGTAGACGAAAACCAAAACAATTGGCCAAGATAATGTATACAGGATGACAGCGAAACTCGACCTATTCCTTGAAAGGGGTTATACTAGAGGTCATTAGCAACAAGTTAAGTCCAGTGAACTAGGGGTCAAAACTGAATGGTTACCGAGTTGTGACGGTTCTTTGAATTTTTAGAAATTTTCTGAATTGTTACCAAAAAACATAAATTGTGATAAAACTACTCCACTTTAAACATAAAATTAGTACTTTTCTGAAAGCTGAATAATTCGGGATTATTTTAAAAAATACCGCATGCACATTATTTCAAATATACTGAAAACAGATATGGTTTTACTACTTTACTGTCTACTTTTTGAGCCAAATTCAATTTACAAATCGTAATAAAATGTCTGACCTACAGCTCTCTTTTGCTGATTTTTTTAAAGACAGTTGGGAAAGCTAATGACTTTTGTACCTTTTTGTAAAGCTTATGAAACAAGTATGTTATTTTACTTATTTGTACGCTAACTTCTATACAGTTTTTTTGCAATAATTTACAGCGAAGTTGGAGAAAAATACATAAAACAAAAGTTATTTTTACTAAAGACCTTTTATTTCTCAGATTATGTAATTTTTGGCCAAGCGCTAGTTTTAACAATGATCCCAAATTATTCAGCTTTCAGAAAAGTACCAATCCTACTAATATTATAAATGTGAAAGTTTGGATGTTTGGATGTTTGGATGTTTAGATGTTTGGATGTTTGTTACTCAATCACGCCAAAACGGCTGAACGGATTTGGCTGAAATTTGGGACATATATACTTTGTAGTCTGGAGAGGAACATAGGCTACCTTATATCCCGGAAAAGTATCACATACCCGCGGGATAACGTTGTGTAGTTCACGCGGGCGAAGCCGCGGGCGGAAAGCTAGTTTAATGTATAAAGTAGAGTAGTTTTATCACAATTTATGTTTTTTGGTAACATTTCGGAAAATTTCTAAAAAATCAAAGAACCGTCACAACTCGGTAACCATCCAATACTCAATACTCAATACTCAATCATTTTATTGCATACCACAATGTAAATTAAGATGGTGAACATAAAAAAAAGATCATTATGGACCCTGGCGGGCACGCAATAGGGTGTTAGAAGAGAGGAGGCGTTTCATTGAAAGTAAAGTTAACATACAAATAAGAATAAATAATAATATAAAAAAAAAAAAAAAAAAAAAACAATAATAATAAAATAATTGTAGTAAAAGTAAATTTGGTTGGGAGATTAAAATTAAATTATGTTACATTTTAATTAATAATGTCATGGGTGTATTCATTTAAACTGTAATTAATAAATTATCTTTTGTTTTAAATATTAATGATGTCATTGAAGTATTCATTTAAATTGTAATAGCATTTATTTATTAGGAATTTTTTTAATTGATTAGTAAACAAAGAAAATTTATTTTCATTAATTATTGAGGGAGGTAATTTATTATATATTTTAATAGATGAATGTAATGTACTATTAGATGTTAGTTTTAATCTGGAACTTGGCAACATTAATTTATTTTTGTATCGTGATGGATATTTAGATGGAATATCTTGTCGTTTTGTGTAAAATTCCCTATGCTTGCGTATAAATTTGCAAGCTTCGTAAATATACAAACACGGCAGGGGTAGTATTGAATATTTTTTAAAATACGGTTTGCAGCTTTCAGTTTCTTCGATGTTGGCTATAATGCGGATTAATTTCTTTTGCATGGTGAGTAGCACCGCCGCGTCCGTACTGTTGCCCCACAGCACCACTCCGTAACTCCAGTTTTGACCCCTGGTTCACTACTCTTAATTTGTTGCTAATGACCTCTAGTTTAACCATTTCAAGGAATAGGTCGAGTTTTACTGTCATCCTGTATACAGCAATGTTAACTTATAATTATAATACTACAGTGCATTGTACAACGAACTATACTCCATACGAATTGGTTTTCGGTTAGAAACCGTTCATTCCAAGTTCAAATTATGAAACGTATCTAGAACCTACCTAGTTATATTATAATTATGTTAGTATTTACAATCTTAGCGTTATTTCATTACTTAGTTTGTTACTTCCTTACTTTTCCCTATATGTAGGTATATCCGTCACGTTTCAGATTAGCTGCAACAGTGCTGCAGGTTGTATCGTCAGATATAGTGCAACAGATAACAACATAACAATGACTTCATTCACGTATTAACTCCAATAGATATTTCGTATATCCAACCACATATCGAAAATATTCAATCTGTTATCGGAACTGCTAGGTTCCTTTGTCAACAAAATGAGGCAATCGCGGTTCTTGAATGTCATAATATAATTCAACCACTGGTTACTAGGTTGAACGATATTATTCGAGACTACAGCGCTATATCACATCTGATACCTATTAGAGATAAGAGATCAGCTTGGTTTGTTGGTATAGGTTCACTTTTTAAAACAGTTATTGGTACAATGGATGAAGAAGATGCTATTATTGTATAATAACGCAATTCAAACTTTAAATAGTCGCAGTAAGAAAATGGCGTCTCTGTTAAAAGACAACATCTTTATGACTACTACTTCTATTAAAAAATACGACGAAACTCTCCATACTGTTAGTACTAACGAAGCTCGTTTGAATAGCGCTATTGATAATCTAACTATTAGTTTTAAAAATGTAACCGTAATATCAAATAAGCTTATTGTAGAATCTAAGATGAATGAAATTTATAATGTACTTATCTCTCCGTTACTTACCTTATCCTTTAGAATAGATGATATCATAAATGCCATGATGTTTGCTAAAAGCCATTCTATACATCCCTTTATCTTAACTTCGAAACAATTGTACACTGAATTAGTTAATAATGTAAAGAATTTACCTAAATATAAAGAATTGCCATTAAATCTAAATATTGATAATATCCACAATCTTATTGATTTGTCTAAATTGATGTGTTACTTTACATCGAACAAAATCGTGTTTGTTATTAAAATTCCACTAGTTCACAGTATGGAATATAACCTTTATAAATCTATACCTTTACCGATTCCACACGACATTGTAAGCTCGAATTAATTTTGCCATGATAATTCCCTTTTGTAATTATGTAGCTATAAGTAGAGATAAGTTAACATATATTTGTTTTAATAATATCATAGATTGTTCGAAATCCATAAACCTAGTTTATATTTGTAATAATCTTAGTATCCGCTCTATTTCCAATCCAACTTGTGAAACAGATATATTGTTAAAAATAAATAATAAATTACCGCAATAATGTGAAACGAAAGTTATATTTGGAGAAATTGACATCTGGCAAGAATTGAAAGGCAATAAATGGATATTCGTTGAATCCGAATCTTCTAAACTCACCGTTGAGTGCATTTCTAGTACATCAGAATTTAAGTTATTAGGTACAGGTGTACTGAACCTTGAACCTGGTTGTACTGCCTATTGCAAAAATACAGAATTGGTTGCTAAATCGTAAATGAATTTTACTATTCAACTACCAACTTCAGATTTCAACCTAATAAATGAATCGTATTGTAATTTACAGAAATTCAATGAATACCGTCCAAAATCAGTTCCCTTGAAATTAAATAACATTAATTTAGAAAAACTTCCAAGTGTTATAAATGACCGTCAATTCCTGTCAGACGTGAATAAAATCATAAATGAACCTACTCCATTACTAAAATACAGCTCACATTATCCAATCCTTACATATTGTATTGTTATAATTATATTAGTTATCATTGTGTTATTGTTAAGAAAGAAAATATTCAAATTTGGTAAACGTCTAAAAACAAATTCTAATATAACGAATAACAGGGAGCAAAACCAACCTACTGGTAGGTACTCTAAAACTAGAAGAGTTACCTATTCCTAAATTAAGAACTGCATGCTGAAAACTTCACAAAATGTATAAGTTTTCTCTTAAAGGGGGGGATTTTACATCCCTGTATTATGGGGATATATATGGGGATTATGCTGAGGTCCGCATATCCTACACGCGCTTAGCATTTGTCCCGTGGGATGGCAGTCAGTTCGGATCGAGACGCCACTCGACAGACACGTCGCGTCGTTTTGTCAAAGAGACTTTTACCAAATTTAATTAAATAATAATATTCTTAGAAAAATGAAAAATTAAGTATTTAAAAAAACTAAAAACTAACTAACGTAACTTAACTAACTAATAATATTCTTGTACTCCATTTTCCAGTTATTAAATATTTCAATTTTTTTTAAAAGACTTTTCCATTCCTCGATACAACAGTGCGTACACCACTCGGCCACAGAGGTCATCAAATTCGTTCTGTACAGTACACATTAATTATACACAGTATATGGCAATAAAAAAAATCTATTCTGGTAGTGCCAAGGGCAAAGAAAAGAATAAATTTACGTATCCCCAGATTTGTTCAAAACAAAGTATTTTGTGCACTGGAAAATACCTACTATCAGCTAGTTTATTATTGCATTTATTTTTGAATCACTAAAAACGGCTGACATTGACTTTCCTATCTTTCCTGGGTGCGTACCATCAACTTTAAGACAGCGATTCAAAAATAGCGCGATGCAGAATAGGTTCCTAAAATGAATTGCTTTGTTTCGTACAATGACCTTCTAAAAACTGGATCGCAAATGAATTGCTAAATGTGAATGACCGAACGATTTGTGTCCTTATTTCTTCTACCCCTCTCTTTCACTCGATTCTGTCATGCCCGGAGAGTGAAAGGGACGGGTATAACCTGCAGGTGCCATGTAAGCTTGGCCGAGTTATAAGTCAAATAAGAATTCTTGACAGCTTAGCGGCTGTGAAATGTCATTGAATGATCACTAAATCGCTGCCATTGATATTAAGCAGTCGTGGTACGAATAAGCGAAGCAGTACCCCTAGTGTAAGTTTTTATGTCAAAAAACGCAAACTATCGTGAGTGCGTATTTATGTCAATTTGTATGAAAACTGTATCAGCGCCTCTAGCGGCGAGTAGCGCGCTTATGCAGTTTTCATACAAATTGACATAAATACGTACTCGAAATAGTTTGCGTTTGCTTGACATAAAAACTTACACTCGGGGTACTGATCAATTTAGGTCCTAAACAAAACCGCAATAAGAGTTGATGGTAGGCACCCAGATAAATGGTTTGTGCCTGCTATAGCCAGCGTATCTATTGTCTATATATCAGCGTATCTATCTATGTCACAACACAACCAAAATATGCAGATTGGAAAGTATTAACGATTGTAAATGCAGCCGAGACCAACGGCTTCATGATCTTTCCGAATCTCGGAGGTATTGAGATTAGGATTACGATTAAACGGCCGGAAGCACTAGATAAATAACTGTAAAATAACATATATTTTATCCAACTTTTATATACTTAAGTACTTGTGATTTGCGAGTAATCCACAATTTAATATACCCGGTTCCTGCTCGAAATACCGGTATTTTTCGCTCGCTGATTTCGGTCGCCCCGCCCACTGACTCTACAAACAAATAACGACCCAACTAGCAAAATCAGTTCTTATAGCTATCTTCAAGACTACTTCTAACCTCTCTTATAAGAAACTTGTAGTATGCTACAAACCTGGATTTGGGCGCAGTTACAGGAGCTATTATTTCTGTAATTATCTTATAACCAGCTTAAAGAATGTCACTAAGCCCTATAGCATACTTGAGAAAGCGTTCGCGAAAAGCAATTGCTTCTATTATAATCTAAGACTAAACAATTACAAGCACTAACGCTCTTATTATTATATTACACAAGTATCTTACTAATGCAATCTAGTTTATAGTGTAATTAGCTAATGTATTTAGAAGTAAATTTTATAAGTTAATATTGTTCCTTGTTATTTTGTGATTAAAGTTAAATTGTATACGTAAACACACTTGCTTTTATTATAGAAATAACAATACATTGTAGTAAGTATTTGTAATTAAGTACCTATGTGAATGGGAGGATGGGGAATTAATTTTTACTGTAAATATGTACAGTAATTTGGTTAGTTTCACCAATGCCCCTCGAAAATAAGCACATAGTACAATGTTGTAAAAATTTTATTTAATCAAATCCTTATATATATCCGCCATGTTTTAAAATTGCACTGCATTAAGTACTTTGTAGAACCATTATAGGTAAATTAGTGCTTGTAGTAGTTTTGGTCCAGATAACTCTTCTCCATTTTGAAACAAATTAGGGTTCCCTGAAATCTATTTACACTAATGTTTTTATTCACTTTTTTAGGACTCATTTATTAGAGAATTCATTCATTCATTTGAAATGGTGTTCTTCTTTCCAATGTTGAACTTCTTCATCTTCTGAGTGGTGAGATGAAGAAGAAAAAATATTGCTAATAGAATAATATGCAGAACCCTCTGTCAGTTCACCTGAATTCGCACTGGAAGAGCTTTGCTTGCTTTCTGATCTTGTCGGATTTATTCTCCGAATGGTCACCTATTCACTAAGTCATCATACGTTTTTGTCACTTTTCTTTTGTAACCACTGCTCCTTTTGAATCGTTTCCAATAACTTATATTTAAACTTATTTCTTCAAGAGGATGGAGAAATCTACAAAATGGCAGATGTTTACTAGTTAAGTGCTTGATCTAGTGGTTCATTAGCTTTTTTGATCTCATAACGTTCTTATTAAGTATTATAAGATTTAAAAAAGTCTCAAACAAAACTATTGCAGTTCAAACTTATAGTAATCTCAGAGAAGTGTGTTATAAATCTTGTTCTACTTACAACATGCTACTATTAGATCAAAATATTATTCAGGACTATATAGTCTTACCAAAAACAATTATAAGAGACTTATTCTTTAAAGTGTCCTATAAGATACTCTTGCAGCTAACTACAAGACTGAGATATAAAAGCAAAAGTTCTTAAGAATATCTATGCTTGTGGAATGCTATTACTAGTAAAAGTGTCCTATAAATATTTTAAACTTTAGTCTTGTAGCAAGCTATAAGATAGATATATAAAAACTAATGCCCTTGAGTATATTACGACTTGTCAAATGATATTATAAGTAAAAGGGTCTACAACAAAACCTTTACAAGAACGTTATTAGTAGAGGCAGACTTATAATCAATCCTTATAGGATTACTTTGCTTGTTGGGGAAAGACGAGTTCGATCTAACTAAACAGAAGTCACGTGATTCATGTCCCACTGACCTATATTTATAGCTGGGATTTAAGCAAATTATGAATTTGATTTGAAAAAAAATATTGCTTTGTCTACTTTAAGACAATTAGGTTTGATAATAAGAATTTTAAGAATAGGATTATCTGATTTAACTTTTTTTCATTTATTAACACATGCTATATTTAAAGCTCTATTATTTATCCATCGAATCGAATTTATTGACACAATAGAATCGAATGCATAATGTCAAAACACTCGATCGCAACAAGCTACTCTTTTGTAATCGAAGGTGTGATTTTTGACCTTAAATCCATAAACATAAAACGGCTGGTTTCAATTTCATTTAGTTTGGTATTCGACCATTTTCCAGAGCACTAGAATGGTGATTTTCGATCTTGTTTCGATTTTGATCTCAACTCGAATCCGTCAGAATAGCCTGCTGGCACAGAATAAATAATAGCACAAGTAGTACAGAAGTTTCACTCCGCTAAACCATTTAGTTAATGGTCTCTAACTCTAACGCAATAAAGTGGAATTCAGCTTGTACGGCGCTAATTACGAACGGCCAGACGTTGTTAAGGCGATACTCGGAAAAAATATGCTAAAGCGAGATAGCAATGAGAAAACGACGCGCGCGGGAGCGAGACCGATTTTGGCGATTACGCAAAAAAAACACAAAATCACTTCGTATTCAAAAACTATAGCGATTTTAAAAAAATGCTTCTATACGATCCTAAATATTATTGGTGTCCACTAATTAAACCAATTTTCAATAGTATATATAACCCCATTTAAGAATAATCTTGATATTTCTTATTTTTAGAGGTATTTTCGAAAATAAAAAGTGTCGAGCCAAAATCATAAAATCGTGTTTCTGAAACTATACGATTCTAGATAAAGGTATGAAGAAATATATATCTTATTACCAGAATTGTAACAACTGTAACCGTCCTATAGTTTTAAATCAAAAAGTCCATACTTTTTCCGAGTAGCGCCTTAATAAGCGGTATTTGGTGAACCGTTCCCAAGTCCTCCTTCTCCTTGCGTTCGCGTTCGCATAGCCGTAAATGTTTGCCTTCTCACTTACTCGCGCTAACATCGTGGCGACGGCTCATCAGCAGTCTCTCTCGAAATGTACTGGTACTGCCACAGGAGGCCCCTTGCCACTTCGCAGGATACTTTAAGGCGATACTCGGAAAAATTATGCTAAAGCGAGATAGCAATGAGAAAACGACGCGCGCGGGAGCGAGACCGATTTTGCAGATTTCGCAAAAAAACAAAATCACTTCGTATTAAAAAACTATAGCGATTTTAAAAAAATGCTTCTACACGATCCTAAATAATATTGGTGTCCACTAATTAAACCAATTTTCAATAGTATATGTAACCCCATTTAAGAATAATCTTGATATTTCGTATTTTTAGAGGTATTTTCAAAAAGAAAAAGTGTCGAGGCAAAATCATAAAATCGTGTTTTTGAAACTATACGATTCTAGATAAAAGTATAAAGAAATATATATCTTATTACCAGATTTATAACAACTCTAACCGTCCTATAGTTTTATATCAAAAAGTCCATACTTTTTCCGAGTAGCGTCTTAAGTGCGATTAGGAGAATGGGCCTTGACCCACCACGTGGGCCCAGTGAGGATTGGTGATTATTAAATATCATTATCTGCAAATGCAGCCGGGACCAAGGGCCTAACGTGCCTTCCGAAGCACGGAGGAATTCTGGATGAAAAGCCTGCCCAGGATGTTCCTCTACAACTTTTCCACGAATAGACCTTTAGTTGTATTTTTTCAGTAATTTATGACAGCTGATGGTGAAAGGTTAAGGTGCTGATCTGAGTGTTCTAATTTAGATATAGGCTACACTATTAAACGTTGCGCTACGCTTGCTCATTATGCAGTTTCTTAAGGTAGATTTCTTACACTAAAATTGAAAAATAAAATATATATTTTTTAATAAAACCGCCGTCAAAACAAAACTCACTTCGAAAAAACACCTAAGTAAACATGAAAAATAAACTGAATCATTCCATTCAAAGGACGAAAGTGCGGGACTTTATCTATAGTCTTGGAACATTACATTTTATGTATTAAAATATACTTAAACTCACTAGAGTTCTTAAGTTATTGAAAATTGTTTACTACTATGATCATAAGTTCACACACCCAAATTGATTTATCATAATTTGTTGTGTAACTGTGATGGAAACTGATCCTAAGTATTATACTATTTTTTAAGGACATTTTTCAATTTGACGACTCTGTGTGAAACAAAACAGAGAGAAACAAATAACCTTGAAGAGTTTCTTGCAGGTTCTTCTCCAAGGTTTCCTGTCGTAGGGTTTGCGAATGTTATGCCCGAATACTCGTACGCTATCTTTGGGAGCATGAAGATAAACTTAATACTGACAGTATTAAGTCGAGCTTCATGTTTGGGAGCGTCTCACATATCGCCCTGTCACTTTAAATGTCAAACGTATGAAAGAGATGCCATGATGTTTGAGACGCTCCCAAAGATGATTTGCGTACGAGAATTCGGGCGTTAGTTAGTTAGTTATTGGGGGACAAATCTTGCAAGCTTAATTTGACCCGCTTCCCAGTGTCCGATGGAGCTGAAATTTTGTATACAGATTTAGTTTGTATACAATATTTAAGTACAGTCGGCAAAAAAGCTTATCATGAAAATGAAATTTTTACTAAATAAAACTAGCCTAGACTAAATAAAAGTTATTCATTTTAATTTTCAGCCAATGTGTTGTTTCACAAATGAATTCGCAGACTTCAGAATTTTATCCTTATACTTGTACTTACCAGTAAAACCCAACTTACTTCCTCATAGTTTCAGTATGCAATAATAGTTGTTGCGGATTGTTACATATTGTTTTAATAAAACCAGTGTTTAAAATGAATGCTTTTGTCGTAAATTTTTGTATATTTCTTACTCTAAGTACCATAGCTAGTGCATTTGGACAAACTTTCGGTACGTATGGAAAATCTATATATATAAAATCGAGGGGACATAACTCACTCATCACGAAATCTCGAAAACTACTGGACCAACGAAGATGTAATTTGGCAGGAAGGTAGATTATGCCTAGGAGACGTCCGCTAAGAACGGATTTTAGGAAACTCCCCCCCTAAAGGGGTAAAATGGGGGGGTTAAGGTTATATGAAACTTCCTCATTTATGGATTTAGAAGCATGAAAATTGGTACGTTGGATATTGGTTACGACCGAAAATGATCTGAGCAAGCAAAGTAAAAAAAAACTCCCCCTTAATAGGGTAAAATGAGGAGATAAAGTTTATATGGAACTTCTTCATTTCTGAACTTAGAAGTATGAAAATTAGTATGTTGAATACTGATCACAATTGAAAATTATCTGCGTAAGCGAAGTTAAAAAAATCTCTCCGATAATGGGGTAAAACGGACGGATTATGCTAATATGGAACTTCCTCATTTCAAAACTTAGAAGTATGAAAATTGGTATGTTGGTTACTGGTCACGATTGAAAATTATCTGCGTATGCGAAGTTATAAAAAAACCCTTAGTAGGGTAGAAAGGGGGGATTAAGGCTTATATAAAAACTTCCTCATTTCTGGACTTAGGAGTATGGAAATTGGTATGAAGGATACTAGGTCATGATTAAAAATGATCTGCGTAGGCAAAATAAAAAAAACCCTAATAGGGTAGAAAGGGGGGGCTAATGTTTATATAGGGTGGGTGGGGAGGTATTAAAGATACGGAGTTTGGATGTTTATGGCTCAACCACAACTAAACGGCTAAATCGATCGGGATAATTGAACTCTGGCCGGGAAAATTACATACGGTTTTTTTAACTCGGTAAAATTACAGTTCCCGTGGGATACAGTTTTTTTTTGTTCACTTTATATAATGAAGCATGGGTCCCATGACAGCTCATTTTCGTGCAAAGCAAAAAATTCTTTATGCATTGGAATAAAACTCAAGAAAATCAGTATTACACATTTTTTAGCAATGTATTGACTAGATTTTTTGCATTTTGGTAGTTCAAGAGTTCCTACTCTAACTCTAACTCTACTCTAACTCTACTTCCTAATGTCCGAATATTATTCATACGATAGTAGCTCCTGTTTGTCTAGGTATCGTTACCTTCTTATGCCTAAACCACGGGTAGCGTGCTCGGCATACGATTGATGAGGTCATGTGACTTTTGCAATGGTGTATCATGGGATTGCTGTTAAAAATATATCGTGCTTCGGAAGACACAATAAGCCGATGCTTATCAGCCAGTATTGGTTAGTTCACCATAACTTCAATGGGCCCGTGTGGAAGGTCATGGCCCATTCTCCTTATCCATGTATATGAAGGCCTGTGCCCCAGCAGCGGGGACATTAAAATAGATTGATGATGGTACTGATGAGACCTTAGAGAACGCCTATCTACCTATATACTTTTTGACACAAAATTTTGCGATGTAGTACTCGCGGACGTAGCCGCGACCGGCCAATCATATTCCTATTTCTACTATCCCCTCTATTATTATAAATGCAAAATTGTATATGCTCACGTCAAAACGGCTGAACCAATTTTGATGAAATTTGGAATGGAGATAGTTTGAGACAGTGCTTCCGGGTGCTCCTACTAATTACTCCTTCTGATAGGAGCACTGGGACACCCATGTCCTGATGCTAGGAAGGACATAGGCAAATTGTAACCGCGGGAATAAGGCTCATTCCCAAGGTAAAATAAGTTTTAGCTCGGGCAAAGCTGTAGAATATAATTGGTATTTAAGGCGATAGTTTGAGTTCATGGGAAGGATGATATTTAGATGAGAGACAGTTTAAGGCCCTGGAAAGGATATATTTTACTTTTTACCGCGGGAAATCTCATTGTATGGAAAAATCACTTTAAGCGCAGGCTAATTTGGGGACAGAAATTGGTATTTAAGTAAATAATTTGAGACCCAGGCAAGGATTATAATAAGCTACATACTTTTTACCACAGGATGGTATCATATTCCCACGGGAAAATCAATAAGTAAGTAGGTATTATTTGTTTTTCTGTCTTTCACGTCCAAAACGGAGTAACGGATGAATGTGATTTTTGGTACGGGAGTAGATTGGGAGCTGGAGAATGACATAGTTTATCCCGGAAAATATTACATTCCGTCAGGATAATGTCGTGTAGTACACGCTGGCGAAGCCGCGGGCGGAAAGCTAGTATTCTAATAATTTGTATCTTTATATCCTATCTATTTTATTATTATTAAACTAATTTGTTGCCGTGGAGCCATTTCTAGTGGCTCTATTTTTCTTTCTAAAATTATAATAATATAATAATTATTTCTAGACTGTGTACAATGCAGCATGGGTTCTTTGACAACTCATTCATGTAAAACTAAAGGTTTTTAATAGTATTGGAATAAAACTGAAGAAAAACAGCATTAGACATTTTTTATTGTAGATTATGCTAGAAAATTTGAGCCCATTCCTTATACAGAATCAACATTTTGCTTTGCACGTAAATAAGCTGTGATAGGACCCATGCCATAATTTCGTTAAGCTAGGTCACGTGATATTTCAATCGCTAATCTCAATCCCATACTGTCTTTCTGTGGCGCTAACGAGAAATGTTGATATCCTATAACTTCGAAAATATTCAAGATAATTCAAAATAAAAACTTGTTTTGTGTAGCTTACATTTCGAAAACATTTAAATAAATGAAAATATATCAGTAAAAAACCCTAAGAAAGGACAAACACAACGTGTTCCCAATGGGGATAGACGGGTATTAACGTACCTACTGAAAACGCAGCCGGTACCAACGGCTTCCTACGCCTTCCAAAACATGGAAAAGTTCAATTATTGGTCTCCTTGGGGGAGGCCTATGCCCAGCAGTGGGCATCGTACGGCTGAAATGATGAATCCCGTGACCGACCATCGCGACAGTTGCTTAACATCAACGATCGCAGTCGAGCGCGCTACCACTACGAAACGTGCTTCTTAAGAAGTACCAGGGCAGTAAGACGTGTGCGCCGCGCCGCGCCGATGACCGCCGCCGCCGATCAGGGTGCCTACCATCAACTCTTATTGCGGTTTTGTTTAGGACCTAAACTGATCTGCTTCGCTTATTCGTACCACGACAGCTTAATATCAATGACAGCGATTCAGTGATCATTCAATGACATTTCACAGCCGCTAAGCTGTCAGTATCTCTTATTTGACATATAACTCTGCCAAGCTGGCATGACACCTGCAGGTTATACCCTTCCCTCTCACTCTCCGGGCATGGCAGAATCGAGTGAAAGAGACGGGTAGAAGAAATATGGACACAAATCGTTCGGCCATTCACATTTAGCAATTCATTTGCGATCCAGTTTTTAGAAGGTCATAGTACGAAAGAAAGCAATTCATTTTAGGAACCTATTCTGCATCGCCCTATTTTTTAATCGCTGTCTTAAAGTTGATGGTAGGCGCCCAGTACTCGACGCCGCTGACCGGTTAGAAAAATCGGCGTAAACGGCGCGAATGGCAAGAGATATTCGACCGCTGCTCGGTGCTTAGCAAACCAGTGCCTCCTGCCCGGTTCGCCATCTCTCTCCTTAGCGCACGTGTTCATTTCATTCCGTATTGAGTTAGTGTCAAGATGTCGTCAGAAAATAATGAACTGCGATTTGCCGATAATGTAACTAGTTCTTATGGCTGTGACCTTGGAAGGCCTGAACTCAAAGCTCGATGATCTCAGTAATGCTTCCCAAAGAGTGGGTCTTAGGATGTACATGGATAAGACGAAAATTATGTCTAATGCCCATTTTGCACCCCCTCCAGTTAATATTGAGAACATTTCCCTCGAAGTTGTTGACCACTATGCTTAGCTGGGATAGACAGTCCAGCTAGGTAAGTCCAACTTTGAGAAAGAGATCTCTCGTCGAATCCAGGTGGAATGGGCAGCGTTCGGGAAGCTTCGGCATATATTCGCGTCCAAAATTCCTCAATGTCTGAAGACTAAGGTCTTTAAACAGGTGTGTGTTTGCCAGTTATGACATATGGAAGTGAGACGTGGTCTTTTACTATGGGTCTTATAAGAAGGCTCAAGGTCACACAGCAAGCAATGGAGAGAGTGATGCTTGGTAATGGTATTTCCCTGCACGATCGAATCAGGAATGATGAGATCCCCAGAACTAAAACAACCGACATCGCTCGAAGGATTGCTCAGCTGAAGTGGCATTGGGAGGGACACATAGCGCGGAGAACCGTTGCCGGTGAGTACCGGATAGCAGTTGGGGCGGAAAGGTTCACGAATGGCGACCGCGTACCGAACGAAGACGTTCCGTGGGCAGGCCCCCTACACTACAAGATGGACCGACGATCTAGTAAAGGTCCCGGGAAGCCGCTGGATGCGGGCCAAGCATGACCGATCGTTGTGGAGATCCTTGGGGGAGGCCTATGCCCAGCAGTGGGTGGCTGATGATGATAATGATGATGATTTGATTGTCATTTTCGTAGCTTTTATAAATTTTTATTACATGAAGCGATTATCTAATTTCTTAAACCATGTTCTATTGAGTTATTCAGCCCCCTGATTCACGAACCGTCGGAAACGGAATTGGATTCGAATTCTGTGCTTTGTCTTTGTCTATTCTTTACTGAGTGACAGGACAGGGCATACATTCCGCAGTCGGGAGCGTTTCCGACGGTTCGTGAATAAGGGGGCAGACTGCCATTAATGACGCCGATTACGCCGCCATTTACGCCGCCGCCGACCAATTTTTACTTCCACGCCGCCGCCGAAGATTTCGGCATCGGCGAACATGACTAGGGAGTATAGACTACGTAGAGGTCACTAACAAACTTTCCATAACCACTCATAAGGCTCATAAGGAAAGTCTGTGCCACAGTACCCAGGACAAAGTAGGAAGGCTAGTTGAACCATTGGTCCATTGGTTAATACCCAACAATCCGCATTGGGCCCGCGTAGTGGGTCTTAGCCCATTCTCCTTATCCATCCATTAGGAAGGTCTGAGCCCCAGCAGTGGTACATTAAATGGCTGAAGATCAATGATTTAATGCTCAAGTCAACTACCAGGGCAGCATTGACTACGTATTCACTAACAAACTTCCCATATTCGCTATGAAAGGTCTGTGCCAAAGTAGTCGGGACAATGATGGCTAATGATGTCTTATATTAAAAATTTTACTTTTTTGCATTTACAATGCAATTTTTATATTTTAATATCGACCCGTCTCACAACCAGCTCCGATGGAACTGGAATGTCCGGGCGACTGCTCTAACCACTGAGCTACGGCGTTGGTGTTCAGCGGTTAGCGCAGTCACCCGGACAGCGAAAGGTCGTGGGTTCGAGTCCCATCGGAGCTGGTTGTGAGACGGGTCGATTTTTTCTAAATAAGTAGGTACTTCAGTTTAAATTTTTCGATGTCTTATATTTCAGATATCGACGCGTCCTACGCTTTATTCAATGGAACAGTCCCCTTGAATGACCCATTAATGTTCACACCATTCATGTGCAATGACACCATCGAGGTTGCTTTAAATCAAGTCATTTACTTCAGGTTTAAAAGCAAAACTTACATTAAAGATGCCGGGTAAGTTTTCAACATAATATGTAACGGGTGTCCCAAAAGTAGGTATAGGATGATTTGTCTCAATAAAACGCGAATGGATTGGATTTTCTTCGCATATTTATTTTATTTTAAAGAAGAGACTTGTACAATTTTATCGGAATAGAATATCTGCTAAATGGCCGCCACGGGCATTTTTGCTGTGTGCAAGTTTTTCATGACACTTTCACACATTTCACTGCTAATTTCACACATTTCGCTACTTATTTCACCAATAACTCGGCGAATATTTTGTCTATATTATCTATGTTTTGTGGATCGTTGGTGTAGACTTTATCTTTGTCGTAGCCCTAAAGAAAAGAATCCAGTGGCATCAGATGGCAAGATCTCGGTGGCCATTTAAAATCACCTTTTCTTGAAATTACGAGATTTTTCGACCTTTCGACGAGTGTTTGTAATTGGTCGTGATTTTTATTGTGAAACGCACCACGATTAATTTTACATGGCGTGTCAAGATGAAGTATGCCAAATTTCAACCCGCCATCTTTAATATTTCGGAAATAGCGCGAAATTCAAATCCTATACGTACTTTTGAGACACCCTTTACATGCAACTTTTCACCCGTTACTTTGGGCTAGAATCTAGATAATTAGGTAGTGAAAATGAATTATTGGAAAAAGGCGACCGCTCTCAAAACTAGAACTTTTCTTAAACTTCCTTTTCAATAACAAAAATTGCATAGTGAATACATAACAGTAAAAATTCGGTTAATAAACACTAATTAGTGTCAAATATAAACCCCTTTTCAGAAAATTCGGGAACTTGGTTTATTGTCATACAAATGTGCTCACTATAAAGACCATTTAAATAAAATTGTCAGTATACAGTGCGTGTCAAATAACTCTACAGGCGACTGACTAGGGCGTTCTTGGCGCTAGTTACAGTACATTTTTTGTTCTAACTTTATGGAAAAGATAATATTCGATTTTGACCACACGCAGACACACAACATACAGCATTCAACAACTTATGTGTGAAATGTTCTGAATTAATAGTTGTTTGATTTTCCGATGATTATTTGTATAACAATTTTGAAAATCTTTTCACATTAATCTAAAACATTATTTGACTTTCATGGAACAATGTATGAAACGTGAACAAACTTTCAATATTTTTCGAAAGACGAGTAATTTTGCATTTTGATAATAGTGATAATAAGTATGTTTGTATGAATGTTTGGCAAGTGACCGTTTTTTTCAGTGTAGTTAAGATTCTTTAAGAAGACAATTTAGTAAATATAATTTTCATCTCTCATATTCGGAAAGTGATGTATATTTAAACTGAGCAGCGGGTTCTGCGTTCAAAACTCTGCGTTCCACCATAGGGTGGAAAAGTATTTTTCATCTCTCATATTCTGAAAGTAACTCATATCTTGCCTAAAATGCGGGTTGAAAGTGGTATGTGGCGGCCCTAGGGCCGTCATGAAATTTAAAAAAGGAATAGGAGGAGTCATGTCAAAATCTGTAATAGCATCTACACACGTTCCGATCCGACAGCCGATTTGGTCTGCTCCCAGACCAAATCTACGCTACACACGTTCCGATTTGGTCAAGGAGCAGACCGAATCGGAGGTCGGATAGGAACGTGTGTAGAGTCTTTAAGTTTCTCTTTAGACGTTTATTTTCCATAGGTATGCAGGCAAAGGCACATAAGCCTATACAGCCATGTTTTGCTATTATATAAAATAATAAATATCGTAGAATTATTATTTTAAATCAAAAACATTGTTTTTTAAAAAAATGCGTTTTTAGAAACAGATTAAAACAAATAAGTTATTTGTAACATAAAAAATCAGGCTATTAATTTCATGGAATTGCATAGAGTACGGGTCAAACACCAAACAAGACTGTATGGACTTAGTTTCCCTTGCCTTCCCTAAAACAGAGAAAATGAACAAAAAAGTTATAGTCTTTCGAAAATTCCGCGGCCATAAGAAAAATATTTTTTAGATTATTTCTGTTTATTTTTACTTTCCTCATATTCAAAATGAAAAGTAGAGTGTTTACTTCGGGCGTATGGACCCATAACAGTCTCGAACTATCGGCGCCCTCACTTCGTTCGTGCGCCAAAACACTCGACTGTTATGGGTGCCATACAGCCCTTGCTAAACAATCTACTATTTCATGTCTCATATTCTGAAAGTAACTCATAACTTGTCTAAAATGCGGGTTGAAAGTAGTATGTGGCGGCCCTAGGGCTGTAATGAAATTTAAAAAAGGAACAGGAGGGGTCATGTCAAAATCTGTAAATTAAAGAGTACTTACTTATGTACAAAAATGATCTTTAATCTCTGGACATTTTTTACCAAAGGTATTTGGGCAAAGGCACAGAAGCCTATACAGCCAGCTTTGCTACTATATATAAAAAAACTAAAATCGTAGATACCATACAAAAAGAGAAATTATTATTATTATCTAAAACATTGCTTTTTAATAATATGCGTGTTTAGAAACAGATTAAACCAAATAAGTTAAAACATAAAAAATCGGGCTATTAATTCCATAGAATTGCATAGAGTACGGGTCAAACACTAAACATGGCTGTATGGACTTAGTTTCCCTTGCCTTCCCTAAAATCGAGAAAATGAACGAAAAATTTATCAGAATTCGAGTCTATCGAAAATTCCGCGGCCATAGGAAAAATATTTTTTTGAATATTTCTGTTTATTTTTACTTCCCTCATATTCGAAATGAAAAGTAGAGTGTTTACTTCGGGTGTATGGACCCATAACAGTCTCGAACTATCGGCGCCCTCACTTCGTTCGTGCGCCAAAACACTCGACTGTTATGGGTGTCAAACAGCCCTTACTTAACAATCTACTATTTAAAAATAGAACTGACTTTGGTTACTGTTAACCATAGAGTTACCTCATCGGCAATGAATAGTAGATTGTTTAGCAAGGGATGTATGGCACCCATAACAGTCGAGTGTTTTGGCGCACGAACGAAGTGAGGGCGCCGATAGTTCGAGACTAATATGGGTCCATACGCCCGAAGTAAACACTCTACATTTCATTTTGAATATGAGGAAAGTAAAAATAAACAGAAATAATCTAAAAATATTTTTGCTATGGCCGCGGAATTTTCGAAAGACTATTACTTTTGTGTTCATTTTCTCTTACTTTAGGGAAAGCAAGGGAAACTAAGTCCATACACCTAGTTTCGTGTATGACCCTTCTCTATGCAATTCCATGAAATGTATAGCTTGATTTTTTATGTTACAAATAACTCATTTGGTTTAATCTGTTTCTAATAACGCATTCTTTAAAAACAAACAATGTTTTAGATATTAAATTAATAATTCTACGATATTAATTATTTTATATAATAGGAGAACAGGCTGTAAAGGCTATGTGACTTTGCCTGCAGCATACCTTTGGTAAATAAATGTCCAAAGAGATACTTACAGATTTTGACATGACCCCTCCTATTCCTTTTTTAAATTTCATAACGGCCCTAGGGCCGCCACATACCACTTTCAACCCGCATTTTAGGCAAGTTAGGAGTTACTTTCAGAATATGACACATGAAAAATGTTTTCTACTGACTTTGTATGGGGCCGGGACCTTTTCAAAAATGAATTTTATAAAAATGAGAATATCTCAAAAACGGTGCGTCGTAGCTAAAATCTAACAAAATTTTCAACCCCCTATGGTATCCCGAAGATACTTAGGAGGAATCAGATGGACATATTTTTTTTTTGCAAAAATTTTTTTTATTTAATCTAAACTTCAAATTTTTTAATATAATAGAAAAAACAGAGAAGGCGAGGCCCCATTCTATTATTTTTCTAGGTAGTTTTAGTTGCTTTTATTGCTTTTCTTATATAGAGGGATGAAAAACAGAGTGTATTTACTTTCCTTATGTTCGAAATGAAAAGTAGAGTGTATTACTCGGCTGCAAAATTATTTTCAACTCGGGCGACGTATATTGAATCCCTCGCTGCATTCAGGATTCTACTTAAGAATCCTTCAATGCGCTCTGGATTCAAAATAGCGCCTTCGCCGTAAATATGCTATTTTGCTCCCTTTCCATTTTCAGCTGTTTCATTTACACGCCCGAAACAAACTTATACAAAGACGCATATTGGGACTTTTACAAAGCGCAAAGGGACGCTTACACAGTTTATGCGGTGAGTACGCCATTCATGACAAGACAAGTGCCACAGCAAACGCAACTGGAATGAAACCCTTTTGAAATTTATTGGTTTTAAATCAGTTTATTTAAACCTTTACGCAACTTAAATGTGATGCTCGATAAACAGTACATACCGATGAAACGCAAGTAAACACGAGTTTCCTGCACGCCGGCGCCGGTTTCAATGCAACGTTTGAAATGCATTTCAAAGTGGTTGCATAAACTCAAATGAAACTCAAAACACCTCTCAACAGTCAGGGGTATCAAATTACAGGCTCACTTTTTACTTAAACGCGCGTTTCTGCTCTCCCAAACATATGTTTGTGTGCGCGACGACGGAAGTTACATTTATAAGCAGCATATGAGTCATAGCAGCACTTGTCACACAAACTTATCCGACACTTTTACGAGATGTTTTGTTTTTATAATCGACGTTCAAACTCAACTTTTGTGTAAACAAAAGACAATAGTGCGGTCGCTTCGATTTTTTTTTTCACATTGTTATCGATGATATAGCATATAAAAAGTATATATATTTAGAATGTACATGAAAAAACCTATCGGATAAAATTATAATATATGGAAAATCTAAAATAATTTATTTTTCGAAAATTTTTGAATTTTATTTTTTTTTAGATTTGCAAGTTAGCAAATTTGCAAGAATTTCTTATTATTTTTTTTGTTCCGGATCGCATATTATATTGTATTTTTATAGTAAATAGAGTTTATTTCTCTTATAAACACCGAAAACCGCGTTCAAAACACATAAAAATTTAAATAGTAACAAAATAAAATAATGAGGGTAGTCGTTCGCAATTTCTACATTCAAGTTGGTGTTTTGTTGCTTTTGCGTTTTACCTTGTGTTCTCATCTCAAGCGCGGATGGGTGTTCTAGGCCTAAACGTGTTTGTTTAAATATGGGACATACTTCAGGGTGTGAAAGTACCTATCAATACCAACAATTTTACTATGGGACCAAATGCGACATCGCGAAAAATGGACTGTTTCATACAAAAGTGCAATACCGAATGAGCGAAAACGTATGGAACAGCAAATTTTTTTTCGCAATGTGGCACTAGTTTGTGGCAGTTGTCACTTGAAATTGTCAATTGAATTTTTTATACAGGATACAAAATTTCAGCTCCATCGGACACTGGGAAGTGGGTCAAATTAAGCTTGAAGAATTTATCCCCCACTAACTAACTAACTAACATAGCAAGTTAATAAAAAGCTGGTAAAAAGGAACGCTTATGGTGCTACTCAGTCTGTCTATCACAGCTGGACATCTCGAGAACTACTTACCATATACATACTTGAAATTTGGTATAATTTTATATGACCTTTGCCCAACTATTTTGCAAATAAGAGAGAAATAAAAATACTTTAAAAAAAATTGCAACAGGTACTGAAAGGGGGTCTTAAAAATTCGAAGAGGGGCTACTAGCACAGGGCACATATTTAAAATAGAAATTTTAGTAGAAATATACTGACAGTTTTATTTGAACGACCATGAAGTGAGCATATTTGTATGAAAATACATAAGTGCCCGGTTTTCTGCAAAGTGGTTTATAAAAACTGTGTGTTTTTTATTTTACAGGTTGGCAAAATAAGTAGCTTCTCTGATATATACTACGTTTCATTTACTGCTCTCGTCCATATGAAAGAAGTGTATAATTTTTGTGACATAAGTTTGGTTGCCCCGAGTGAGTATAAATGCCTCAAGTTATATTTTAAACATACTGTTATGGAACATTTACATTGTGCTTTTAAAGCTAATGAAACTTATTATAATTTTTATCTAGGTCCAATTTCTGAAAATTTTGACGTTATATAGTTAATATTTCAATGTTCTTTCTGTTGCAATAATAATAATAAACAATAAAATGTTATATAACAGCTAAGTCTTTAACTGGTATTTTTTCATTCCAGCATTCTTTTGGCCCATCGTTTGCGGTATTTCCGCGATAGTCCTGCTCTGTCTTCTAGCAGGTATTTGGATCTACCGAAGGAAAATTAATTCGAAGACTCCGTCTTTAATATCTCAAAAATCTAAAGAGATGGAAAGATCTAACTACTATGAAAACATGGAATTTTATTCATCAAACAACATGAGCAAAATAGCGGAGAAATAAATTATTGTGTTAAGGTACGCTTCCATTGGCCTGCGCCGCACAATGGATCCTCCCTATACAAGCAAAATGACACAGGGTCTTTATAATAAAAACTATTAATTTTCAAAGAAGCAAATATGCCATCATGTTTCTTTATTAAAGGCCAATCACATTTTTTTGGACTTATAAGTTAAGCAAATGTAATTGTGAAAATTACAGCCCGATCAGTATTCTTAGTTTCTTCGTACTGCCAAAGTGTTTGAAACTATTGTTTATGATTTTATAATAAGATGTTTTCTATATGTATAAGAATCATTTGTGTGAGGTGTTTGCTTCTGGTGGTCAAGTCGACGCGATATACACCGACTTCACTAAAGCATTCGACAAAGTAAATCATTATCTATTATGTGAATAGTTAAAGGTATTTAGGATCCATGTCAGTCTTCTGCGCTGGGTTTGTTCATATCTCAATAACAGAAATCAGCTCGTGTCTCTCAAAGGTTTTAAGTCATCCCCTGTATCAATAAAGTCGGGTGTACCTCAGGTATCGCATTTTAGACCCTTGTTTTTTATTATTATCATTAATGATTTAGTAAATCAACTGTCTAGTCTATGCCTTTTGTATGCGGATGACTTATAAAACTATAGAGAGCGATAAATAGTCCTTAGTGAGTTACAGAGAAAAACTAAACAGTTTTGAAGTTGCTTCGTTGCAGTACCGACACTGCTGCTGTGAACATGACCTAAAATTTTTATTTAAACTGTTCCATAGTAAAATTGGCTCGCCTTATCTTTTGAGCAAACTTAGTTATAACACACGACGTAATGCCCGTTTACCTAATAAAACTTTTCATCTGCAAGTTTATAAAAATAACACATCTTTCTATAACCCTATTTCGAGAATTTCTCGGCTTTACAACTTTACAACTGATATTTTCAGTCTCAAATTAGTTTATTTAAATCTCTAATAAATGAAACATTTGTTAATGAATAGAGAAATTACTGTTGACCCTGTTTTCTGATTATTTTGTCCATTACTTCCTAAATGTTTTGCTTATTTAAGTTACGTTAAATTGGTTAAATGATTCCTTTCTTCATATTTAGTATGTAAGTCTTTACTATAAACTTTTACAATGATGTGTCAACATGTAGGGTTAGAATAGAGTAGGTACAGATCTATACTTTTAGTTGATATTATTATATTGATTGTTATCTGTTTTGTAGACCTTACAGAAATAAAATAATAAGCACATCTTAGTTTTTTGCGCGAACTATTAATTTAGACAAAATACTCTTTAATTTTTAGTTGTGTTTCTATAGATTTTTTTGTTTTTTCCAACGTGAAACTGTGCGAGGGAACTGCACGACCTTGTTCCTGCAACCCTCTTTTATCGGCAGTGTACTAGACGCTGCAGGTTAGCATATTATCACCGCTACATTAGAGTCCAGGGGGCCAAGCCTGCTAACGTTAAGGCCCGTGGTATCGCCAACGACCTTGGGCATAGAAAAGTGGCCTAATTTTCCCGCCCGCTACCCGCACCAAAACAGCTTAAATACACGTTTCGTCAAAACTATGTATTATTTTAAAACGAAAAATTCTCAGTTTTAAGTTAAACAAGTTAGCAATCTTTTCCTGAAAGAAACGTGAAAATATCACTTGTAGTTTAGAAGCAGTACTTAGCGTATTTCAAGTTGAAAACAGCTTCATTTCAATGTTTTTTTTAAATAGTATCTTAAAGACTATGTTTTTTTTTAATGGTCAGATTGAAGTTTATATATCAACTAGCTGACCCGGCAAACGTTGTTTTGTCATATAAATTTTATTGGACACGAACTTCGTATCACATGCCTGACACAATGCCACTTATTAAAAAAAAAACCTAAGCGGCAAAAATGTCAGTGATTACATACTCTTTGACATACCTTCTCTTTGGAAGCGGCTAAGAAATGACAGTTGTGTGAAGTATGACAGTTTAACGGTTTTCTATACAAAATTACCATTTTTATTTTATAATTTTCCTGGACAAAAATAGCCTATGTTACTCTCCAGCTCTCAAATTATCTCCATACCGAAAATCTCGACGATCCGTTGCTCCGTTTTGACGTGAAAGACGGACAAACAAACAAACAAACAAACAAATAAACAAACAAACAAACACACTTTCACATTTATAATATTAGTATGGATATTTAATATATATTAATTCTGGATTCATCAGTAGGCTAATTTATGAGTTTTAGGGCCACAAAAATGATCGTTTCACGACTACATTTTTATTTATTTTATCACTATCACTATCACTATATAGTATAAAACAAAGTCGCTTTCTCTGTCCCTATGTCCCTTTGTATGCTTAAATCTTTGAAACTACGCAACGGATTTTGATGCGTTTTTTTTTAATAGATAGAGTGATTCAACAGGAAGGTTTATATGTACTTTTTATCCCGATATTCCCACGGGAACGGGAACCACGCGGGTGAAACCGCGGGCGGCCGCTAGTTTTATTTATATAAAACTGGGCAGGCATTTGACTACCACATGCAACTTAAGTCATAATCGTGTCTCAATCGTGTTTATTTGTAGTTCAATTGTAGTGCTCTTTTACACACTAGTTACAAGAATTTATGACAATATGATGTGATGTAAATGTAGTATGTGGTATGACCATCAGTAGTACGGTGAAAAAAGTACACATTTCTTGTAACTAGTGTGTAAAAAAGCACTACAATTGAAACACGATTGAGACACGATTATGTCTTATCGTTAGCAGAATTGGCCCCCAGCTGTAAGCTGTTGTTATGTGAACCGTTAATGGCTGGAATGCTCTGCCGCTCATGTGTATTCTCCGATAGCTACAACCTTGGACTCTTCAAGGCGAGCGTGAATAGGTATCCTCCTTCTCAAACTAGCCCTGAAGAGAGAGAGATAAAGAGAGAGATAGTGAGGAGACAGGGAGACGAGTCAACGGAAGATATGTGTGAAAGTATTCCTTCATTGTTCACATCATTTTAATAAATATTAGATTGCTCTGAATCAGATAAAGGAACCATAGCTATATTTTTTATAGCCATGCTTTCTAATTACAAGCATCACTAGCCCTTGTAATTAAAATTACTGTTTATTATTGAAAATGAAGTATTAAAAAACCTTAATTGTCAGTAAACTGACAGTCTATTAAAAAGGACAACACACTTGTAACATAATAATCATATGAACTAGCAACACATCGCCCCTGCGGTCTGCGTTAGTGCTTGCGTGGCCTTTTTGGGTAGCTCAGCGATTATTCTGAAGATTTACGTAGCAGACTTTACGTTTATTGGTGATAATTTCATATTAAAATGGGGATTAAATTCTGGTACTTAAGTACTTACGATTTTTTAGCCGTCATATTTCATTATATCTGGCGATTGTTTAAACCTTAGCCTTTTAGTAGCAAGGAGTAAGTATCAGTATTCACTAAATAAAATTAATTTTAAATTTAAATTTAAGGCACTAAAATGATTCTGGCATATTTTGTTAGTTTAGTTTACTTATATTTTTAACTTTCTGGTTAAACCTTCTTTTGATTATAGTGAGAGAAAGAGCACTGTACCTGAGATACAGGTTTTCTAGTTCGGGTGCAGATGTTTACTTTTATTAAGGTTCAATACAATAAGCTCTAAGTTATGTTTATGTTTATAGTAATAACTTATGTAGTTATCAAAACATGTATTTTTCCTTGGTTATCAATAAAAATATTTATTTATTTATTATTATTATTTATTATCAATAGGCTGTATGACCGTTCCCCATGGCCTAACGAGCCAATATAAAAAAACGGCGGGAATGATTTTCAGCGGTTGATTTGATATCAATACAGTTTATATTGTGTAATAATCTATCAAAATGAGTTCTGACAATGAAACAGATAGGTACAGACATTGTATGTACCTACCTACTCCACCAAATTTGAGAGCAGAAGCAAAATTTATTAATAACAGAAAACTTACTGCCAGCACAATCAACAGAAAGATACCTATATGAAAACTTACGATCTGATTTGATTTGTCTGATCTGATTGCCCGAACATGTGTTATATAAATTTTAATAAATTTTATTTAGTTTATCAGTTTTTATTTCCTCGCATTTCTTGAGAAAAACACTATACAAGCCTTGGACGGTAAGCAAATTACTACCTGTCCTCGGCTGTAATGTACTATTTCATAAAATGATAAGAAAACTATTTACTGTAGAGATCAATGAAAATGGCGGCATTCATCATCATCATCATGTCAGCCGAACGACGCCCACTGCTGAAGATAGGCCTCCCCCAAGGATCTCTACAACGATCGGTCCTGCGCTGCCCGCATCCAACGGCATACATCGAATTAACCCAGTTGTTACTAGCGTCGTTTTAAAACATGTCAAATAAAAAAATATTGTGGAAATTGGGAGTAGTTTTTAAAAAAGCAACTTATGTCTTCGGTAAGTTAACGTAATTCGGACTTTAGATGAAGTTCTTTTTGAGTAGTGTTTCGCGGAGTTAACTGTGTAAAAATAAAAAACAGAAAATATATACCTACTCATAAAATTAAAATGTGAGTGTTCAAAGGTGAGTAGATATGTATTTCGATATGTAATTACGGTTATTTGACTAAAATTCAGTTTTTAGTTCTATAGGTACTTATTCATTTTATAATAAAATATTAACATTATATTACAATTCAGTGACCATTACTTGTAAATTATGTAGGTGTTGTTTATAAACGCCAGTAGTAAAATATACTACTACAACCAACTGACTAATAGGTTATGTATCGTATAATTTTTGGGTCAAAGTTTAGCAAGTTGCAGGCTCATGAAATTCTGCAAGAGCTGGAAGGGACGAAGGGGAACTGGTACTAAGCATTATCAAGATATTTCCGCCTAATAATTTCAACGATATTGTGACAGATGAACATTTCTGGCGTCGAAAATGAAGTTTTACTTCAGAATTTAACTGGTTCACAACTTTGAGCTCCAGCTGAGGTCACGAATGATATTTCGGATCAAGGGCAAGCCAATGAGTGGGTTGCCCCCCCCCCCCCCCCCAAGGAGAGGGGGGGGGGGCAAGTTATCAACCCATGGCCTTAGGGGCAAACTTATACTTTGGGAAACGAAAACCATGAAAAAAATGAATTTTAGGTATAAGGTATACTTGTGAGTCTCGTTGGGCCGCTGCCCTTTCCTGCTACCCCTGGCGACGCTCTTGCTTCAGTACCCCGAGTGTAAGTTTTTATGTCAAGCAAACGCAAACTATTTCGAGTACGTATTTATGTCAATTTGTATGAAAACTGCATAAGCGCGCTACTCGCCGCTAGAGGCGCTGATACAGTTTTCATACAAATTGACATAAATACGCACTCACGATAGTTTGCGTTTGCTTGACATAAAAACTTACACTCGGGGTACAGATGACAGTGAAGAATACGTACCGTTAGCTCATTTATTCGTTATTGGCTCGTTATTGGCCATTCATCCTCGAATCGATGACTTTACATGGCTTTCAACTTCATCATTCAGTTAGTGATGTGACTAGTGAAGTCAGAAAACAGTGGTACATAAACTTAGACCTGTGCTCAATTTTCTGAATAACGTTTCTCAAAGACATGCTCCCTTTGAGGATTTTCACAGCATACACAAAGCGATGGTGCCAATACGGGGAACATTCCTGCTGACAGTTTCTTGAGAGGAAAACCATGGGCGATTCCACTCGCCTTGACTGGTTCAGCTCATATCATATACAAGGTACAGTAAGCTGGGACTGTGTGCTAATGAAATTTTTCAGTACTCAAATGTCTTGCAAAAAAATAATAAGTAAGCTTCTCTTCATTTGAAGTTGGACGTTGTCACTAGAATACAATTTTTTGGAAGAAATGTAACTTTGTATTCAACAGAGTATTTTTATTTATATTACACAAAATAATATTGTTTTTATTATAGCAAATAAATGTTAGAAAGGTTAAAAATCGAACACCAAGTTTCTTCTTTTATTGTGTTGTCAAAATAGCCCATATTACTAGCGTTGTTTTAAAACAACACCATTTTCCGGATTATCCAGGTATAAAAGATTTTTTTCACTATTTTTTCTGTATTTCTCGGGGCATAAATAGGCTGTACCTATTTAAAAACTTATTCAAATCAGGCGTATTTTTTTTTGTCGTAACAAGTGGGTTAAATGTTTGTTCACTTGCGACAACTGTATTAAAATTTAAAATAAGTACATTTACAAGTTTTTGCAAATAAATTTGAATAAATATTTTCTCTCTTATAAAAGAATCATTTTGTCATACCATAAATAAATGTTTTATTTACCTCGCATAAATGATGAAAACTAGAATGCTTACCTCGGTTGTAAGTAGCTATTAAACCCTCGAACTATATTCGCCCTCGCTCGTTTCGCTCGCTCGGCCGTCTAAATATCTCTGGTGCACTCGATCCTTTAGCGTCCTTTGCGAGCTGCGCTCGCACGGGCGCCAAATTGGATCTTGTTCTGTAATAGCTCGGTTACGTTCCTTGTGTAACAAACTACTAATTATCTACAATCATGTTATAATATTCGAATTATGAACTCATGCCTGAACGTATAATGATACGCTTTATGCCATAGTCAACTTTAAAAAATAAAACTGTTTCACGCTTGCTGTTGCTGTTTTATATTGACGCGCTTTAGGGGTCTAAAGCGCGTCAATATAAAACAGCAATAGCCGTCAAGTGTGTATCAGGCAGGTTACAGGTATCAGGTTACCGGCGTACTTATCGCCACTATTTTTCATTTTTCTCGAGATCTACAATAGATAATGAAAATCTTATGACTGCTTTGGAAAGACAACAAAATTTGCCATCAAAATATGTAGGTTATATGTATAAATATTATATAGTTAAATTAAAAAGAGGGTAATTAAATAATATTTACGGAAAACAATAATTTTTATTTAATTCCACAAATATCTTTAAAAATTAAGCGATAACTGAGGGGATAATGGTCATTATGAAACAACCGGATACAGCTGTCACTCATTATAGTACACTTATGTTTCTTAATTTTACAGCCTCCATGGCAACCGTAGGATTTACCGGCCCTGACTTCCAACACTTTCAAGCCCTTCTTTAGCCGGCAACAATCGGAAACTTTTTTAAAATTAGAATTTTGAATTTAGAAGAAATAGACCGTATAGACTTCTATGAGTGGGGTTTGGCACCAATTCACATTTTATAATTAATATTGATTTGCTTTATTTTTGAAATATATAATAGGTAAGTAAATGTAATGAGTGTAGCTAGTCAAGGACGACGAGACGATCTAGTATGGATGCTCCTGTGCTTTCAGTGGTTGCCTCTTTATCTGTAGTCTCTCGTTAAGCAATAGGAGCTGCTAGAGACACGCTGTGAATGGAGATGACGCTATCTTATACGCATGACTTATGACGCATTTCTAAAACATGTACTTGATGCCTGGGAGGACAAGCAGGATGTAATCGCTATTTTTTGTGACCTTTCCAAGGCATTCGATTGTGTTGATCACCAAACACTATTAAGGAAGTTAAAACATTATGGTGTTTCTGAAATGTCAGTAAGCCTTATGCATTCATATCTGTATGAAAGAACTCAGAAGGTAGTTATTAATAAAACTGAGTCTACCGGAGCTCCCATTACTATGGGCGTACCCCAAGGATCAATATTGGGCCCGCTGTTGTTTTTAATATACATAAATGACCTTCCTTACTACGCGAAGAATTTATGTGAGACGGTGCTATTTGCCGATGATACATCTCTAGTCTTTAAAGTAGATAGAGGTGATGACTGTTCTGACGAAGTAAATAGTGCTCTTTCAAAAGTGTCACATTGGTTTAATAGTAATAATTTATCATTAAACTCAAAGAAAACTAAGTGTTTAAAATTTTCGTTACCTAATGTAAGACAAGTTGATTTTCATATTAGACTAGACGGCGATACGGTCGAATTCATTAACAATACAAAATTTCTAGGTATTATATTAGACTCGCGACTACAATGGGATCCTCATATCGAAGCCTTGGCGAGTAGACTCAGTTCGGCTGCATTCGCAGTTAAGAAAATAAGGCTCTTAACCGATATTGGAACGGCTAGAATAGTCTATTTTAGTTATTTTCATAGTGTTATGTCCTACGGCCTTTTGTTGTGGGGCTCAGCCGCTAACATCCAAAGTATATTCGTGCTCCAAAAAAGGGCTATTCGCGCCATTTACAACCTCCGATCGAGAGATTCTTTAAGAGATCTATTTAAAGAAATAAACATTTTAACTGTTGCAGGACATTACATCTATGAAAATATAATTTATGTGAAAAAGTATTATAATACATTTGTAAAGCAGAGCGATATTCATCGCTTTAACACAAGAAATAAAGATAAACTTGTCGTTCCCAAGTTTAGGCTAGAAAAATCCAGAGCCTCATTTCTGGGGAAAAGCATAGCCTTTTTTAATAAAGTTCCACAGCATATAATTGAACTACCATTGCATAAATTTAAATGTTACATTAAAGAGTCGCTGATGAGCAAAGGATACTATAAAGTAGACGATTATTTGAATGACCGCAATGCATGGTCATGATGTAACACATAACATAATCACTGTTTAATATGATGTATTTTTATACTAAGCAATTGTTGTATTAGTAACGATATGTTTTTTTTTTGTAAATGTCGTTACCTAACTAAGAAATGCTGGCAAGTTTCTTGCGCCCATTCTTCTTGTCAGTTAAAAAAGTCTTGAATGGGTGGTAGGAAAATATTGACGATTCATAAGTACATATTTATTATGTCTAAGTGAATAAAGAATATTTTTATCTTTTATCTTTATCTTTAGGCGTCAGCGGTATCTTCGTCGGGAAATCCTTCGATTTCTGAATCATTTTCGTCTTCTATCAGTGTCAGTAGTAAATCGGCAGTTAACTCAACCCCTTGAACAAATAAAAACAAATATTATAACAAAAGCACCTCAAAAAGAACACAAAATCGAATCTTAGACATGACTGGTAAGTAAAATCAAGAATGCGGGTTGGTGCCGAAATCACACTTTCGTGCGTTCAAAAATTGATGCCGGAATTATCATATTTAAAATGCTTTATTTCGTTAAATTATTATTTACATATGAAATACACTCCATTATCATTAAAAGAAACATCAATCTTAACACAAATATACATTGAAAATAATTTTGGTGAATACTTACTTCGACCTCTACGATCCACTGTGTGCGCCGCCATGTTTGAAAATGTATTGTCAAAAACCTATTAACCGTAGGATCGCAAATGGCACCAATTTAAAAACTAGAGGAAACGCACGATGATGTGACGCCGTTCTCGTTCAATAAAGTCGATTTCCCGCGCTGCTGGATTTTTTTGAATTTGAACGCACGATCGTACTAAGGCGTCCAACACACTGCCTCCGGTTTCCGCACTACCGGACGGAGATGCGGCGTGATTTTTCATACACTGCGGGTTTTGTATGCACATCAAGATTCTACAGCCATAGTTAAGAAGCGCACTACCACAAACCGGAGCGTCGTGCGGTGCAGTGTGGGATCCGCCTAACCGGTCACGAAAGGGATAAAGTAGTGTATGACTGCACATAACTCGGTATTAACCACTCGTGTTTTAATTCCCCTCTTTATGCGACAGTCAGTTTTTTTTTATGTGTCGGGAGTTTAATTTTACATAAAGAACAATGGTCAAATCGTACCTGACTATGGGCAAAAATCGGCTATGGATTATAAATTCAGTCATTATTAGTTAACTTTGGAACTACAATTGTTAAGCCCCAAGAACTTGTAGTTCCAGAGAAATTGAGGGATGTGTAACAATAAAAAACGTGAATGGGTAATCATAAATATAGCTTTTGAACAGTCCTCACTATAGACAACAGACTTTGAAGACCATGGCAAATTCCATTTCACGTTCTTCCATGTAACATTCCCGCGTCGAATATAACGAAAAATATATATTTTCATAAAAAAAAGTCTTAAATTATAGTGATTTTTATGTCTCTTTACAAAAAGTATTTTTACTTTACTGAAACGGAAAATAACAAGCAATCAAAGTATGTATGTTTTAAGCGAATGATTTTTTATTTGCGTGTAAAGGAATGTCACTGACGTAATCAATCAAATGACAGATGTCAATCATTGAGTAGTAGAAAAAATCGTCCTTTTGTAGACAGGCGAAGACATTTATCCAAACTGCCAATTCTTGAGTATTATTGTAGTTTGCTGTGCCCATGTCATGTCATGCATGACTGTTGGACACCTTGGATAGCTGCCTTGGATGAGCTAGGCACCAAAACAATATAACAGCACCAGCAGGTTTTCTTGATAGTGTGGTTGTAAGTGAAGACAGAATAAATGTATACCTACTTACAGTACTTACCAATGTGATTTATTAATAAACATCCTCGTTATTTCATTTGAAATACTCTGAATATATTTTCTAATAGGTAGTTGTTTAAAAATTAGATACTTACCTAGTTCATTAAAATTCATTTAAGAAGATTTAAAATGTAAAATCATTTGTTCCTAACCTCAAAATATAAAAACTGGAATATCTTTCTTTCCTGAAGTTTTAAATTATATCTTGAGCTACCAAAGTGATTCAGATATTATTAGGTCTATAATTAATACAAAATTTATGCTGCCCATGAAAATTTAAAATCAGGTCCAATTAGTATGGAATTTGGCCAATGTCCTTTAATATTTATTGGAGCTAACTATAAGAGATGAATTCTACTAGTAGAAATAGGAAACGAGTGCTGTGGGTCTGACCACTCGTTGCAAATCGCATGCGAATTTTACAACTCAAACTCGAGCGCTACGAAATACGTCTCCTGCCCCATGATTCACAAACCGTCGGAAACGGAATTGGATTCGAATTCTGTGCTTTGTCTTTGTCTACTCTATAGTGAGTGACAGAGACAGGGCATACATTCCGCTGTCGGGAGCGTGTCCGACGGTTCGTGAATCAGGGGGCTGGTAAAATATCTAGATATGGTCCTTCTTAAATAGTGCAAATAACTTTAAGGGGTCAATGTACTCATGCATACAAACAACTTTTACTATGGTACCAACATTGAAATCGCGAAAAAATAATCAGCTGTTCCATAGAAAATTTTAAATCAAATAGATCGAAATGTATGGAACAGCTGATTTTTTTTCGCGATTTCAATGTTGGTACCATAGTAAAATTTGTTTGTATGCATGAGTACATTGACCCCTTAAGGTTATGTGCACTATTTAAAAAGGACCTTTTATAATGGTTGGTTTCCTCAAAAGTATGTTCACACACTGCAGACTTGTTATCGCGTCTATGTTTAACGTCAGCTACATATTCTTTTACGCGCGTCCCTATGCTTTTCTTTGTTTCCCTATATGTAGGAGAGCCCACAGTCACAATCTAATTTGCATAGTGATTTAATAAATGACAATCGTCACAAAACAATTGGACACCACTACAGTATACATTGCTCCTTGCATTGCTCCCCTCCCAAATTAAGTTGATAATCAACTTGCAGTTGCAGCCTTGTGTTATGGAAATTGTATGGAAACAATGACGGGTATTTATTACCACATATACCCAGACAGATGAAATTGCAAATTGCAATTACCTTAAATAGGTACTGAAGATATAAAATTTTCTTATAAATTATATATTATATTACAAATTATATAATAAAATAACTTTAGAGTGGTCATTTTATTCTTGTTGTATTTTGGTCGCCGATAAAAAAGTTAGTATCAGTAACAACTGGGTTAAGGAAAAGCTTATTGCAGTTTGTGCCTACAGAATCATCCAATGTTTAAAAATGAATGGTTTATTTAATTAGTCATAATAATATTATTGCAACTTAAGTATGAGGAAAAATGTTAAATGTTTATAATGGTATTACCACAGCAAGAAAAAAATGCCTTTCAAGTAGGGTGACCACGATTGATAAATTTAATGAAAAATTAAGTATACCTACTTACTACTTGAATTTGCACGCTCTGACCTAATGGCTAACTGCATTGATTTTATTTTTTATTAGTGACCCGGCAAACTCCGTAGCACCTCTGTCGTTTTTAGTATTCCGTTACTTAGTATTTGTTTCTCACCGTTTAAAACTTCGATGAACTTCCACAAATATTTCAAGATCAAAATTAGCCAAATCGGTCAAGCCGCTTCTGAGTTTTAGCGAGATTAACGAACAGCAATTCATTTATATATCGAAGATTGAACACCTCCAGTGTACCTCATTTATACGCAAATATATTCAGTTTCTTTCACAATGGATTACCAAAAATTTGCCATATTATCACCTCCTCCGTGCGTATCCTACACTTGCAGTCATCATCATCATCACCAGTCATTTTAATGTCCGCACTGCTGGGGCGCTGGCCTTATGGATGAACTAGCGGCAGCCCGCGGTTTTACCCGCGTGGTTCCCCTTCCCGTGGAAATATCGAGATAAAAAGTGTCCTAAGTTACTCCTTATTACATCAGCTACATGTCAGTGAAAGCCCCGCTAAAATCGGTCCAGCCGTTTCAGAGATTAGCCGGAACAAACAGACAGACAGACAAACCGACAGACAGACAGACAGACAAAAATTGTAAAAAATGTTATTTTGGTATACGTACCGTATAATCATATGCATGTAGTAAACAGCGGTTATTTTAATATTACAAACAGACTCTCCAATTTGATTTATTTGTAGTATAGAGTATAGATGTATAGATAAGGAGAATGGGTCATGACAGCACGCGGGCCCAATGTGGATTAGTGCAATGACTAGTGTTACATTATAGCCACTATGTGAATTTCGCTATGTGGTCTTTTGTGAAACCCTCACACAACAAGTCGTGAGCGTTTTCTAGAGCCAGCCATAACACGAATTTGGTGAATTGGATATTTTACAATGACCACAACACGTTGTAAGTATTATTTTTTTGTTCTATGAGCGATTCCCTTTTCTGAGCATAATAAATATACAGGGTGGAATTATTTCATGATACCTGGAGCAAAAGTGCTAGAAATAATGGAGACAGCAAACACTGAAAAAAAACCATGGCTTAATTTTTATATGCCCCGGACTGAACATCTCGGAACCGAAGTTTGAGCTCTCGTACGAAGTGAAGTTTGTATGAGCAGTCGGGCTCTAGGGGCGTGGGTAATAAAATGTCCACAGAGCCAATTGATTTTTGGCATTGGACACAATGTGGCAAGAAAGCTAGTGAGCGGTTATGAAACATAACTGCATTAACCGTTTTTTTTTTAACTCATTTTTTTCATATTTTCTTCGAGTTAAACTTGCTATCTCTACTATTTCAAGTACTTTCCCTACAGGTAATAATGAAATAATTTAGTACACCCTGTATTGGACACCATCACATACATTGTTCCAACATCAAACTGTAGTAGCTTGAGCAGTAGTATTATGGAAATTGGAAATAATGACGGGTGAGAATCACCACATACACCCAGACCCGAGGAAATATTTAAAAGTTCGTTTTCAATATTTATCCGACCGGGAATCGAACCTGTACCTCTAAAGATAGAGAAAAACGGTGCGTACACCACTCGGCCACAGAGGTCGTTGGTCGTCGTCTGTCTGTATATTCTGTCCGGTTCAACCAAATTGATTCACTTTGGTTGAACCGTGTAATATTAGCATAATCTCCCCGATGGCGTCCGACACAGTGGTTCCATAAAAAAAAAAAAGAATGAGAGAAAAAAATGAAAAAAAAAATATAAAAAAATAAAAAAAATGAAAAAAAAATTATAAAAAAATAAAAAAAATGAAAAAAAAATTATAAAAAAAAAATTGATGTTCATTTTCATTTTCAGACCACTGTGCGGGCGGTTCAGACCGTAAGCTCGGGTACGGAGAGACGTGAGCGCGTGGACGACTAGCGGTAAGCGCGGGGATAGCAAGTTGAGCGCACCGCAAAGCGGTTCGTGAGCTGGTCCCGAGGCGAGGCGATTACGTTACGATTCCGATTAGTGTGCTTTGCAGTAGGGGGTTTCATACAAAGAATACTGAACCGCTCGAGTTGATACGTTTACGATCCCTTTCCGAGTTGATGTATGTGCTGTGACCTTAAAGCGCGTTAGTAGCGATGCGTCGTGCGATTACAAAACGTGCGACAGCATCGCTACAAAAAGTCACCGTGAGCTAGAGCCCTTTGACCTTATTAAACATTTCTTTAAATAAATGGCACGTTTGAAGAAGAAATGTTCGCCTGCCCTGTGCTTGGCTAATAATGTGAGAAATATTTATATTTACAAAACTTTTGCTCACCCTACATACTACACAGTCTTAGGAATTCTATATTTATTAATAAATATCATTTCCTGCTACATCTGAACAATAATGCAAATATTCTTAAGGCAAGCATACATTTATTTAACAATGAATTTTAAAGGTTCTAGTTATACTGTATTGATTTTTTGGATTATTTTCCTGGGAAATGCATCGTCATGTAAGTAACTATAATCTATAGGAAATTTATAGGAAAAATATGATACCTTAGTAAAAAACCCTGCAAGTAGCTTTCAGGCGGGATTTTACGTGATTTTATTATCACACTAGCTGCGCCCCAGGGCTTCGCTCCCCTGGAATTTTGGGTCAGTTATCGAGCGGGATGAAAAATGATTAAATTACTAAAACAACTATTAAAAAATAGGGGTTAGTGATGGAAGGGTGAAAATTTAGGGTTGTATGTATTTTTTAATGCCACATTATAAAAAAATAATAAAAAATAATTGACCACAAAACCCAAAAAAAAATTTTTAGGGGAGGATGGATAGCCCTTATCACTTAGAGGTATGAAAAATAGATAGTAGTCGATTCTCAAACCTACTGCAATACGCATATAAAATTTCATAAAAATTGGGCAAGCCGTTTCGGAGGAGTATGGTAACTAACACTGTGACACGAGAATTTTATATTTTAGATTTATCCGAATTGCATTGTGATTGCATAAAAATAGTTAAATATAATTTTCATTAAAATCTTTCTTTATAATTATTAAAATTATTCTGAAACTGATGCGTATGCTGCTGATATATTTTTTTTTTCAGCCTATGCTACTGGTTCAGCTACCAAATCTATTGACTGCGACGGAACAAAAATTATAATACCAAAACAAGGAGCAATATTTTCTCTAAGGGAAAATAACAGTTTTCAATATAAAATAAATTTTAACAAAATCATCACTGCTGCCACGTAAGGATACTTACTATAGATTGTTATTTCCCTTTGTTCGCTGGATACCAGATTCTCAGAATACCAGATTCGCAAAACACTAGATTCTCGGAATACCAGATTCGCAAAACACCAGATTCTCAGAATACCAGATTCGCAAAACACCAGATTCTCAGAATACCAGATTCGCAAAACACCAGATTCTCAGAATTCAATCAATATTCACATCAATACTTTAAAACATGTCAAGTCGAAGGGGGGGGGGGGGGCTACAGGCTAAAAAAATAATATGAATACGGACTTGGGATTCATCTGTCATTTGTAATTCCTTATTGCACGCCTCATAGAGGTTATTACTCTACTCTCAACATGTCAGAGTCAAGCATTTTTATGGACTTAAACTGTCGCTATTATATTCATATTGCACTAATACAATACCTTATACGTACAGAGATAATATGAAGAACAACCCTTTTTTAAACACATATAATACTTGTAGAAAATATTTGTTAAAAAAACTAATAAAAAAGTTGTTCGTGAATATGTCTTGATTTGATACTGGAGGAGGTGAAACTACTTTTACCTTTTACCAAAGGGGTATTCTTTATGCATAGGTACCAAGATGTTTTACAGTAATAAATAAAACAAAATAAATTGTCTTTTTAACCGACTTCAAAAAAAAGGAGGTTTTCAAGTCGTGTGAATGTATTTTTTTTTATGAATGTTCCACGATAGCTCCGCCAGTTGTGAACCGATTCTGATAATTCTTTTTATAATAGACAGACCAAAGTTTCAATTTGGTCCCATGAAAAATGTATAGTACTCGGTTCAGAAGTTTCTTCAGAATCCTGAAAAAACACATTGTTGTCGTCTGGTAGTTCTTGCTTCACGCTTCAATATCTTCGGGAACTATTAACCAATTTCGATAATCCTTTTTTTATTGGGAAGAGTACTCCTGAGGTGGTTCCATTGTAACCAAGTTAGGAGCCGGTGGTGAAATCCTGGGGAAATTGAGTAAAACTCGCAAATTTAATAGGTTTTTACGTGTTTTACATATTTTTTAAGTTTATCAAGTATTTGCATCTGCTAATCATCATCTCATGATAATGAGCTGGTGATGGAAGGTACAACGCCTCAATAATTAGGAACTGGAGGGTAATTTTTTAACAGTTAAGAGTTGGAAGGCAGAGCTTGTCTTGGTGTTCTAACTTAGATATGGACCACCATTGGACAACAGTTTTCTCGTTGCACTTGCTCATTATGTGGTTTCTTAAGCTAGATGTCTTACCTACACTAAAAATGGAAAAAAAACAAAATTTTTCAAAAAAATTAAACCACCTTCTAAACAAAAAACTGCAAACAAAAACTCACTTCCCAAAACACGTAAAAATGAAAAATAAACTGAATCATTCAATTTATAGGACGAAAATGCGCGACTTTTTCTAACTAATCTTGGAACTTACTGATCTGTTTGAAGTCGGTCGGTACACAATCATAATGTGTTAGAAAAAGTCGCGCATTTTCGTCCTATGAATTGAATGATACAGTTTATTTTTCATTTTTACGTGTTTTTTATGTCACAGCCTGCCCTCCGATAAAAAAACGGCAATTATTTTATTTTATTTGTATATTTCAGATGCTCTAATGAAGTTACAAATGCATCGTTAAAATTCAGATATACAGATGGTACTAATAACTTTGGCGTCCAATCAGTAAGTTTTAATAATAATTTTTTATCCACGACGAGGTAACACTTAGCCTTCGTCACACCTGAATAGGGTATTTTACTGTTGTTGAAATGTAGATATTTAATGATGACGTTAAAAAATATTGCAATTAAGAATACCAAATGTGAAAAAATAATTTGAATCTGTTTTATAATAAAAGAATTATAGTCTGTTTGATTTTGACTATAGCTGTCTCTTTCTAAAACGAAATCTTCTATGGCGTGACTATGACGCTACTAACCCACTGACGTCACTAAGATAGCGTCCTGTCCTTGTCTAATTATAAAGTTTGAAGTCCTATATCTTTGAAAATATTCAAGATAATTCAAAATGTAAACTTGTTTTGTGTAGCTAATATTTCGAAAAACATTTTAAAGAAATAAAAAAAAATCAGTAAAATACCGTATTGTTAAGTGATGATACGGCTGAAAGTGGAAGCGCAATACTCCCGGAAACCTCAATTACTGTGGAACTGGCTATATTATCTCTAACTGCCGGAACGTATCAATTCAATGTTTGAAGTGGAGTAGTTAAATCACAAATGTTTTTTGGTACTTAACAATACAGACATTTTCAAAAAAATCAAAGGACCGTCACAACTCGGTAACCATCCAGTTTTGACACCTGGGTGCCTACCATCAACTTTAAGATAGCGATTCAAAAATAGCGCGATGCAGAATAGGTTCCTAAAATGAATTGTTTTCTTTCGTACTCTGACCTTCTAAAAACTGGATCGAAAATGAATTGCTAAATGTTAATGACCGAACGATTTGTGTCCTTACTCTTCTACCCGTCTCTTTCACTCGATTCTGTCATGCCCGGAGAGTGAGAGGGACGGGTATAACCTGTAGGTGACATGTTAAATCGACCGGGTTATAAGTCAAATAAGAGTTCCTGACAGCTAAGCGGCTGTGAAATGTCATTGATCGATCACTGATCCGCTGTCATTGTTATTAAGCTGTCGTGGTACGAATAAGCGAAGCAGATCAGTTTAGGTCCTAAACAAAACCGCAATAAGAGTTGATGGTAAGCACCCTGGTTCAATGGACTTAATTTGTTGCTCATGACCTCTAGTAAAGCTCCTTTGAATAAATAGGTCAAGTTTCACTGTCAGCCTGTATATTTACCCGCATGGTACCTGTTCCCGTGGGAATATCGGGATCAAATATAGTCTATGTCAGTCAGGAAGAATGTAGCTTTCTAATTAGTGAAAAAAAAAAAAACCGGTCCAGTAGTTTTTGAATTTGTTACAAACAAATAAACATTAATACAAATCTTTTCTCTTTATAATACTAATATGGATTCTGTCCCAATCAATTTTAAGTAAGTATATTTATTTTTTCAGACTCTTGTTGCGTCAAAAGAATCTGCAGGGAAATGGAATTGTAAAGTATGGATGACGGGGAATTGTATTCTGGAATTTTATTTTCAATTGAAAGTAATACGTAAGTTATAATAAAGTAGTATATCATCATCATCAGCCATATAATATTCCCACTACTGGGACACAGGCCTTCCTTATGGATGGATACGGAGAATGGGCCATGACCCAACACACGTAGGCCACTGCGCCCCGCTAGAAGGTTCGTGGATTAGGCCCCCGGTGTGTGACGCCCCCGTGGTGGAGGCACCCGAAATCGAAAGTATAACCTGTAAACTGCATAAGCGCGCTACTCGCCGCTAGAGGCGCTGATACAGTTTTCATACAAATTGACATAAATACGGACTCACGATAGTTTGCGTTTTTTGACATAAAAACTTACACTAGGGGTACAGTACCCCTAATGTAAGTTTTTATGTCAAGCAAACGCAAACTATTTCGATTCCGTATTTATGTCAATTTGTATGAAAACTATATAAGCGCGCTACTCGCCGCTAGAGGCGCTAATACAGTTTTCATACAAATTGACGTAAATACGGAAACGAAATAGTTTGCGTTTTTTGACATAAAAACTTACACTACGGGCACAGGCGTCTGTCACTCGATGTACTTGCGTTGCGCGCAATTCTCGCCCGCACCCGCACCGCCCGCGCGGCGGTGTAAGTCCATAGAAATCAGGTCCGCAAAAGAGCTAGAATATATGCGATAGAAAGAGATGCAACGAGTGGCCGTTCGTAATTTGCGCCGTACAAGCTGAATTCCACTTTATTGGGTTAAAGTTAGAGTTGCTATTTATTTAAATGGCTTAGCGGAGTGCAGTATCTGTTACGTACTAACTATTTAGTAATCTGTGGTATAACAGCCGGCTAACTTAATTTAAAATCGGGTGCCTCCACTACTGGGGCGTCACACACCGGTGCCGGGGGCCTAACCCACGAACCCGATTTTATGTATGGTGATAGTTTAGGGCCTGGAGCCCTGGACAATGTCCTAAGTTTATTTCTTATGATATTGTCCCGGTGAAATAAAATTATTTAAGACATAACAAAATAAATTAAATAATTAGGTAAGTATTATGTTGAATTGTTCTTTTACATTTTTTCAGATTTTCATATCAAAACTAGTATAGAAGACACATATAATTCTACTATTCAAGTTTCATGGTCCGAAGCTATAATAACAGCGAAAGGAGACAACTTTTGGATACAGTTTACAAGCGACTTCCCCATAGCTAGTGCCAGGTTAGTAATACAATCATCATCATCATCATCACCCATTATTAATTAAGTATTCTTTATTGTGATGGAAAGTGACCTTACTAATGTGTGAAGGTCATTTTGAGTTTGACGACTCTGTATGAAATTTATCAGAAAGAAAAAGATTGCCCTTGGCGAGTTTCTTGCCGATTCTTCTCACAAGGGTCTCCCGCGGTAAGATTTGCGAATCGATGGCGTAGCTTCTTTGACATTCATAAGTGTTGTTCTTCGATCAACAATAACAAAGGTGTTGTTACCTCAACCTTAATTGAATTAAAAATATTTGATTTGATTACAACAATTAAAAATCTTCGATTAACAATACCTACCACTAGATACTTAATTGGTGAGTTTCAAAAACAATCGAGCTAATAAGAAAGCACTTCTGAGGTGCGTGCGCTCTTATTTCCTGTTATTTTTGACGTAGGACCGTAAAATTCGTAACCTTTTTTTCTGTGTTGCGTTGTGTTTTGGTTCGTGACGTGAGGTATTGCTGATCGAAGTTGAAAGTTTAAAAGTACAATATTTTAGCCACAGTAACGGGTAACGGTCCCTTCACACGATGACGTTTGACGTATTGTCTTTGTCAGGAATCCTAATTTTTCTTTACGGCAGTTAAGCTTTTTTTTTTTTTTTCACCAGCTTCCAAGACGATGACCGATATATTTTAAATTCACAAAACATAAATCAAACTGATACAATAAAACATTTATTCCCAATCACACTAAACGAGTAACACTGTGACTCGTTGGGACATATAAATCTTTTCTCTTTATAACAGTACTATTAGTAAGTTTAGTCGATCAACTAAAGAATGACCAAAAGTTTTACCGGCCTTATACTAAACGGCCAAATGAATTTCGGCCTCCAGTCTACAAATATTATTCTGTGCTCCAGTGGCAGACTCGGGTATTGTAAAGTAAATAACAATGTTGACGGTAGTTAACGTTTTCTTTTCAGCTGCCATGATGTAAATGGTAACGGACAGCTTTGTTTAAACTACATTGATTCCAGCTCCAAAAAAAGTATAAATTCTGTAAGTACAGCAAATACAGTCATGTCAAAAGGCATTGAACCACTATGATCGAACCTTAGTTGCAAGTATGAAATATTGTGGTGTATGTACACTTATGAAACATGCGCCAGTCAACCGAAAAAATAATTACAAACGCCAAATACTATTGACAAAATGTCGTAAATGATCATCATCATCATCATCATTTCAGCCGTAATACGCCCACTGCTGGGCCTAGGCCTCCCACAAGGATCTCCACAACGATCGGTCAGGCGCTGCCCGCATCCATCGGCTTCCCGTGACCTTGACCAGATCGTCGGTCCACCTTGTAAGCGGCCTGCCCACGGAACGTCGTCCGGTTCGCGGTCGCCATTCGAGAACCTTTCCGCCCCAACGGCCATCGGTTCTCCGCGCTATGTGTCCCGCCCACTGCTACTTCAACTGAGCAATCCTTCGAGCGATGTCGGTCGTTTTAGTTCTCTTGCGGATCTCATCATTTCTGATTCGATCCAGCAGCAGGGAAATACCAAGCATCGCTCTCTCCATTGCTCGCTGGGTGACCTTGAGCCTTCTTATGAGACCCATAGTAAAAGACCACGTCTCGCTTCCATAAGTCATAACTGGCAATACACACTGGTCGAAGACCGCCGCGAAGAAGTCCGCGAATATATGCCGGAGCTTCCCAAACGCTGCCCATCCGAGCTGGATTCGACGAGAGATCTCTTTCTCGAAGTTGGACTTACCTAATTGGATTGTCTGTCCCAGGTAGACATAGTGGTCAACAACTTCGAGTGTAATGTTCCCAACATTAACTGGAGCGGATGCAACATGGGCATTGGACATGATTTTCGTCTTATCCATGTTCATCTTCAGACCCACTCTTTGGGAAGTATTGCTGAGATCTTCGAGCATTGTGTTCAGGTCTTCCAAGGTCTCAGCCATGAGAACTACATCATCGGCAAACCGCAGGTGTGTTAGGTAGTAGCTTAAATATATCCTCCAACGCAGCTGTGAACAGTTTCGGAGAAATGACGTCTTCCTGTCTCACACCTCGCTGTAGTTGGATAGGATTAGAGCTCTGGTTCTGTATTCGGACCGACATGGTGGCGTTTTGGTATAAGTACCTTAGCACCTCGATGTACCTGTAGTCTATTTGGCACCTTTGGAGAGAATGCAGCATCAAAGGCTTTCTCATAGTCCACGAACGCCAAGCATAGTGGCAAGTTATACTCTTCGGTCTTCTGTATAACTTGCCGCAGCGTATGAATGTGGTCTATGGTACTATAGCCTTTTCGGAACCCGGCTTGTTCGGGAGGTTGGAAGTCGTCAAACCTGCGAGCGAGACGATTCGTAATGACTCTCGAAAACAGCTTGTAGATATGGCTCAGAAGCGAGATGGGTCGGTAGTTCTTTAAGAGAGTCTTATCACCCTTCTTGAAGAACAGCATCACATCGCTTCTGCCCCGTGCCTTTGGCGTTTTGCCCTCGAGGATGACAGAGTTGAAGAGCTTCTGGAGGACCTTAAGTATCGGCTTACCGCCCGCTCTGAGAAGTTCTGTTGTGATTCCGTCATCACCCGCCGCCTTGGTGTTTTTGAGCTGCTTGAGAGCCATTCTAATCTCGTACAGGCTGACGTCCGGGATATCTTCGGTATAGTGTCGGGTAAGTTTGGCTCTAGGTTCTGTAGCCTTACTTTCAACCTGATTTCAGGTGTCGATGAAATTATACTACCGTCCTCACTTTGCAGCCTCGTCAGTTGACTTTGCCCTATAGCCAGATCTCTAGCGAACACTTTGGAGCCTTTGTTCCGCTCAATGGCCTCTTTATTACGCTCTGTATTAAATTGGCGAAGGTCGCTTGTCAAGGACTTGGAGATCTGCCTATTTAGCTGTCGATAACGAAGGGCATCCGCTGAGTTCTGTCGTTTCATTTCGTTTCTCTGATTCATGAGTCGGATAGTGTGGCTGAAGAGTTTTGAGTGGGATAGTGTTGCTGGAGAGTTTTGAGTCGGATAGTGTGGCTTGGGCACAGGACTTCTTTATGGATGGATAAGGAGAATGGGTCATGAACCACCACGGATCGGTGGGTATTAACGACTGCAATCGCAACCCGGAACCAACAGCTTAACGTTCCTTGGAAGCACGAAAGAAGTCACCATCGTAAATTTTTGGTCACCCAAAATTTTTGGTCAAAAGTAGCAGCCAGGAAAAGGACTATGAGTCATTTTGGACCTGTTTTTTCAACATTGTCCAACAGTATTTTTTATATGGCAGCTGAGTTCAAATCGAGCGAGAGGAAGAAAAAATTCTGTATTTGAACTTAGCTGCCATATAATAAAATGAAGTCCGCCTAAAGAGCTTTCATCTGACATTAGTCCCACCATTGTTGGACAAAGCACTTATTGAAAAGTGGGCCCAGGGTTCATACAAAGATGCCCATGGTCCTTTAATTTCGCATTTATAAATTATGTATTAGTTTGATTTAACTCTATGTGGCATTGACTTCAAAAACATATTTACTTGCAGTATTTACGAGCAGCGAGCAATGTAAAAGGACCATGGAATTGCTCTTTTGATGATGAGTTAGGTGTGAGGAAATTTGTCATCGTAAAAGTTATATGTAAGTCGAACGAAGTAATGAGATATCATGTTATTTAAATTTTTAATTTTTTGCATTCACAATGCAATTTTTATTATTGAAAAATGGAATATGAAGTATTTAGAGAAAATCGACCCGTTTCACAATCACTGATTGGCACGTTCCATCGGAGCTGATTGTGAGACGGGTCGATTTTTTCTAAATACTTCATTTTCCATTTTTCAATGAGATATCATTACAAGCTTCTGTACCCCTAGTGTAAGTTTTTATGTCAAGCAAACGCAAACTATTTCGATTCCGTATTTATGTCAATTTGTATGAAAACTATATAAGCGCGCTACTCGCCGCTAGAGGCGCTAATACAGTTTTCATACAAATTGACATAAATACGGAATCGAAATAGTTTGCGTTTTTTGACATAAAAACTTACACTACGGGCATACCCCTAGTGTAAGTTTTTATGTCAAGAATGATACTATTCGATGATAGTTAGCGCTCTGTCAATACACTCGCTGTTTTACTTCCGCTACTCGCCGCTAGAGGCGCTTATACAGTTTTCATACAAATTGACATAAATACGGAATCGCGATAGTTTGCGTTTGCTTTACATAAATACTTACACTAGGGGTACTGCTTTGTCTAATCAAGTCACAGATAGATGATCTGTGAATCAAGTGCTTGTTAATAAATAAATAAATATTGGACTAGATTACTTTTGGATGTATGAGGTATCATTAGAAACGTTATGACATCCCAAATAACAATGGTTATATTTTTCGTGCTTGGCCATTAAAAATTTTAATCAAAAAATCTGTAATTAAGTATAGCAACATGGGTATTAAATGAAAGGCCTTGACGAGTACATTTCAAAAATATATAATGTGTTTCCATAATCACCAAAAGGAATAAAATATAAGTAAAAGCAAGCTCTCATTTCAGTCGGGGTACTGTGAGACCCTACGTGAGAATCAGTTAAATAATAAATGTAATTTCGATATAAATCTTTATTTCGGCACCGTGGCCGATCAATTCTATGTATACTACAACACGCGACCGCGGAATCGTCTGGACTAAAACCAACTACTCGCGTAATGACAATCCATTCGATATTTTTGAATACTGATTTAAACATAAATCAACCATAGACAATGCAAGGAGGTATCATATCTTAACAATATGATACCACAGTACCATGCTGTAGAACACTTAAAGGTCCCCCGACTGCAATGAGATCTTGTTTTTTTACTTTATACTTAGTTCGATTTTGGCAGTCGTGTTTTTAATTTTTTAAATTATTAATTGGATAATTCAATAATTCCAACTTGGAGTGTAGGTGCAGTATTTCTGTCCAAATGATGGGACATTTGATATGAGGCCCTGCGTGTCCTTACAGCAGAACTGCACGCAGGAGGACCTATGAAGGCTTCTTGCTCTGCGATTCGCGTAGCTGAGTTTAGGTTGGACACAGTTAAAGGGCCCACAGACTCTCAGTCCGCCGGCAGGCCGCCTGCAGTCCTCAATCGAGTAGGCCACCTGGCATTTGGTCTTTGAATCTAAAACAGTGAGTGTGTGGCGGATTGCAGCCAACTGACAGGCGGTTACCTTCCAACGGACTGAGAATATGTGGGTCCTTAATTGTCTTGTCAGCGGCACGATAAGAATAAGATTCTTATTGTTTTCGGATAATCACTTTATCTGAAACTTGATAAAGATGCGTGTTATAAGTTGTTATATTTGAAGGGAAAAAGGTAATTTCATTCATTTTTATGTAGGTATGAAGATGATAAAATTTTTGTATTAAGGTTAATCTTAGAAAAAATGTGATAGTAAAAAACGACGAGCCCTATAAGTAGCTTTCAGGCGGGATTCGAACCCGCGCCTCCGGGAATCCGGCCCGATGCTCTGACCAACTAAGCTACCGAAAGGGCTTAGTTTAGGGCTCGTCGTTTTTTACTATCACATTTTTCCTATACTTACAGAATTGCATTGTGAATGCATAAAAATAATTTAAAATCCTAATTTTAATCTTATTTATTTTCAGGGAAACCTTCCACTTTATCAACTCCAACAACAACTCAGTTATCAACAACAACACAACGTACGACTACAAAAAGTATGTAACATTTTCTATCTTTCTACCTATATCTATTTTTGCCCATGTCTCTAGGCGGGTTAACGACTCCATAGAGCGGCTGGTCGTACAGGGCAAAGTGGAGGGAACCAGATCACGCGGCAGGTCACCGATGCGCTGGACCGACCAAGTGAAATCCGCAGTGGGAGGGAAACCGTGTGTGTGACTGCGCCAGACAGTCTGCCAACCGGGAGAGGTGGCGGGAGATCGTGCGTAAAGGTCCAAGCACATTACATCAACTCGGAAAGGGATCGACACCGTATCGCCTTTCGCCTCGCCGTCAACCAGGCGTTAACCTAACGCAAGCACGTAACCAAACCGGATCAGCGTCGGTACGTCGGCTTGGCTACGGCTAGGCGACGCCGCGCTTACGACTCGCCGCACAGTGGTTCCATATAGAAAAAAAAATATAAATAAAACTGTGATGCGGTTAGTTCATTTTATCATTTTCAGACCACTGTGCGTAGAGCCGTAAGCTCGGGTACGGAGAGACGTGAGCGCGTGGACGACTAGCGGTAAGCGCGTGGATAGCAAGTTGATCGACCCGCAAAGCGGTTCGTGAGCTGTGCCCGTAGTGTAAGTTTTTATGTCAAAAAACGCAAACTATTTCGATTCCGTATTTATGTCAATTTGTATGAAAACTGTATTAGCGCCTCTAGCGGCGAGTAGCGCGCTTATATAGTTTTCATACAAATTGACATTAATACGCATTCGAAATAGTTTGCGTTTGCTTGACATAAAAACTTACACTAGGAGTACAGTACCCCGAGTGTAAGTTTTTATGTCAAGCAAACGCAAACTATTCCGAGTACGTATTTATGTCAATTTGTATGAAAACTGCATAAGCGCGCTACTCGCCGCTAGAGGCGCTGATACAGTTCTCATACAAATTGACACAAATACGCACTCACGATAGTTTGCGTTTTTTGACATAAAAACTTACACTAGGGGTACTGTACCCCTAGTGTAAGTTTTTATGTCAAAAAACGCAAACTATCGTGAGTCCGTATTTATGTCAATTTGTATGAAAACTGTATCAGCGCCTCTAGCGGAGAGTAGCGCGCTTATGTAGTTTTCATACAAATTGACATAAATACGTACTCGCGATAGTTTGCGTTTGCTTGACATAAAAACTTACACTAGGGGTACATGTCTCGAGGCGAGGCGATTACGTTACGATTCCGATTATTGTGCTTTGCAGTAGGGGGTTCCATACAAAGAATACTGAACCGCTCGAGTTGATACGTTTACGTTCCGTTTACGAGTTGATATATATGCTGTGACCTTTAAGCTGACCGACGACGTGAAGCCTCAACGTGACCACGACCGCTCTGCCAAGAGCGAAAAGACGAAGAAGAAGAAGATATCTATTTTATAATAGGTCTTTAAGTACCAACGAAATTTCCGTTTTCTATGGGGAAATTGTGGGAAGTTGAAATTATCATGTCAAAGATATTTGGGGATTTCGTGGACATGTGAATTCCGAATTCAACAAAACTTTACAATATGATCAGATCAGACAACATTAATTTAATTATTGCCTATAATCTCATTAAAATAACTGCCAATAAAAAAATCTGTTCGAAGCTGTCAAATAGACGACAACCAAAGAGGGGTAGGTACTTTCAAGCATATAAAAATTTTAGAAGCGTGTTTAATTTTTTTTTTCCCGACTATGGCGAAGCAAAACGTAGGGTTATGATTTTGACCGGTATGTATGTAGGTATGATCATCTGTTCCCTCATTACCTAAACTAAAACCCGTATATCGCCGCACTTTTTGTAAACACGAAATAATTTTACGATTTATTATCAGTTGTTTTAGTTTTACGTGGTTTAATACTTACTTTAGTTTAACACTGTATGTACACTTTGTTTTATATTGAACTATTTCATTTATTTTGTTGGAAAGTTCACATCTTCGTCAATTTAAAGCTTCGATCAACAATAACACCTAGTTCATTTAAAGTCAAGTTTTCACTGGAGTAAAGAATTGTTCAATCCCGCCTGAAAGCTATTTATAGGGCTCGTGGTTTTTTACTATCACATTTTTCCTATACTTCCAAAAAATTGCATTGTAAGTAAATGCATAAAAATAATTTAAAATTGTTCACTATATTATTGATATTGACTGGATGTCTAAGATAACGTTTACAGTAATGAATTGGAGTATTCCTAATGTTATTATAGCACAAATAACACATTTAGATAACTATTTTTAAAGACTACTAGAAACTAGGTATCTGTTCCTTCTTACGCCTAAACCACTGATCTGATTTTGATGAAATTTGGTTTAGAGAGTAGTGGGTAGCGTGTTTGGTCTGCGATTGCTGAGGTTATGTGACTTTCGCAATAGTCGGTCACGGGATGGCTGTCCAAAAACAATCTCGAGCCTATAATACCTCCGTGCTTCGGGAGACCCGGTAAGCCGATGGTCCCGGCTGCATTTGCATTAGTTATTACACTTCGACTGCAGTGGGCCCGTGGTGGGTCATGGCCCGTTCTCCTTATCCATTAATCCACCTATATCCTGTAGCCCAGCAGCGGGGACATTAAAATGGTTTGAAGATGAGGAGTCCTTGGAGAACGCCTATTTACCTAATTTTTGTCACGAAATTTTGAAGCGATATTATCAAATTACTCGCGGTCGAAGTTGCGGGCGGCCACTAGTTCTGATATAAGTATGAAGTTCGCTGTACTATTCAAAGTCGCATACTTATCCATTACCATTTCCGTAGCGCTTTCAATAATCAATTGCATAATTAACACGCGTACATTCTTTCAGCAGTTGTCAATGGTAAATGCGCACCGAACCAGTTCAAGTGCAACAATAATAAGTGCATCCACAAGATGTGGCTTTGCGACTCTGACGACGATTGCGGCGACGGTTCCGATGAGGTCGACTGCGATCACATGCTGCCTAGACAATGCAGGGCCACAATGTTCACTTGCACCAGTCAAACCCAGTGCGTGCCCATGAGCTTGTATTGTAACGGATTCCCCGACTGCGACGACCGATCTGATGAAGTAGGATGTGGTAAGTAGGTCTTAGTAAAAGCGATGTACCTACTTAAATAAGATTTTACTAAAATTTCATTTTCATGACAAAATCAAATCAAAATCAAAATCAAAATCATTTTATTTGCCTTTAAACATGGTATACATAATGTGGTCATATAAATTACAATAGTTGCCGAACATGTTTAGCCAAATATAATATGGCATGCAAAATATTTTAAAACAAATTGATTAAAAACTAAAATGTAAAATGTATCACATTATTGTTTCTAATAAATATTTATAATTAAACCATCATGTCAAAATGTTAAATCAAAATTTTAAATGTCAATGTCTTACGCTAAAAGAAAATCGTTGATGTCATAAAATGTATGTGTCATTAGCCATTTTTGCAGGTACAAGCTTTTTTGCTGACAGTACATAAATATTGTATTGTTATCTAAACCAAACCTGTATTCAAAATTTCAGCTCCATCGGGCACTGGGAAGTGGGTCAAATTAACCTTGCAAGATTTGTCCCCCACTAACTAACTAACTAACATGGCATGTTAATAAAAAGCTTGTAACGTGCTGAAATAAATTATGGTTTCCAGTGCAAGTGGGTTATAATTTGCGAATTAAAAATATATGCGTTCGTGCGAATATAATTTAAGTAAGAGTGCCAAACGGAAACGGATATTATAAAGCTATAGACAGCAACAAAGTGTTGCCGCATAAGAAATTAAAATTTTAATAAAATTTTTGTCTATTGGGGCACCGATTCTAAACATGCCCCTGGCCTTGGAAGCACCATCTTTCAAGATGTGCTTGTCATCGTGACTATTGTGACGTGATTAGTGGTTCGAGCAATGGGCAGATCTTGCTGTGGGCGCGCCACACGATGCCTGATGCCGTGCAGATGTCAGACACTCTGGCCACTCCATCAGTCCCAGGAAGAACTCGCTCGATTCTCCCAAGACGCCACTTCAAGGAAGTTGGAAGGTTGTCCTTGATAACGACGAGCATGTCAGTTTGGAGTGGTACCTATGTCATCCTTTCCCTTCTTGGTGCGTGCTTGGAGTTTGGAGACGTACTCATTGGCTCAACGAGCCCAGAAGTGTTGGCGGATCTGCTCCACGTGCTGGCAAATATATAAAAAAATTAAAAAGAAAATTTATTTTATTAAATTAAATAATAAGATTATAATGTTTCGTTTTGAGTAAATTAAATTGGTACTGGTCACAATTTGAGGTATAGTGAGGGGGGGGGGGTCCACCTGGGGTGGGGGACACCCAGACCTTATATTCGTCAGCGAGTCTATCCGCTCTCAATGTGTCAAACTACCCCGCACCCAACACTGACCTGATAATGTACACCGTGCTGCTGCTGCACTGTTGGTTGTGGTCCGCCCCGTAAATGTTCCCTTTAGGCTCCGTTTCAACTAAGGCTAACTGGGAGTAGTTTTCGCTGATGATAGATCTATGACGCTCTGCTGAACGTTCCTGCAGTCCCTCACAATTACGATCAGTAAAACTGACCCAGCATATTGAGGATGGTTTCGAGCTGAACTGGTGCTGTATTTGTCTACCTATCCACAACCTACGACACAGTGAACCTCAGACGGCTTTTATGGAAAGTGGAGACAATGACTGAGGACTTCAAATTTGTCACATTTCTCCGGGAACTTCTCCATAACTGCCAATTTCGAGTTAATTTACTTCAGGACAAAAGTCGTTGGAGGTTTAAAAAAAACGGTCTTCCTCAGGGTAGTGTTCTAGCTCCGTTGCTATTTAACATATATACCAACGACCAACCATCCAGTCCAAACACATCCCGCTTTATATACGCAGACGATCTTGCTCTGTCTTCTCAGGCGACCAGTTTTGAGGAAGTTGAGGTGACCCTATCAGACCACCACAGCGCTAGAAAACTTTAGTGCTTACTACTAACCCATACCCATACCACACAATAAGCTTAAGATTGCTTTAACTGTGCCCATACTAACCCATCCAAAGCCGATAAAGCTTCGCGAACTGTGTCGAACCGCTGTCTACCGAACCCAAACGAGCAAGGTGCAATCTTTGGTTTGAGAGAGTGACCGAGCCTGTCGTTAATAATTTGCGATGGCCAATCTGGAACTCTTTAAATGTGCTTCGGATTCAGAGCGGCCGAAGCAAGGAAAACATGGTCAGGTGGGGTTTCTCAGGTGACTCCATAAACTGCATATGCGGTGTAGTTCGAACGATGGCACATCTATTATGACAGCTACCGAGAACGCTGTCAAAGTGGCCGGGTTCTGGGCTGCAACAATTTAGAGTTTATCGCCATCGACACGCTAGGAAGAAGAGTTATTGGGGGCTACGTTTACATGGAACTTTCTTATTTCCAAACTTAGACTTGAAGTATGAAAATTAGTACAATTGATCACAATTAAAAATGATCTGCCTTGACGAAGTAAACTAAACACCCCCTATTATTTGTCATTAATTTATAAGGAATGTCTGCTTGTAAGTTTATTTTTTTAGGGCGACATTTTATATGGCGAGAGTATGGGGTGGGTAGCGCTGTCCTTATCTAATAAAAAAGTTGGATACCCTATATCTCTGAAGATATATAAAATATTTGAAAATAAATACCTGTGGTGTTGCTGATATTTCCAAAAACATTTTAAATAAATATAAAAGCAAGTCCTGTCCCCTATTTCAGATTCTGAGCAATTTCATTAACACATTGTATATTTTTTTCAGCTACACCTGATCTATCGTCGAGTACTCACAGGGGCGATGGCGGCGCTCCGATAGCATTGACCAAGTCAACAACTGAAGCTGCTCAAAATATAGATGATGAAGACGTGTCTTTACCATCACCTAGTAAGTCTATAACCCCTCATTTGCAAACAGCTGCCGCGATCTAGGACCCTACTTGCTGCGCGACGCAACCGCGGTTGCGAATATTTCTCGAGGGACTTATGCGCGACGCAACCACAGTTACACACCAAATATACCACACATGTTGTATATCGTTGGATTCCTGGAAGTATTATCTACAATTTAATAGTACTTACATTAAAAACTATGATGATTTAGCGGTGCAATTAATTTTTATAATTTTTGTGTTTTAAAGGCGCAATAAAACTTAATATAAACCTTAATGAAAAGCAATAAGGTCCAATTACTCAAGCAAAATAAAAGTAATTGAGAAAAACGCGGCTTGACAGTTTTACTTCTTAAAAGAAGTCTGTTCTCATTGAATTATATGAATAAGCACAGACTAGAGAGCCATCCTGCCTTACTCACACGTTCCAAAACATCAATTGGTTCAAGAAAACAGACTTGAAATCCGAACTTGTGTAATTGTCATAATATGACCGTTATCGAATAAGGGCTTGCATGTTGATGTCATATTATGACAGCTATCGAATGAGGGGATAACTTTGTCTAATCACTGCTTATACGACTTACGCCCGAATTCTCGAACGCTAAGCATCTTTGGGAGCGTCTCAAACATCATGGCATCTCTTTCATATGTTTGACATTTAAAGTGACGCTACTTATCTTTGGGAGCGTCTCAAACATCGCCCTGTCACTTTAAATGTCAAACGTATGAAAGAGATGCCATGATGTTTGAGACGCTCCCAAATATGATTTGCGTTTGAGAATTCGGGCGTTAATCGCCTAGTGGTTCAATTCCCAGTAGGTAAACCTCATATTGTTTTTGGTTTAGTTGATGGTAGGACATGTTCTTTAGTCCACCTGGCTAGCTAACATCATCGTATCTAGTCTGACGCCATAAAAATGATGTTTTCAGCATTATTGTGTTCTGGCAGTTAGAGATAAGATAGCCAGTTTCTCAGTATTGGACGATTCCGGGAGTAGTGCGCTTCCACTGTTCATCCGTTTGGGAGTTACGATACCACAGATAGATACGTTAAACACCTCTCTTTTTGAGAAAGAAGACAGCCTTTTGTTAAATCCATACTAATATCATAAAGAGAAAAGATTTGTAATTTTGTTTGTAACGAATGAACTCAATAACTACTAGACCGATTTTGAAAATTCTTCAAACAATAGAAAGCTAGGTACATTCTTCCCGAGTGACATAAGCTATATTTTATCCCGATGTTTCCACGGGAATGTGTACCACGCGGGTAAAACCGCGAGGAGCAACTAGTCTCTTAACCCGTATTATTTGGTTTTCAGCCCCAACCTGGTTAATTATTGGCGCTGTGGTCGCAACACTAATTTGTTCAATACTGGTCATAGTAGGCATTGTAGTATACTGTCGTAAGACTCAAATTCCAACACCAGCACCTCAGCCTGAAGCACCGAGACGGATTGAACAAAGTGTATATTATACCATACATGGTGATGATTTTAATGAGGAATATTCGTACGCGTACGCGTATGCTAGACAGGAACCACTGCGCACGAATGTTGCTTGCAATGATCTATATGATACTGTTGGTGATAATTAAATGGGGTACGTAGCGTGTGTCTTTTTAATGTCTGCAGCTTATGAGGACGACGCTACAAGTATTGTAACGATTCACTCAATCGCTAAAATTAAATAAGCAACACGTTGAATATATCGAAGAAATGAAAATCAGTGAAAAGTACGAATGTATTATGTTACAGTAAATACCATATCTGATTAAAACTAGTTTTTACTAAATGCCTATGTTACAGTTAGAAATTACTGCTGCTCAAAAATAATTATGGAAATAATTTATAACTGTTTTTTTTACCATGTTTAAAGCTTTCTAGTTCATCTATATATATAAAATCGAGGGGACATAACTCACTCATCACGAAATCTCGAAAACTACTGGACCAACGAAGATGTAATTTGACAGGAAGGTAGATTATGCCTAGGAGACGTCCGCTAAGAACGGATTTAGGAAACTCCCCCCCTAAAGGGGTAAAATGGGGGGTTAAGGTTATATGGAACTTCCTCATTTATGGATTTAGAAGCATGAAAATTAGTACGTTGGATACTGGTTACGACTGAAAATTATCTGAGTAAGCAAAGTAAAAAAACTCCCCCTTAATAGGGTAAAATGGGGAGATAAAGTTTATATGGAACTTCTTCATTTCTGAACTTAGAAGTATGAAAATTGGTATGTTGAATACTGATCACGATTGAAAAATTATATCTGCGTAAGCGAAGTTAAAAAAACTCCCCGATAATGGGGTAAAACGGGCGGATTAAGCTTATATGGAACTTCCTCATTTCTAAACTTAGAAGTATGAAAATTAGTACGTTGGATACTGGTTACGACTGAAAATGATCTGAGTAAGCAAAGTAAAAAAACTCCCCCTTAATAGGGTAAAATGGGGAGATAAAGTTTATATGGAACTTCTTCATTTCTGAACTTAGAAGTATGAAAATTGGTATGTTGAATACTGATCACGATTGAAAAATTATCTGCGTAAGCGAAGTTAAAAAAACTCCCCGATAATGGGGTAAAACGGGCGGATTAAGCTTATATGGAACTTCCTCATTTCTAAACTTAGAAGTATGAAAATTGGTATGTTGGGTACTGGTCACGATTGAAAATGATCTGCTTACGCGAAGTTATACAAAAACCCTTAATAGGGTAGAAAGGGGGAATTAAGGCTTATATGAAAACTTCCTCATTTCTGGACTTAGGAGTATGGAAATTGGTATGAAGGATACTAGGTCATCATTAAAAATGATCTGCGTAGGCAAAATTAAAAAACTCCTAACAGGGTAGAAAGGGGGTTAATGTTTATTGTATAGGGTGGGTGGGGGGTATTAAAGATACGGAGTTTGGAAGTTTTTGTATAGTTTTTGTGTTAGAAATTTTGATGAAATTTGGTATGAAGATAGTTTGAGACAGTGCTTCCGGGTACTCCTACTAATTACTCCTACTGATAGGAGCACCGCGACACCCATGTCCTGATGCTAGGAAGGACATAGACTAATTATAACCGCGGGAATAAGGCTCATTCCCATGGTAAAATAAGTTTTAGCTCGGGCAAAGCTGTAGAATGGAATTGGTATTCAAGGCGATAGTTTGAGTTTATGGGAAGGATGATATTTAGAATAGAGACAGTTTAAGGCGCTGGAAAGGATATATTTTACTTTTTACCGCGGGAAATCTCATTGTATGGAAAAATCACTTTAAGCGCGGGCTAATTTGGGGGCAGAAATTGGTATTTAAGTAAACAATTTGAGACCCTGGCAAGGATAATAATAGGCTACTTTTACTTTTTATCACAGGATAGTATCATATTCCCACGGGCAAATCAATAAGTAGGTATTTTTTTTTTCCGTCTATAACGTCCAAACGGAGTAACGGCTCAATGTGATTTTAGGTACAGGGGTAGATTGGGAGCTGGAGAATGACATAGTTTATCTCGGAAAATATTACATTCCATCAGGATAATGTCGTGTAGTACACGCGGGCGAAGGCGCGGGCGGAAAGCTAGTATAGTAATAAAATTACTGCTGCTCAAAAATGACGGGAATAATTTATAACGTGATTTGTACCGTGTTTTAAGTTCCCGGAACGTAAAAATCGTTATGCCGACGCCAGACAAAGCACAAACATTTGATCAAATATTTGAACAAATGTTAGGACACATGTGTAGTATGGGTATTTGAGTATATGTTCAAAACTTTGATAAAATACTACAGTACTTTGCCATTGTCAGAAGGCAAAGTCTTCAAATATTTGTTCAAATGTTTGTGCTATGTCTGGCGACGACATTATAGTAATAATAATCATGTGAGTTTTAAATGTTGACCCACCTGCCGCTGATAGGTGCGAGGAGCGAAGCGACAAGCATTTTAGGTTTACATAAACCAACCGCGCGAGCCAAACGAGCAAAGCGAGCGTGCCGTGGGAGCAGCCGGCGAAGCGCGAGACAGAACCGACTCTATAGTACAAATGTCCCCCTTTTGCCTATTTAATTAGAATGGGGGTGGGAAGCCTATTGTATGAAGTTGGTTATGATGGCGCTTCGGCGGCGGCGGCCGCTGCCGCGGCAAGCTCGCTTCACTCGCTCGGCTCGCGCAGTTGGTTCATGTAAACCTGCTGGGGCCACACTATCGGGATATGCCGATGTCCAACATCGCGTGAAGTAACACGTAAATTATTGCGCTAAATGAACCGCGATAGTGTTCTAGATCACAAGAACTCGCGATAATCACCACTCGAGCTATCGGCATACAGCATACGGGGCGTAGTGAATGTCGTAGTAAAATTATCGCGTTACACGCTAGTCAAGCTCCTCGCACCACAATATGCCATGTTGTAGTATAGCTGTATTTAGACTTGCACCGTAACCGTAACGCTCTGCACTGCAACATGACGTATGTTACTACAAACATCTGGTTTGAAGCCTGGAATACACATGCTCTTTAGTAGCACACAACCATGCTAGTTTTGAGCAGATGCTTCGTAGTAGCAGACAATTAGAACGTGTATACGAAAAGAGCATGCTTGTTAAACACTCGGAGAGAATTGTTATAAAAGAGCATGTTACCTAGTAGCAAACAAGCATGCTCTTTTAGTAGCATGTGTATACCAGGCTTTACTTCATAACGCACCCAAGTCCCATACTTCTACTTCAACCTCAGATCACATCAATATATTGCATGGTGGCGACCCTGCCAGGATTGGAATAGAAAGACTCGGAAGCAGTGTATAATGTAATTTAAATGTAATTTAATTATAATATAAATGTAATTGTTTTCGTGAAATAAATGATAATAATAATCATTTAAGTTTAAATTGCAAAAACCACAGATAGATGCTAAGAATAATTTGTTAGTAAGTCCAACAGAAAAGTAACATAATAATAAGAAAATAAATACACTAACCCGGTGAGTTTTTGTTAATTAAGGATCAAGTCGGCAATAAGTTGGAATGGTTCATTTTAGTTATACAAGATATCTCGCCAAATGTAAGGATAATAAAAAAATAAAGAATGTAACTCTTAAGAATTACAACAAAATTATTTTGTAATTAAGCTTTTTTTAATAAAAATGTGTAGGTATATATTTTATTGATAAAAAATGTGTACTTACTAATTTAGTTTTTTTTCTTCTTCTATTGTATTTTTTTAGGCATTGATTTAAAGCGGCAGTTGTAGAATTGGTATGTTTAAAATTACAAAATGCATGTTTAAAAGTACGTTTTATAATTCGGTGCAAAAAAAAATAATGTCACTTTCACATTTGAGTTTGGCAACAGGGTGTCGTAAACCTTTTTCTTCATATCTCTTTTAAACCAAATTTATTGTGAGGTTTTGGTTTTACAGATTTTGTTAAAATCTACTTATAAGAACTATATCTTGGGTTAAAGCGCATAAGATAATGCAAAATGGGTTAGATAGTAATAGTAGAGACACAATAGTAACAAGTAACAACGGTTCAAACTTAACAATAAACAACAACGATAACAGAAACGACAAGAAATCTACGAAATAATGTAAAAGAAGCACTGTGCGCGAAGCAGATAGGAGCCCACGTAAAGTAAACAAAATACAAATCAAAATCAATCAAATAAACACACACATGTTAAAGTAGGTTTGTCACCCCTGCGTCACAAATATTTTGTGCCTGCGTGTTGCCAGTACGTGAAAAAATATCAATCTAACATCCCTTCGAAAAATTATTTTGTTGTTTACGTAAGAGTAATTTCCATTTTTTTCACTTTTATTAATAATGTCTATCCAGTCAAAGCATGTTTTGAATTAACAGCAATGTCGTTCACAAATAAAGAAATCTACAGAATGTGAACATAGAGTTTTAATATGGTAATACTGTTTTCTTTTTTTTTTGCACCGAATTATAAAACGTACTTTAGTAACAAGTTCAGCAGTAAAAACTGAGCAGTAAACTAAATTGAATGATTAGTAAGAAATACTGAAACAGGCAGTTAAACACATCTTAGACACAAAATAAAGAGTTTACAGAAGGACCGCTCCCACCATTTTTGAAAATCTATACCTATCCTTGTCTGACTCACTAGGGTTGCTTCTGTCACAGAATAATATGCTCCTGTATTGATTCTGAATTTAAAAAGGAGTAAGTAGTATAAGTTAACAATCATACATAAATAAATTCGTTTATACATACATCGTAACAAGTTTACATGCCTTAGATGCTGCTTAGCCACTCAATGGTTCCTTGCCTCCCGGAGGCAAGTATTTTTACCGGCCCCAATGGTTCCTTGCCTCCTGGAGGCAAGCTGACAGCTAATTAAAATACTTTAATTAATTATGTCAAATCACTCTCTGTTCCTATCCAACTTATACCAATCTTAATCTAGACACCTTATTTTAATCGTAGAACAAGAAATTAGTCCAATTTAATAAAAATTTGGCGGATTATATTCGATTGAAGTTCACCGACTTGCTTGCCTCCAGGAGGCAAGGAACCATTGCGTGATTTAGGCAATGTTAGCTAAGTATGGAAAAATAAAATATAAAAATATAATTAAATATATTCTACTAAATATGTTGTAATACGTTAATATATACTTGTTATGCCCTCAATACCCATAAAAAGTATATATTTAAAATTTATCTACTAACAAAAAAGAAGTCGATACGAAATCGATCCATACTTTTGTAGCCCGTAAGGGTGATTCTTTACTTACATTTTTATATCTTTAATTAAACAATATTTTTCTAAAAGAGAGTTATCTTTGTTTTACTTTTATCTAATAACAACATTGTAAACTATTATTTAAACACAAATTGGTCTGTAATAATTGTTTATTTATTAGTATTAATTGCATGTTTTAAAAATAAATCGGTAAAACATTTCCTTTTCTGCAACTTCAACTCGCTGTTTCTAATTAAATCGTAATAAAAATCCATCTACAAACCATACAATCTTATTGCAAATTTAACTAGCATTATAAATCAATAATTAGTTTTTATTAAATCCTTCTAGTTTTTGAGTAAAACTTAATTTAAAGCCGAGCGAGCGAAGCGGAGCGGAGCGGAGCTGTGCTGAGGAACCATTGCCCCGTAAGCATATTTAAGCGTGCGTAACCATTGAGTGGTTATATGGTAAACAGAGCATCTAATATCCATTTAAAGTCCCGACGCCACACACGACGAAGACAAGATCCTATTGTACCTATACCGTACCTATTATGTTGTAATGTATTCCATTCCTATAATTATGTTATAATGTACTCTATGAACAAGATATAAATATGGTGTGATAGTTATCCCACTAAAAACATAAACGTGAAAAAGGCACTAAGTAAGTTCGACGAAAACATAAAGGTAAAAAAGGTGACAAGTTCAGCGAAAAATAGTTGAAATCTAAATGAGTTACAAGTTCCATAAATTTTTTCGTTCAAGAACTTCAAATAATTAGTATTTTCTTAAATGTTGAATTTATAACTTGTCATCTTCAAAAATTGAAAAACCTTTATAGCGCAAGAACTGTATCAAGCAATAGTGGTAATTATTTTGAAAACAAGAAAGTGTATTTAAATACCTATGTTGTGTTTTTATCGTATGTAGGTAAATAAAAAAATATAAGTAGTTTAATAGTCAAAGTCAAATTTGTTTATTCAATTTAGATTGGTTTTTACAATACTTGTGAACGTCATAGAAGCTACGCTATCAAGATGTAAACAGGTTCATATTTGTGTCTGGCGCAGCTGTTCTTCATAGTCTTTTCTTGCACCCAACAATATCGTTTTTCAGCTTTCTTTTTCTGGGAGAATTTGCAGAAACGTGAGTTGCTATTTGTGAATTTGAGTCACATTTAACTTTTTCATATTGTGTACAAGATTCATTTGTCTCCACAGTTGCTTGCGATTCTTCATTTTTTTTGACAGGTAGCAAAAGTTTGGGATTAGTGCCTTTTTCAGGACAGTTCGGTTCGATGTCTTGATTATAGAATTGGTTTCGAAATGGGCCTCACGAACTCGAAGATATGTTGACCATTTGTTGCGTACATCTTCTCGATCAATTAAACTTAACCATAAGGTTCGTCTGAAAAAAAATCATTTGATTTTTAAAATGAACTAGTTAGTTTTGCAACGAAAATAGCTTATGGCACTCCTACGATTAAGACGTTAAAATAAATAGGTATACGCATAATCGTGCGTGGTTCGTTTTCTCCTGAACTTGGCTGGCACACTGCCGTGCGTCAAAAAAAAACTTTACTGCAAGTAAAATGTCATTTGGGGTACCTAAGTATAATGACTGGCGTTCTCTCCCAAACTTGGCAGGCACACTGCCGTGCGCCTAGATAAAGAAAACTTTACTGCAAGTGAAATCTTATTTGGGATTTAATGATTGGCGTTCTCTCCTGAACTTGGCTGGCACACTGCCGGCCGTGCGCCTAGATAAAGAAAACTTTACTGCAAGTGAAATGTTATTTGGGATTTATTGATTGGCGTCCTTTCCTGAACTTGGCTGGCACACTGCCGTGCGCTTAGATGAAAAAAAATACTGCAAGTAAAATGTTATTTGTGGTTTAATGACTGAAGTCTCTAAAATGTAAGTAGGATTTCTTAACACTGCTAAAATAAAAGAAAATGCAACGACAACTTTTACTTGAAAATTCGTCAACATGACTTGTGGCTGTGTTCGCTGAACCGCCAAGAAGTTTTGAGAATACTATAACATCTAAATAAGGACCATAGAACCCAATTACTGGCGTTTTACCACAACCAGCTAACTATAAGATGAATGTGTATGGTTCATCGTCGTTATAAAAACGGCTAGTCCCAAAAGTACCTAGGTATACTCACCTAGCAACAAGAGAAAACAGTTTGACATAACTTACCTTTCAATATCGTTTGGAAATTTAAAGAACGTGTATGCACAGTTTTTAGTCGTATTTAGACAACCAAATACACTGCAACTGTAATAATATTGGTTATTAATTTTTGTTAATTAATGGTAAAATAGGTATATAAGTGTCACAGTGACACGTAGCGGCGCGGACGTGAAGTGATCAATTAAATGCTCTTTGGAACTTGCGATCACTGACCTCTTTGCGATACTCGCGACTGAGTACTGTCCCATACTGCCCCATTTTGCCTGTATATGTGACGTCTATGTGTGCGTGACGAAAATGGCACTTTGTTCTAAGCGGACTCTCTGCTAGGGCGACCGCCCGCCCGCATAGTTACTTTGTGTCTTAGATTTCTGCGCGAATTGGGTGCCTACCATCAACTTTAAGACAGCGATTCAAAAATAGCGCCATGCAGAATAGGTTCCTAAAATGAATTGCTTTCTTTCGTACTATGACTATGACCTTCTAAAAACTGGATCGCAAATGAATTGCATAATGTGAATGAGATGAAATGAGATGAGATGAGAGATGAGAGTGAGAGGGACAGGTATAACCTGCAGGTCTCATGTTAGCTTGGCCGAGTTATAAGTCAAATAAGAGTTCTTGACAGCTTAGCGGCTGTGAAATGTCATTGAATGATCACTGATTCGCTGTCATTGATATTAAGCTGTCGTGGTACGAATAAGCGAAGCAGATCAGTTTAGGTCCTAAACAAAACCGCAATAAGAGTTGATGGTAGGCACCCTGTTCATATAAATAAAACAATTTCATGTGTGTTTTCACGCATTTATTTAACAACTTGGTTAAATTTTTTGTTGTTTTTAAAGGTTTTTTGGTTTATCCGACGTTTCGGCACCTTTCCAGGGGCCGTGGTCACGGAAAACTACCCACAATTTTTTTATTTTAATAAAAGAATATACCCACTTTTATTGTCTTTGTTTTTCGTTCGGAAACAGGATACGGTTAGGTATTGATTATTTTAACTTTATATTTAATTATAACAAACATGATTTATTAATTTAATATTTTGATTTGTTTAAGTAATTTGGATAATAATTATTTATAGCAAAGCAAAAAGTTACTGACTCGACCACCAGTTCACAAAATTTGGAACCCTTCGGAGAAAGAACTGGCAAGAAAACTACACGAAGGGGGACGATCTCCGTTTATTAAAATTATTTGCCAAAAATTAAGTTCAAAAACTAAAACCCGACTACTGAAAAATCACGCTTTAAAAGTATGAAACAAGAAAATATTCTCATCTGAAATTGCCGTGGTCGTATGCCACTTTTCCCTAGAATGAAAATATTGTTTTGTTATATTATATAGTCGTGGGCATACGACCACGGCAATTTCAGATGAGAATATTTTCTTGTTTCATACTTTTAAAGCGTGATTTTTCAGTAGTCGGGTTTTAGTTTTTGAACTTAATTTTTATTTACATTATTTTGGGGTCATAATTTTGCGCTGTGTAGTGCCGGCACATAAAAATAATAGCACTACCCCCTTTCTTCTCGAGGGTGTCGTAAGAGGCGACAGAGGGAAAACTGCCATCAAGAGAGGGGCAGCAGCGTCTCCATGTAACAGCAGGACATATTTTTTATATTTCTTTGTTTATAGTGAGGGCAAATACAGTCTTTTCGTATACCGCTAACGGTATGTTGGACTCAGTCAGACAAGGTCTGTCTCTCGCCACGCTCAGCCCTCCCGCCAAGCCCAATAGGCTTCGCGAACAGCAGGACATACTGCGATCGCCAACACTTGGCAGGCTAAGCGTGGCGATTATGGTAAAAATCCACGTTCCGACCAATACCGGCTCAAATTTAAAACAATGGCTCTCAAGCAGCTTAAAAACAACAAGGCGGCGGGCGGGCTTCTGAGAGCGGGCGGAAAGCTGATACTTAAGGCTTTTCAATTCAATCATCCTCGAGGGCAAAACGCCAAAGGCATGGGGCAGAAGCGTTTTTCAAGAAGGGAGATAGGACTCTTTTGAAGAACCACAGACCCATCACGTTTCTAAGCTATCTATAAGATGTTCGACGACTTCCAACGTCTCGAACAAGCAAGGTTCTGGAAAGGCTAATAGCACCAAAGACCACATTCATACGCTGCGGCTAGTTATACAGAAAACCGAAGAGTACAACTTGCCACTTTGCTAGGCGTTCGTGGGCTACGAGAAAGCCTTTGATACTATTGAGAGCTGGGCGGTGCTGCAGTCTCTCCAGAGGTGCCAAGGAGACCACAGGTACATCTATGTGCTCAGGTACTTATACCAAAACGCCACCATGTCAATCCGATTACAGAACCAGAGCTGTAATCCTATCCAACTACAGCGAGGTGTGAGACAGGGAGACGTCGTCATCTGTCCGAAACTGTTCACAACTGCGTTGGAGGATATTTTTAAGCTTCTTGATTGGTAAGGATGCGGCATCAACATCAATGGCGAGCACCTAACACACATACGGTTTGCCGATGATGTAGTTCTTATGGCTGAGACCTTGGAAGACCTGAACTTAATGCTCGAAGATCTCAGTAATGCTTCTCAAAGAGCGGGTCTAAAGATGAACATGGATAAGGCGAAAATCATATCCAATACCCATGTTTCACCCGCTCCAGTCGTTGGGAACATTACGCTCGAAGTTGTTGACCACTTCGGTCCAGTTAGTAAGTCCAACTCCGAGAAAGAGATCTCTCGACGAATTCAGCTCGGGTGTTCGGGAAGCTCCGGCATATATTCGCGTCCGAAATACCTCCATGTCTCAAGACGAAAGTCTTTGACCAGTGTGTGTTGCCAGTCATTACTGGCTTACTGACCTATGGAAGTGAGACGTGGTCTTTTACTATGGGTCTCAAAAGAAGGCTCAAAGTCACCTAGCGAGCAATGGAGAGAGCGATGCTTGGTATTACCTTGCGTGATCGAATCAGAAACGATGAGATCCACAGGCGAACTAAAACCACCAACATCGCTCGAAGGATTGTACTGTTGAAGTGGCAGTGGGCGGAACAGATAGCGCAGAGAAACGATGGCCGTTGGGGCGGAAAGGTTCTTGAATAGCGATCGCGTACCGGTTCCGTGGGCAGGCCCCCTACAAGGTGGACCGACGATCTGGTCAAAGTTGCGAGAAGCCGCTGGATGCGGGCAGCGTATGATCGATTGTTGTGGAGTTCCTTGGGGGAGGCCTATGCCCAGCAGTGGGCGTCGTTCGGCGATATGATGATGATGAATTTCGTGATAAAGTCAAAATTCGATTTATGCAAGCAAAGCCGCAAGCAACAACTAATAAAATATATATTTTTGAAACGAGCTCACCAAGAGCTTTCATTTGATACCAAACACGATATTCTTCTCAGAAAAAAGTTTTTTAGTTCACAACTTTATGTCGTCTAGAGGGCGCCGTATTCAATTTCATGTGACGTGACATAGCCTATAACCAGCAGACAATCAAGACGCTTCCAACGATACCTCAATTGTGAATATATGATCAGCAGTTTAGAACTTATGTGGGAACAGATGAACATACATACAAACATACATACATACATACATACCGGTCAAACTCATAACCCTCCTTTTTTTTGCTTTGCCGTAGTCGGGTAAAAAGAACTAACCTTATCTTTAGTTCTTGCAGTGTGTGGTTTGGGTTGAGACTTTACTTGATGGATTATAGGGTTCCAAGCTGGTGGTATCGTCCAACCATCTTCTCTATTGAAATTTGGGTATTTGCTAATTTCAATAACCTCGCGCATCAATCTGGGAAAGTATCTTGATTCTCTAGCGAGGATCTGCGGTTTGTCAAACCTTATAATATAATGGTTGGTTCCCTCAAATGAATGTTCACACACTGCAGACTTATTATCGCGCCTATGTTTGATGTCAGCTACATAACCTTTAAGGCGCGTCTCTATGCTTCTTTGTTTGCCCTATGTAGGAGAGCCCACAGTCACAATCTAGTTTGTAAACGCCTGCAACTTGAATGGGGATAACACTTGACTGGTGGTAAGAATTGTTTAATCTTCTTCGGCGGCCTGAAGTAAGTATTAATCGAAGCACGCTTCTGAATCCTTCCAATCTTGTCAGTGACACCTTTCACATATGGTAGAATGGCAGGTTGACGTTCTACTGTGGCTGCTTTGGTGCGTTTTCTGTAATGTTTGCAAGGTACTGGCAATTTGTTACTTCGCAGTACTTGCTCGACGTGCCGAAGCTCGGCACTCAGGTGTTCCTCAACACAGATGCCGCGAGCTCTCTGAAACAAAGATTTCCCTACGGTAGCTAACTGTAAAGGTTGATGGTGAGAGTCACCATTTAGATATTTATCTGTGTGCTTGCTTTTCGATACACAGTGTGGCTCAAAGTTAAATAAATATTGAGCAGTAGTATGACTGAATGGGCAGTTATTAGTGGTCAGATAACAAATCGAAATTAGTCGATAAGAAATCTCATTCTAAACAGTTATTAAAAAATAAGGCGGTAAAATATACACCTTGTTTATTTGTATGTCCGATTGTCCGTCCGTCCGTATGTCACATCCACTTTATTCCGAATCTTTTAAGACTACACTGTTGAAACTTGGTAGGAGATAGATTCTGTAAATCGTATTACGATTTTTATACCAAATAAAAAATTAAATAGGGGCTCCCCATCTATGGAACTAAAAGAAAAACATTTTTATATGATAAACGTATACGACGAGCCCTAGGGTGTTTATAGATAGGACTTAAAAAATTGCATTAAGTTTTCTCAAACTATTTTTTTTTTCAGAATAATTATTTTGAAAAGATAGTCACTTCCGTTTTCCTCAGTGGTAAAATGTGAGTCGTCCACTCCCCCTTCTAACTTAAAAAAAAAAAGTAAAAATCTAGAAATAATAATATACCTACTTACCGTGAACTGCCGAACTATGTATCTAACTGCCCATTCCATCATTTTACTGGCCATTCATTTATTACACTGCTTGAATAATTTTTGAGCCTTCATTGTAGGATAAATAAAATTAACTGCAAAATTTTCTTTTTATTATTATTTCCCTTTTTTTAATGAGAACAAGGTTCTCAACGAGCTTTCAAGTTTTAAGTTTAGTTTTATAAGTTCAAACAATCTGATGTAGGGGAAAGGTGTACAAAATGATCCCTCGAGGTAAAATGATTCCCTACAGTTTCAACGAAAATACTAGTGCCTTCTATGCGATTTGTTGGCTAACGACTTCTATGTAGGTACTCCACTCAGTAGCCTAATAAAGTGTCATGGCGGTGTGAGTACAGTGCGTCGATTTAATGCAAAAAATTGAAAACAGCTGTCTTCGATCTAATAAGCCTGCAATCAAAGTTAAATTGTGGAAATTCTTTTTTGGATATGTGAATTAAAGTTTTCCTTCGATATTAAGTAACAAAACTCGTTTTGATCTCACCAAGATAATGTTTTGAGGTCATACTTCGACAACTTATGTAAATTCAACATTCGGGGTAAAACGATCCTCTTAAAGGTCACAGCACATTACATCAACTCGGAAAGGGATCGACACCGTATCGCCTTTCGCCTCGCCGTGAACCAGGCGTCAACCTAACGCAAGCACGTAACCAAACCGGATCAGCGTCGGTACGTCGGCTCGGCTACTGCTAGGCGACGCCAAAAAAATGAGAAAAAAAAATTATGTTCATTTTCATTTTCAGACCACTGTGCGTAGAGCCGAAAGCTCGGGTACGGAGAGACGTGAGCGCGTGGACCACTAGCGGTAAGCGCGGGGATAGCAAGTTGAGCGACCCGCAAAGCGGTTCGTGAGCTGGGGGGCTACCGCGTAACTTTATGGGTATGAACTTCATACGTTTTTGGGAACTTTAAGCCAATTTTATAAAGAAAATAGCCGCTATCAGTTCCTTGTTTTGTGACGTCGGGTAAAGCGATAACTAGCTAGCAACGTTCAACAGAACAAAGCAGCAAAAATCTATCAAGATAAGGAATTCAAATGACGGTTGAAGCCCATACCCATATCCATATTTTTTTGCCGGTAGCCCCCCTGGTCCCGAGGCGAGGCGATTACGTTACGATTCCGATTAGTGTGCTTTGCAGTAGGGAGTTTCATACAAAGAATACTGAACCGCTCGAGTTGATGCGTTTACGATCCCTTTCCGAGTTGATGTATGTGCTGTGACCTTTAGTGGGTATAAAAAGATCCCAAGAATAATTTCACCAAACTTGAAAAACAATTTAAAATAAAATAAAAAATTGGTATTTTAGAAAAAATCGATCTGTCTCACAACTAGCTCCGATGGGACACGAACCCACGACCTTTCGCTTTCCGAGCGACTGCTCTAACCACTGAGCTACGGAGTCGTTACGAGAAGCATCAAATTTATCCAATACTTCTTACGCGCTATATAGCCAGCGCTAAGTTGTGAGACGGGTCGATTTTTTCTAAAATACTTCATTTTCCATTTTTCAGTTATAAAAATTGCATTGTGACTGCAAAAAAGTTAAAATTTAAATATATTAAAATTAGTAGTTTTTTTGTATTCCTATCTGTTTGTACCTTTTACAGATCATGCCAAGTAAGTACATATCAAAGAAAAACCTACCGACAAAACTGGGAGTGAGTTTTCTGTATGACAAGACAGTTAGGGTTACCATGACGTTTAAACTTTTTTTACCTTGTTTTTCAGGTTTTTTTTTTTTTTTTTTTTTATATAGTATGGGCTTGCTCTTGGCTTCATACTGAACCTTAGGGTTGAGAAGAAGCCTAAGATGGGGCGAGCTTACCCAGAAGCAGCCTATTCACTCTAGCTTTAAAAATAACAGGGTTGTAGTCATTCGGGAAAACAGACGCAGGCAGGGTATTCCATTCCTTGGCGGTGCGCATCACAAAGGAAGATGAAAAGCGCTTGGTACGCATCCGCGGGATGTTGACCAAGTAAGGATGATAGCCTGCTGTGCGCCTAGATTCTCGGTGGTAGAACGGGGATGGCGGAATGAGCTCATGCAGCTCAGAAGCGCACTCTCCGAAGTACAGCCTGTAAAATACCGACAAGCAAGCCACTTTACGTCGATGGGTAAGACTATGTAGCTTGGTTTTAACCAGCACATCGTCTCCAATTAGTTTTCTGGCCCTGCGTTCCACTGAGTCGAGTGCAGCTAACTGGTACTTAGCCGAACCATCCCAGAGGTGAGAGCAATACTCCATGCATGACCGGACTTGCGCTTTGTAAAGAGTCAAAAGCTGTCCTGGCGTGAAGTATCGCTTAACCTTATTCAGGTTTCCCAGTTTTTTGGCCGCAGTTTGAGCTTTGCACTCAATGCTGTCGCCGAAGTTAAGGTCCGCAGTTAACTTCGTGCCAAGAAGATCTATATTGTCGGCAATTGGTACAGTTGAACCTCGGAAAGTAGGAGTTAAGGTAAAAGGACTCCTTTTAGCGGTAAAAAGACACGCCTGGGTTTTGATGGCATTAAAATTGACCATGTTATCGTCACCCCATTGAGCGACATGGCTTAAAGTCAAGTTAGTTTGCTCTACCATGGCCTCTCTCAAAGAACCGACTTCCTCACTGCTGGCTTTTGCGCTGGATAGGTATCTCTCTGTAACGGTGCTGTCGTCAGCATACCCAACAATTCCGGGCAGAAGCAGATCGTTAATGTGCAGCAAAAAGAGAGTCGCAGAGAGAACGGATCCCTGAGGAACTCCGGCATCGATAGCCATAAGGTTAGAACAGCAGCCGTCGATGACGACTCTGATCGACCGCTCACTCAGGAAATCTGAAATCCAGTCACAAAAGTCAGCAGAAATACCGTACGCTGGGAGTTTGCTCAGCAAACCAGCGTGCCAGACTTGGTCGAAGGCTTTTGAAATGTCAAGCGAAACAGCAAGAGCCTCACCATGTTTTTCAATAGCCTCGCCCCAGCAATGCGTAACGTACACAAGAAGATCCCCAGTTGACCGACCACGGCGAAAGCCATATTGGTGGTCACTGAGTAGGTCGTTGGTTTCAAGGTACGATAGCAGCTTATTATTAAGAACCCTTTCCATTACCTTACAGAGTATGGAGGTGATAGCTATTGGTCTGTAGTTGGAGGGGTCGGCACGGTCACCCTTCTTGGGCACAGGTTGGACATTCGCAACTTTCCACGACTTGGGAACCGATATGTTAAGCAGAGAAAGGCGGTACAGGCGTGTCAAAACAGGAGACAACTCGGGCGCACAGAGTTTTAGCACTCTAGCTGGAATTCCATCGGGGCCGCTGGCCTTATTCACGTCCAGGTTTAGCATGGCTCTTCTGACCTCCTTCGTGTGAATTGTGATCCTCGGCATGGAGGCTGCACAGTGGGGGATATTAGGTGGATTATTCGAGCCAGCATCGAGGCGTGAGTTGCTCGCGAAATGAGAGGCAAACAAATTTGCCTTTTCAGCCGCGGTATGGGCCAGCGAGTCGTCAGGTCGCAGCATGGGAGGTAAAGAGGGGCGGCAGAAATTTGATTCGACCGACTTAGACAGGGACCAGAACTGCTTACTACCAGCAGGATACGATGCTAGTTTGGTTCCTATGCGGCTTACGTGGTCGAATCGTGCCTTACGAATCACTTTTTTGCATAATTTGGCTGCGGAATTGAATGCTCTCTTCTTCGCACGAACCCTCCGTGCACGTGCTTTTCGGTCGCGAGCTTGTACCCATGCTTGATATGCGGACTCTTTACGCGCTTCTGCGCGAGCACAGTCCGCATTAAACCAAGGTTGGGCATTGTCTACGAGCGGGATGTCGGAGAAAGGAATAAAATATTCCATTCCCTGCCGTATCACATCCACGACCGCATCAGCACAGACAGAGGAGTCACATGAGGAGAAGCATACTCGCTGCCAAGGATACGATGCAAAAAAGTGTCGCATTTCGTCCCAAACTGCTGACTCGTATCGCCATACTCGCCTCGTGCCCCTAGGGCTGTCATCCGGAGGAGAGCAGATCGACACGGATTTCACCACACAATGGTCGGACGTTCCTAGCGGAGCTGAGACCGTTACCGAGTGTTTGTGTGGATCAGTTGTCAGCAGTAAGTCAAGGCAATTGGGTGTGTGGCCAGCGATATCTGGAATTCGCGTCGCTTGATCTACCAGCTGGGTTAAATTTAGCGTTAAGGCAAACCTTCGCGCCTCCCTCCCAGCATAGTCAGTTTCCTGGTATGGGTACAGCCACTCTTTGTGGTGAGCGTTAAAGTCCCCCAAGAAAACAAGCTCCGCCGCTGGATACCGCTGAGTTGCTAAGTCTGCCGTCTCAGTGAGGTAGTCTATGAGCCGAGTCGTCTCCTGGTTACCGCTGTGCGATCGGTAGACACAGAGGTAGAGCATCTTCTCTTCATCTTCTTCTCAGCATCTTCTCAGCATCTTCTCTCACAGGTTATTAGTTTTAATCTAGGTGTTTTATTCTCATTCAACTTCAACTGTTTACACTTACACCCAGGTCTAAAATACCAAAGTGGAAAGAAGGATGGTAATTATCTTCCTTTAATAAAGGTTGCAAAGTGCGAGCGATGTTTAGTGGAAGATTGGAAAAAATAAATCTAGGATGTTGTTTCTAGAATTAGGGATATAGTTATACTGTGTAAGTCCAAGAAAGTGAAGTCGGTCAATAAAATCGGTAGCACAATTTTGAATTTCAGTGCATCCTTCTTGTGAGATGGAACATTTTCCAGCCTCCCATTTTAAACACGGCAAATTAAAGTCACCAACCAATAAAAAGTTAATGTTCGGGTAGCGCCGTACAAGCTGAATTCCACTTTAATGCGTTGCAATTAGAGTTGCTATTAAATGGTTTAGCGGAGTGAAGTTTCTGTACCAGTGTACTATTTATTCTGTGCTGAAACTTTGTCACACCCGTCCCTCTCACTCCCCAGTTGTGACAGAATCGAGTGAAAGGGACGGGGCTAACCGAAGTTTCGGATTTGCGTTTCAGAGTACGGCTCCGGTTTCCGACGGTTTGTGGGGATCTGGGAATCTGGGACAGGAATGTTCAATTTCTTTACCTGGTAACACTTTGTCTATATTTTCAATAATTTTGATGGAGGACTCCACTCCACTCCACTCCAGAGACTACTTCCCGTAAAAAACAACGTACCTACAGCCTCTTCGACTGTTATCAATAAAGTTAAGAATAAGCAGCAACGTTTCCATTTTAAAATTACATTTGATTCATCAAAATTATTAATAGCCGTCGTTTGATATTATGAGGAAAACAAAATAAGAATTATGAGTACACATTTTCAAGTAGGTAAGCTACCAGTGTCGAATTAATTAATTATAATTATTAGAATCGAATTCATTTTAATCATTAATTAGGCATTTTGCAGCAGTGACATCTAGCATTTCTACCTACACTTTGCTCATAACCTGTCGGGCCGCTGTTACTTGATAATAGTTATCGGAAAGACGTTGTCATGAACTTTGTTATTTATTAACCCGGTGAACTTCGAATCACTATCGTCTAATGAAAATAAAAAAAAAGTTTACGTACAATGCATAACTTATTTATACTATGGTACAATGATAAGAAAACGTCACTGATGAAAAATTTTGTTGAAGCATGTGACACTAGTGACACTTAATTTTGTTTTTCTACTTTGATTTGTACAAAATTATGTTACCGATAATCTTTACAGTTAATTTGATAATTAAAACAAGTATTATATTATCAATAATGTTTAAAGCTAATATGATTAATAAAAACATCCGCTGTCTAGCCTTTCTCCCTCTCTTCTACTCGAACGCATCGCGCGAGTCAGCTGCGCATAGTGCCATCTAGTAATGTTAATTTGATTGTGATTGTGAATTTTTTTGTTATTTCTATGCAAATTATTTTAGTTTTAATAGCTTTGTCTATTTTTTGAGTTTAATGACCCTTTATGTGGTCATTAAACTCAAAACTGTACCAAATCTCAGGACTATAGGTTCATGGGAAGTACCTACTAGTTCTATTTCAGCTCGGGCGGAACGTGACATTGCGTCATCCTTTTTCGTGTGTGCAGCCAGCGTTCATCGATTTATAGGACGTTATCACATCAATAAATAATCACGAAATGTATAAAGTGCGACAAGCATATCTGTTCCGGTGATAATCTTTGTAACTAAAACATTTTAACACTAACAGGCCATTTTGACAGCTTATTTTGTATTGCAAGTGGCTCCTCTGTCACGGCTGACACCGGAACAGACAGGCGTGTGGGACTAGAAGTGTGTGTCAGATAACTCTGCGCGTGACTGGCGCGTTTTTGGCGCTAGTTACAGTGCATTTATTTGTTCTTATGTTATAGAAAAGATTAGTATTCGATTTTTACCGCGCGCAGACTTATCTGACGAGCACTCTAGATCTAAATTCACCAAAGATGTTTTATACACTCTGCCTGCCACAAATGTCAATTATTAACTTCGATCATTGTATGATCGTCTATGGATCATCTATGGATCGAAGCTTAAAGTAGATCCAAAGCGTGTAAAACTTCAGTGAATAGATACTCTATGGAAGCGACAAGGGAAGAAATTACAGTCGTTCGGCTGACATGATGATGATGATGGTGATAGTAACTACATACAAAATATATCGTTTTTATTTTATAGTTTTTCGTAATAAAAAGTAGCCTATGTCACTCTCTACTCCAGCTCCCAAACTATCCCCATACCAAAAATCACGTCGATCCGTTGCTATTAACTTGAAAGACGGACTAACAAACAAACAAACACACTTGCACATTTATAATATAAGTATACAGGGTGTTTTTGAAGTCATTGGCATCCATTCGGCCCATTAATGTACTCATAAGAAGGTATGTTTTTACGTGAAAAGGGGTGGTGCCCGGGGCGTCAGCGCGGGCGCAGGGACGCGAGCAAAGCGGGCATAAAGCATGGGTGACATTGTTTGTTTCGGTGAATTCCGTGCGCGAACTTGAATAAATTCACGTTATAATCATTAGTAGAGCCTGCTTTTTGTCGGAAGGCCAATGAAGTAGTTTATAAGGCTTGTATGTTATTTGAATATTAATTAATCAATGTTTTTTTTTTATCAAATGGTAATTTTTAGTTATTTTAATTTTTATTTGCTACTAGCTTCCGCCCGCGACTTCGTCCGCGTGGACATTCGAGAAAATACGTAGGGGACCGATAACCAGGATAAAAAGTATTCTATATTTTAATTTCATAAAATCTGATCAGCCATTTTTACGTGATTAGGTCCTCACCAAGCGAGCAGCCTCGTGCGAGGCCCGCCGCACGTGGCAAACGTTCTACCTCGCGCGAGGCTGCTCGCTTGGTGAGGGAGGACCCGCCTAATCACGTAAAAATGGCTGATCAGATTTTTATGAAATTAAAAGATAGAATACTTTTTATCCTGGTTATCGGTCCCCTACGTATTTTCTCGAATGTCCACGCGGACGAAGTCGCGGGCGGAAGCTAGTAAACAATAAGTGTCTGTTTCACAATCAAAAAGTTAGTTCTGAGTAGCTTAGGTACCGAGAACTTTTAGGGTAATAAGATGATTTAGGTTTCTATACCCTATTTACCCCCTGGGTTTGATTTTCGGAAAACTACGAAATGGGTTGCCTATTTGTTTTAAGAAGTAAGCCTACAAAGTTTCAAGTTGAAATGTCTATTTTACCCCCTGATTTTTCATTCGAAACTTCAACCCTATTTCAACAATTTAGGGGTTGAATCATGTTCAGCGTAAATAAAAATAAATGCCATTTTTGCAATCGTCATCCCATAAAACCTCAGTAACGACATCCATATCGATTTTTAGGTTTATTTATTCCATTTAACCTCTAAGGATAATGTTTAGAGTGTTGGTTGAGAACTGTTTTTATGACCTGAATGAATTCTCAATTTTTTGTCGTAATGGTACTTTAAATAAAATAAAACTTTGACATTTGTTTTTGTGTGAGATTTTTATGATAGTATACCAGAATTCTACGTTTTATATTTTGACATTCTTAGATTTCATTTGACATTACTTTCTTAATTGTACGTTTTATAATTTGACATTCTTAGATTTTATTTGACATTACCTTCTTAATTTGTTTTGACGTACATACTTGGACATCGTTTTGTTGACATTTTGTTTTTGTTTTTGACATTGTAACTTATTCTATGCAAGACTGGACATTTTGATTTTAATTTGTGTAATTTATTATTAATTTTAATTTTGTTTTATATTAATAATACTGCATGACGACTGAAATGTTTGCATATCGCTAGTGCGGTAAAACATGTACGAACTTTATATGTTATCAAGAACTTAAATTGTACCGTGTTTTTTGCGAATAAACAAATTCTATTCTATTCTATTCTATAAGGGGTTGATTTTCGAAAAAATACGACATATGTGTTTGCTTATTTGTTTTACTTTGCGACCATAAGCCTAAATAATAAATTTAATGAAGGACTTTCCAGATACAACATTTCATCCCCCTCTTCACCCTTTCGGGAGTGGAATTGTCAAAAACGCTGACACAGGAAAATATTAATTTTCAATTGCCAGCCTAAATACAAAATTTGAAGATCCTAACTTCAAAACTGACGGACTTTTATACACATATTCATCCCCTATTTTACCCCCTGGGTTTGATTTTGGGAAAATTACGAAATGGGTTGCCTATTTGTTTTAAGAAATAAGCCTACAAAGTGTCAAATTGAAATGTCTATTTTACCCCTGATTTTTCATTCAAAATTTCACCCCTATTGCAAACTTTCAGGGGTTGAATCATGTTCAGCGTGTTAAACATCAAAATTAATGCCATTTTTGTAATCTTCACCCAATAAAACCTCAATAACGACATCCATATCGATTTTTAGGTTTATTTATCCCATTTAACCTCTAAGGGGTTGATTTTCGAAAACATACGAAACATGTTTTTGCTTATTTGTTGTACTTTCCGACCATAAAACTAAATAATAAATTAAATTAAGGACTTTCCAGATACAACATTTCATCCCCCTTTTCACCCCTTCGGGGGTGGAATTGTCAAAAACGCTGACACAGGTATATATTATTTTTCAATTGCTAGCCTAAATACAATGTTTGAAGATCCTAACTTCAAAACTGACGAACTTTCATACAAACATTAATTCCCTATTTCACCCCCTTAGGGTTGGATTTTCCAAAAACCTTTCTTAGTGGATGCCTACACTGTATAACGTATCTATGTGCAAAATTTGAAGTCTCTAGGTTCAGCGGTTTGGGCTGTGCGTTGATATCTCAGTCAGTCAGTCAGTCAGTCAGTCAGGACTTTGAATTTTATATATATAGATAAGTAGTGATCAATTACTGAGTATTTTACACAATTTTTCAGGGATTTAAAAATATAATTTTACTTCTTGGATTTGCCTCGTATTTGGGGAAAACACTATCTCACCAAAATCATCCTATAAAAAACTGACCAACTCTCGGTGGAGCTGCTTATTTCTTTACAGAAAGCGTTATTTATTTATTTATTTATTTTATTTAATAAGGTACACCAACAGCATAACATGTACATACATTGTAAAAAAAATATTGTTCATTAAGGGTACAGTTCTTACATGAATGCCCATAACAGGTATACACAACATTTACAATCATGAAAATCAGTTTTTAAACTTTAAATAAAGATTATCTACAAATTTATAATATTATACATTAAATACATTAAATACATAGGTAATAAGTGACATTTTTAACTATAACTCCACAGATCCAATATGTTTCAGCAGTTTCCTCTTGAAAGCATTGTAGTTGTCATTAAATATATCAATGTCAGATATCTTGTGTATATTATTGTACCTTGAGCATACTCTAGACAGTGGCTGATGAAAACCTAAATTGGTCCTGCAACGTGGTATATGAAAGAGCTTCGAACACCGGTGACGTGGGTAATTGTGGGGAACGCTAAAATAGACCTTGTCCAACAAATGACCACAATTCATCATACCGTTTACTAGTTTATAAAGAAAGAGTAGGTAGATCTGAAATAGAGCGACGATCGTGTAAAGATTTTAGTTTGAAGAATTTTAGTCTTTCGCTATATGGATTACGATACGATATGCCAGGGGACACAAAAGCTAAATGCCTTGAAAAAGCACGCTGCAAAGATTCGATACGCTGTGATTGTACACTATACACAGGATTCCAGGCGACACTTGCATACTCTAATCTGCTACGGACCAATGAATTATATAGCATTATTCTGGTTTGAGTTTCTTTAAATGCACGGGTATTTCGTTTTATAAATCCCAGTATCTGGGCGGCTTTTTTAACAATAGTATCAACATGAGCAGTGAATTTTAGCTTGGAATCCAGAATCACTCCAAGGTCGCGAATTTCATTAACCCTAGTTAGTGGCGTGTTGTCTAACGAGTAAAGAGTAACCAGAGGACAGCGTTTCCTTGAGTAGCTAATATGGAAGCATTTACTTGCATTTACCCCAACGTTGCTACTGATTTGTTGTTAACCCTTTTGCAGACCGTCATAGCCACTCACACTACCAGTTTTGTACCATCCAGACGTAAGAGGACATTAAAACCGTGGATGACGCAGGGTCTTCTAAGATCCATCAGAAATCGTGATCAAATGCACAAACGGCTCAAGCTGGATCCTACCAACGAGATCCTCAAAATCACTTTTCGACGCTATCGTAATTTTTGTAACGCTCTTATAAAAAAAGTGAAATTAAATTACGATCGAGAGATGTTGCAAATGGCTGGAAATAACAACAAAAAGCTTTGGACGGTTATTAGAGATGTTACTAGTATGAACAAAAACCGTAACAACGCACTAGACCTTCTTCGTACTAAGTCTACTCCGGAGCAATCAGTTGAACATGCAAATACATTCTTTGGCAACGTAGGTAGCACTCTAGCCGAACAGATTCTGAAGGAACCCCCCAACATGATGGAAGCAAACCAGAGACCGCTCTTTTTAAATAACTCGTCTTCCACCAGAACACCTGTCAGGTCGTTCGTTCTTCTTGAAACATCTACTGATGAGGTCGACAGCATTATTAATTCCCTAAAAAATGTAAGTGCGGTGGGTTGGGATAACATCTCGTCTTCGTTTATCAAACGATATAAGAATATTCTGCTCCCGGCGATTACTCACATATGTAATCTTTCTCTCGAATCTGGTATCTTTCCCACTGCTTTCAAAAAAGCAGTTATTCACCCCATCCACAAGTCAGGGTCCAAAAGCTGCCCTAACAACTACCGGCCCATATCGATTCTCCCTGCTCTTTCAAAAATCTTGGAACGGATCATAAATAAGAGGTTAGTAAACTTCCTTGAAAGCTCATCACTTTTATCGCATAACCAATATGGTTTCAGGGCTAGAAAATCCGCCTCAGATGCAGTTCATGACCTCACTGACCATATAGTCAAAACGTTAGACAAAGGTGATAAGTGTCTAGCAGTTTTCCTTGATCTCGCCAAGGCGTTCGACACCGTCTCAATTCCAACACTATTAGACAAACTTCAGCGTCTTGGCGTGAGGGGAAAGCAGCTGGCATTGTTTCAAAGCTACCTCTCATATCGTTCGCAGCGATTAGTGGTCGGCGGGGTCATGAGCTCCGATTTACCTGTTGAGTATGGAGTTCCACAGGGAAGCATTTTGGGGCCAACGTTATTCCTAGTTTATATAAACGAACTTTCATCTTTAGTGATTCCAAATTGCAAAATCATCTCGTATGCAGACGACACTGCTTTGATATTTGACGGCAACTCTTTCCCGGAGACCTATCAACGCGCGCGATACGGTCTAAATATTGTATTTTGCTGGTTAAGAGCAAACTTGCTTTCTCTTAACATTGATAAAACGCAGTATATGCTCATGTCTAAAATAAAAATATCTTCGGAGGCCACTGAGGATTTGAGTCTAGTAGCACACTTGGGACGGTGCTCAGACATATCTTCTACTGGCTGCTCATGTCCTCAACTAAGGATGGCTTCCTCAATAAAATATTTGGGGATCATTGTCGATGCCAGACTTACATTCCAGCTCCACATTGATTCTACCGCCTCAAGACTTCGTAAACTCATGCATATCTTTAGAAGCATTCGACGAGTGGCTGACCCTAATCTCGTCAGAAACATTTACAGGGCACTTTGCGAATCTATTTTAAGTTACTGTATAACTACCTGGGGCGGTGCTTCTAAAAATTTCCTTCTAACCCTTGAAAGAGCCCAAAGGGCTGTGCTGAAGGTCTGTACTTTTAAACCTATATTTTACCCCACTTATAGTCTATATCAATACTGCGAGGTCCTCACCGTTCGTCAATTATTTATTTTGCATACCATATTGAAGCAGCATTGTCACTTAGATAGTAATTTGAAGCAACGCCGTAACTGTCTCGTAATTCCATCTACACATTGTAAATCTGCTTTTGCTCAACGCTTCTTTTATTTTCTTGGTCCACACTTATACAAAGAACTGCATAAACAATGTCACATCCTACAACTTACCAGATACAAATGTAAAGTAAAAATATTTAGCTTCTTACACAAACTTAAATATAATGAAACAGAAGATCTTATACACCCCTGTACTTAACCTAATACCTTTAACACCTATAAAAACTGCACATACCTACACTCACACACACTCACACATACTCACACACGCACACACACACAACAGACACACTCAGGCACATACGCAAACTTACACAATAGCTATTAATAATTGTATAATTGATACTTTCTTTAAAAAAACAAAATAGGTAGTTTTAAATATTTAACATAATCATCTTATTATTGTTAAACTATCTCTTCATAAGATCCTTAATATAATTTTACTGTAGTTGGATCCTTAAATAATGTAGTTATAAGTACCTGTGTCTGAGAGGGGAGAGTACTGGTTTCTGAGATACGGGCTGCGGCTCAGTTCAGATGCCAGTCTCTCCACAATCTTGTTACAATTTATTTTCACTCAGGATTGATTGTATTTTTCTTTCTCATTTGTATAAGATTGTGTGGAGAGTAAATAAACTTTTTATTATTTATTATTAAGTGTCATATCGTTTTTCTTGCACCATACAGCGATATCATCAAGGTCATTCTGAAGAAGTGCCGCATCAGACTCATCTTGTATCGTTTTATATATTTTTAAATCGTCAGCAAATAATGAAAATTTGCTGTGGTTTATGTGTGCGGAAATGTCATTTATAAACAATAAAAACAAAATTGGGCCTAGATGGGAACCCTGCGGAACGCCAGACACAGCGTAATAAACTCTTGACACATAGCCATTTACAACAACAGTCTGTGGTCTCTTATACAAATAAGACTCGAACCAGTTAAGCAGTGGCGACCCCAAACCACTCAACTGAAGTTTTGACAATAATATTTGATGGTTGACTCTGTCAAAAGCGCTGCTAAAGTCCGTATAAAGAGTATCTACTTGCAATCCTTTGTCAACGTCAAGAGACACTGCAGATAGAAAGGACGCAAGATTTGAGTCAGCTGACCGTCCATTTCTAAAGCCATGTTGGAAGTCCGAAATGGTGTTGTTCAGATGAGTGTACAGTAAGGGATATATAAGTGATTCAAACACTTTTGAAAAACAAGAAAGTATAGAGATTGGCCGATAATTCTCAATGTTGGTTTGATCGCCTTTCTTGAAAATCGGCAGAATTCTAGTTACTTTCCACTCATCCGGAAACTTTCCAGTGGCTAAAGAATGGTTAAATATTAATGTCAGCGGTAAAGCAAGTGCCGTTGCGCATCGCTTTACAAAAAGAGGAGGTATGTTGTCGGGCCCTGGTCCCTTTTCCGAGTCTAAAGTCTTCAATTTTTTCAAAACTTCTCGCTCACTGAATTTGACCCTTGCAAGATAAGAACCGTTCGAAGTATCAGCGCCCTCAACAGAGACATTCCTACTAGAGTAAATGGATGAGAAATGAGCAGCGAAAAGGTTTGCAATGTTGTCACCTGTGGATGCATTAACTTCGCCAAGTGTCATTTGCGCCGGTATAACAGATCTACCATTTCGTTTTTCTTTTATATAACGCCAGAATAGTTTAGGATTTTTGCGAATACTTGTTTCTGTTTTATTCATGTAGTGATTATTACAAATCCCAAGCAACTTATGACAGCGCTCGCGGAGTAATTCGTACTCAAGCTTGTCTCGCGGATTTTTATATTTGAGATACCTTTTCCGGACCTTGTCTCTTTCTTTAATGAGTTTAATTAGTTTTCCGTTAAACCAAGCTGGGTACTTTGTAGATTTGGACTTTCGCCTAGGGACATTTCTTTCTACGGAATCCTCAAGAACTCGGTAAAGTGCTGAAACCATTAGATTTACATCGGTAATATCATTAAAAGTTGCCTTCCAATCTGTTTTGGTCAATTCAGATAATATAACTTGATAATTAGCTTTGTAGAAATTAAAATCATTACGTGCTTTAGGAGTAAGTCCAATAGTACAGGCATCAATTGACGGGATGGTAATAAGGAGGTTAGGATGGAAAGGATCCATTTTACTTATCAAGTCATTGGGTTTGGTAACATATGCTTCATTTACATTGCTTATAACTAGGTCTAAAATTCTACCATCTGCGTTAGGTATGTTGTTGTATTGATACAAAGAATTAAGTGCCATAAAATCAACGAGAGAGTAACCTAAGCTTTTTTCATAATTTGTTGCTAACATATGTGAATTTTCATTATTCGAACACCAGTTAATGAAACTAAGGTTGAAATCGCCTAAAATAATTACGTTGTTTTTAGTTTGGTTCATGACTAAATCCACTTTGTCCAAAAAATGTTGTTGAGTCTCAAGTTTAATTGGAGGAGGCAAGTAAACTGCACATATAGTGAAAGTCTCAATCACACCGTTAACATTAAGTTTGACATTGACATATAAGTCCTCACAGTCACTTTCCCACTTGTGAAGTCGTACCGAAGCAATCTCACGTGACACCGCTATAATAACGCCTCCTCCACCTCGTTTGGAACTCATTGTGGTACAACGATCACGCCGATATACAAAATAGCGCGCGTCGATGAATTCACTATCATATTGCAGAGTCGAGCCAGGTTTCAGTGAAAACGATTATCTTATGATTACATAATAAGATATTTGACAGCACTTCATTTGTTTTTGTTCGAATTCCTCGAACATTTTGGTAATAAATATCGAATTATTCCAGCAACACACCAAAACACTGAGTGAATGCAAAATCGTCTATTGTAACAGCTGCAGACTTTCTTTATTACGAATCAATTTGGCCTCAGTAAACTCATCCTTGCGAACGAAGATCCGACCATTACGCACCCAAACAAATTTGTATTGCAGCTCCTTTGCTTTCATTCTGGCAGCGGCATGCAGTGATTTGTTAGTGGGTGACAGATGTTCACTGACAAAAACAGGTTCTTTAGAGCTCCCGAAACCCAAATGCTGCGTACTCAACTTGTCTTTAGAGTTTGTCTTATTAAACTTGGCTACGGCTGCAAGAATAGCGTCTCTGTGTTTGGGGCTGGATAGTTTAACAATCACAGCGCGTGGTCTATTACTGTCTTTTACTAGCTTTGCAACTCGAGTAACGTTGAGAACATCATTGTTGGCTACAGGCTCACCTATGACCTTAACGAGTTGTTCGACAGTGTTATTTAAGTTCTCAGTTTTGTGTTCAGGTATTCCATTTATTTCGATGTTACTTTCCCTCATACTCTGTTCTATCACATTAACTCTACTTGATAGATCATTAACTGTAGTTTTTAGTATTTCGTTGTCGCTTTGTAGTTTTTTAATGATCACTGTCTTTTCCTCCAGATCGGGTTTCATAGCTTCGTACTGTTTATTGAAGAAACTCATTGATTCTTGAAGCTCCACAAATTGCTCACTAATATTCTTTAGTTGCGCTGAAACCAACTTGTCTATAGTGGTTTGAAGAATTTCTATCCATTCCTGCTTTGACATACCCGAGCTACGATCAGCTGCCTCCTGAAGGTTGACAAATGTTGTGGTAGGAGGAGAAGACGTACCAGGACAACGTGGATCAATCCGTTGCAAAGTTGGTTTTGCTCTCAACGTCACGTTATCAGTTACAGCAATGAAATCTTCCTTCGCTGTGGGAGAGAGTGTGGCTGCTTTAGCGGGAGTGTTACTGTTGTCCGACTTGGGTATTTTGGTACAGCATTCAGGACACTTCCAGTTGCGTCGACTGTCTTGATCAGGTCCATAGAATGAGTGAAAGCGTGCAGCAGAAATATTTATACATTGGATGTCATATTTTAGATGGCATGAGACACAAACTAGAAAGTCTTTATTTTGTATGGTGTTTCGACAGGCAGCACATTTACCATGATTTGGCGCCATTACAGATACTGTGTAGTTTTAGAAACAAAACTAAACGTTGACGAGGTGACTACTTCTTCTTTACCGGATCCTTGCAAAATTTCCCAAAAATAGTAGAAATATTATTGTACTAGCAACACCAGGCAAACTCAACTGTCAAACTTGAAGTTGTCAATTGAGTTTGACAACTAATTTGTTGATTATTTGCGGGTACTTAGCTTTCGATTATGACAGCTCTGTTATTATAGAGAGATGTGGGTATAAAATTCTCACTTGTTTATTGATTTTTTTGGTGCTTGATGTCGGAGATAATTCAGGATAACACTTGTGCAAGGTAATCCGATGACGCACTACACCACTGAATTGTTTTCACTGCTGTATGTTAAGAATTTCTTAGTAAATAAAAAAATACTGATATGAGCTTAGATGTTCGTCGCAACCAGAGTTGCCATTACTGCGTTGAAATCTCTCAGTAAAGTCAAGCCAACTCTAATGTTCCTTTCTGCATTTCTTTATTGATATAGTTACGTTTTATTTTTATGTGACTTTGGACGTTGAACATTCTACATGTTGGTTAGTTTGGTGGGCACAAGTCTTGATTGAGAGAGCAGGTGTTAGGCGAGGTGATCCACTTTCCCCTAAACTTTTCACTGCTGTCCTAGAAAATATACCTATTCAGAAGTTTGGATTGAGAGACATTCGGAATAAATATTAATGGAACAAACCTAAGTTATCTTAGATTTGCGGATGACATTGTGATATTTGCTGAGAGTCCAGACAAATTACAAACAATGCTGCAGCAATTAGATCACGAAAGCAGGAAAGCGGGTCTATCAATGAATCCAACGAAGACCAAAGTAATGACAAACGCACTAAGGGAAAACATAGAAATAGGACAAGATGTTATTGAGTATTTAGACGAATATATATATTTAGGACAGCTTGAATGCGCCGGTCTTCAATGTATGTAGTGATGACCAATAAAACACCCGAACTGATGCTGATGATATAATTATAATGATATAACTGGTTATTACAATATTTGGATCGATGAAAATAGATTAAGTACGTGTCGTTCGGTAGTTTAGAGCGCACTGAATCGGTGCACCGAGACAGCTGTTAAGTCCCAGCGTGTGTTGCCGTCGTGCTCGCATCAGGCGTTTTCTAGGCCTGAACATACTCCCCCCCCTCGAAGTCCTTTGGATTTTGAGGAGATGTGTCTGGCAGCAGGCAGAGGTTGTGTGTAGCTCGACGGATGATGCCCTTCGAAGTGGCGACGTCCACCACCCTCGATACGCCGTCGGAACCCGGGTAAAGTTTGTGAACCCGAGCCATTCGCCATTTGAGAGGAGGCGTGTAGTTGTCCTTGATGACGACCAGGTCTCCTTCCTTTAGTCCCCTTTGGTTGACTCGCCATTTGAGTTTCTGCTGAAGCTCACTCAGGGACTCATTTCTCCAGCGGTCCCAAAAGTGTTGTCGCATCTGCTCGATGACTTGATACCGGTTGAGTCTGCTCGGCTTCTCGTCTAGTAGGCCCGCTGAAGGTAAAGATGTTAGCGGCCTGCCGATCAGGAAGTGTGCTGGAGTCAAGGGACAAAGGTCGTTTGGATCGGAGGAAAGAGGAGTTAGGGGTCTGGAATTAAAGATGGCTTCGACTTGTGTGAAAAGGGTCGATAGCTCCTCAAAAGTTAAATGTTTGTCACCTAAAATTCTGGTTAAATGGTACTTCGCACTCTTAACCCCGGCTTCCCAAATTCCCCGAAATGCGGTGAATATGCAGGAGAAAATTTAAAATGTATGCCTTCATCGGCAGCAAAACCAGTAATGCTTTCGCTGTTACACCTTAGAAACGTTGTGATTTCGTTATTTGCGCCGACAAAATTTGTGCCATTGTCACAATACAACTCCAATGGCTTTCCCCTTCGGGATATAAAACGTCTTAAGCACAACATGAAGATATCTGTCGAGAGATCACTTGCAACTTCGAGATGCAAGGCCTTTGTAGCGAGACACACAAATAAACAAAGGTAGCACTTTGTAATTTTACAGCCGCGACCCTTTCTATCAGTAATGTAAAAAGGCCCGGCGAAGTCGACACCGCTGATGTGGAATGGAAGGCTTTGAGTAACCCTACTGGCGGGTAAGTTTCCCATAATGGGATTAAAGCCTTGAGCCTTAATTATTCTGCACAATCTGCAATTATTTGTGGTGCTTCTGGCTAATATCCTGCCTTTAATTGGCCAATAACTTTCTCTTATTGTGCTAAGTAACAATTGTGGTCCGCTGTGTAAAAGTTTTTTATGATTATAAATGAATAATAATTTTGTAAATGTATGATTTGAGTCTAATAAAATTGGATGTTTCTTTTCACAGGTTTCGTTTGAATTTTGAATACGACCACCTACACATAGAATGCCATCATGATTCAAGAAAGGAGATAAGGACAGCAAATGTGATTTCACAGGTAAGTTTTGTTTATTATTTAATAATTTTAGTTCGTTTGCGAAGCATTCACTCTGATGTTGTTTTATTAAAATGTACAAAGATTTATTTAATTCATTAATTGTCAAAGGACCAGTAAGTTTATTATGTTTGTCTTTCAAATTGTGAATGAATCGCAAAACGTATGCTAAAGATCGTTGCAACGTTGTAAACTTTGAAAATCTTTCAAAATTTACAACACCGAGCGAAGTTGGTAGTGTATGTATAGTTGTAGATTGTAGTGTAGTCGTTTGTTTTTTAGTTTTAGTCTCAGGTAATTCAGGCATAACGATTGGATCCACTGGGTGTGGCCAATAACTTGGATTTTCTCTAAGGAACGTTGGACCTTCCCACCATCATCATCATCATCATCATCACCAGCCATTTAATGTCCCCACTGCTGGGGACACTACTTCCCACCATAGCTTGGCGGATTGAATTGATTTTGGATTGACACCTCGAGAGGCTAGATCTGCTGGATTGTTGTCACCAGGCACATGTCGCCAGATACCTGACGCAGTCAATTCTTGTATTTCGCTGACGCGATTGGCAACAAATGGTTTCAAATCACAAGACTGAGACGCTAGCCAGCTCAAAACTATTGTTGAGTCGGTCCAATGTACGAGTGCATCAATTTTACACCGTAATGATTTTATCACTTTGTTGCTTAACCGTGCTGCAAGCAAAGCCCCACATAATTCTAGCCGCGGTATGGTCGTCGCCTTTAGCGGAGCTACCTTAGTTTTGGCACAAATTAACCTGATAAGAACATTACCTGAATTATCCCTCGACAAAATGTAAATAGCAGCAGCATAAGCTACTTGAGATGCGTCTGAAAATGAATGTATTTGAATTGATTCTGGATTGTTAATTATGACGCACCTAGGAATCTCAATGTTTGATATTAAATTTAAATTAGATGCAAAGTTAAGCCATGCCCTTTCTAAGTCACTGCTAACTGAGTCATCCCAATCTAGCTTTGATTGCCAGAGTTTTTGTAATATTATTTTGGGTAAAATAGTGCATGGACTAAGTAGACCCAAGGGATCGAACAATTTCGCTGAATTTGACAGAATTGTCCTCTTAGTAATTGCTGGTTCTATGTTTATGTTTATTGGAAATTGCAATATATCCATTGACGGATCCCACTTCAAACCCAAAACACTCGATTCTGAAATTGTATCTAAATTCTTAGGCAAAACAGTGTTGGATTTATTTACAAAGATAGATGTGTCGTTTGATCGCCATTTCCTTAAAGGTAAGCAAGCTGAATCGAGTTTTTCTGTAACTGAAGTAATTAGTACTTCCAAATCGTGTTTGGTATCAGCGCCTGAAAGAAAATCATCGACATAAAAATTTTCCCTTATTGCTCGAGATAACTCAAAATTATCACCACACTCCATCGAAAGTTGCAAAAGACATCTAGTACTTAAATATGGTGCTGAAGAGGTACCATAAGAAATTGTTTTTAATTGAAATATTTTAATAGGCTGCGATGGCTCGTCACGCCACAAAATGAGTTGTAAATTACGCTGATTAGGATCGACCAGTATTTGGCGATACATTTTTTCCACATCTGCGGAAGCAACATATCTGTGTTGTCTATATCTAAGTAGGATTGAAAATAAATCGTCTTGAACTACCGGGCCAATATGCTGTATATCATTAAATGATACTCCAGTAGAAGTTTTAGACGAAGCATCGAATACTACCCGAAGTTTTGTTGTTTCACTGTGTTCTCGTATGACTGCATGATGTGGAAGGTAACAGCCAAAATCTGGTTTCGCAATTTCACACATATGTCCCAGACGTTCATATTCATGAATGAATTCTAAGTATTGTTGCTTTAGCTGTGGTTTATTTTTTAACTTTCTTTCAAGCTGCTGTAACCGTTTTTCTGCAATTTCATAGGAATCACCCAAAGTTTCAATAGAATTTTTTAAAGGTATTTGAACACAAAATCTACCATTCGATTCTCTACGAGTTGTTTCGTTAAATAATGTTTCACAATAATCGTTAGTATTGTGTAACTTGTGTTCATTGGATGTGGGTATTTCTTCAAGTTCCCAAAACCTTGAAAGTTGGACCTTAATGTCCTGTGAAAAGTTACATTGAATGTTTGTCCGATTATTGTTATAAAATGTATTTGGAATAGAGCCTGCTACTATCCAACCTAAATATGTGTCTTGTAATATTGGCCTTTTAGGTCCCAGGTTTATCCTAGATGCCCTAATTAGGTCCCAAAATATGTCAGCTCCTAGTAAAAGGTCGATTTCCGAAGGTTTGTAAAACTTTGGATCGGCTAATTGGATATTATCAGGAATGTCTAAATCTTGTATACGCACTGCAACATGCGGCAAACGATGAGTAATTTGTGGTAAAATAAAACATTTAATTTGTGTGTTATAAGAATTGTGTAATGAATGTAAACGTATAGTGCAATGTTCTGTGATATTTAACACTGTGTTGCCAATACCAGAAACACTATGATGATAATCTTTTCTTTTACAGGAACCAATCTCCCGCTGAGCCCTATCACTGACAAAAGACGATTGGCTGCCACAGTCCAGTAAAGCCCTCAAAATGACTACCTTGTCATGGCACATCACCTTGACCAATGCCGTGGAAAGAAGGGCTTGATTGGCGGTGACGGCTGACATGGAAACACTGGTTGAGGGTCCGGAAACAACGACGACGTCAGCTGCAGGATCGGGTAAGGCATTTGAATTTGAATTTGTATTATTATGTATTATATTGTCTAATGGATTCTTTTGAATAGCATGTAATGAGCTTTGTCTATGTAGTAATGTATTATGTCTTTTATTACAGATTTTACACCCACTTAATCTGCATTGATATTGTTGATGGCCACTGCGCAAACAATTATTGCATAATTTCATAATGGATGTTTTAGTTATACGCTCCGCAATTGGTAACGATTTAAATTTGGTACACTCAAATATTTTATGATTTTGTTTACAATATGGGCATTTTCTTTCAGGGAACGATTCGATGGATGAAGCAATAAATGAATTCGTGTGTGGCAAACTATGACGTTTTTCATTTTTAAAAGATTTCCCGGCATTAATTGTTTCCAAAAGTGTAGCCCGCTTACGAAGAAACGAATAAAAATCCTCCAGAGAGGGTGAATCATCACTGCTCCTGTATTCCTCCCACTTACGCGCGGTCACACTGTCCAGCTTCGCCGAGGCCATATAAATTACCAATGAATCCCAGTTATGTGTTGGTTCGCCTAAGGAATTCAAAGCGCTTAAGTTTTTGGATAAAGTGTCGATTAAGCCACGAATACCGTGTTCACTTTCTTTATTTAATTGTTGAATCGAAAATAAACATTTAATGTGCTCATTCACTAAAAGGCGCTTGTTATTGTATCTATCACATAATAGATTCCATGCCACTATATAATTATCGGAAGACACAGTAATTGAATTAATAGCGGAACTAGCCGCTCCCTCCAAGTATGACTTTAAATAATGAAATTTACTAATGTCTTCGATACTTTCATTATTGTGTATAAGTGATAAATAAGTATCCCTAAAAGAAAGCCACTGGTTTGCATCGCCACTAAAAGGAGGTATTTTCAAAGGAGGCAGTTTAACTTGTACAGGGTTCCCTTTGACCGAATTATTGGACAAATGTTCTATTTTAATCTTACTTTCGAAATGTTCTAATAAGGATTGCGACTTTGCTATTAATGTATAAAATAAATTCTCAGTGATTTCCCGTTCTTCAAGTTGTTTTGTGGTATCGTCATCCAATAATTCGATTCGGGACTGTATTTCATCGAAAGTGCATGAAAGATCGCGTATTTTATCACTCCTTAAGCGAAGTTCATTCAATTGTAACGAATTTGTCTCCTTAATATCCATTAAAGGAGTCAAATATTTATCAAATATTGTTAACCTGCCTCTAATGTTTCCTCTTTGCTTGATTAACTCTTTTAATTCAGCCATCTTGGCGGCGGAAATAACGAATATGAAGTTTGTTTACAACGCTAATGAATAAAATAATAAAAGATGTACGTTACAGTTACGTCGCTGCACAGCTGTTTAACAAACTGGTTTTGCTCCGTCCAGCCGGCCGCCGCCGCGCCGATCACTGATTATGACTCACGGGTTCTTATCACTCGCTTGGAATAAAATAACTATTCCTGCGCGTTTGATTGACCTGGAAATGTTTAATTTAACATCTGAATTAATATGTACTGTAAACTGATCGCACGGCTTGAAACTACGGCTCGCACTTGAAACTAAATTGAATTGCCAAAGAAAAAAAATCTAAATTACGTACTTGATGAAAAATGGTATGTTTTAATAAAATTTAATGTTTGAAATAGTTATTTGAATGGATTGCAAAGTAGCATTTAACGTTTTTATCAAGAAAAATGTGAACATAAATGTAAAAATTTAAATTTGAAAAAGTTAATATTTTTAATGCGGGTTGGTTGATTAAAATTATCAACCGTTTTCACACAAATCGAAGTAGAAAGGATGGATAAATATGGATAAATGCACACTTCCCTCGGATAATGGCTGCAGCTGGATGTGCTGGCGGTATCCTGAAGGATGGAACTCCCTTTTCCACTCGATATTGATTGACGATGGAACGAGTCTTTTCGCGTCCTGTAGGCCTAGTACGAGTTTTACTAAAACCTAAACTACGATAGTTTTCGTTTAAACGCCAAACTTTCAGTTTACTACATCATTGGTAGTATGAGTGACTGTAGTTTAAACTATATCGACCATCGACTATACGATAGAACGAACGAACGATATAGAGTGAATCTATATACTTTTTCTCACTTCTACACTACAAAATAGATAAAGACGCAACACTCAAATACTTTGACGTTTTCCTTATAGTTTTAAGTTCAAAACGTCAGTCAGTGTTGTTTTTTTTGTGGTTTTCAGACTAAATAAATGAAAATACATTACTTATTACATAATTTAACAAATTCTCAGTGTCTGAAGTTTGTTCTTCATATGTCGCGAACAATTCCTTCGCAATTTGAGGTCATGTTGTGATCATGGAAAGGTAATTAACAAATTTTGTACGAACTCATGTTACACATATTTTTTGCATTTTAAATGCTATTTACTGGTTTATTTAACAAGATATTTACACTAGAAGATATGAAATACCTCTAACACGTAATCTCGACCGAGAAAATTAATCCAATATTGTTTAAATAGGTATGAAATATCTTGAAACATTTGTTTATGAAAGCGGTTTACAATATTGCTTAATTTTTCAGAAATGGTGACAAATCAATTTGATGAGGACTCCCATGGATGAGTAACGGCCCACAACAAGGGGTTATAACTCACAAGTGTCCCTAATTTGGACACAACCGGCAGTTCCAAGCCGGCTGAAAAGTGGACAAAGGTATGTAGCTATATTTGGTTTTTCATGTCAATAAAAACATCATTGCATGTTGACAAGTTTGTTTAATAATAATTGGTTTTTCTGTTTGCATGTAAAGATGTGGCAATACAAATGGAAGGCAGCCAAAATCCACCGCTCTATCAGTGGAACAGGTGGTAGCCCTGCATGCAGGCTTTTGCAGGCATCCACACAACCTACGAAGCAAGACATACCATGAATAAGACATCTGAAATAAAGAAGATTAGGAACTAAGTTTGTAGTCTATAAGTATATAAACATAAATTTAACAATATATAAGTTTTTTCATTTTCCTTTGTTTGATTTGCCTCCTTGCTCGTCTTAAGTGAATGACTTGAGGGTGGGTAAGGGCTGTAGTAACCTTGCTGATAAATCCACTCATAGCTTCTTGCAAAAAGTGGTTAGCCAGCCCAACCACCCGTTGGCATTGGCAGTCTCCGTTCTCATAGAACAATAACGCAGACAACACCGAAACAGCAAATTTCTAATTATTGTTATACTTATGTATAGGTACCTATATTGGTCAAAAGAAAGTCAATCAACATAGATGAGAAATAAACATACCTTAGTTCTCTCTTTGTGATTTTTGAAAGCCGCTGTAAGTCCTTAATGTGCTACATAGAAATGTAAAGGCGGCATTTTAACACATTATATTCACACTAGCCTTCCGCCCGCGGCTTTGGCCGCGTGGACGTTATCCCATGGGATAGTGATATTTTCCGGGATAAAAAGTAGCCTTTGACTCTAGCTCCCAAATTATCCTCATACCAAAAATCACGTCGATCCGTTGCTCCGTTTTGATGTGAAAGACGGACAAACGAACACACTTTACATTTATAATATTAGTATCTACCGATTTTCCCATGTGAATGAGCCTTGTTCCCGCGGAAAAAAGTAGCCTATGTCCTTCCTAAGGTCTCGAAACTATCTCGTTTCAAATTTTATCAAAATCTGTTCAGTCGTTTTGACATGAAAACGGAACATACAGACAAACAAACAAAAAATATACACAATCTTCGCATTGCATCCTACCTAACCTACTATTTATTATCCTACTTAATATTATAAATGTGAAAGTTTAGATGTTTGGATGTTTGTTACTCAATCACGCCAAAACGGCTGGACGGATTTGGCTGAAATTTGGGACATGGATACTTTTTAGCCTGGAGAGGAACATAGGCTACTTTTTATCCTGGAAGAATATCACATTCCCGCGGGATAACGTCGCGTCGTATAGTCCACGCAGGCGAAGCCGCGGGTGGAAAGCTAGTTATAATATTAGTAGTTATTATTCTTATTTTTATTTTTTGCCATCGCAATGCAATTTTTATTATTGAAAATGAGTTGCTCCGCTACTTAGCGACTCCGTAGCTCTGTGGTTATAGTATTCGCCCGGACAGCAAAAGGTCGTAAGTTCGAGTCCCATCGGAGCTAGTTGTGAGACGGATCCACTTTTTGTAATACTTCATTTTCAATATTTTCACATAAATTCACGTTAAAAACAATTATTTCTATGAACTCACTAAGTAATTTTCAGTGACGAAGAAAACTATAAAAGTTTTGGTTTTCGTTTCCGTTTACTATAGGTTAGATGTCAAACCAGTAACTCATACTACCAAATTATCAAAAACTACTCGAAAACTTACAAAGTTTTCGAAAACTTTTACTCGATTCAACTCATACTGCCATTTTTAGTTCGTAATAGTTTCCGCTAGAGGCGCTAGTGTGAAATGTATGAAAACAAAACGATACCATCAAACTGTTCGAAAACTATCAAAATTCATACTAGGGGTACTGTAGGCCTAGTACGAGTTTTACAAAAACCTAAACTACGATAGTTTTCGTTTAAACGCCAAACTTCCAGTTTACTACATCATTGGTAGTATGAGTGACTGTAGTTTAAACTATATCGACCATCGATTATACGATAGAACGAACGAACGATATAGAGTGAATCTATATACTTTTTCTCACTTCTACACTACAAAATAGATAAAGACGCAACACTCAAATACTTTGACGTTTTCCTTATAGTTTTAAGTTCAAAACGTCAGTCAGTGTTGTTTGTTTTGTGGTTTTCAGACTAAATAAATGAAAATACATTACTTATTACATAATTTAACAAATTCTCAGTGTCTGAAGTTTGTTCTTCATATGTCGCGAACAATTCCTTCGCAATTTGAGGTCATGTTGTGATCATGGAAAGGTAATTAACAAATTTTGTAAGAACTAATGTTACACATATTTTTTGCATTTTAAATGCTATTTACTGGTTTATTTAACAAGATATTTACACTAGAAGATATCAAATACCTCTAACACGTAATCTCGACCGAGAAAATTAATCCAATATTGTTTAAATAGGTATGAAATATCTTGAAACATTTGTTTATGAAAGCGGTTTACAATATTGCTTAATTTTTCAGAATCAATTTGGTGAGGACTCCCATGGATGAGTAACGGCCCACAACAAGGGGTTATAACTCACAAGTGTCCCTAATTTGGACACAACCGGCAGTTCCAAGCCGGCTGAAAAGTGGACAAAGGTATAGCTATGTATGGTTTTTCATGTCAATAAAAACATCATTGCATGTTGACAAGTTTGTTTAATAATTATTGGTTTTTCTGTTTGCATGTAAAGATGTGACAATACAAATGGAAGGCAGCCAAAATCCACCACTCTATCAGTGGAACAGGTGGTGGCCCTGCATGCAGGCTTTTGCAGGCATCCACACAACCTACGAAGCAAGAAATACCATGAATAAGACATCTGAAATAAAGAACATTAGGAACTAAGTTTGTAGTCTATAAGTATATAAACATAAATTTAACAATATATAAGTTTTTTCATTTTCCTTTGTTTGATTTGCCTCCTTGCTTGTATTAAGTGAATGACTTGAGGGTGGGTAAGGGCTGTAGTAACCTTGCTGATAAATCCACTCATAGCTTCTTGCAAAACGTGGTTAGCCAGCCCAACCACCCGTTGGCATTGGCAGTCTCCGTTCTCATAGAACAATAACGCAGACAACACCGAAAAAGCAAAATTCTAATTATTGTTATACTTATGTATAGGTACCTATATTGGTCAAAAGAAAGTCAATCAACATAGATGAGAAATAAACATACCTTAGTTCTCTCTTTGTGATCTTTGAAAGCCGCTGTAAGTCCTTAATGTGCTACATAGAAATGTAAAGGCGAAATACCATCGGGCATTTTAACACATTATATTCACACTAGCCTTCCGCCCGCGGCTTTGGCCGCGTGGACGTTATCCCATGGGATAGTGATATTTTCCGGGATAAAAAGTAGCCTTTGACTCTAGCTCCCAAACTATCCTCATACCAAAAACCACGTCGATCCGTTGCTTCGTTTTGTTGTGAAAGACGGACAAACGAACACACTTTACATTTATAATATTAGTATCTACCGATTTTCCCATGTGAATGAGCCTTATTCCCGCGGAAAAAAGTAGCCTATGTCCTTCCTAAGGTCTCGAAACTATCTCGTTTCAAATTTTATCAAAATCTGTTCAGTCGTTTTGACATGAAAACGGAACATACAGACAAACAAACAAAAAAATATACACAATCTTCGCATTGCATCCTACTTAACCTACTACTTATTATCCTACTTAATATTATAAATGTGAAAGTTTAGATGTTTGGATGTTTGTTACTCAATCACGCCAAAACGGCTGGACGAATTTGGCTGAAATTTGGGACATGGATACTTTTTAGCCTGGAGAGGAACATAGGCTACTTTTATCCTGGAAGAATATCACATTCCCGCGGGATAACGTCGCGTCGTATAGTCCACGCGGGCGAAATCGCTGGTGGAAAGCTAGTTTATAATATTAGTAGGGATTATTCTTATTTTTATTTTTTGCCATCGCAATGCAATTTTTATTATTGAAAATTAGTTGCTCTGCTACTTAGCGACTCCGTAGCTCTGTGGTTATAGTATTCGCCCGGACAGCGAAAGGTCGTAGGTTCGAGTCCCATCGGAGCTAGTTGTGAGACGGATCCACTTTTTGTAATACTTCATTTTCAATATTTTCACATAAATTCACGTTAAAAACAATTATTTCTATGAACTCACTAAGTAATTTTCAGTGACGAAGAAAACTATAAAAGTTTTGGTTTTCGTTTCCGTTTACTATAGGTTAGATGTCAAACCAGTAACTCATACTCACTCATACTACCAAATTATCAAAAACTACTCGAAAACTTACAAAGTTTTCGAAAACTTTTACTCGATTCAAGTCATACTGCCATTTTTAGTTCGTAATCGTTTCCGCTAGAGGCGCTAGTGTGAAATGTATGAAAACAAAACGATACCATCAAACTGTTCGAAAACTATCAAAACTCATACTAGGGGTACTGATCACGTCGGGGTCACCATAAAATGAATGCGCCGGTCTTCAATGTATGTAGTGATGACCAATAAAACACCCGAACTGATGCTGATGATATAATTATAATGATATAACTGGTTATTACAATATTTGGATCGATGAAAATAGATTAAGTACGTGTCGTTCGGTAGTTTAGAGCGCACTGAATCGGTGCACCGAGACAGCTGTTAAGTCCCAGCGTGTGTTGCCGTCGTGCTCGCATCAGGCGTTTTCTAGGCCTGAACACAGCTTATATCAATAAAAGACCAACACTCAAAAGAAATTGACAGAATAAGCAACACTTGGAAACGGTACTGGTCACTAAAAGAAATTGTTAAAAACGAAGCACTACCAATGTCAGTAAAAAGCAAACTTTATAACACATGCACAACTTGCACAAGGAATTTTTATGTACTACGTACAACAGGAAGGTGCACTCCGTATTTTTGTGTATTTAAAAATACACTTTGATTTTAAGAGATAAGGTTTATATGTCAATACAAAATGTCAACGGTCCAGCTGAGACCGCAAGAACGAGGTGAGGGTGTCCCTTTCTCTAAAATTGCCAGCACTCTTAAATAACAGGTTTAGTAGATTTATGGTTCACAACTTTCGTTATAAAAAATAAATTTCGTAAAATTTCCGCTTCGTATTACTTTTAGTCAATAGAAAACATCGCATATTAATTTAGGTCTTACCGTATTAAGCATAATAAAAAATAAATATGTAGTTTAAAAAACTAAAACAACACACTTTTATAGAAACAGACAAAAAGTACAAAATAACCGTCTATTCAGTAACTGAAATTAAAAAGCGTGGTGCGCCCTTTGCAAAGCAATACATTTCAAGTAGGAACTTACCCAATATTGATTTTTGACTACGCGCACCACGCTTTTTAATTTCAGTTACTGAATAGACGGTTATTTTGTACTTTTTGTCTGTTTCTATAAAAGTGTGTTGTTTTAGTTTTTTAAACTACATATTTATTTTTTATTTTTTAGTTTAATAAATGGCTAGACATGTATGGATGGTAAGGGATTTCACAGTCCATTCATGTGTCTGCCCACCCTGTAAACACTATATCTCAAAGGCGTGATTGTATGTATTTAGTTTTACAAATTCAAGTGGAGTCTATTAGTTACCGGATGCGCGAGCCGAACCCTTACTTCGTCCCTGCTCTATCATCAGACCCTCACCACCAAATGTAGCGAATACGTCTCATCAGTACGAAACAAATGAGCCCAAACTCGAGGAGTTTCCTAGTGGTCATTAAGGAGTGCCACTGACTTCCTCCCTGCTCCATCATCAGACTCTCACAACCAAGTGTAGCGAATAGGTCTCATCAGAGCGAAACAAATGAGCCCAAACTCGAGAGGTTTCCTAGTGGTCAATAAGGAGTGCCACTGACTTCCTCCCTGCTCCAACATCAGACCCTCACCACAAGTGTAGCCAATAGATCTCATCAGAACGAAACAAATGAGTCCAAACTCAAAAGGTTTCATAGTGGTTATTAAGGAGTGCCACTGGCTCCTCCCTGCTCCATCATCAGCCCCTCACCATCAAGTGCAGCGAATAGGTCTCATCAGATCAGAACGAAACAAATGAGCCCAAACTCAAAAGGTTTCCTAGTGGTTATTAAGGAGTGCCACTGGCAGGAGCCAGTGGCACTCCTTAATAACCATAGCGAATAGGTCTTATCTGAACAAAACAAATGAGCACAAACTCGAGGGGTTTCCTAGCAGCCATTGAAGAGTTCTATTGCCCATCTCTTGACTCCATCATCAGATCAGCTTGATGGTAACAAATTATTGTATTGTCATCGGATTCATATAGACTTGCAAAGTTTCAAATCAATACGATCATTAGAAGTAGGTTAAAATTGAATTCCGAGATTTTCTTACATTGTGACTTAGTTACAAGTGAAGCTAATAAAAGTGTGGTAAAAATGTATCAGGTCGTTTAAGTTTTTTATGGCTTATCCTAGAAAAGAATTTGAATGATAGATTTCAGAATGTTAAAGTAGCAACATTACAAGCCGAATGACGTTTTCTGACGTTTTCCGTCTTCGTTGTGTCAAGTTCGCAATTCGCTCGTCGCCGCCCACCGCCCGTCGCGCATGTTCGTGGCCGCCGTAATGGGATGGAGTGAGATAAACTGACCTCGTTCTTACTATCTCATTAGGACCGTTTTTTAGCAGCAGTGCACCTTCCTGTTGTATTATAAATTCCTTGCACATGCATTCTCCCATGTCTTACCTATGGGTGTCAAACATCGCCGGCTTCGAGCAAAATAAACCAAAAATTAATAGTTTGCCAACGCAACATGGAGTGAAGCATGCTTAACATAAGGTTGAAGGACAGGTGGACGACTGCTAAAATTAGGAAAATAACTAAGGTGAGCGATGTTATACAAAATATAAGGAAACTCAAATGGAATTGGACTGGTCATATCATGAGAACCCTCAAGGGAAAATGGACGAAAGATGTCATAGAGTGGTATCCTAGAAATGGAAAAAGATTAAAGGGACGTCCGATCAAAAGATGGGAAGATGATCTACCAAAAGGATGGAGAAGGTCAGCTCGGGACAGAGTGGAGTGGAAGAAGCTAGGGGAGGCCTATGTCGAAGGACAACCTGACCAATAAAGAGGTTGCTGTTACATATATATTATGTTTAAGATTTAACTATGTATTTGTATTAGGTCAGTGAATAAAGGCTATTATTATTATTATATGTTCTTATTTTAAAAGGATGCTAACGACTTCAATGTCAGCCTATAGAAGTATGGATTTCTAACGTGAGTTTATTCCACAAGTGGCAGCATATTTTGTTAATCTACCTATTCAAACAGTCACAACTTTTTGTGTTTTGTGTGGCGGATTTACCAGTAGTAGTGTAGGCTAAAGTCTATAGCGCGCTATAGCGGCATATTTTTGGGGGACGGTAAATCTCCCGCATATTTGTAATGTCACGTAAATACCTCGTACCTTAAGTAGGAAAATTTATGAATGTATTAGGTACTAGCGGCCGCCTGCGGTTTCACCCGCATGGTTCCTGTTGCCGTGTGAATATCGGAGTAAAATGTACCCTATGGAATAACAATTCCAGCCTATAATCTATTATAGCAAATTTCATTCACATCCGTTCAGTAGTTTTTGCGTGAAAGAGTAACAAACATCCATACTCATAAACTTTCGAATTTATAATAAACTAGCTTTCCGCCCGCGGCTGCGCCCGCGTAGAGTACACGACGTTATCCCGCGGGAATGTGATAGTTTTCCGGGATAAAATGTAACCTTTGTTCCTCTCCAGGCTACAAAATATCCATGCCCCAAATTTCAGCCAAATCCGTTTAGCCGTTTTGGCGTGATTGAGTAATAAACATGCAAACATCCAAACATCTAAACATCCAAACATCTAAACTTTCACATTTATAATATTAGTAGAATAGTAGGAAGTAGGATTCGTAAATGCACAGTCTGGTTTTAAATAGAAAAGGTGGTAGTGTTAAAAGGTAAAATGTTTATATTTTCCTCGTAGCATTACAATGCCTATCATCCTTTCTCATAACGTGTCCATACCAAGCTAAGTGATTATAATAACGTTTATCCTCCTTTCGTTGTTTCCTGTTTCAATAGTAGGGTAACCATTATTATTTGCCAAAATATTTTTTTCTCTATTTCTATTTCAAAATTGATTAAAACAGTAAATTGCATTCGTAAATGTATCTGCCTTCTCTCTGCGGGTTCGCTTTCCGCAAGGAGCAAATGTTAGTGTTAGTGTGCATGAACATGTCTCTTTATTTGTCTTGGCGTGGCGTGGATAAGTAATGCATATTATATTGAGTACTAGCTTTCCGCCCGCGGCTTCGCCCGCGTGGACTACACGACGTTATCCCGAGGGAATGTGATATTTTCCGGGATAAAAAGTAGCCTATGTTACTCCTTATTACATTAGCTACCTGCCAGTGAAAGTCCCGTCAAAATCGGTCCAGCCGTTTCAGAGATTAGCCGGAACAAACAAACAGACAGACAGACCGACAGACAGACAGACCGACAGACAGACAGACCGACAGACAGACAGACCGACAGACAGACAGACCGACAGACAGACAGACCGACAGACAGACAGACAAAAATTGTAAACATAACATTTTTCGCCATAAACATGAAACGTATCGTGTTGAAAGGCATAATCATCGAAATGCATAATTCTTAAAGGCATAATTTCATAACGCATACTTTTTTTACCCGAATTTTGAAAGGCATAATCATCGAAAGGCATAATTTCAATAAGCATAATTCTCTAAAGGCATAACTTTTAAAAGGCATAATATTCAAAATGCATAAATTTAACGGGGTATTATCTTGTATTTATTTATTTTGAAGCTTGCGTATGTGAAAAAGAAAAAGGATTTACTGTTTTGGTCACTGTTCTTATCTAAACTAACCTTTTGGGTGGCGAGGGGCTTCGCCCCCTGAGCCCCCTTGGTGGGGGGCTGTGCCCCCCCGTCCCCCTGCTCCTCGGTTTTCTTCCATTTGAACTAAATTCTGAATTTATAAAGTAAAAAATTTTTTTTTGAGCCAACAGAATAATCTCCAAAAAAGTTTTTTTTTAACCTTTGGGTGTCTCTAAAATATCTCCGAGGTTATTAAAAGGGTATCAAAACTTTCGTCAGATTTTGGCTACGACGCACCGTTTTCGAGATATTGACGTTTTTAAAAAATAATGTTTTTAAAAATTTATTATGCTTTATAAAGTTATGCGTTTTAAAGTATGCTTTACGAAATTATGACAAACGAAAATATGAATTTCGAAGATTATGCTTTTTAATATTATGCCTTTCAACTATTATGCATTATTATCATTATGCGTTATGAAATTTATGCTAAGGAATAAAATGCTTTTCAATATTATGCCTTATGATGTATGCCAAGTGAAATTATGACAACCAACTGTATGCGTTTCAATGTGTCACCCATTTTGGTATATGTACCGTATAATTATATAATCATATGCAATGCATGTAGTAAAAAGCGGTTATTTTAATGTAACAAACAGACTCTCCAATTTTATTTATTTGTATAGATATTTCCATATTGTGCCGTTGGATTAAACTTATTCAACTGTACTTTTATGTTTTTAAAAGACTGTGGCTATAGAAAAACAATCGGTTTTATTATAACTACAATTATTTTTCCTATGGATAAAATACCAAATCCATGGGGTTTCAAAAAATCAAACCCGTCAGAGTTAAGCTATAAATCCAATCGTCCAATCCAATCCAATCTTACTAAAAACCCTGACCTTCAGTAAAATAGAGAAATGCCTACACGACATATAATTTGACATAATTCAATAATTCAAATCATTTATTCATTTTAGGCTGATACAGTACTTGTGAACGTCAATGAAACTACTCCATCGGTTCGCAAATCCTACGGCGGCGGGAGACCTTGTAAAGAGAAGAACCAGCAAGAAACTCGCTAAGGGTTTTTTTTTTCTCCCTGACATATTTCATACAGAGTCGTCAAATTGAAAAGTGACTTTAACATAATATATTATGTAGGTCAGTTTACATCACAATTAATCTTAAATTTAAAAACAAAATAAAAAAACCCGGTAATCAAAGCAGTAAATAATTTTCAATAACTTGGGAACTAGACATCTAAAAGGTAGATAAGAGTTTAAACGCAGCGAATAGAATACTGAAACAAATGCCAAACAAAGGTAATACAACTTTGAATAATTTAAGAACATAGAGTCAATAATAAGCAGTGCCATTCAAGCCACGATAAAATAAAACTAATAACAATAAAACATTTAAAAAATACACCATATTTTGAGACAAGAAGCCAGAGGAGCAGACCCATCCCACTGGTGGCACCCGTTCACGAGCATAACGCATGAACCAGCCATCGCTTCGCTCAACCATATTTGAGGAATAGGCGATCAAAACGTCACTTTGACCATTTTTTACTTTTTTTCATACTAGCAACACTGAATTACGTCCATAGAAGTCTTCAAATGGCATCAAAACGTAACGTAACATTACACTAAGAAAAAAATATTTATTCCTTTAAAACGTCACCAGCCAGTCAAAAAGCCAGAGCCAGAAGAAGTCGGAGCCAGAGAAATTTAATTAAAAAGACGAAATCTTACCAAAGATTATCAATGGGATCATTGTAAATTGGGCATCTGATAACCGCCTCTGTGCTCTAGTGGTTCACACCACTACTGATTTCAGACCCAGAGCTCTTGGGTTCGATTCGGTACATATTTTATTCGGTTTGGTTGGTGGTACGACTTGTTCTTAGTCCGCCTGGCTAGCTATCACCATCTTATCTAAGTCTGATGCCATAACAATGATGTTTTCAGCATTATTGTGTTCCGGCATTTAGAGATAAGATCTCTGGTTGAGGATTCCGGGAGTAGTGCGCTTCCACCTTCAGCCCTATCACCACTTAACATCAGGTGTGATGAAGGCTAAGTGCTACATTATGCTGAGTTGTGACCGTTTTGGGACATTTTGCAAAATGTATCTAATAGATGTATTGTTTTTTTGTCTTTGTGGAACACCAAATAAATGTTTTTTCTTTCTTCTTTTCTTTCTTTTTCTTTCTACACCGTTGTGGATAAAAAAAAAGTTCCAAGAAAAAAGATGTTATCATGTTAGTATCAAAAATCTATGGCGAAAATTGGGCGATATAGAAAATGTTAAATGGTACCTACAAAAAAAAATGTTGATGAGGATTTTGGTGAAGTTGGTGAGGAGGAGGAAATGCATACATTATGCGATTGTATGGAGACTGAGGAACGTCACGTTTGATGTATTCACACACAGTTCCTCAATCTCGTCAGATGATTAATTAAAATTAAGAGAAAAAAAAAATAGCTAATTTACCTTTTTTTTATTTATTTTTTACCTTTTTTTCTTACCAAAATGCAACATTTTCAAACTTAATTCTAACAAAACGTCACTTTTCCAAATTAATATTTATACTCTCCCTTTTAACTTGTATATAATTGGAGTGGTTTTCGAGAGCAACTGTTTCCGAAAATATCCTACCACTTGTTTATAAGTAGTTACCCTACTAAAACCTAAAATAATGTTATTAATTACCTACTCATTTCATATATTAATTTGAATATTGTGATGTAATTTCTTTCTTTAATCCACAGTTCTGTTCAAGGTACCCAAGAAGTATGGCGGGACACAATACCGTGGTTTTCTTAATTTTTATTTGTGGCATATTTGCGTTCAATGATGTTGAAGCAAGTAAGTGTTTTCGTATTTATTGTTTCGACAGCCCCGCTGGCGCAGCGATGCTGATCATAGCTAATTATTAGCATGCTATTGTAAGTAACTAACTAACCAAACTAACCGCCTTTGTAGTCTAGCGGTTCACACCACTGATTTCAGACCTAAAGGTCCCGGGTTCGATTCCCTGTGGGGGTACATATTGTATTCGGTTTGGTTGGTGGTAGAACTTGTTCTTAGTCCGCCTCGCTTGTTGTTCTACTTGTTCATAGCTACCACCATCTTATCTAAATCTGACGCCATAAAAATGATGTTTTCAGCATATTGTGTTCCAGCAGTTAGAGATAAGATAGCCAGTTCCTCAGTGATTGAGGATTCCGGGAGTAATGCGCTTCCACCTTCAACCTTAATATCACCACTTAACATCAAGTGTCATGAAGGCTAAGTGCTACCACGTTGTGGTTAAAAAAAACTGGTCCTTATGATTCGACTGCTATTTATACACCACTAAATTTTAATTAGTAGGTACAAAGATTTTAGGGGATAATAGTGTCCATCAATACGAACAATTTTTACTATGGGGCCGATTACGGAATCACCAGAAAAAAATCTGCTGTTCCATACATTTCAGTTGAGTCGATGTTGTACTTTTGTATGAAACAGCTGATTATTTTTTTGCGATTCTGTGGTTGCCCCATAGTAAAAATTTTTCATATTGACGGACACTATCATCCCCTTAAATCTTTGTACTTATTAAAATTTAGATGTGTATAATAGGTCGACCATTAGGTCAACGTGACGTGTAAAGGCACCTTAATAGCAGCTTTGAAGCTGCCTTTACACGTTACGTCCTTTCACTCGGGAGCAGACCCTTATCCACAACCTTTCGAAAATAAATTCGGATTCTATTTCTATGCTTTATCTGCATATTCTGAAGTGAATGATTTCGTATACCAAACTTGCCCATTCCTGGCGACGCTCTTGAATTAAAATGTCAAAAATGATTCAGATTTCAGAAGCCCCGCTTTATTATCAACGTGGCCTTAAATTTTTATATGTTGTGCAATTTTATAATCGCGAGTCCATGAAATGACCTCTATACAACATTTTGTAGGTTAGGAAAGCTAAGTTTGATAGAAGGCTATTGCGGCGATCAAACTCAGAATTTTCAATGTTTTTAAATTAAATTTCCTGACAAAGTATCATTGCTAGGCCTTTCAAAATTTTATATGAGATAGATCTTTTCTTTATGAAGGGAAGTTACTAAAATTTATTTGAATCAAATAAATACAATGTACTAAAAAAAAATATTTTCAAGACCCCTTTTTTCCGTCTTAAACTCAATTATCTCAATAACTAGTTGAGTAATCAAGCTAATTTTTTTTGTGTAAGTAGTTCTTAGTCATATCTAGGGAAGTTACTAAAAAATTTTTTTGTTATATTTATAGTCAAAAACTAGTATCCCAAAATGCATCGTGCACCGTTTCGCAGCATAATTGTTCAGTCTCCGCCTGGTATTGGCGGCGTTTGGACGTGGAGACTGTATCGCTCCGATTGCGCCAAAATTGAAAAAAAAAACTCACACTAGGATCCTAATTTTTTTCAATAATGCTTATTTTGCTAGGAAATATTGAAATAGCGCTTCAGGATTGGGTATAGATGAGTGCTTTGCCATTTATTGCATAACCATAGACCTATGTAACCTAGGACAAGTTATTTTACTCATTACCTAAAGGTAACATCAATAGTTTGAAATAAAAGTGACGGATAATATTGCCCAAAGAGCCCATAAAAGTTATACCTATTTGAGTACCAATATTTTGTTGTGTTGTAGGTACATAATTAGTCTAAGTTTCTAACTTCTACTACTGTATATTAAATTTATGTTCGTTTTAGGTTCCTCAAAATTGAAAACGTGAGAAAGTTAAGATAGGTAGGTGTAAAAAATTGCATCAAGAAATAAGAAATTCGCTTGTTGAAAAAGTTTTTTACAGAGACATAATGTAAAAGCAATTCTTGAAATAAAACCGATGTAAGAATTTTATATACCTAGTTGATCTAATATCAACATTACACTTTTTTGAGACTGTGAGAAGTCCAGCTTCTTTCCTTTGAGTGAGGACCATAAACCGCACCATTTTGTGTAAATTTCAGGTTCAAAACATTTTTATTACTGATTCTCTTATCCATTATTAGTACAAAATAGAGCATGCATACAATTTCTTGCAAGAAATGCTCTCGCGGTTTTGAAATTCGAAATTCGAAATCCCCACAACAATATCTAAAACCGATGGTTGAGGCGCCAGTAGCAATAAAAAAGAATGAAAAGTCTGTCAGCTGTATTGACAGTTTTAACTCTCAAATTTAACCACCGCGTCAGATAAGTTTGCGGAGTTCTGTAAGGAGACTTGCATAGTCGGAATAAAATTTTTGATACTCTAATGAAATATTACATAGAGTGTGTGTCAGATAACTCTGCACGTGACTGGCGCGGTTTTGGCGCTAGTTACAGTGCATTTTTTTGTGCTAATGTTATAGAAAAGATTAGTATTCGATTTTTACCGCGCGCAGACTTATCTGACGAGCACTCTAGGTACAAGTACTTCCGAAGGAGGAATATTTATTTCATTATTTAAATTTCATTGCACAAAGTATAAACAAATGGCGGGCTAACTTTAAACTGACTAACATATTATATCAAAGATAATAAACTCATAAAAATAAATAATCTCGAAGAAGTTTTATATACACTCTCTGCCACAAATGTCATTTATTAAAAGTAGGTGGCTAAAACGTCAGTGATTAGATTACATACCCTTTGGAAGCGGCCATGGAAGAAATGACAGTTTTGTATAAGTAGTACGAAACCAAACCGTTTCAACTGCTCGACCCTGATGTTGTCAAAGCCAGCGGCTTTACCTTCTTTTAGCTTATCAAGGGCAAACTTGAGCTCTGTTTCTGTAAAAGCCTCGTCCAAGTGGTTAACCTCTTTACCAGGGTCTCGTGTAAATTTCTTCTGCAGACTTTTCGTGGAAGCTTTCCCATTTTGGAGTAAGTGGTGAGCGATCTGGTTTGTGGTCACATTGGAATGACGATCAGCGATTTTAGGATCATTATTTAGTTTCCTTATAAAACACCATGCCTTCTTGCTTTTATGCGTCATATCCACGCCTTCGATTAGCTTGTTCCACTTTTCTCTCGTTGTTTCGGATATGGCTTCTAGCAATTCATTCCTAAAATCGATGGTGTCCTGTGAGATGGGGTCTAATTCATACTGGTCTTGGTATGTCATCCTATCATATTATATTTAAAAACATATATTTGATGCTTGGGAGAGCAAGCGAGATGTAGTTGGTATTTATTGTGACCTCTCCAAAGCTTTCGATTGTGTTAATCACCAAACGCTTTTAAGGAAATTAAAACATTATGGTGTCTATGATAAATCGGTTAGCCTTATGCAATCATATCTATGTGAAAGAACACAGAAAGTAGTTATCAACAAAACTGAGTCTACTGGAGCCCCTATCAACATGGGCGTACCCCAGGGGTCAATACTGGTCCCTTTTGCTGTTTTTAATTTATATAAATGACCTTCCTTTTTAAGCAAAGAATTTATGCGAGGCAGTGCTATTTGCTGATGACTTTTCCTCTAGTCTTTAAAGTTGACAGAGGTAATAATTGTTCTGACGAAGTAAATAGTACTTTATCGAAAGTTGCGCATTGGTTTCAAGGCAATAATCCATTCCCTTACCATGGTACCATTACACAGTACCATTGATGGTACTCTAATAACCACTGAGCTACGGAGTCGTTACGGCCTGGCCTGGCCTGGCCACGAAAATGCGCGGCGCACGAAATTGCGAATTGCGCAATCATTGCGCGCTCGCAACAGACGCCTAATCAAATAAGTCAATGAGACGCACCAACGGATGCGCAATTCGCTTGTCGCCGGCCGTCGCCGCCGCGCATGTTCGTTGCCAAGCCGTTAGAGTATTCGCCCAGACAGTGAAAGGTCGTGGGTTCGAGTTCCATTGGGGCTAGTTGTGTGTGAGACGGGTCGACTTTTTAGCGACTCCGTAGCTCAGTGGTTAGAGCATTTGCCCGGACAGTGAAAGGTCGTGGGTTCGAGTCCCATCGGAGCTAGTTGTGAGACGGTCGACTTTTTCTAATACCTACCTACTTCATTTTCAATTTTTTCAGTAATGTAAGTAACAAAGATTGAACTGTGAATGCAAAGTAAAAATAAAAATTCTAGGCTTTCTGTATTTAAAAATCATTTGCGCTATTTGTTATTCCTTTTACATACTTCGTCGTTACATTGCAGTCGAGTCGTCGAGTCGACCCTAGTGCGGCAACCAAGACCACCCAAAACCAATTTGGCTTAAGCGTTTCCGAGTAATAGAACCGTATTACGTACAGCTACGGTTCAATTTCGCTTGTAATGAACGGTAAATTAGTTGGGCACGCGTGCGGGTGCAAATTATTTTAGACCTAATAGTGGCGTGGAAAAGATTGATAATTCATTGTAACTGTTTCGGAAGTGAGCCTTCTGCTACAAATATTATTCTGTGACACTACGTCACGTCATTGTTTGTTTTGGGCCAGTAGAACTGGCGCACTCGCTACAACCTCATTCCGCCCTCTCCTTTAAACTCACGCTCAGAGAATCAAGTACTCCTTCATCATGCCTGGAATACCATGCCGGCTTCTGTTTGCCCGAGTACCTACAACCCAAACCTCTTAAAGTCGCAAGTGAATTGGCATCTTCTGGGTGAATCTATTCACACAAAATTTTATTCAAGTACTATAACCAAGCAAATTATAAAACTGGCCAGTTTACATTAGTAAACAAAGTATCAATTATTTCAGTTGCGCTACATTTTGTTTAAACAAATTCGACGATCTCCGTGGCCGATTGGTGTACGCACCGGTTTTCTAGGTGCCACTATCTCTGAGGTCCCGGGTTCGATTCTCGGACGGGTAAATGTCGAAAACTAACTTTTAGATATTTTCTTGTATCTGGGTGTATGTGATCGTTGCTTCCAATTTTCAATGAAACAAGTTATTGTATTATTTGATATTATCATTTTTGGTATTGGAATAATATGTATTTTATTTTATTTTTTTGTACTTAAACAATATTTTTATTTAAGTGTTTTTTTTATACATTGATTTATATTATAGATTGATAGCGTGATTTTATATAAACGGTATACTTATTTAAATATTGATTAACTTAGTAGATTTATTTTGTAAAAAAGTATTGGATGATGGGCTAGTATGAGTTATTTATATTTTTTCATATTAAATTATAAGTTTTATTAATTTGATTGGAATAAATCTGAAAATGTACCTACTGGTTAGAGCAGTATACATTATTTATTTTTTTCAGTGTAATTTGTAGCAAATGTTGTAGTTTTGCCTGCGAAGATAATTTTGATAATGGATATATTATCGAAATGATCTAGAGATAGAAAATAAATATAAATAGCTGCTGCTGTGTTCTGCATTTTGAAGAATCGTTTGAAGTGACTACCTTTGTTAAAAAAAGCTTTTTTTACTACATAGGTACGAATAATATCTAAGATCTACTCTTCCTACAAACCGACGTTTACAATAAATATTCATAATAATTCTTCTTGTATTCTACATAATATAATTTCCTTAGTAAAAGCGCACATAGGTGATATTTTAGATGTAAATAGAATGCGCGCTGCATGCCGCGTCTACACGTATTTCTCAGTCTACGAGAGTGCCGCGGCCGAAGTCTTATCGATCCTAGCACCCCCTCGCTTGTGTAAGCAACGGCCATCGACGATATTTTTTTTACCTATGCTATATCCTTGTTAATAAAGTTTTTTTTTCAGGTATATCGACGAACATTTCGATTTTAAATGGAATTCATAAAACTGGTCTGGCCTTTCAATGTGGATCTCAAATTTCTGTAGCAGTGAAGGAAAACACATTGATCCATCTTACTTTCAACAGCACACATTACGTAAACTCTTCTCGGTAACATTAAATATTGTTTCTATCGTATACTGTAATAATGACCCATCACATCCTTGGATTGAAGGATGTGTGTCAACTAGAAGTGAAGTGGAACAGCACTGCGGGTGTAATGAGTAAGGTCATGAAGCTCGACTTAATACTGAGGTAACTGGAGAGTGCAGTACTTTTTTTGTCCCCAAAAATTACACAGTGGCTGTCTTCCGTCTCACCTACACTTTAAAAAAATACGTATGGTCATATGAGACAACTGACAGCCACTACATGCATAAATGTCAAATTTGCTGGGTACACTTTTTTTTCACTATGTGAATTACCACTGACATAATGAAATAGAAAATGTAATAATTAAAAATTTTATTTGTAACAAAATTTGCATACTCTTCTGAGAGTGGGACATAATGTACTTTTATAAATTGTAAAGATCTTATCATACTATGTTCTCTGCGAATAAATAATTTCATTTCATTTCATTTCAGGGTGAGAACTCCAAACACTTTTTTGTCCCCAAAAATTACACAGTGGCTGTCTTCCGTCTCACCTACACTTTAAAAAAATACGTATGGTCATATGAGACAACTGACAGCCACTACATACATAAATGTCAAATTTGCTGGGTACACTTTTTTATTCAGGGTGAGAACTCCAGTTACCTCAGAGTATTAAGTCGAGCTTCATGGTTGTAGTAGACTGCAAGACCTAGAAACGATTTTATATCTTTACAGTTTTTGGTACCGGAAATTCTTTAACGGCTACTACTTTTGTGAAAAACAAAATATATGTAGCTTACTTCCGCAAAAAAACACACGATGCAAGATGCACCGCCCGCCCGCCTGCAAAATATTGCACATTTTTTGCGGGCGGGCGAGAAACCAACACCAAATCAATTCGGTGTTGGTTTTTCGCACGAACTATCTCCTAAAGGATGCCCTGGGTTGGGGCGAAACACGTGTAGAGTAGTCTAATCGGTGACGGTGCAAGGTGTAGGTATTGCTGTCTTGCTAAATGCAGGTATTGTGCACGCACTGGTATTTTCGTTGTGTGTTGTATCTTGCATAGTGTGTTTTTTTTGCGGAAGTAAGCTACATATATTTCGTTTTTCACAATGGTTATGGACTTCCGCCAAGTGACACCTGATTCAATCAAATAAGGCTACTATTTTTTAAGGATTAGGTTTAACGCCTTCATTTGAAATTATGTGACCTAGGTAAGCCACTTCCTTTCGCAAGAACTCGCATTTATTGGGTTGTATTTTTATACCGTTTTTCCGAAGTCTGTCAAAAACTTCTCTTAGTTTTTCTTCGTGTTCTTGTAGACTGGATGCAATAACTACGATGTCATCCAAGTAAACAAAACAGCGATCGCCTTGAAGACCGTATAATATGCTGTCCATTACCCTTTGAAAGTCGCGGATGCGTTCTTTAAGCCAAAAGGCATCCTTAGAAATTCATAGTGCCCGGAACGAGTATTAAATTGCTGTTTTGAGTATATCTTTAGGATTTAGTTCAATTTGGTGAAAATAGGATGCTAAATCTAGCGTTAAAAATAGAAAATAAACGATTTAGAATAAAAATAGGAAAAGGAGAGGACAGAGTTCAAGGAATGGAGCAAACAAGTTTAGGCCACTTACCACAGAATCACCAGCAGCGGGAACATAGTTCGGCGAGACGATTAAAAGCCTGCAGCTACCAGGTTACGTTCACTTTGGGCGATGTTTGCGAATACTAAACGCGAGTGCCTCGTGATCCTACCGATTGCGCCAAATTGTAATGAGTAAGGAGGCAAGACTTGTATATTGCTACGAATGTATTGGGAACTTGTCCTTACAGTGTTGACATTATGACTACCAAGTTACAACTGACTCGATCGAGCTTCTTCATTTTATTAAAGCTATATCTTTTATTTTTAGGTGTTCCATCGAGGGGCATTATACGCAACTTTTGAGTGGGGGGAAACTAATAGAAACTGTAAGTATAACTCGTCATCATCAACCGTATGACACCCACAGCTGGCCATAGCCTCTCCACAAATCCAGTGAAGGTCGTGGGAAGCCGCTGGATGCGGGCAGCGCAGGATCGCTCCCCCAAGGATTGACAAGAAGGCCTATGCCCAGCAGTCGGCGTCGTACGGCTAGGCTGATGAGTTGATGAAGTTTTTAAGTATTTTTGCAATTATCAACCAACGAGACAAGAGTTCAACGTTATCCAGCAATATTAGGGCCTAGGAGTATTTAACAATCTGATTTTTCTAGAACATCACAGCGCTCGAAAGTTACGAAGGAGTTTTAAATTGCACCTTCATGACGCCGATACATAATAACGATATATATTTAGTTCAATATCCTGATTTCATCGCCTTTGACGGTGGCAACATGTTCAAGATGGGCGTATGCCCTATACAGATCAAAATTGAGTGTGAGTATGAGTATCTCCACATTATAAAATACATAATCCTTATCCATACTTTAATGTTCAACTAACTTATCTATTCGTCGGATGTAAACTGAATCGATGATCAGCAGTCCAACACGAACCTACAAACCAAAGGTTTATCAAACCTGCCCCCTGATTCACGAACCGTCGGAAACAGCCGACGGTGGAATATCTTTGTCACTCATTATAAAATAGACAAAGACAAAGCACAAAATTCGAATCCTATTCCGGATCGTGAATTAGGAGGCAGGAAACTAGCCAATTTTGGAGCTTTGGGTTCAGTCTAGTCTTTACCCTAGGCGCAAAGTGGAAAATTGTCATTCTTGCTAGCTTTAAAGAAGTTGCCTTTAGACGATCACGCTTATTATGCAATTTTTTTATGTCTGTGTAGCTACTTGAACGCGCGGCACAACGGGTCGATTCGCTGTGCGCCTGTATTATAATTTTTCTTTTGTATCTTCATGCGCGCCCTTTTCCTTGCGATTGTCGATTTACGCGTGAAAGTGTGTGTGTGTGTGTCTGTAAACGTAGCCAATATAAACACCGTCATTGACGCTACTCGCTTAACTGGAATGAAGGTGATAAATAATAAAATTAATCAACATTGACATTACAACTTCTATTTATTGACTGTTCCGATAATCTATTTGTTTCAGATCTGAATATGACGTTGCATGGAATATCTGATCTCAGTATAATATACAGCAGGCAGGAAAAAGATGGATATTTTCCATATAAAATTGGCACCAAACTATATATAATTTGTAGCCGATTTCAATACAGTAGTAATATACTTCCAAAAGGCTACTCGCTTCGTTTCTATCTCACTAAAAATGGTAAGTTTTCTTAAGTTGTGATTGACAACAAACAAACAAAGACTAAATTTGTTACATTAACCAAAAGTTTCCGAGATTAAGGCCTTTCAAAATTTATGATTTTTTTCGAACTTCTTAATGTTTTGCAATATTCTGTCGTTCTGTCAATGGGATATTAAAAAAGATAATGAGAAGTGTGAACTATGATGTTTAAGCTAGGTTACGAATAATGAAATAAAAAAGCTAAGTACCTACAACAAAAGTTAGTAGGTTTATAACGTTCTCATGAAAATCATTTTTTCTACAAAAAAACTTGTTTTTATTAACTTGCCATGTTAGTTAGTCAGTATGTTAGTTAATTAGTGGAGGACAAATCTCGCAAGCTTAATTTGACCCACTTCCCAGTGTCCGATGGTGCTGAAATTTTGTATGCAGGTTTGGTTCAGATGACAATACAATATTAAAGTACAGTCAGCAAAAAAGCTTGTAATAAAAATGATATTTTTACTAAAAACTTATTTTTAATAAAACAAAATGCAGGGGTCTTTCTGCGAGCTGTCAAACAATGTTATTATAGATTATGATTGCAGGACGGAGCTATAGGTACACAGCGTGTAGCCATGTGTAGCGCCCCATCTCGCCTACAATATAACATGCTATAACATTGTTTGACAGTGCGCAGAAGCCCCAGGAATTAAAGGGGTCCGTCGACCGATAGAGATGATTATTTTTATGTTGTGGGTTGCAAAAACTTTTCATTTTATTTTTCAAAATTTTTGGGTTCCGTCCGCCAAATGAGATTAAAAGAATCTAAATTAAAAATAAGCAAAGATAAAATTATACCTAGTTGTTTTGCTAATTTCAGGGGCGGAGCATCAATTATTTAATTATCAGAATAGAAATTTGGCTACTATCACAACAAATATGACACTTATGGAGAATAATGATAAGGAATATGTTATTTGTGAATTTACCAAAGCCAATAACACCAAATACAGAATAAAAACACATCTTCGATTGGTACGCGTAGGTAAGTGGCATAAAAATGGATTAGCACACATTTTCTTTCATGCGTTAATTAGCTTGCTCTAAGGAAAAAACGTGCACGTAAAGATTCCTGAAGAAAATAAGTAGGTATGCACGCACACTCCAGAGTTCCAGAGACGCCTAACGTCAGTTTTGTAAACGTTTATTCTATGCGATTATTATAAGAATAGGACTGTCAAAACGGCCATATTTGTTTGCGTTTCGCTTCCACTTCAGGGTGTAGGATGTGCAAGAAAAGGAACAAAGATCAAAAATGCCGTTTGACAGTCCTATTCTTATAATAATCGCATACAAGGTGTTAGGGACACCGTTGCAATAACTTTAACCACAGAACATGGAAAGTAAAGAGAAAAAATTCTTTCCGTGTTCTGTGACTTTAACCATGGCTTCAGGCCATCATGCTGAACAAATTACAGCAAGAATGTTTTGTCGGAAATGAAAAAAATAACGGCCTAGTCCGAGTTGGACTCGCCCATTAAGGGTTCCGTACCCACATAACGTACCGATTGCTTATACCTAGCCAAAATACCACAATCAATTTTCGTCAGCAAAAAATAACTTTGTTTTCCATAGTGTTTGTATGAACGACAATATTAAGCTAGAAACACATTTAAATGTGTTTCTAGCTTAAGTTTGTCGTTCATACACCTATTTGATGTTGTCCGCTATTTATTTGTATAATTTTTATTCAGTTACAGATCTATCGTCGAGTACTTACAGAAGCGGACCGACGACGACTATATTGACAACAGCAGTTGCTGAAAATAAAGTTGATAAAGATAATACAGCTCGTAAGTTTAAAACTTAAATTAACTCGCTACTTGTATCACAGACATCGTTTGAGGAGACACTGGGCGTCAGGCTCAGTCATGGAGCTAGACTTAATACCTACTGAGGTAACTGGAGTTTGCACCCTGAATAAAAAAGTGTGCCCAGCAAATTTGACATTTAGTATGTAGTGGCTGTCAGTTGTGTCATATGACCATACGTATTTTTTCAAAGTGTAGGTGAGACGGAAGACAACCGCAGTGTAATTTGTGGTCTCAAAAAAGTGTTAGTACTGCACTCTCCAGTTACCTCAGTATGTAGTCTAGCTCCATGGGCTCAGTGCTTATTCAGAGTGCAAAGGCAAGGACGGGACGGAGGCGGGAGCGGGCGCGCGAAGCGTCTTTATCACAGTGCCAAAGCGGCGGCGATGTTGTTGCACTGCGCCATGGCCCGCTATTATTTATCGGCTGCTTGCGCTCCTACAGGCCATGCTGCTCGGATTGGCAACGTCATAAATGTCAATGTCGTACCACTAATCCTAATTTCTTGTATGCATGAGATGAGATGAATTCCTGATTATAGCGCCTTAAAATCAAATAATACGCGTACATAACTAAGGGTTGTTTTATTTTAACTATATCACAGTCACGAAAATGTTTATTAAACACTCCTACTGATGTTGTAAGCTCCCAGTCGGCTCGAGGTATCGCACGAATCCATCGCTGACGCAGTGTTCTTCCTTCGGGAATCCAAATCTTTCGAGATCCAAGGTTTCATAAGTAATTTCCAACAATGATCACGTATTTATATGCACTAATTATACAATAGATATTGTATTAAAACACCCAAACAGCAATCAAGAAAATCAAACAGCAACGTTTCTTGACATGACCAAAGAGTATTCCGACTTGCCACATCCAGATAAAAAAATTATCCAAAATGTGCAAAAATAATAGATTTTCTTTTTATTTTGTAACAAGCAAATTTAACCAAGTTGTTAAATAAATGCGTGCAAAATCTGAGAAAGTGTTTTATTTAAATGAACAGTTCGCGCAGAAATCTAAGATGTGAATTGAATTACGGCGAAAGTTATTTTTTTTTATTATATTATATCAAGTTCAGCCTAGTCAACGAAGAGATATAGAGGGAAATGTTTGGAACACAATTTTTGACTTTGGAACTTTGTTTGGGCTAAAAGTTTTGTAAAATACTGTATATATTTTACCGGCCAAACCCGATTTCAGGACAAACTAGTTTTTCCTAGGCCAAAATAGTTCATCGCGTTGACATTTCAGAGAGCGAGTTTGCCTCGGAAGACCTGTAGATGTAGAACATGACACAAAAAAAATAACCAGCATTTTAACCAATCACGTGTTCTACAGGAAACTTACTTATGAAACCTTGGATCTCGAAAGATTTGGATTCCCGAAGGAGGAACACTGCGTCAGCGATGGATTCGTGCGATACCTCGAGCCGACTGGGAGCTTACAACATCAGTAGGAGTGTTTAATAAACATTTTCGTGACTGTGATATAGTTAAAATAAAACAACCCTTAGTTATGTACGCGTATTATTTGATTTTAAGGCGCTATAATCAGGAATTTATCTCATCTCATGCATACAAGAAATTAGGATTAGTGGTACGACATTGACATTTATGACGTTGCCAATCCGAGCAGCATGGCCTGTAGGAGCGCAAGCAGCCGATAAATAATAGCGGGCCATGACTGCGCCAAAGCCATCTTCTATCTCGCTCGTTGCACTCGTAACACGTAACAAGCCATGCTCCTTGGAAAAGCGGCAACGTTGCAGTAGGGCTACGTCAACGTGTTCTGTTCCGGTGGCGGGCGGTGGCTAAAACTGGAACTAACGTGTTTTTTGGTTGCACTGTCCAACCAGCGCTGCTGTCACCGGAACAGAAAAGATTGTCGATCTGTAGTAATAAATGATCGTGTAGTGTTGCCAGGTTAGACGATAACTCTCAAATTATGTGAAAGCAATGGGATTCTACAAGAAATTTAATCAACGAACACAAAGTTTTACAAGTCTACAAAGTCACTTTTTTACATAATTGTGGACTTGTAAGTTTCATTAAACAGGGCCCTGTAAATACAATTACAATTTACAAATTATAATTAACTATGTAAGTAAACTTTACTTGGGGGAGGCCTATGCCCAGCAGTGGGCGTAGTACGGCTGAAATGATGATGATGATGATGAAGTAAACTTGATTAAAATCCGCGCGCGCGGATCTAAGCAGTTTAAAATTATGAAAGTAACATAATAAAAATCAATCCTATCTATCTGTGTAATTCTGTGTTATCCAAATTGCTACTTATTCCTTTATATTTTTAACAAACGTTTTAAAAACACTAAGTAGGTACCTACCTACTTACTTACCTAGGTATTCATCTCTTATTATTTTCATTTTCAGCCCCGCTATGGTTCATTATTATCGCAGCTGTGGTCGCAACACTAGTAATTTGTGCAATAATGGCAACTGTATGCTTTGTATTGTATCGTCGTAAAGTTCAAATTCCAACAACAGCACCTCAGTCTGATGCACCGATACAGACTGAAGCATGTGTATATTATACCATACATGGGGATGAATTTGATAAAGAAAATAAACCATATTCGTACGCGTATGCTATACCGGAAACATTGCGCACTAAACAGACTGAACCAAGTACCATACATGGAGATGATTATGATGAAGAAAATAACACTTATTCCTACGTGTATGCAAGACCGGAAGCATTGCACACTAATGTTGCATGCAATGCTCTATATGATACTGTTTCTGATCAATTAAATAATAGTTTCCCTTTAAATAAACAATTTTAAACGAAATAACAGGAAAACAAATAGAATAGGTACACCACCAGTCCCATGGTACACTCAGGGTCGAATTCGGTTAACCACTTTACTTCTTTTCGTGTGGCTGGCGTCTCACCATTCACTTGCAGTCCCTATTCCCCAAAATAGGCTTTTTTAAATTATGGATTACTCGCAAATCACAAGCACCTACTTACTTAAAATTTGGAAAAATATGTTATTTTACAGTTATTTATCTAGTGCTTCCGGCCGTTTTTTTCGATTGGTGATATTTTACTGTGTCAAATAAAATCCCGAACATCCGTCTAATCGTAATCCAAATATAGTATAGGTACCTAAGTTAATTATACTAGGGGTACCTACACTGAAAGTTTTATGTAATTCATTATTAAAACAATTCACATGTAAAGTAATATATTAACTGCTTTTCGAAGTTTACATTTTAAACACTTTTTAATTCGGTCAAACCATTTTTGAAAACATGAGGACCCCAATGGTCCTGAGGGCTGAGGGCATGTTTTTCACGCGCTGGTTGGGAGCTATCACGGCCTCTTCCGTTCCGGCCGAACCAACCGACCTTCACGAATTTCATCATGGAGAGAAAAACACAGTCATTTTATCTTATTTTTATTTTATTAGATAAGGGAAACATACAGCACTATATAATACATTATTATTGAGAAGCATTATGATTGTTCAAAGGCCAACACAGTTTCCACAAAGATAAATTAATGCAAATCATAAGTTGAGTATACACTAGACAATTTTAACGAATTATATAGGTACCAAAAACACAATCAAACCATTAGACGCTTATTAAAATTATTAAAACATAGTTAAATGATATAAACAATGACACGGTGATCAGCTGTTACATATACTCTTTTTAAACTTAAAAAAACTAAGGGAAAAAATATCAATTTGCTGATAGCTCTTATCATAAGAACTACAAGCTCTAACCGAGAAGCGGTTTTTGGCATAATTGGTGCGACAATAAGGCGGAGCAAAGGTTGTCGAGGATTTCAAGCAAAACCTTTTGCATTTATAAAATATCTTACTGGTAAGATAAATCGATTCAACCATATTGTTTATAATTTTAAAAAGAAAGAATTGATCACGTTGTTCTCTTCGCAGCCACAGGGGTGTTATCATGTCCGTACTAAAATTAGGGTATTTATTTTTCATGCGTCTGATGAACTTATTCTGGATACGTTCAATAGAGTCAATATGCGTCTTATACTGTGGATTCCAAGCCGTTGATGAGTATTCCAGTACAGATCTTACAAATGCATTATACAATAATACCAGAGTGCTAGGATTTTTAAAATCAGAACCCTGACGAAAGATAAACCCTAACATTCTATAGGCCTTAGCAGTGATTTTATTGATATGCGAGGTAAAATGTAGATCGCTGTCCAGGAGAACCCCCAGGTCACGTGTCTCGATCACTCTATGAAGATTATTATTTAAAAGATTATAACTATAAATTATGGGACTTTTTTTCCTGCTGTATGTTATTATGTGACATTTGTCTACATTTAATTTTAATTTATTATCCAAACAATACTGAGCGAGACGATCTAAATCTTCCTGAAGTAAATGACAATCAGACAAGGTTTTAATTTCACGAAAAATTTTTGTGTCATCTGTATAGAGTAATATTTTTGAATTTTGGAGAACGCTAACAACATCGTTAATGAATATATTAAATAATAATGGACCTAGGTGCGATCCCTGAGGTACGCCCGACGTTATAGGTACATAAGTAGATGTGAAACCTTTTAATGCAACAGCTTGACTACGGTCACGAAGGTAAGATGTGAGCCATCTGAGGAGGTCGCCGTGTATACCTACATCGGTATACACCGATATATTCAATTTTGGATATTAATAAGCTGTGGGAAATTTTATCAAAAGCTTTAGAATAATCGGTATACACGGCATCCACCTGAGATCCCCCGTCAATGGTAACGAGAACATCCTCAAGAAACTCACCAAGATTTGATTCAGTTGAACGTTTGTCTATAAAACCGTATTGCTGTGGAACTAAGAGTGGCCTAATAGCGGGGAAAAGCGTATCGTAAACAATTTTCTCGAACAGTTTAGGCATGATGGATAACTTTGATATTTCTCTGTCATTTCTTATGTCATATTTGTCTCCTGCCTTAAAAATAGGTACTACTAGCGAACGCTTCCAGGACGTAGGCATTATACCATTCGATAAAGATGACACAAACAATTTAGAAATTGGTTCAGCGAGAAGCTCTCGACATCGCTTTAAAAACACTAGATGTATACCATCAGGGCCACTTCCCTTCGATTCATCCAGACGAGATAGATATTTTTAACTATTTCCGGGTTAATGTGAACGCTACCGATAACCGAGTCACCTGATGTAGGACATAGTGCAGTGGAAGCAGCAGAATTAAGCGATGGTTCTTCAAACACTGACTGAAAGAACTCACTAAATGCATCAGAAATCTGTTGTCCATCGGACACAGAGACGTTGTCCAGAAACAGAGAATCGGGAATGCCGGTATTAGCCTTCTTACTTTTAACGAATGCCCAAAAGGCTTTAGGATTAAGTTTGATATTCATCTCAGACCTCTGAATAAACGTATTATAACACGAGGCTTCAAGTAACTTGCAATCCCTACGTAAGTCAGAGAACGCTTCGTAGTTAGCAAGTCCACCATAAACTTTCCATTTCTTATGTTTTCTATTCTTTTTATTAATTAAACTAATCAGTCTCTTCGAATACCATAATAGGATATCTATTATCGTGACGAACTACTTTTGACGGTACATATTGTTGTATAATCTGTGACACACCTGTGACTTTGACGTGAGCTGTCACTTTGACAGACACTTGGTCTCCAGCTAAAAGGCGCATTGTATCTTGGAAAATACTTATCAAGAAATATACCAGTAATCCATTAATGAATCTTTTATTTAATACAACATGGTGGCAGCGGATTAATTTTGGAACAAGAAAAATTACTTCATTATGGATGAGCAAGACCAAGAGCAACCCACGGGACAACCACTTTTCAATGTATGTCCACTACCATGCCAAGTGACGCCTCCGGGCGCATTTGATTTCAAACCAGAAAAATGGAACAATTGGAAAAAAAGATTCCAGCGGTATTTAACAGTAAGTGAAAACTCGACAAAAAATGAGGACGAAAAAGTAGATTTACTCTTATACTTAATGGGAGAACAAGCAGAAGAATTAGTGTTACAGCTGAATATTCGACATCAAACTTTACAACAACTCCTGGAGTTGTTAGATGAGCATTTTCATCCGAAAAAAAATGTGGTTTATGCCAGATATACATTTAATAAGCGAAATCAAGAAATAGGAGAATCGGTGGACGATTTTATCAGAGCACTATATGTACTCGCAGAGGATTGTGACTATGGTACTTTAAAAAACGAATTAATAAGAGATAAAGTGGTGGTGGGAATACAGAGCCAGAGAGCCAGAGAAAAAATGTTATTAAACATTAATTTAACTTTGGAACAAGCTGTGGTAATGGCGAAAAATGTTGAAGTATTTGAGAATGCCAGTCTGGGGGCTGAAAATGCAGATATAAACAGAATAAATAGAAGGGTTGTAGAGTCAAAAAGCTGTTGGTTCTGTGGACGAGCGCTACACCCAAACAGAAGTCAATGTCCCGCATTCAAAGCGGTGTGTTTGAAATGCAAGAAGACGGGACATTTTGCTAGGTGTTGTAAAACTGATAGTGTAAATAAGAACAATAACAAGGAAGTGAGAGTATGTGCTACTGATACCAAATATTGCGCAAATATTCAGGTTTATGTAAATAATACTTATAAATGTAATTTAAATTTTTTGATTGATACAGGAGCAGATATAGTTGCTGTTCCAGAAAAAAATGTCAGCAAAGCACATACACTTTATCCATGCAAGGTAAACATCAAGGGACCGGACAATACCAAACTATCAGTGTTGGGTGTGCTTAAGGCAACCTTGAAGTATGAGGAGCGGGAATATACAGGTGACATCTTTGTAGTTAGAAATTTGAAAACTCCCATCTTGGGTGTGCCAGCTATAGAAAGCATGAAAATAGTAAAAATATTAGGCATTAACAATTTATCTTGTTCTGAGGTTAGTAAGATAAATGTAGAAAAGGAATATAAAAAAATTTTTGAAGAGCTAGGGGTATTTAATGAACCTTTTGACATTAAATTGAAAGATAAAACTAGAAGCTATATACAGTATACACCAAGGGTGGTTCCAATTCCTTTGTTAGAGAAAGTTAAATCAGAATTGGATAGGTTGTGTAGATTGGGTGTGATGGTGCAGGTAGAAGAACCAACTCAATATGTTTCGCCAATGGTTGTAGTACCTAAAGAAAAAGATGGAATTAGGATTTGTGGAGATTACACAGAATTAAATAAAAATATTTTAAGGCCAGTTTTTCCGATCCCAAAAGTTGAGGTTACTTTAGCAAGATTAAAAAATTCAAAATACTTTTCTAAAATTGATGCTACGTCAGGTTTCCATCAAATTTGTTTAACTAAAGAGTCTGCATCACTTACAACCATAATTACACCTTTTGGACGTTATATGTACAAGCGCTTACCATTTGGTCTTAACTGTGCACCGGAATATTTCTCTATGAAGTTCGCAGAACTCTTTAATGATCTGGAAGGTGTGGTTTTACATGTTGATGACATTTTAATATATGCAGTAAATTTAGAAGTTCATGATCAGATACTAAGAAAAGTATTAGACAGATTACAAGAGAAAGGTATTACAATCAATAAGAAAAAGTGTGTTTTCGGAGTAAAAGAAGTAAAGTATTTGGGACATATTATTAATGAATATGGAATCCGTCCAGATCATGAGAGAATTCAAGCTATAGGAAATTTTGAAGTACCAACAAATAAAAAGCAAATTATGCAATTTTTAGGGATGGTAAACTTTGTTAGCAGGTTTATAAATAATAAAACTGAAATATTGCAACCATTATATTGTTTATTAAGAGATGATACAAAATTTGTATGGGGGCATGATCAACAAGTGTCATTTGATAAGATTAAAGATATGTTAAAGTCAAGTCCAATAATGGCCCATTACGATCCAGCAAAAAAAATTGTGTTGGCAGCAGATAGTAGTTCCTATGGTCTTGGTGCAACATTAATGCAGGAATCGGAGAAGGGTAGGCAAATAGTGGCATATGCCAGTAGGACTCTCACGGATACAGAAAAAAGATATTCTCAAATAGAAAAGGAGTGTTTAGCGTTGACTTGGGCCACTGAGAGATTTAAAGATTATGTTTATGGTATTAAAGTGCATTTAGAAACAGATCATAAGCCTTTAATTCAGATTCTACAGACAAAGCATATTGATGAATTGACTCCAAGATTAATGTCATTTAGAATGAGATTAACCCGTTTTAACTTTGTGGTAAATTATGTTCCCGGTAAAAAATTAACATTGCCAGATGCATTGTCAAGAAATCCAATATCTACGACAGATGGAGAAGATGATGAGGTTAACTTTGAAAAATGTTTTGTAAATGTTATCCTTAAAAATATTCCTTTGCAGGATAAGATATTAGAAAAAATAAAAAATGAACAGGAAAAGTCAATTATTTGTGAATCTTTGGTAAAATACACTAACCTAGGTTGGCCTAAAATTTCTAAAATACCTGAAAATTTAAAAAAGTTCTACCAGTATAGATATGATTTCTCAGTGGCTAAAGGTTTTCTCCTGTATAAATCCCGTTTAGTTATTCCAGATAGTATGCAATTAGAAATGTTGGATAGAATTCATCAAGGACATTTAGGAATCACTAGGTGTAGGAGTCGAGCAAAACAAACAGTATGGTGGCCAGGTATGTCGACTCAAATAGAAAAAATAGTGCAGAACTGTCCTCAATGTGTTGAAGAGAGAACTAACAATAAACAAGATATATTAATTGAAAAAACTCCAAATAGGCCATGGCAGAAAGTAGGAATGGATTTATTTCATTACAATAATCAGTGGTATATAGTTATAGTAGACTATTATTCGAGGTATTTAGATATAAAAAGAATAAACAGTCTCTCAGAAATAAGTATCATTGAATATTGCAAAGAGATATTTAGTAAATTTGGTATACCAGAATTGGTAAGAACGGACTGTGGGACTCAATTCAAAACTAAATTCACTCAGTTTGCTAAAGATTATAATTTTGAACATATAACCAGTAGTCCTTATTATTCTCAAAGTAATGGAGGTGCTGAATCTGCTGTTAAAATAGCAAAAAGTTTGTTGAAAAAGAATTCAGATATAAATTTAGGACTTTTAATCTATAGAAATACCCCTTTAGATACTGGGTTTAGTCCGGCAGAACTAATGTTTAATAGAAAACTGAGGGATAATCTACCACGGTTGTCAGAGACCTTAGAAAAGGTAATAAAATGTAAACAAGAGTTTAAAAAAAGAGATATAATAAGAAAGCAAAAGTTACATACTTACTATAATAAAAAACATAGAACTAGGCAGTTAGGGGAATTGGCAACTAATGATAAAGTTTGGATAATTGATTTAAGACAGTATGGAATTGTATTAAAGAAAGCTCCACAGCCTAGGTCTTATATAATTAAAACTAGTAAAGGGATATATCGTAGAAACAGATGGCATTTAATTCCGGCTCCTCATGCTAAAATAAATATAGAACCATTTGATCAGATAATAAGTCAACCACAAGTGTCTCCAACACCGGTCCCTGATATTGTGCAGGTCAATACAAATGAAAATGACGGTAAATTAGAAAAAAGTGTTTGTGATTCGCATCCTGTGGTCGAGTCTAGTAATATAGATCATAGTAATAGTAATAATCTTCAGTCTGATTGTAAACAGGGGGAAAGTTTAAGAAGAAGTACTAGGCTGAAAGAGAAAAAGGGTGTTAAATTAGACAAAACTCTTTGTAAATTTTGTGATTCACATCCTGTTGGCGAGTCCAATAATATAGATCATGCTAATAAATAATTTTCAGGCTGATTAAAGGAAAAAAGTTTATTCATTTTGTTTTATGATTAAGTAAGTAGGTACTAAAAAAGTTCTTATGTATAAAATAATTTGATTGTATTGTGAAATTTTATTAATTTGGAAGTGGTAATGGAAGGATATTGTAGAATAGATCTAAAATTATATTTTATAATTTTTGTAACTTAAAATTATAATATATACATAAGGGAGGATGTTGTATAATCTGTGACACACCTGTGACTTTGACGTGAGCTGTCACTTTGACAGACACTTGGTCTCCAGCTAAAAGGCGCATTGTATCTTGGAAAATACTTATCAAGAAATATACCAGTAATCCATTAATGAATCTTTTATTTAATACAACACATATTTATCTATTATGCCATTAATTATCATATAAAAGTTAGAGTGCCAAGTCTACGTTATTCTTTGGAAGATGTAAATCCCAATCAATTTTGGACAACTCCTCACAAATCTTATTATAATAAGCCAAATAAAAACGCTTAATTACACGAGGCGCTGGCTTTAAATAATTATATGATTCATTTATATTTACACTAATATTTAATGACGGATGATGTAAATCCTCTGGAAATGATAAAGGAGTAGTGCGAGTGACAATACACGGAGAACTGGAGAAGACCAAATCAAGACATTTATGATTATGATTATATATTGAGTTATACTGATGCCAGGCAGTAAAATTCAAAAAGTCAGATACTTGTGATGTTAGGACATTTACAGTAGGATTGGTCAAATAACATTCACTACTAGCCGCGTCGTTAGTAGATCTCAAGCTCCACTCAGCATCCGCTATATTAAAATCACCCACGACTATAAATTTATAAGTAAGAAACTGCAGACTTAATTCGGCTACATAATCCAAGAGTACTAGCTCTGAAGTCACTTGATAAGAATCTTGAGGAAAATAACAACACAGCAAACAAATCTTTGCTTCGTTAGTACCATTCGAGATACTTAAATTAACGGATGTAATATCAGCGCGAGGAAAGGAAGGCAACACCGGCATCTCAGGGCGCACCTCAACCCGTAATTCCCTAAGCACAGCGATCAGAGTACCTCCACCCAAACTCATCCCAAGTCTACCGTAATCCCGATCGGTTCTATACACATTATATCGATAGTCAGATAACTCATTGTCGTAGATAGCCGGTAAAAGCCAAGTTTTTGTGAGGCAAATTATATCATAATTTGCATGCGAAACGTTAGTAAAAAAATCTTTTGTTTTGGTCCTTAAGCCACGGACGTTTTGATAGAAAATATTTAACACAGTAAAATTAAAAGTAAACAATAGTTTTTATGAACAATCATGGTAACGATCAAAAGATTTTTCTCCAAATTACCAGGCTGCCAATGTTGTAGAACACGATAACAGTGTATATTTATTTGAGATTTATACTAATAATAAAATTAAAGTAATATTGTAATAAACAAATGCTAGTCATTATCTTTACCGTTAAGAATAAACAATAGTTTTTACGAATCATCAAGACTACGATCAAACGATTTTTATCTAAATTGTCGGGCTTCCAATGTTGTAGATCATTATAACAGTATATGTTTATTTTAAATTTCAATCATGGTCAAATTCAATTTGACCATGATTCAATTCAAAATGGTTTAAAAAACTCGCCAAGGCTCGTTTTTTAAACTCCCACTCGTGTTTTAATACCCCTCCTTATGCGACAGTCACATAAACTACTATTATCTACTCATGTTATAATATTCAAATTATGAACTCATGCCTGAACGTATATTGATACACTTTATGGCATAGTCAACTTTAAAAAATAAAAGTGTTTAATAATGGTCATTATGATACAACCGGATACAGCTTTCACTCATTATAAAACACTTATTTTTCTTAATTTTACAATCTCCATGGCAACCATAGAATTTTCCGGCCCTGACTTCCAACTCTTTCAAGCCCTTCTTTAGCCGACAACCATAAGAAACTTTTTAAAATTAGAATTTTGAATTTAGAATGTACCTAATAGACCGTATAGATAGACTCCTATCAGTGGGGTTTGGCGCCAATCCACATTTTATAATTAATATTTTTTTGCTTAATTTTTGAAATATAATGATAAATGTAATGAGTGTAGATAAAGTAGTATATGAGACTGCACATAACTCGGTATTAAAATACTCCTTATGCGACAGTCACATAAACTACTATTATAATAAAAAAAAATTGTATGGAAGATTTGATATTGTATCTGAAATTTTCTACAAACGTTTTTGTAATTGTTCATTTATTTTTAGTCTTTATTCATGCAGTAATAAAAAACCGCCCCTTAGCTGCCTGCCACCCTCTTACTTGTGTTCTGTGGCTGCCACATTGACAGTGATGATCAGCATCACTGTTGAACTGTTCTATGGACAAGCGCATAGTAAGTAAGTACCTATGTCCATTCTGAGAAGCAGAGTAAAAATAATGACTGAGAAGTAGGTACCCACGATTTCACGTTTCTTAGCTATACGAGTTTATACATATATAAGTTTCGTAATAAATTTTGTTGCTCTATATAGTTAATATCTGAAGATATTAAAAATAATTTAAAATAAGTAAGTACCTACCTAAATGATTGTATTGTGTTACTGATTTTCAATAAATAAATAAGTTTCAATTCAAAACCAAGTAATTATTTGTTATTTCTAGCTCCTCCGTGCTTAGGACTCTGCATTGGGCTCGTTTGGTGGGTAATGTGGCCCCTTCTTATCCATCCATCATCATAAGGCCCTATATGCCCTAGCAGTAGGTATAATAATGATGATGACAACTGACGTTCATTGTGTTTATCAGAATGGCGGGTGTTAGTCAACAAATGATTATGTTATGATATATGCATGAGAGAAATGTACTACCAATGTACTGAATGTACGTAAATAATAATTTTAAGCAATGTACTTACTATGTCAGAACAAAAGTTATTGTAAAACATTATGTGAGCTGCTAGCCTGATATCAGAATAGCGGGTGTATTCTTAAATTGATTACATTATATCTGGCAATAAAATTACTACCGTAGCAATGGATATGCCATTACCATTTGCTGACTTTACACCCGCCATTCTGATACATACGCACGTCTATTTGGTTATATCTCCCCCACTTCAAATCAAACAAAATAGTAACATTATTGGAATCAGAATTGTTTATTAAAATAATATTTACACAATATTAAATTTCTTCATAACATGTCCTATATATATGACTTATGGCGTTATATCCACTATTCTAATAGAAGTTGCTAAATTCGGAAGAAAAGTGCTGATTTGGACAATATCCTGTAATTTAAGAAGTTTATTTTGTACATTTTTTAATTAAGCTTTTGTCCCAAAAAAATGGCTGAATACAAAAATAAAACTTTGGGTCTTTTAAATTATTTCCGCCCTCAATATAATTTTTAATTGTAGATAGAAGTAGGTAATCGACATTCAAGATATGTTATTACACATTTTGAACATAACCTCTTTAAAGAGTAATTAAAAAATTATATAATATCATAAAGAAAGTATACATAATATATTCATTCTTTCATTATGTACTTAATACATTAACTTAATCAGGGTTTTCGTACATAACAAACAAGTAAAAACAATATAGAACAGAAAATCCAGAAACTACCATTATGGTAGAATTAATGCATGGCTTTTTTAGAAATTGTAAAAAAACCAGACACATATTTCACGCATGGTCAAAAATTTAATTTTCTACCATCCAAGTATTTTTTTAAAGCATATGATTACGTTTATTTTGAAGCTAATTTCTTTAATTTAGGAATAATAATTAAAAAATAACAAATTGGTGTCAAAAAAATTTGACAGTTTATTTTTAACGTTTGCCAGGCATTAGGAAATGTATTTGACTGTATTATTGAAAGCCAAAGATACTCTACTTTATTTTATTTATGATAAGAATATGCCAGTTGTTCTAAGTCTTAGCCTCTAAACTATATAAACTAATTTATTACAAAAATATCACAAGGAGAAAATATGCATGATCAAAATATTGCAAAAACAAAACTTCAAAAATAAAATAGTTTTAAATACAATTTTGAAAAGAAATAATTCGCTTAAATCTATATTTACATCATTATTATTCAATTTCTTATTCTATTTTAAATACTAATAATGGAATTATGACTAAAATTTGGAATAAATATTTTTTATTAACTTTTCTCTCAAAATCAACATATACAGATATGTAAATAGGAAAAGTTTACTATTTTAATCATTAATTTATATATCTATGTACATTTTAACAGTTAAAAGTCATATATGATTTTCTGTCTACAGTTCGATGCTGAAAATTATAAAAAAGAACCCTTTTTACAAAAAAAAGCTTATTGACAGAAAATGTATAATTGTCTGGCTGTTATTCATTTAGGTATTTAGTTACGTATCGTATTACGTTCGTGTCAACTTTGTAATCATGAAAATTGACTTAACACAACCATTCCACTAGAAAATTAAAAAAAGAAGAAATATCTGGAATGCATTCTGTAGCAGTGTCCAATACAAAGGAATTTTATACATACATCTTTATTTAGTTTCGAATTTGAAACGTACCTAATATTGCACATTATCACTTCCACCTAAACTCGTCGGTTTGACAGCTGTCAAAATGGCAGTTTTACTAAATTAAGAGTCTCGAAGGAACTTTGTTGCTTTGAGCCAGCGTAATATATAAGTGAATTTACACGACAACGTTAGACGAACTGTCAAACGAATCACGAATTGTGAAAATCTACGGACACTTCTTTACAATACTTTAGAGTTTCGTGTTTTTTGACGAATCGCCAACGACGGATACCATATGAACCGTGTCGCGGTTATAATTCATAAGATATAGTAAATTATTATATTATTTTGAAACATCACAAGACTTTTAAACTGGCCACTAACACAGCACCATCAAACCGATTCGTCTGTTAAATTGACAGCTGTAAATTACACTGTCAAGCTGGTGATCAGTTGCTGACACAACTTGCCGTACTCCCTCTGATCTCCAGATATCCGTCTCATTTTCAATCCTTTCTTTTCTTTCGCTTTGTTTTCGCATACGACCAATTCAATCTGGATGCCTCCAGAATATTCTAAATTTAAGAACCCAGTCAACGCCTCTTCCTCGCTGTCGTTCTGGCCGTTTGTTTCAACAAATATATTTTGCGGCGGGACTCTCGTGTTTATCGCTTCTTTCAACAACTCGACTATACTATGAGAGTCTAATTTTGAGCATACAGTTGATAATGTCACTTCATAATACTCCTGCATCACACTCACTTTCTGAGGGCTTAAAAGTATTGGTATTTTCTGTTCTTCCGGCCTACAAACTTCTGTTAATCTTAAGTCCATAGTGGACCTCTGTAGTTTTTCGATCTCTTCGCTAGCAGGTGGACTCTCCTCATCACATTTTTCTAAGCAGTGCCTACTGTTATCTCTGGGCATGTACACGTCTTCACAATATTCCCTGACCTCTCCTAGAGTGCCTTGAGCAGAAAACGAAGATCTAGGCGTCTCCCCTTTCTCAGAAAAGCTGCCTCTCCCGTAATCGCTTCTTTCGGATAAGGACGATCTTCCGAAATCTCCCCTTTCGGAGAAACTACCTCTGTCTGAAAACGAGAAAGATTCCCTATGTTCGGAAAAACTACCCCTGTTTTCACTGAACCCCGAACTAATAGACACAATATTTGAGTAAATAGAATGCACGTTTTGTTCGCAATTCGGTGAAACATTTGCGGAATCATTGCTTAACGAATCATCGCTGAAACCTAGAGACTTGTCGCTCCCTCGCCTCAAATACTTTAAGTCTTCACTGAGAAACTTATTGGTTTCATCCATGCTTTCTTTTGGGGACTGCATTTCCGTGTCTTTATCTAGATTTAAGTCCAATTCTTTAGGCGGTTCTACTGTGGTCTGATCTGTCTCTTGGCTGATTTTTCTCCCGATTCCTTTGGTTATCGACGGCATAGCATCTAAATCACTAGGTTCCGAAATCACGAATTGAGGTAAAGAATACTTAGTATTCTCCAAACTATCCATGCTATCTTCAGAAGATGACGCCACGAGGGTTATTTCGGACCCTAAGCAGTCTGTCAGACTTATCTGCGGGTGTGTCGATACATAATTCTGAAATTGCTGTTGCAAGTTCCTAGTCATTTCTTGGGAGAACAGCTTTGGATCGACGTTTTGTCCATTCCCTATTTCCTCTTGTATCATATCGAGAGGTGACCCAGGATTAGATATAGGGGAGTTGTTTAAAGATCTGTGCGTGACCATGTGTATTTGGGGGTGTACCATTGGGTGTAATTGGGGGTAGGGTTGCGTCTCCATTTCAACGGTTCTTAGGTCTAGGGGTGTCGCGTTAGGTTGGGGAGTTCCTCGCGTTATGGAGCCAGTGTGAAGGTAGCTGAGACCTTCAGTTATTTGGTGTAAAGGTGACCCAGGGCTAACTGGGGAGGTATGTCCGGAGAGTAAGGCGAAGTTGCTGTAAGTGTGTATCGCTTTCAATATCTCTTGGGACGCGTTGACTTGCGGTAGGCAGAGTGTGTGCAGGTTTATGCCCAGTTTTAGCGCGATCTCCTGGAAAAGAAGGTTCGCGTTAGGAATTGGAAAATAAAATTTGATCGTAGAAACAATGCACCATCATTGGGAGTTTCCTTATTGGCCAAAATGAAACCCAAAAATGACATCGGTGGACGCATTTTTTCAATAAAATCGTGGGTGCGCTGTCTCATTGACAGTGTTTTTTTTTTATTTATTTTTTATATTTCAAAATTTTTATATATTTTGGGAAAAACAGAAGGGGGGAAGGGGGGACGGCGAAGCCCCCACACCACCCAACAAAATGTAACAGACGTTTCAGGTTAGGTTAGGTTAGAACAGTGACCAAAACGCCGCGCGAGCCATGCCGTGGCAGCGGCCGGCGAAGCGCCAGAACTGATTTCATACACCCCCCCTACCCCCTACTTAAGATTAATAGGAAATGGGAATATGTCTAAAGCCGCTTCTGGCGCTTCGCCGGCCGCTGCCGCGGCACGCTCGCTTCGCTCGCTCGGCTCGCGCGGTATGTTCATGTAAACCTAACATGCTCGTCGCTTCGCTCCTCGCACCTATCAGCAGTACAGTCGCGAGCAATAATATGTATACAACATAGGACTATGTCATATTACAATATTGAATGACTTCTGTGACACTGATCGTTTTCTTTTGGAACGCTACAGTGTGACAAAGTTCTATGTTGTATTGTATACATAATATTATTGGTCGTGTCTGTACATGAGTAACTATTTTTAAACTTAATAAACCGTGTAGGTGAGTTGACCGTAGGTCAAATGACCGTAGGTGAAATGACCAGTAGTTCAATCAACCGTAGGTGAAATAACCGTAGGTGAGTTGATCGTAGGTGAGATGACCAGTAGTGATTTCGTACATTAGTTATTTTAAAAATAGGTGTAACGACCAATAGTTATTTTGAACAGTAGGTCATTTGACAGTATTTCGACCATAGTCGAAACGACCGTAGTTATTATGATACATACCCTTAAGTACATAGGTAAAATGGAGCGTTTGCTAATTTGAGCAAAAGGTCTTCCACACACGCTACGCCACTATCAACGTCTTTCTAATTTTCTTTGGCTATATAGTCAAAATACCCGCTTCAACAGTTTTGTCCTTTTTCCAAAGGTTCTAGGCAAGTCCAAAGCGGCCAGGTCTCTGAGACCTCTTATATATTATGGAGGGTTTGCTCTCTTGAGCAAAGGGTTATCCACGCGCGGTCCACCCGTCTTAAAACTTTTAACGTCTTTCTGAATAATCTGTGGTGTATAATATAGTCAACCTACCTGCGTCAACAGCTTCGTCCTCGGCAGCTCCAAGGCGGCCGGGTCCCGGAGACCCCTCATGTGTTATAACATAATACAATATAAAGGGTTTGCTATTATACGCAAAATCTTACTACTTCTGTTTCTGTGTTTTGCGGTGCCTACAGTCAACCTACCTGCGTCAACAGCTTCGTCCTCGGCAGCTCCAAGGCGGCCGGGTCTCAGAGACTGAGTATGTATTATGAAGGGTTTTGCTATTAAGCAAATGGTTTTCCACGCACGCCCCACCAGCTTACTACTTCTGTTATTGTGTTCTGTGACATGTGTTATGAAGGGTTTACTATTATAAGGAAAAGTATTTCCATGCGCTCCCCACCAACTTTTTCCTTCTGTTTTGTGTGTTCTATGGTGCCTACAGTCAACCTACCTGCGTCAATAGCTTCGTTTTTGGCAGCTCCAAAGCGGCCACGTCTCTGAGACCCCTCTTGTGTTATGAAGGGCTTGCTATTATAAGCAAATGGTTTTCCATGCGCGCCCCTAAAACTTACTTCTGTTTTTGTGTTCCGTGGTGCCTATAGTCAACATACCTGCGTCACAGTTTTGTCCTAGGCAGCTCCAAAGCGATTGTAAGTACATAGTTCCATTTTGAGCGTTTGCTAATTTGAGCAAAATGTTCTGTGGTGCCTACAGTCAACCTACCTGCGTCAACAGCTTCGTCCTCGGCAGCTCCAAGGCGGCCGCGTCTCTGAGACCCCTCTTGTGTTATGAAGGGCTTGCTATTATAAGCAAATGGTTTTCCATGCGCGCCCCTAAAACTTACTTCTGTTTTTGTGTTCCGTGGTGCCTATAGTCAACATACCTGCGTCACAGTTTTGTCCTAGGCAGCTCCAAAGCGATTGTAAGTACATAGTTCCATTTTGAGCGTTTGCTAATTTGAGCAAAATGTTCTGTGGTGCCTACAGTCAACCTACCTGCGTCAACAGCTTCGTCCTCGGCAGCTCCAAGGCGGCCGGGTCCCGGAGACCCCTCGCCGCGCATAGCACCGCGCGCGCGGCCTCCGCCGATACGCGCGACAGGTCCAGCGCCGCGCCCCCGCATACTGCCACTGGGGAACCTATGAGGGGAAACATTTACTTATTTACTGGCTTACTAAACTGGGTATAATCCACTTAATCTATAGGGAAAATGTGATAGTAAAAAACCACGAGCCCCATAAGTAGCTATACTTACAAAATTGCATTGTGAATGCATAAAAATAATATAAAATCTCAATATGGCTGTTTCATCTTAATCGATTGTTAAACATTTGTAAAAATGTTTCTTTCGGATGCAAGGGTTTCCTCACATTGATGAAGCAACGCTGGCCCACAGCGTAACAAGTGATAGCAAAATTCGACGAGTCGTGTAAGTCTTTCGGTAGCTTAGTTGGTCAGAGCATCGGGCCGGATTCCCGGAGGCGCGGCTTCGAATCCCGCCTGAAAGCTACTTATGGGGCTCGTGGTTTTTTACTATCACATTTTCCCTATAATTACAAAATTGCATTGTGAATGCATAAAAATAATATAAAATCCCACTTAATCTATGCTAACAATAATTTATTAAAAACTAACTTACTAGGATTTGCCCTGCTCGAAGTAAGCACAGCATGCAAATTACTAAAAATTCGAAAATGTAGACTACCTAATTCTATTATTAACTACTGAATTTTAAACTTAAAAAACACAAAAAGCCACTGCAGTCTCACAACTAGCTCTGATGGGTCTCGAACCCACGACCTTTCGCTATCCGGGCGACTGCACTTACCTCTAACCCCCCCGTCGAATTAATCCAATACTTCTTACGCGCTGTATAGCTAGCGTTAATTATAAAAATTGGATTGTGAATGTAAAAAAGTGAAAATTTAAATAATGAGAAACTGGGTTATTTTGCTTGAAGGGTGACGACTTTGTTTAAAACGCTTTTTCCAGACTGCAAAGGAAGGGTTATTGACTAAATAATTTGTTTATTTATTAATCTCGAAATAAAGTTATATCGATGTTACTGGGACATCATGAATAGTTGTTTGCCATTTTGGCCTGATTGGGGCTCGATTTATCTGTTTTAATTTGAAGCCCGGCAGATTTCCGATTATCGGAGCGTTCGCCGGTACGGCCCCTGTTCCATTTTTAGGTTTGAATTAATCCAACAGGAATAACTTCTCTGACGCCACAGACAAGTTTTTTTTAAATAAAAGTCATAAACAGGTGCAACGCACAAAGTCTGCATGGCACGCAAAAAGTCGGTCGCGGATTTTTCACAGACCCAACGCACACGACGCACATCTTCGATCATTTTGTCGGCAGAACTGTAGGGACGTAGACGCTATGGAAATCGTGCAGAGATCGCGAAGTATTATTTTGTACTTGAAGTACAGAAAAAGAGAAGAAATAGAGAATTTTGGGTAAATCCTATACTTTCAGAAAGATTACTGAAGGGACAGTTCCATATTAAACATTCAATTCTGAAACAACACCCGGATAAATTTTTCAAATTTTATAAAATGTCTGTTACTACATTTGATGAGTTGCTATTTATTTTAAGACCTGCTTTGACTCATTCAGAAACAACAATGAGGAAGTGCATTGGTCCAGAAGAAAGGCTGTCTGTGACACTCAGATAAGTAAATAAAATATATATTTAAGGATATAGCAAACATGACAGCACACTTCTTCCCACATTTTTCTTTTTAAATGTCTATCATGATATTCTGCCTTAGAAGTATTATAAATTGCTGGTCTGTTTTGTATTTCTTGAATTAACATCGTTACCTACATCTATCTCTGGCGCCATGGTAATACACCGCGTACGTTACGTTCACCCCTACGAATGCAGATTGCAGACTAAATTGTGCGCCGTCTGCGTTAGCGCGCGTTGTAGCAAACGTTCTATTTTTTTCGCACACTTTTTGTGCGGCGCGACGCGACGCGGCGCGGCGCGGTCTGCCCGAATTACACGGATTTTTTGTGCACCGGACTTTTTACGTGTCGTGTGCGTTACTGCATATAATTGCATAGGTTTTATTTTCACAGACTAAAAAGTGCGTCACGGATAGTCTGTCGTCTGCGCTGCACCTTAATCGCTAAATAATCGTTAAATATTTTTTTTTCTTCTTATTTATTTTCTGTATTATCAGTATCACAGATTACTAAATAGTTACTATGTAACAGATAGTTCACTCCGCTAAGTCATTTAAATAAATAGCAACTCTAACTATAACGAAATAAAGTAGAATTCAGCTTGTACGGCGCAGGCAAATTACGAACGGCCACTCGTTGTCGTTGCATCTCTTTCTATCGCATATATTCTATCTCTTTTGCGGACCTAATTTCTATGGATTTACAACGCCGGCGTTGCCGCCGCGTTTTCGAGCCGACATGGGGAGTGAAATAGGCCTGGTATTATATAATTGTGTTCTAGATCATAGATTACCCTAAGTGTACCCCTCTTTAATTAACTAGTAATTTAGTTAATACTGAGCCTACATTAGTAATTTAGTTAATACTGAGCCTACATACATCTAGAGAGTTATGGTCTAGTACCAAATTATTCGAATTTATAAACTTAAGCATACATTTATGACAAACTTGTTTTGTAAGCCTTATAAATAAAATAAAATAAATACTTAAATAAAATTGGACGATAACGATTAAGTAATCGTGAAATGTCCATAATCGTCGATTGCGACTGATCGTAATCGTTTCATCGCTACTTTTTTCTCCCTGTTATATTTCTTAAATAATAACAAATTTTTATTTCAATTAACATATAGTTTACATTTGACGTACAGTGACCGGAATCGCCTTTTAAGCAAAGAATGTCCGTGTCAGGTGACTCCGCTCTTCTTTAGCTACATAATTATTAACACTAAATTACATCCTAGATAAATTAAGACTAATTACAAACAATGTTATGTTTATGTATGAGTATGTGTGCGTGTGTGTGTGCATGAGTGTGTGTGTGTGTGTGTGCACGTGTGTTTATGCAACTTATTTCTAGTTATTTAATAACATCTCTGTCTCGTCATAATCTAAGGGCATTAAAAAGTCGGTTATAATTTTTTACATTCATGTAGAGGTTTATCATAAATTTTCACAACTTTATTTATTGAATTGTATAAATAAACAGCACGACTTTAATACTGCTTTTTGGGTAAGGCTCATAGTTTTTGCACATTTTGTAAAAATTTGCTGTCCCAAGAGTTTGAATATAAAAATAATTTTCATTTTTATTTTTATTCCACTTTTAATAAAAACACACAAAAGGACGTATATTTCTTTATTATGTTTATTTTTTTTATAAATATATTCCTATTGTTTACATTTAATACATTAATGTCAAAAAAGGGCTACTTTTTCTTCCATACAATTTGTTGATGTCCGCAAACGCTTACTCGACTCAAATGATTGGTATTTACAGTTTTTTATGACTATAACTTTTTATTTTCGCATATAACTTGTTCTATTGGATCATAGCTACAAAATTAAAACTAAAATAGGCTACAATTTATCAGTTGTATTGTTTTTATTCACAAATTTATAGGTGTCCCAAATTCTGTTCAGTTGTAATACTTCAGGTGTGCGACGCGATATTTCTCAGACTTTATAATAATCTACCATAAAGATTCATTTATTTAAAGTGGCAACACTGGCCCATCATGCTTGACACATTTCTGAACGATTCCACCATCTTTTTTATCGTGTCATTTGGAAAAAAGTGCTGGAACCTGCTGAGTGTCGTTAAGAAAAGGTAAGGTTTATTCTTTTGTATTATCATTAATTGAATAGCTATCTTGATTTGGAGTTAAAAATCAAGTAAAACATTAATTCCTTTTATGAATTGTGACAAATTTCGAAGGATAAATTCATTAATGTATATGTTATGATTTTTTTTAGGTTAGGACGTGTTAAAAATTCTATCCGTTGTGCGACAAAGTGACACAAATTTGTGCGACGTGTCACAACGGAAATTATAAAGGGAAGTGTAAATTGTTAAATTTAAGATTAATTTCATTTATTATCACTACATATTTTTGCGACCTCTAAGCACATATAACTAATACTTGGATGGATACCTGGATGATATTAAAGTATGAAAATGCAAAACTTTTTATACTTATATAATTAAAAAATCCAAATTTGCGTAAGTAGCGCCATCTTTTTAAGACTTGAGTTTTACCGAGCGATAGCAACAACCTTAAGCATCTTAATTGATTTGTGATATTTGCTAAGAGCTAAAAATAAGTTTATTAATATGGAAAAATAAAAAAATATGCACAGAAATTCATATTTTTTAATTAATAATAATAATTATTTTATCAATTTATTACACACAGAATAACGAAAACTGAATAAACAAAACACTAAAAAAGACAAACACAAACATAAACACACGAACTAAATACCCCTTTCTAAAATGCAAAAACACAGTCTTTGTGTACAAAGGTTTACAAATTCCGTTGTAACACATAACTTCAGTAGTGACACATTCCGTTGTGATCAGGGGCGTGCATACCATATAGGCAATTAGGCTGTGCCTACCTCATTAAAAACCTAAATAACATGCTACTAATTTTCCACTAATTTAATTATATACTTAAAGTTAATTTAGTTTAATATGGTTCAGATATTCTATAATAAAACGTCTATTCAACACCTCACCCAATAAGTTTTTCCTCGCTAAATACTAAATACTTAGGTACCTAACTCTAAGGTAGGCAGACTCCGAATCGCCTATTCGATGCAAGCAGCCTTTCATACAACATAAATTAGAAAAAGTACTGGTCAAGGTAATACAACCGCGTATAATGTTTACCGAAAATGTGCGTCGTCCTAAGGACATGCATATGTTCTCAATTTAACCGGGTAAGGTAGTTGAGCTTACTTAGACGAACTGTCGCGAAATGAACCGATGATTTCCGACCCGTCTCTTTCTAGTTCCGCGCGCTGCAGTGCGTGTACGTTCAACGAGTTTCAACCTTATTGCGCTGATTTTAAGAGTGATTGTTAACCACCCGCACCCGTGATTGAGTTATAGAATTATTAATAATTACGGATGTAATTTGCAACAACGAAAGTTCCTGCCATTTTGTTTTTAGTTCGTTTTTGTCTTCTTGGCATCACACGCGCGCGAGACCTAATTAGATAATTACTGTTGAGTGATCGAGTGTTTGTAATGTGATAAAAAGAAATTGCTGTGTGTGTTTGTGCTTAATATAGGTAATCAATAATTAAAATATAATGGAGAAATTAGAATGTGCCGATTGTCCGGATTCGATTTGCTTACAGAAATTACGTACGTATCCTTTCGCACAGTTTTCGTTCATAGATAAAACAAAAATTGTTTCATTCAATAGACCTATGCCAAATATTAGTTTAACTCAACAGAAAGGTAAAAATTTCAGACATTTTAATACCAAATATTACGACAGTTATACTTGGTTAGCTGGTTGCCGCCATACGAATTTATTATTTTGCTTTTCGTGTCTTTTGTTTTCTACAGCGAAGACTGTGTTTATTTCTAAATTTTATTTAATCTAGTTAAATTTAAATACCTCTCAATATGTGTGTTATAACTCGTTTATTAATTAATTAAACCCGGTATTCGTGATCGTGAGTGATGTGAAGTGACATAAAACAAATACAACGGCTTTTCTAAAAGCCACTACGGCTATCGCTCAAATGACATGTGTGATTCTTTACGAGTCATGTTACCTATATTCATGCATTTTTGAGATATCTGTGGTGGTTAAAAATTCGCTCCACCGCACACGACCGCCAGGTGCCAAAGGATAAGAGCAGAGCAAGTTCACTAGGAAGTAAGTTCACATAACATACAGAACATTAGTTACAGTCTGAAGAAAGCGGGACAATATATGGTAAGCGAATTTATATCCAACATAGCCTTCCGCTCGCGACTTTGTCCGCGTCACGTCGCCGTCGCTCGGCCTAAATATTACGAATTTTAAAATGATCAGTGCAACTACCACTAGTTAGATCTACAGTGCCTACTGCGCTGGAAAACTGATGCACGCCCCTGGTTGTGATCTCCTTTGTGCGATTAGTGCAAAAAATATGAGCCTTACCCTTTTAGCAAAAGAAGTTTTTGAATGTAAACCTGGAAGAAAATCTTTTCTTCTAGCTCTTATTTTACTAGGGTCGTAAGGGGTGTTTTTGTGTCTTTTCAGTGTAGTGTTAAGAATGTAGAGTTTTCTCACTGACAAAACTTGGCTGATATTGTAAAGATTTCTTACCTGGTAGGCTAGCGACGGGAGTATGCAGTCTTGCGTCTGCAAGCGGCGGAGATGCACCCGCCGATCCGCAACTCCGCCTCTCTAAGCCCCGCTATGATAAAATAATAATAATAACATCAATATTATTATTAAAAAAATCTGGTGATTTGTAACACCGGTTTTACCCATATCTAACACCAGCTCCTCACAATAATTATGTAAAACATCTATACAATAGTATAAGTACCTATTTTTGCTGTACCTTACCTACCATACTGTTTGTGAGGAGAAATAAACATTATTTTATTTATTTATTTTTTTATCGTGTCAAGGACAGGCCCACCTATGTATAATCTTATTATTTTATACTATGTAATTAGTTATGTAAATATCTATACTATGGTTTTGCCTCTTCACTCTATTCTTGTCATATTGCTTCCCTTTGCCTATTGTTAACGTGTTTCTAATTTTGTGCTATTAAATCTTCCTTTTCCCCTTCAAACCGCCGTTTCCTTTGCTGTCCTCGACATATCGATATCTAAAATAAAAACAACCTAACGTACACTCAGGGACGAATACGGTGAACTACTTTTTATTTCTTTTCATGTGGCTGGTGCCTCGCTATTAACTTTACTATTTGGTTATGTATTAAACTAGTAGAGACTGCAAGTGAACGGTGAGACGCCAACCAAACGAAACGAAGCAAGAGATGGTTAACCGAATTTGTCCCTGGTTGTACCTTATTATTAATTTATTAAAATAACTCGATTCAATCAAGTTTTCTTGAGAACAGTTTGACACAGACAATTGGTAAAGGTACCGTTTTAAAGTTTTGAATTTTCATACAATTCAGACATTTGATATTACGCAAACGAAGTCAATCAGCTCAATCTATACTCTATACATACATACATACTACTACATACAAATAAATAAAATTGAAGTGTCTGTTTGTAATATTAAAATAACCGCTTTTTACTACATGCATATGATTATATATACGGTACATATACCAAAATAACACTTTTTACAATTTTTGTCTGACTGTCTGTCTGTCTGTCCGTCTGTCCGTCTGTCTGTCTGTCTGTTTGTTCCGGCTAATCTCTGAAACGGCTGGACCGATTTTGACGGGACTTTCACTGGCAGGTAGCTAATGTAATAAGGAGTAACTTAGGCTACTTTTTATCCCGATACTCCCGCGGGAACAAGAACCACGCGGGTGAAACCGCGGGCGGCCGCTAGTTATTAATAAAATTATTATGATGGTTTATGTCACAGGTTCCCGAGTAGAATTATCTGAATTTAAGAAGTCTAAACCCACCATAATGTTCATGTAAAGTGTTGCAAAATGTATCAGACCTCATGTAGAGCCAAAGTTTCTAACGCCCGTTATTCACAAACATTACTATGAGGTCTCACGTGCGCGCGGACGCATAGTAATAGTTAGCAAGAGATGAATGTATTCGTCGTAATGTTTGTGAATACGGGTGTCGCTCTGCACGCCCAAACTCTACAATCCCTAACTTCACTAAACCGTCACTAAGTCAAACAATTGAGCTTGGTCGTAAATGTCCTAAGTGTTTATCAATTTAAATTAATATATTATGTAATTACAAACCTGTAACTGCTGGTATTCCAGTTTAGCCGAAGCCAGATCGTGCGCGACCCGAGGCGGCGAGCATTCGGCTCGTCGTACCGGCGAATACCGCTCGGCGTGCTCGCGAGCTGTTCGCGAACAAATTTACGTCATGAAGTGTCTCATTACCTAACGTATAAAGCGAAGCACATACTTTTATAAAATAACGACAGAGTTCTAATTCAAAATATAGAAAACTACTTTGATACACAAAACAAAAAAAACAGCAACAAAGGCGACTTTAGACGATCAATTTGGCGTTAGTTCATTCCGTGACCTTGGTTAGATTCAGATTGATAGTGTAAGGTGTTGATTGACGCCAAAATGATCCAGTAAATAATGATTTTTGTCATCAATCTGACACATAGATTGAACTGACGTCATATTGATCGTCTAATGGTTACAAATGAGCACACACAAAGATGCAAAGACACCAAAAAAAACACAAAACAGGGGTCTGATTTTGTACTCAACACCTTGTAGTTTGAAAAATATCGAACAACCATAGCTGCAGTTGTTCAAATATTTGTATCAACTGTCTTCAACAGCGAGCGATGTATGTCATATATTAGTCAAATTGAAAGCAATCGTGATAAATGTTGAGTAACACAATTAGAACCCAGGTGCTATCTCTACAGACTTGACATCATAAATGCCCTTATGTTTTACTTTACCTTTTTAATCGTTAACAAAATTTTCATTTTATAGAAAATACCATTTCAGATACCAATTTTAATTTATTTGGTATCTTTATTACAAAACCCGCCACCTTTGATTATAAACCTGTAGATATCGCATTTGTAAGAACTCTCTTGTCTTGTCTCAAATCGAAAGAATTAAAAACGTCAGAGAAGTACCTACGGACGCAATAAATTATTCATCCTGTTTGTTTTTCAACAATTTTCGCTACTTATATCAATCACGAGATGGGTTAGCAAAAAATTCGAAAACTTTGCATACCTACATTTGCAGTTTAAAATTATTTTAACTTTTTTGCATTCCCAATGGAATTTTTATTATTGAAAATTAAATATTAGAAAAAGAGACAGTCTCACAACATCCCATCGGAGCTAGTTGTGAGACGGGTCGATATTTTATAATATTTTACATTTGCAGCCTTTAACTGTTAAAGCGTATTGGTGGTAGTGTTAAAGTTTAACACCACCACCAATGCGGCTTGGGCCTGTTTCTTAGGTCATGGCCTAAGCTCTTTATGAATCTGTTAGGAAATCCGTGCTTTAGCAGTGGGGGGACCCTTAAATTGGCTGATGTAGATTTTGCAATATCAGCGAAAGAAAGCGATATTAGGTCAATTTCTTCTCAATATTGTGTTACACTCCCTAAGTACATTGTTTGCTTTCTTGCTTCACTCGTTTGCTTGCGATATCCACAGATAATATAACCAAAAATAAACAAAAATAAACAAAAAATTACCCATTTCTTGTACAGTGGCTAGCGTTTGCAGTTTCACACGTTGAGGACCAGAATGTTTTCTCTGCCTATTATTGTACTGTCCTTGATTGTACTGGCCACTATTAGATACCGGATTTTGGTACGGGGTACCAGCGGTTATTGACCCCGTAGGCATACTTTGCATGGGAGTACCACTAGTTATTGAACCATGTATATTCTGATTTGGGTACTGAATGGTACCGAAATTGGTACCAAAATTATTGGTATTGTAATTTTGTTGGGTATTAAAAGTGAAGTTTTTAGTATCGTAGTTTGTGTTTACGGGTGTTCCGGATAGAATGGAGCCTTGGTTTTGGTTCATTGGGGTACCGGATGTGATAGATCCGGTATTTTGGTTGACGACTGTCCCGTGGGTCGGGGAAAATTGGTTTAAAGGGGGGGTGAAGGGAGATATTGCTTGACTAGTTACTGGAGTACCCGACATGATAGATCCTTTGGTACCGATGACACTGCCTTGTGGTATCGTTTCCAAACCCGGTTTTATAGATTTCTGGTTATTCTGGTTGCTGTAACTAGGGGTTCCAGCGGTTATCGAACCCTGTGTGGGGCTCTGTGGTATATTCGTATTGCCAGTGGATGATGGTGGACTTTGGTATCCCTGATTTTGGTATTGGTATCCTATGGAGGGCGGTAGGTAGTTCCTCTTCATTCTGGCTTCTACTTCCATTACTAGCTCAGGGCTTATTACTAAAAATTAATTTGTAAAAAAAAACAGAAAATTAGCGGAAATGCAAAAAAGGCAGCATGCTAGCTGGTCTACTGTAATATCATGGCTTTTGAAAAAAGTACTTAAGTTGTTTAGAATAAACTTAAAGATACTTTTTAAAAAACATACTAACTGATGCCTATAATTATGGCTATAAAACAAATTGAAATCATGTAATTCAAACACCATGATATTTAAAAAAAAAACAAAGCTGTATAAAAACAACATTAAAACATTCAGTTATTCAATGCAACAAATAGTTTCACACCAAAAAAACATTTTAATAGTCTACATAATTATTCAACATATTATCAAACATTACTAACTACCTACGCCTTTTGTTATTGAACATGCGATTTCCTTTCGATATGGCACAATTAAAGAAAATATCTGTTAAACATGTTTACATACATAAAAACTATACTAATTAGTCCAAAAACAAAATCGCATCTTCAAAACAAGAACACATAAATATAAACCAGAATAGAAAATATAGATTTTAATAAAAGAGCATGATACAAATAAAAATATACAACACTTAAAAAAAATTGCATCTAGCAAATTATAATTTAACTAAAGTGTGACAAGTAAGCTTCTTTTTTATATTTCATTTAGCCATTGATAGATTCATTCAAATCTGTTGAAATCACTGGTTGAAATCAATTAATTACTATTTCATAAATCCTATTTCCTATCTTATTTAAAAAAAATCAAATGAATTTCATTAATTTCATCAACAAACACCGCAAAAAGTACTAGGTTATCAAAAAATAGGGAAGTTCTCATAATATTTCATACCCTCAGAAAGGATACTCATCAAAATCCATAGCTTTCTCTTTTATTCTCACAACTACCAATGTCACAAATATTAACAGTACAGTGCCACAATCTTTTCTGTTCCGGTGGCCAAAATGTGAAACTAACGTGTTTTTTAATGTCATTTTGCTGTCAAGTTGATGTCCAACCATAACGCTGCTGGCGGCTGAAGGTCTTAGAAGTCAGGGCCGGGTAAATTGCAACAAAAAAAAGAAAAACAATTATGTACGTTTTTCTTTTTTTTGTTGCAATTTACCCGCCGCTGTCACCGGAACAGCAAAGTTTGTGGCACTGTACATCTATATTTATCAAAATATATAACTATGTCTCCTTTACTCTCATTAAATGTTTTTTTTAAAGAGCAGTACATCCGATAGTTTGTGCGTTTAACTTCACCAGGTTGTATGCTAGCTTGTCACACATGTTAAACAAAAATAAACTCTACGTGGTTGCTTTTAGGTTTTATTGACTTACCGGGCGGTCGTTCCGTGACTGTTAGTAGACCTGTCCTTCTCATACGTATGCTTGTTGTGGATGAAGGTGATGTACTAGGCTGTGAGGAGAGAAATTAGAAATAAATAAATAGCTACATAGTTATTCTATAGCTAGCTATTTAAAATTAACCCCCTTACTAATAAACGTGGTGTCAAGTTGAACCTGGTTTAAATCTTTTGTTGTCTCTTCCATCATTTTAGTTAGACAGCATAAGCAAAGAATACTATAATATGCATAAGTGACAACAACAGATTTACACATGGTGTAGCTTTAGTAAGGGGGTAAGATAAGAGATCGAGTGTGATAACTGACTTCGAAAAGTGGAACACCGAATACCACATCAAAATACAGACACAGAATCAATACTAACAGTATTACATCTTCCTCGGTCTGAACGCGTGTCATGACTCATCGCCTCGATCTTTATATGATCTTAAAAGGATTTATATGAAGCGGATACAGAGATCCTTTGCTGATCATACTGAGCTCCAGCCGATGAGTCAAATTCCGACCTTTTGTACGAAGATGGCATTCTGGTAGTATTTGTACTGTGATACAGATTCTTAACTTTTAACTCTAATTCATACCGCGATGGCAGCGAGCGGCCACGAGCACTTTTAGTGTAAAATAATTTTCAACATTATATGCATGAGTACTGTTTGAAAAGACCGTAAGAGAAAACTTTTAAATATTTTCTCGTGTCTGTGTGTATGTGGCAATATCCGTCATTGTTACCAATTGCCATAACATGGGGACTTAAGCTGCTTAGCTTGGGATTGGAGCAATCCCAACAAACACTTGTAGAGGTCGCCGCGAGGTCACCATTACGTTACTATCAAGGCAAAAGGGCAGACTTTATGCGACCCAGTGTCATAATAGAGTCATGTAGCGGTCGTATAGACCATTTTAGTGTCGTTTAGAACTTTATAGGTGGTATAAAGGTAATGGGCTCTAAGTTGTATTAAGTATCAATTCTAAAATTACTTCAATACGATGTTTTTAGCACTTTCATTTCACTTATTACGACTAAAATGTTTGTTTCGTCGAATATTTATTTGCTATCTAACTCACCAGAGTACTACAAACTGATGTAGCAGCATTCGCTTCCTCCTGCGTGCTTATCGTGTGCCTCTTACCGCTGCCACGGTTCATCATGTACCTGCAACGATAAGTATCCTTAACGATATACAGATAAGGTTCATTTTACAACTGAATTTACTATGGCAGGACTCCGCACTTTTTTATTAACTTAGACCACTGGTTCCTTACTATGACCTGTGAAAGAAGAATGTGAAAGTTTAGAAGCTCGGTTGTTTGTTACATCACGCCAAAGCGGCTGAACGGATTTGGCTGAAATTTGGGACACAGATACTTTGTAGCCTGAAGAGGAACATGGACTACTTTTTAACCCGGAAAAATATCACATTCCCGCGGGATAACGTCGTGTAGTACACGGCGGGCGCAAAGCTAGTGTTTTAATAATGTTGATTGCTATACACTGCGTATAGGGCCATCTCTCTTATAATATTTCTATAACAACGACGACAATGTTGACGATTCATAAGTACATATTTATTATGTCTAAGTGAATAAATTATTTTTTATATTTTATTTTTACATTGTTTGGCAGTTCGCAAGCCCTTGCTCTCCCAACTGAGCAACCAAAACACTATATTTGATTTACGCTTCGTGCGCACAGTATCCGTCATTGACGATTTGTGATCACGAATCGTAACTTTTTCAAACGATTACGAATCGTGAAGCGTAATTAACATAAGCTGCTTCGCCAGTTAACATTAAAAAGCTTCTTTTGTTACTATAAAATTAAATTTACCTGCACAAATTAGTGTTGTAATCGGCGTTTTGATCGTCCGTTTGCCCTGAATCTTCTGCTCTTTGCGGTGTGCCACTGTCTGACGCCTAGGTAGCAGAAATACAAGAAGAAAATATAAGTTAAGGCAATACTCGGAAAAATTATGCTGAAGCGAGATAGCAATAAGAAAACGACGCGCGCGGGAGTGAGACCGATTTTGCAGATTAGGCAAAAAAAAACACAAAACCACTTAGTATTAAAAAACTATAGCGAATTTTTTAAAATGCTTCTACGAGATTATTGGTGTCCACTAATTAAACCAATTTCCAATAGTATAATTTATGTAACCCCATTTAAGATTAATCTTGAATTATCGTATTTTTAGAGGGTTTTTCGAAAAGAAAAAGTGTCGAGGCAAAATCATAAAATCGTGTTTCTGAAACTATACGAATCTAGATAAAGGTATGAAGAAATATATATCTTATTACCAAATTTGTAACAACTCTAACCGTCCTATAATTTTATATAAAAAAGTCCATACTTTTTCCGAGTAGCGCCTTAAATGATAGAGTAAGCGCCATATAACTTGGCGTGTAAATAAAGTAAATATCTGGAACTAGAATTATGGCATGGGAATAAGGCTTATTTTTCCGATCGACCACGACGGTCACGACCTCTGATAAATGCCAAGTTATGTGGCGCGGACCATGGAGCTCGACTTGATACTGAGGTAACTGGAGTTCTCACCCTAAATAAAAAAGTGTACCAAGCTAATTTGACATTTATGTATGTAGTGGCTGTCAGTTGTCTCATATGACCATACGTATTTTCTTAAAGTGTAGGTGAGACGGAAGACAGCCACTGTGTAATTTGTGGTCACAAAAAAGTGTTAGTACTGCACTCTCCAGTTACCTCAGTATTAAGTCGAGCTCCATGGCGCGGACTCTAAAGTGTCGTAATGTAATAGGGGTAACTGTCTTTGCTAAGCTTCAAAATCATTTATGGAAAACATAGTGAAGAACCTTCATACATACATGGTGTGTGGGAGCGGAATGGCAACAGGCTCTCTCTCTCCCTCTGGGTACGTGTGCACCGCCATCTGACGCTCGTCTGCCGAAACACGATGCTGGGACAAACCATAACTTATTTATACTAGGGGTAATATCATGAAGCTCCACTTAATACTGAGGTAACTGGAGTTCTCACCCTGAATAAAAGAGTGAACACCAGCAAATTTGACATTTAGTATGTAGTGGCTGTCAGTTGTCTCATATGACCATACGTATTTTTTTAAAGTGTAGGTGAGACGGAAGACAGCCACTGTGTAATTTGTGGTCACAAAAAATTGTTCGTACTGCACTCTCCAGTTACCTCAGTATTAAGTCGAGCTTCATGGGTAATATAATAAGTTTATGGGACAAACATTCTATAATAAGTTTATGGGACAAACATTCATTAATTGAGAAATAGACGATAGAAAAATGGAAAATAGGAGCGTTTTACCTACCATTAAAACGCATATTGTGTCCGGAGCCTTATTCGAAGCCTAGGTAAACATATTTTGAGAAAGCCCTTTCCGTTTCCGTTCGACATCAATTTTCCTATTGGTCAATTTTACCCACGTGACGTCACTTCCGTAACGTCATCATAAGTCACGTGATACGAGTTCACCTTTTAGCAACGGCGGAGGATTTGTGTCATTGTAGTCTCAAAATCTGAAACACTTGACAACCATTAAGGATAAAATCTACACCAGGCAGGTCTTAAAGCTAGGCTTCGAATAAGGCTCCGGACACAATATGCGTTTTAATGGTAGGTAAAACGCTCCTATTGTGTCCTTTCGCCGTTATTCGAAGCCTAGGTAAACATATTTTGAGACCTTGTTTGTTATCGCCTGGTGAACGAGGACGCCAATGTGACATGTATCAGCAATTATGACATTAATCTTATACCTTTTGACAAATTCGACAGGTACAAGGGGTACAAGAATTAATTGTTTAACTTTATAACTCAACATCACAAATTAATACTGATATCAGAAACATTATGCTATTACTATCAAACATTCAAGTATGTCATACAATAGTACGTAAGTACCTATATAATGAAAATATGAGCACGGACTGAACATGATTGAAAAGAAAATAAAATGTATACTTATGCTCAATCTATCAAACCTTATTCATAAATATGTAAACTATGTTACATAAATCATTTACATATTCTTGAAATATTCAAAAACTGAAAAGAAACAAACATTACATTAACACAACTTGTGCTATCCCTTATATATTTTTGAAGCAAAAACATCTGAAAATCTTTTGGCTAAGTCTCTTCTGATATAACATCGATACAATATGATCTGAAAACACATAATAAGGCAAAATATAAGTACAATATAATAATTGTAAAAACTTTCGGCACAAGAAACCATAAGCACAAGACTCTTATCTTCCCTAACTGTAAAATCATGTTGCTTTAAATTATTATGTTACACCTGCTAGTGACACGCTAAACTCCCGAGCACTAGCATTGTTACGAAGCTGACGACTGTTTCTCAGTATATCCTTTACCGCTATAGGGAAATTATTATTCATAGGAAATATACTAAAATAAATAATTTGGGGAATTTTAATATACCACTGTGTAGCCCCAATCTAAGCAAAGCTTGTCCTATGGCCAAGATGCCCAAGTCGTAATTCTTATGGTTCTGTAGGGTGCGAAGCATTAAGTCCACCTATGTACTGTAATTAGTGCATGAAGAATTAAATAAATAAATAAACATGTATTTTGTAAATACATGGTTGTGTTATATACAAAACACTTCGATCAATTAAACATAATATTATACTTAAAATATCGAACCCACGACGTTATTTTTGGCAGTTATACTGTTGACTCACTACCTACACCAAATTCAAGAGAAAAGACATTATTTAAAGCTCTGTGCTAGAGAAGAAGTCAACTATTGCTATGTGTGTGCAGTGCAAGATGCATTAAAGTTTGATTGCAAAAATTAACGTTAACATTATTCGAATAAATAGGATCGCAGATCGCAGGATGTTATATGTATAACATCCTAAACTACTTGTGCCGGCTTGTCTTACTGGTCTGGCAAAAAGAGCGATCATGTATAAAGGTCAAGTAAATTTATGAAAATAATGTAAGCACATGCCTTATTTTACAAGATCAAAACAAAAGTAGTTCGTATATTAACTTCTTTAAAGCATCTGCTATTTTGTAACAAATCTCATTTGCATACAAATCGGATTAATGTAACTCTAAAAGATAAATTGCAAAAGATTTGCAATATTTTGTCATAACTTTATCTACTACTTATATCTATCAATCAATCAAATATTGATTTATTCACATAGACATATAATAAGCATGTAGGTACTTATGAATCGTCAATATTTTCCTACCACCCATTCAAGACTTTTTAACTGTAACTATACATATAAATATAATAATGACAACGAAAATGACTGGTAATGGTCGATAATGACAGTTTCACTTCATATATTTTACCGACACGGTCCCAAGTTGCATTGCAGGACACAATTTTTTATATAGACTGCCATTCTAAAGACGCGTTTCTCTTATTATTAATTACTATCGAACCAATGAAAAACTCCCGTTAATTACTGTCAATTTAGCTACACGGAACATCTTAAATAGTTATATCCAATCTAGCAAAGAAACATGAATATACAAAATTAAAAAATTTCATTGAGTTATGGCTCATTATACCCATCCATTTAGTAAAAATGGGTTAACCGGGCACATTATATACCTTGGTAATGAATACAAACAATTCTAACATAATGAACTAAAAATATATATATATATATTAAAACTCACCAAAGACATTGTTTATCAGAAACATAAGAGACTTCTTTTCCTCATCAACGAAAAACCGAGCAACTTCTTTTAGTTGCCCTAATGCTTGCCCTAAGGGCATAATTTTGCTATTGTACAAGACAGTGTTCTTGTGGAGCGACTGTCAATCTGAAAACTCGTAAATTATTATCAATGATCTGATCTACTAATTTTACATTTGTATGGGTCCGTGTCCTTGCGAAATCAATCTCAGAAACCCATTTTTACTTATTCTTTCCAAAAAATTCATAATTTATCCAATTTTTATGATAATGATTCATTAAAGGTTCATAAAAAGATGTCTTTGTAGAAAATATCATTGTTGTAGACCCTGTCAATCTCCAAACTGCATTCATTCTAGCCTGGAAAGGCGTAATTTTTCTATTTTTTAAGACAGTCAAAATCATTTACGTACAAGTACTTTTGACTGAATACATGAATAGTTTATATCATGATAACAAAAGGTTTACATTTTCAACATCATTACATACACAATTACATGAGTTACATGAGCACAGGAAAAATAATATCGGTAACGTTGACTGCTATTGCCCGTTGTAGGTTGATCTGTATTACAGGCAACAAAATATGGTATATATACCTACCTAGTTTTGCCATTTTAAAAGACCGTGATCGTCAGAATTCGTCTCACAATATAAATCTACGGTGCCATGGAGCAGCCTGCCATGTTTATACATGACGATGAGTAAGCATAAACAATTCCTGTATCAGATGACTTCAATCTTCTAGACGGCTAAAATAACTATTGCCTATAAATTTTCTAAAACATTCTACTGATGAAATAAAGTAAAGTAATAATTTATTCGGTGTTCTGCATTAACAATAGGTACACATTTACCTAATCTAAACTAAATTTAGGTATGAAACAGTCGAAAGGGCAGACCCGATCGGCTTGTGCTGTTCCTTACAGCTATGTCAGACTGTCAGGCTCTTTCAGATACGCAAAACGCCAGACACGCATTATCAGAAATCGCAGAATGTCAGATTACACTAAAAGTCAGAATCGCAATATCCCAACTGGCTTTATAGCATAATTACTATGACTGCATAGCTTCTAGTCAGTAGGTACCTATTATTCGTTAAAATACTAATTATTGCTATCACTGGTGCCCATAGGGAGCCACCGCAGTATTTCAATCAATATATGAAGTATTAGTGCCAAGCACAGCTTCCAGCGTGCCTAATACTAGCGGGGCTTGTTCGCATATAAACATGAAAGGTATGTGTAGTCGATATACCTATACCCCCCCCCCCTTTTTTTACTTATATTTATTTGAATATACAGTTTCTACTTTCAATCATAATTATGGCATTGACGGCACTAATAATATCTCGTAATCCAAAAAAAAATAAAAAGATTATAATGCTTGTTGTCAAAAACATTGCACCCTGATACTTGCGTAAGCAGGAAATGCCACCCGTTACTTGCGTAAGCAGGCTAATTTAATTAATTTTAAAAATAAAAAGATTCATAATGCTTATTGTCAAAAACATTGCACCCTGATACTTGCGTAAGCAGGAAATGCCGCCCGTTACTTGCGTAAGCAGGCTATGTTTTTTTTTTTTTTTTTTTTTTTTTTTTTTTTTTTTTAATACTTATATAACATATTAATTTTTTTTTTTTTTTTTTTTTTTTTTAAATGTAACCACAGCTTAAAATCTGCATTGAATATCATATTAAAAATGTCAGGGATAATGAATCCAATTACGTATCCATTAATAAAACATTATCGAACCAATGGTAGGGGTGTTCGGGGGGGCTGAGCACCCCATTTTTCAATATCAAATCATTTGCTCCATGCTACATTACACGACCCACATAAACACTCCCTAAAAGGGGCAAGGGTCAACTGTAGAAAGTATTTAGAATAAACTTTTGCAACAACAGTATGTACTTTTAAAATCATGAAATTAAATACACTATTCCCTTTAAAATATTATTTGCCTTGCACTTGTTGGTTAGTTAATACATACATAGCGACGCTTGTTCCCATTTTTAATGCAGGTAGCACTCACATACAGACATGGGAGTAATAAAAGTATAACAGTAATCACACACTATGTGCCGGTATAGATACATGATCAAAAACAAAACGTTGAAACAAAAGCAGCTTAACAAAATTAGTGCTATACCACTCGACTATACTGACATTATTTTCGAACTGCAATGATACTTTTCCAATGGACATGATAACCATTAAAGAAAATGTAGGTACTTAAAAATGCTTTCGTAACAATAAATCGCCACAAGAAGTCGGTACAAATTGTAAAATAGGATTTATAAACTAAACAAGAGAAAAGTGTGTCAAGGTCAAGCACGGGCGACGACGGGAGCCGAGACCCACTGTATACTTCCCGATCCTTTCAAAATACCTAAATCACATTGTATCATTATTAAAAGGAAATCTATTTGACATAAATGATTATGATTATGATATAATCTCTCAGCGCAGATCGCAAAATCTCGCTACTAGCTATCACATGAACAGATTTTTCATGGTGAGAAAATCTAAAATTTCTTACTTGCTTGTGGGTAAGAAAATAAAAATCAAAACTTTCACTGACCTGGCGAGGTGTTAAATTACCTCAATTCCTATGTGCCAATAAACCTGATACTCCATCTCGTCGTCCTAAATGCGTTGGATTTCCACGATAGGTACTTTGAAATTAACAGGTGGACCTCGAGCCCGACCCGCCATGTTTTCGCGCGCTCACTCACAGGCACGCTCTTTTAAAATTCGAACAATATTCATAAATAATAATATTACTTTATCCGAGAAAGTACAATAAAAGAACCACTCGTACAAATTTTTAAATTTCGAACGCTAACAGCGTTTATGACTAGATGTGAACGGTTGCGAAAAATGGACGCCAATGACACAAATCCTCCGCCGTTGCTAAAAGGTGAACTCGTATCACGTGACTTATGATGACGTTACGGAAGTGACGTCACGTGGGTAAAATTGACCAATAGGAAAATTGATGTCGAACGGAAACGGAAAGGGCTTTCTCAAAATATGTTTACCTAGGCTTCGAATAACGGCGAAAGGACACAATGAAGTATTTAGAAAAAATCGACCCGTCTCACATTTTTTCTAAATACTTCATTTTCCATTTTTCAACCATAAAAATTGCATTGTGAATGCAAAAAAGTAAATATTTAAATAACTAGACGATAGAATTTATGGTATAGTCTATGCATAAACTATGACAGCATCCATTTCCTGTTCCTGTAATGGTCGGTCCACACGGCGGCGACTTTTGGTCGATAGCGACTCGCTGGCGATGTCAAAATCATGTGTGGACGTGAATTTAGCAGCGATTTATTGTCGCTGGCGACTCATGATCGATACTATTCATAAGTCGCCAGCGAGTCACCATCGATCAAAGTCGCTGCGTGTTTACCGATCATAATATACACGCTTCCTTGCTCGATTGTTTCATAAAGGTAAAGTTGTGTAATTGAGTCTTCGATCATATAAACCCTAGATACAGCGTAAAGGCACAGAAAGTGAAGCCGCCAACGAATACTCCATTCGAAAGGGAGCATTAGATCGCTCTCAGTAGTCATTTGACCGCCCGGCGAACATGTGCTGAGAAGATGCGCAAAAACAATTCGAAAAAGGAAAAAAAGAGATGTAATGTAATATCATATTTTCAGTTAGTACAGTTCAGAACGTAAGTATAATTGCACAATTAATTTAAAGTCAAACATGTACTGAAACTATCATAATTTCATTATTTATACTAAAATATTGCAATATTCCTTACCGCGCAACCGTATCTTCTATTTGCGTTAGTAAGACAGAGATGCAGACATGACGAAATACGATTCGCTATTCTAGCGTCTCGGCCGACCATCTGAGCTTTCCATGTAATAAGATCGTAAGTACTACCATGCCGACCGAATTTAAATCCAATTACTGTTGTTTAGGGTCGAATATCAAATGTGGTTACGGCAGTATTCGGAATCGAAATATCTATAAGTATAACTACTAATGACAGCGCTGTTGGAATCACTTTTTCAAGCGCATTTAGTATGGAATTGTGTATGGTTTATATGATCGAAGCTTTCACCACGTCACATCGCTGCTGAAAGTACCAGGCTGTCAGAGTACACAAGGAGCTTCACTCACCATGTGACTGCAAAGCGTGGGGCGTCACCGCGTTACCATGAAATCCGTAATTTTTTACTTTCACCACGTCACATCCCTGCTGAAAGTACCAGGCTGTCAGAGTACACAAGGAGCTTCACTCACCATGTGTCTGCATAGCGTGGGGCGGCTTCAACAGATGCTGGTCTTTCACGCTGAAGTACCGCGGCGGTTGGTGTTGGACCGCGGGCAGTTTCGCCGCCAAGTTAGTGTTGGGTAGTAGCGAGACGTTCTGCCCTGCCTGGTTCTGCTATTGAAAATAAATAAATACAATAGTAGATTTTACAACAAGTGCATAAAAAATTCCATTTTACCCGAGACGTATATATCCACCCGAGCCGTAGGCGAGGATGGATAGTCAATACGAGGGTAAAATGGGTTTTATGTACGAGTTATACACTCTGCTTTTCACTTCGAGTGTGAGGAAAATAAATAACAATATTGCAAAAAAGAAAAAATAAAGACTTCGCCATATTGGCGGGAAAATTTTTCTTTTTTTTTTATACGTGGAAGTGGCAGCACAGTGACTTAGCATAGATTGTAGTCCATAATGCTCTTGAAATACTTATTTCTTACAAAACTCATTAATTTTGCCTAGTTTTATCAATTTAGTAATTTAACATGGATTGTGTACAAAATTAAAGAAACCGAATGAAATAACAAGTTTATTTAACGAAGTTTAATTGCGTGTGTGACTGTTTACCTGACGACCTTTGTCTTAGAGTCTGAGACTTAGACGAAGATGTTACTTTATGCACTAGAGCATAAAAAGCGATTTTATGCAGCCTATACCCAACATAAACACGAACTTTACGAGCATGAGAAGTGAAAATAACTTTATTCAGTCTCACAATATGGACATTACAAAAAATAATAATTACATAAAACCTTTTGACGACCGATTTGGCGCAGGGGTAGGCTACCCACCTTCTGCGCCAGTGGTCTCGGGTTCGATTCCCGAACAAGACACATATTTGTGTGCATGAACATGTCTATTCTTCTTGGTCTGGGTGTTTACTATGTATATTAAGTATGTATTTACAAACAAAAAAGTATTTAAGTATATATTTATCCGTTATCAAGTTTTCCATGATACAGTTTCTTAATGAAATTAAAATGGGCTTAGATAATTGGTGTGAATGTAAGAAGTTATTTATTTATTCATCATCATCATCATCAGCCATTTAATGTCCCCACTGCTGGGGCACTGGCCTTCCTTATGGATGAATAAGGAGAATGAGCCATGACCCACCACGCGGGCTCAGTGCGGATTGGTGGGTATTAACGACTGCAAGTGCAGCCGGGACCAACGGCTTAACGTGCCTTCCGAAGCACGGAGGAGCTCGAGATCAAAAGTTTATGGTCACCCATCCCGTGACCGACCATTGCGAACGTTGCTTAACCTCAACGATCGCAGGCCGAGCGCGCTATCCACTGCGCCACGGGCTCCTCGTTTTTTTTTATTATTTATTATTTTATTATTATAAAATTTATTTATTATTATTTTATTATTATAAAAGTTGTACAGTGAAACCAAAACGGTTACCACTCAGCGTAATGTTGCAGTATGGGCATCACCTGCAACGCTGGTATTATGTGGAACCTTTTATTATCAAAAGTATGTGCGTGTACATTATGTGATATGAGCAATTTTTAATTTTTTTATTTCAGTTTCAGTAAAAATGGTTATTTTAACGGTTGGCTATAATACAGAATTAATATCATTGAACTTAAACGCTACTGTTGGCAGGCCTATTTCGTCCGCTATAGAGCTAGAATATATGCGATAGAAAGAGATGCAACGACTGGGCGTTCGTTATTTGCGCCGTACAAGCTGAATTCTACTTTATTGCGTTAAAGTTAGAGTTGCTATTTATTTAAATGACTTAGCGGAGTGACCTATCTGTTACATAGTAACTATTTAGTAATCTGTGGCTGTTGGATGAAATATTACATACCCTGGGCTTAAAAGCGGTTAAGGTTAGGTTATGGTTACGCTAATAAGTTAGTTAAAGGTTTCTTTGGACGTTTCCATTTTTATTTGATGACCGAAATATAACCCAAATGTCAAAGGAACAAATCCTATAATGTGACTTACATACTGTAATGTGTACTTACATTGAAATGCGCAGATCCGTATAAGGGTGCGGCTCTCAAATCAGCTGACGCCGCGCCACAAACAACAAGTTCTCCACCCTGTTAAAAAAACTCATATTACGCTAAGGATTTTTTTTTGTTTTGGCTGTGGCAGTAGGAACCGGGGTAGGGATCTCTCTCCAACGGGAGATACTACTAGAGGTTACAAATAGGCCCACAATAGGGAACTTGCATTATTTCATAAATGTAGTCTATCTGAAAGATTCAAGGATTGTATGAAGATATCACAAGCGAAAAAGTTGAAATATGCTTAAATTATTTATTTAATGCAAATCAAAAATTAACATTTCAAAGTCCGCGCGTAAACGCTCAATGGCCGGACGTGACGTCATTTCTTAGGACGTCAAACTTTCCAATGTGCATCTGAAAGGAGTGACCAAAGAAATTTTGACAACTAACGACAAACGCTAAAAGTGAGTGACCAAAGATTTCAGTTTTACTGACTAGGCTTCGCCAGATAGGTAAATGAAAGAAAACTTATGTTTTTTAGCGAAATCTTTACTAGAACTTGGTTTATCATCCGTTTCTCTAAGTACTTTCCATACTTTTAGGGGTTAAATTTTTAATTTTTGTGAAAACGAAATTGACAGAATATGGCTACCATCATTTTTTACTGTTTTTTAAGGTAATTAAAAATCAAGTAAACTTTACGTAAAACGCACTAACATATAAGTATTGAAAATATGCCTATTTTGCATTAGTCTAAAATATTGTGAACTCTAACATTGACAAAGGCAAAAATGCTTGTTGTTGCTTGATTGATTATATTGATACTTGATTTATTTCTGCTGCACACTGGAGTAAATATACTGTTACATTGTTATAAATATATTGTTTAAATGAAGATGTTAATGTTGGTAGAAAATATAAGTACTGAGTTATATTTACTACATATGTATATGTATCAGTCAGCTCAGCAGGCAGGCCGCCTGCAGTCCTTAGTCGAACAGGCCACCTGATATTCGGTTTTTAAGTGCGCGCACTAGGCCACTTGCAAAAATAATAACTGCAACGGCCAACTGCAAAGTAAATGCTGCCTTATTTCTATATAATTCTCCGGCACTATTCGGCCGGTCCGGAATAAAGAAATAAAGGAAATTCTTTTTTTAAAAGGATATTTAAAGGTTATTAACAAAAATATATAAGGTCCTTCTTAAATAGTGCACATAATTTTAAGGGGTCAATGTACTCACGCATACAAAAAACTTTTACTATAGTACCAACATTGAAAACGTGAAAAAGAAATCAGCTGTTTCAAAGAAAATATTAAATCGAATAGATTAAAATGTATGGAACAGCTGATATTTTTTTTGCGATTTCAATGTTGGTACCATAGTAAAAGTTGCTTGAATGCATGAGTACATTGACCCCTTAAAATTATGCGCACTATTTATAAAGACCTTATATAACATAAGCCCTGCCTTATCTATATAGTGTAATTATACTAAAAAGTTTCAAGCTTTATTAAAATGTATTATTAATACTAGCTGTTTATCGTGTTAATTATAGCGATTTGGAGGCAACTTCGAAATTTCTTTATATTGACAAAATTTTATGTAATCGTGATTTTGAGTAATATAGTCACTAGTGTTAGTCCTGAAGTTTGCTGCATCTTAATTTGAAATCCAGTTTTTCATTAATATTGATATTACAGACGATCATGTAAAGCAATCTAATTTTCGTTGGCATATAGCGGGCTCTTAATGTAAAACTGTGGGTGTGTGGGCGAATGTGGCCAATGACAGGCCATTGCCTGCAGGTGGACTGATGGACTGTGGATAGTCGGTTGCATTGCATTGCATCCTTTATACTTGCGACCGCATTCGCATTGCCTTGAACTTTCTCGTAAATATTTTCATAGTGACCACACACCTGTGCACTCGCGACGTTTACCGCTGTGCTTCACATTCCAATATTTGTCGCATGACAGGATGGACAACAACGTTATAGCAGCATTTAAAATCCTTAAAAAAAGTAATAAATGAGGATCTGTCAATTTTGTTTTAACAAAAAATAAAAATTCAATCTCTAAAAGTATGGCACCCTCAGAGAAACGGATGATATGCCAACTTCTAGTAAAGATTTCGTAGGTAATAATTAAAAAACTAAAAAACCCGAGAAGTAAAGAGCTGGTTTTTTCATTTTTAATGGTAAATTTTTGCAGTCGTGTTTTTAGTTTTTTAAATATTACCTACGTTTTTATTTTAGACTTTTTAGTTCATTGTCAATAAATCATCTTTTTAAGTAAGAACTTACTAATTTAAAAATTCGTAAATTCTTTTCTTTTTTAGATAAATTAATACGGAGAGATTTACAAAACTGCAAGTTATAGATGTTTATGGAATCGCTATTTAAAACTCTTCATTTAATACCTACCCCACTCGATGAGATTTAAAAATATTTCTTTTACAATGCACAGAATAATATGCCGCCTAAAAGCCGCCATTTTGTTTTTTGTTAATATTGATGTTCTATTTTCACTCGGGCTATTAAGACGAATCTGATGACGTATCAATTAACAAAATCAGTTTATCCGTTTAGTAGTTACGAGGGAACATAGGAACAGAAACACATACATTCAGGTCAAAAACGTAACACTTTTTGGGCTTCGCCCGCCGCAGTCAGGTAATTTTTGACTTCGCCCGCCGCAGTCGAGTAAAAAAACTTAAGCTTACTTTCATTTATCTATGTGGCGAAGCCTAGTCATTAAAACTGAAAACGTTGGTCACTCAGTTCAAACGTTTGTCGTTAGTTGTCAAAATAGATAAATTCCATTTATTATTAAACTATTAACGTTTGTACCATTGTTTCTTCATAAGGTGCTAAACAATTAGATATTTAAAGTAATTTTATGTATTTCTTTAGTTTACTTGCAAAATTTGAGAGATTCGATAATGCACAAATTGTATGAACTCAGTGACCAAGCTAAATTCTTTACTAGATTCGAATTTAAAAATAATTAACACACAATGCCTTAATTACTTTGACAGGTGACAGTAAATTTTTAACAGTTGCTGAACTGAGTGTCCAACTCAGAATTAATACGAATTATTTGGAGTTTTGCTTAGGAATCAACAATTTTTTTACTAGATTCTCTGACAGGGTCTCAAGCTGTTTCTCTTTTGGTGGGCACTCCTTTCAGATGCACATAGCTTTTCATGTCGCGTAAAGATTCTCTGATAGGCTCTCAACCTGTTTCTTTTTTCGTGGTCAGTGGTCACTCCTTTCAGATGCACATAACTTTTCACGGCGCGTAAATATTATTTTTGTAAGACAGAATTAATTTATTTCAGTTTTATTTGACATACAAAAAAGTCAGGAAACGATACTTTATTACTACTACAATGGATAATTCTTTTACAAGTAAAGCTAAATCTCACAAAATAGAGTGTGCAGTTTTAACTGTGCCTCAAGAGCCTAAACTTAGAGAAAAGTGGATGAAAGGAGCTATATAAGACAACATTCACCCTCTTCAAAAATCTGCCTTGCAATGTTGTGAAGATCATTTTGATGTAAGTACCTTGTATTCGTAAAAATCATAACCTCGTTAGATCTTGCATCAACAGTGTATAAAGTAAACAGCAATCTCTACACTTGAAAAATTTGAATTTTCCATAAATAACCACCGCACTATGTCCATATAAACCTTAAGCAAATCTCGCGAGTCGAATTTAGTCAAACCTTTTTCCATTTTGTAGATATTTTTAATGTTTTATGACATGACTAGCTGACCCGGCAAACGTTGTTTTGCCATATAATAGTGGACCCGGTCACCAACATCTAGTGTGTGTGTTTATACACCAAAAGTTGCTTACACCAGAAAACAGATAGCGCTAGTTACACACTACCAATAAAGGGGCTCAAGCTTGGTCTCTATTTCTTACATAAAAAATTACTCTGTGAAGTAGATTGAGTGTCAGATAACTCTGCGCGCATGCGCGACTGGGGCATTTTTAGCGCTAGCTACAGTACATTTTTTTATTCTAAGCTTATGGAAAAGATTAGTATTACTCTTTGGAAACGGCAATGGAAGAAATGTCAGTTTTGTATCGAAGGTACGAACAGTTAAACGATTTTTCATAGAAAACTACAATTTTTACTCAATTTTCCGGAATGATAAGTAGCCTATGTTACTCTCCAGCTCCCAAACTATCCCCATACCTAAATTCACGCCGATCCGTTGTCCCGTTTTTACGTGAAAGAAGGACAAACAAACAAACAAACAAACAAATAAACAAACAAACAAACACACTTTCGCATTTATAATATTAGTATGGATTTGAATGTATGATTACCTATATGTTTTTGAACTCAGCTTAAGTGACTAATGGAATGACGTCACTGCGCGCTGATTGGTGTTTCAAATCACGTTTCAATTTACGTAACTTTACATTAAAATATTTTACAAAATAATAATAATTTTGGAATAAATCTTCCACGAATGCACTTTTAATGGCTATCATCATTGGATTATTAATATAATTTCTCAAAATAATTTTAATGCAAGTTCCCCATTTCCAACAACCGCTGCTGAAAGTACCAGGCTCTAATAACACACAAGGAGCTTTACTTTGCGATCTCTTTTGCCTCCATACGAATCTCAACCTTATTAATACAACAAATAAAGCACAAACCTGCGTGTGCCTGCAGTCGCCGGGGCCGACTGTATGCCGCCTAGTGGCGTGCGTTTCGTTTGTGCTAGTAGTGGTCGGCAGTTGCGATCTCTCTTCTACCACCGGGACTGAACCGTCGCCGAACTGGACATAAACAAATAACAATAATGATAAAATAATAATAACAATTGGCGTTAACATACGTGTTTCATAATCGTCGTTAATGCATAATCGCAAAACTTCTTAGGTGGTGATTGTACTCATGAATATGAACAACTTCGCCTATGGGGCCAACTCTGCAACTCAACAAAAATCAGCTCAGCTGCATCAGCTGTTCCATACATTCTGGTCGAGTAGGTATTGAGTAGTCTCGGGTTCGATTCCAGAACAAGACAAATACTTGTGTGCATGAACATGTCTATTTGTCTTGGTCTGGGTGTTAACTATGTATATTAAGTATGTATTTACAAACAAAAAGTATTCAAGTATATATTTATCCGTTATCAAGTTTTCCATGATACAGTTTCTTAATGAAATTAACATGGGCTTAGATAATTGGTGTGAATGTAAGAAGTTATTTATTTATTTATTTATCGACAATTTGTATGAAACAGCTGATTTTTTTGTTGAGTTGCAGACTTGACCCCATAGTAAAAGTTGTTCATATTATTGAGCAGAATAGCTTATTCATTAACACCTTGTATACGAGACAATAAGGAGCCAATAGGATGTTTACTCCTGGGTTTTGGGTAGTTCATACTATTAATTGAATACTTTAAAAGACAAGCAATAAAAGACGTAATTATAGTAAATTGATGTCGCAAATTTTGTCGCTTTCTTAAGCACAGTATGTAATCTTAGTTTTAGTAGTTAACCACAGTTTTAAGGTTAAGGGCAGGATCTTTCAAAAACTCTGTCTTTGTCTTTTTCCTTACGTGTGAAGAGTAATGAAAATAACCTAACTTTTTCATTTTTTCAATGTTTTTGTTGTTATTTTGAGCATAAATTCACTTTTTGAAAAAGTAGCCTGAGAATAGTCTACAATATGTCATTACCTATTTTTCTATATATTATTCGTAAATTGGAGATTAATAATCTAAGTATAAAACCAAAAAAATATAAAAATAATGAAAATTTTCTTTGGATTTGAATTTTTTTATTGTCGAGTTACGATACGAATACCGTGTTTCTAGCCACAAAATAATCAAGATCGTTTATGAAACTTCAACATTATATTTTTATCTGCTCATAATAAAGAATATTTGATTGTTTACTTTTGAATCAAAAATAGGTTGATTTCGTTAATTTGGAAGTACGTGCCCTTAAAACAAGTATTATGTTGATTAAAAAATAAGCATTATCAAATTTATTGAATTCAACTTGCATTCTACTTTCAATTCAAGCAGATCCGCGACAAGCTAGATTAGCTACAGGACATCAGAAATGCATAGAAAACTTACCTTCTCCAAGCTGTCAGTCCGATGCGTCAGATAGTCCACGCTGACGCACGGTATGGAAACTAGACATTCTTGGGACGTCGAGTCTTCGGCGTCCATCTGTTCGTCTTCTGAACTCTGTACAAATATTTGGAAATAAAGTAAGGGCTTAATAAATTAATGACAAACAACTAAACAGAAAAAAGAGGTTTGAGAGATAGAAATAAAAAACAAAAGATTTTCATTTGAATGCATTTACTCCTTCGCCAACCCTTCTATTTTGGAATCAATATTTTTATGATATATTTTTTGACATGTTTTGACGTACAATTTTCTGGCATTGATGAATAAAAAGCTATCGAAGTAAAATACTAGTTTCAGTTTATTAGAAGTGCAATATCTTTATAAACTGCTTGCAATAAGTGTTATGGCAAAATTCCTCTTTTCGAGGCGACGACACTTATTTGGAACATAACCTTTAGCTCTTTTCTTGTGTTGCCGGGGATAAATCAACAAAGTAAAAGTTATAATTTCTTACCTTACAACTAGTGAGATCTAAAGGTTGTCCTGTCGTCGAGTCTAACGAATCTGTAACATAAAAAAAATCATTTTTTCAAAAACAATTTTTCTTTGAAGTTTTTCTTTAACTGTAATACTAATGACTAAAGGGCCCCAAGCATGGGCTTAATACTTCGATCAACAATAACACCTAGTTCTAGATACATACTTGGAGTGACAGATATGTCCAAGCCTGATAAGCCCACTTGAGAGTATAATTTTATAAGTAGATTATTTTGACAGTGTCAATAATACTAAGGTATTTCAAACTTGGAACGCTTTCTGTCATTTTTAATGTAAGATCGTAACATTCGTAACCTTTTTTCTCTGTTTAAAAAAAGTCAGTCTGTCCATATAAAGTTTTCATTTAGTTCGTGAGCCTTCATCTAGTACTATTGTTGATCGAAGGCTTTATATGACTAAGTAGGTCTTGAAATATAAGACTTTTTTTAACCTGATGGCAGGTTCTTAAAGGTCTTAAAGAGTAGGCACCATCGCCAAAATTGACTTTTTGTTATGAATTTAACGCAAGCAAAGCCGCGGGCAAAAGCTAGTATTTGTTTATCTCGACATTCACATAAAGTATTGTTAGTAGTTAATTTCTTGAAGTACCAGGCTATGATAGACTGAAGGAGTTAAAAAGTTACCTCTATGTTGAGTGGCGCGGGCGCTGTGTCGCTGATGTAATTTGTCCATCAATAAGTGATAGATTGCTGATATGTGGTCGAATCTTTCCTCTTGTACTGACTGCGGAAAAAAAACAAAAATGTGAAATGGGAGTGAAGCGACTAAATAAAACAACATGCCTTAAGGCGCGGCTACACTCTCGAGAATGATGTAGCTTTCTACTGGTGTAGGAATTTTTAAAATCACTTAAGTAGTTTTTGAGTTATTAACCATTACAAACAGCTTTAAATATATTATAAATAAATAAAATAAAATATAGTTTATTACTCAATAATTTTGTTAACAACAATTTGCGTGAGGCAAATTGTTGGGGCGACTCGCTCTCACCTTAGTGCTAGAATTAAATTGAGCAACTATACAATATCAAAGGCTCGTTAGTTATGTTAGAATTAAATACTATTGAGCAACTAATACAGCTCGTAAGTTAAAAGTACTTATTAAAATTTATGCTTAAAAAAACTTGAATAGTTGTAAAGTGTGTGTGTGTGTGTGTGTGTGTGTGTGTGTGTGTATGGATGTGTGTATATGTGGTGTGTATGTATAATTATGATAATGGTATTGTTTAATTTATAATATCAGGGGCCCGATTCTCAGGCATTCGAACTTTTTCAGTGTGGTAATTCGTATGTCGAACATTTTGTTTGTGGTTTCTATTGAAAAGTTAGAACGTTTCAAACAAACTAAGCTGTCTCACATGTCAACAAATTCATTTTGACAGCTAAGTTCGTATAAGAACATCTATTGGTTTTTACCAATCGTAGCGTTCGACTGGTTTTCGATCGAACTTTTTCGATTGTTAATTTCTGACAATACAAAAACTGTGTTATATTTGAATTTCGAGCTATAAATGTGAACTTTTCTCGATTGCCTGAGAATCGGCCCCCAGGAAGAGCGTCGTTTCAAATAGCAACTTGTCCAACAAACACAATACTGAGTAATAAGCAAAAAACTGTAAAAGAAAAAATTCTCACTAAATCAAATTTTACTGTTTTTGGCATCATTACCACTAATGTTTTTTAAAAGAAATTTCATCAAAACATTAATATTATTTCTTTAATACAAAACAGTATGCAAAACTTACGTTTTGATACAAAACAGACCCTGTCTTACTATCTTTTTGAAACAAATGGTATTTTTGACATGCGTTTGTATAGGTATTAGGAGCGTTTTGAAGCAAGTAGCGTTTCGCTGTATAGTAATATATTTAAGGAGTACGAAATCGTAAAAAACCGAAAATTGTCCCTGATGTGACAACTTGCCTTTTGATACGTCGCTCTTCACTTCACTACATAGTATAAAACAAAGTCGCTTTCTCTGTCCCTATGTCCCTTTGTATGCTTAAATCTTTGAAACTACGCAACGGATTTTGATGCGTTTTTTTTTAATAGATAGAGTGATTCAAGAGGAAGGTTTATATGTACTTTTTATCCCGATATTCCCACGGGAACGGGAACCACGCGGGTGAAACCGCGGGCGGCCGCTAGTCAGTTTATATAACATACCTGTAGTATAGTGTGTCGCGTGAGTCCAGGCAGTGTGAGCATGTGTGCGAGCACCGTGTCGTGAGCGGCGTGGTGAGTGGGTTCGGTTCCCGACGGGTGGCAGCCGCAAGTGCCTTCCGACGCGTCTGGTTGGGATAAAAAAGAAATATAATATTAGAAAAAGTCCCGCACATTCGTCCTTTGAATTGAATGATTAGATTTTTTTAAATATTTACGTGTTTTTGGGAAGTAAGTTTTTGTTTGCAGTTTTTTTTAAGTAAGCGGTTTCATTTTTTTTCCTTTCGCTGTTCGCTAGGCTGGATTATTTTTTCCAGTGGGTATGCGATATTTTCACGGAATAAAAAGTAGCTTATATGAAAATCTAGACCAAAATCTTTCTTTGTGTCCAAAAAATATCTAAACATCCTTTCCAATCTATGTCCATGTATAGTCTGTCTTATTATTTTATTACCAAAGACTTATCAGCTAGATACCTATACAGGTGAAAAAAAATCGTGGCCGTTACTAAAACGAAACATTCCTTTATTCTTTAAAAGAAACAATAGCTCATTCATAGCTTTAAAAAATAAAGCTTTCCATCGTAGAGTACAACATCGATTCAACTATACATCGAATCCATCATCTTTTATTGTTTTCCTATCATTTCATTTATCATTTTGGTTAGAGCGATTTGATTCTTATGATTGACCTCATCGATTGAAGCGATAAAACTAAAATAGGAGCGTTTTACCTACCATTAAAACGCATATTGTGTCCGGAGCCTTATTCGAAGCCTAGGTAAACATATTTTGAGAAAGCCCTTTCCGTTTCCGTTCGACATCAATTTTCCTATTGGTCAATTTTACCCACGTGACGTCACTTCCGTAACGTCATCATAAGTCACGTGATACGAGTTCACCTTTTAGCAACGGCGGAGGATTTGTGTCAATGTAGTCTCAAAATCTGAAACACTTGACAACCATTAAGGATAAAATCTACACCAGGCAGGTCTTAAAGCTAGGCTTCGAATAAGGCTCCGGACACAATATGCGTTTTAATGGTAGGTAAAACGCTCCTATTGTGTCCTTTCGCCGTTATTCGAAGCCTAGGTAAACATATTTTGAGACCTTGTTTGTTATCGCCTGGTGAACGAGGACGCCAATGTGACATGTATCAGCAATTATGACATTAATCTTATACCTTTTGACAAATTCGACAGGTACAAGGGGTACAAGAATTAATTGTTTAACTTTATAACTCAACATCACAAATTAATACTGATATCAGAAACATTATGCTATTACTATCAAACATTCCAGTATGTCATACAATAGTACGTAAGTACCTATATAATGAAAATATGAGCACGGACTGAACATGATTGAAAAGAAAATAAAATGTATACTTATGCTCAATCTATCAAACCTTATTCATAAATATGTAAACTATGTTACATAAATCATTTACATATTCTTGAAATATTCAAAAACTGAAAAGAAACAAACATTACATTAACACAACTTGTGCTATCCCTTATATATTTTTGAAGCAAAAACATCTGAAAATCTTTTGGCTAAGTCTCTTCTGATATAACATCAATACGATATGATCTGAAAACACATAATAAAGCAAAATATAAGTACAATATAATAATTGTAAAAACTTTCGGCACAAGAAACCATAAGCACAAGACTCTTATCTTCCCTAACTGTAAAATCATGTTGCTTTAAATTATTATGTTACACCTGCTAGTGACACGCTAAACTCCCGAGCACTAGCATTGTTACGAAGCTGACGACTGTTTCTCAGTATATCCTTTACCGCTATAGGGAAATTATTGTTCATACTAAAATAAATAATTTTGGGAATTTTAATATACCACTGTGTAGCCCCAATCTAAGCAAAGCTTGTCCTATGGCCAAGATGCCCAAGTCGTAATTCTTATGGTTCTGTAGGGTGCGAAGCATTAAGTCCACCTATGTACTGTAATTAGTGCATGAAGAATTAAATAAATAAATAAACATGTATTTTGTAAATACATGGTTGTGTTACATACAAAACACTTCGATCAATTAAACATAATATTATACTTAAAATATCGAACCCACGACGTTATTTTTGGCAGTTAAACTGTTGACTCACTACCTACACCAAATTCAAGAGAAAAGACATTATTTAAAGCTCTGTGCTAGAGAAGAAGTCAACTATTGCTATGTTTGTGCAGTGCAAGATGCATTAAAGTTTGATTGCAAAAATTAACGTTAACATTATTCGAATAAATAGGATCGCAGATCGCAGGATGTTATATGTATAACATCCTAAACTACTTGTGCCGGCTTGTCTTACTGGTCTGACAAAAAGAGCGATCATGTATAAAAGTCAAGTAAATTTCTGAAAATAATGTAAGCACATGCCTTATTTTACAAGATCAAAACAAAAGTAGTTCGTATATTAACTTCTTTAAAGCATCTGCTATTTTGTAACAAATCTCATTTGCATACAAATCGAATTAATGTAACTCTAAAAGATAAATTGCAAAAGATTTGCAATATTTTGTCATAACTTTATCTACTACTTATATCTATCAATCAATCAAATATTGATTTATTCACATAGACATATAATAAGCATGTATGTACTTATGAATCGTCAATATTTTCCTACCACCCATTCAAGACTTTTTAACTGTAACTATACATATAATTATAATAATGACAACGAAAATGACTGGTAATGGCCGATAATGACAGTTTCACTTTATATATTTTACCGACACGGTCCCAAGTTGCATTGCAGGACACAATTTTTTATATAGACTGCCATTCTAAAGACGCGTTTCTCTTATTATTAATTACCATCGAACCAATGAAAAACTCCCGTTAATTACTGTCAATTTAGCTACACGGAACATCTTAAATAGTTATATCCAATCTAGCAAAGAAACATGAATATACAAAATTAAAAAATTTCATTGAGTTATGGCTCATTATACCCATCCATTTAGTAAAAATGGGTTAACCGGGCACATTATATAACTTCGTAATGAATACAAACAATTCTAACATAATGAACTAAATATATATATATATATAATATATATATATACATACATATATATACCCATATTAAAACTCACCAAAGACATTGTTTATCAGAAACATAAGAGACTTCTTTTCCTCATCAACGAAACAACGAGCAACTTCTTTTAGTTGCCCTAATGCTTGCCCTAAGGGCATAATTTTGCTATTGTACAAGACAGTGTTCTTGTGGAGCGACTGTCAATCTGAAAACTCGTAAATTATTATCAATGATCTGATCTACTAATTTTACATTTGTATGGGTCCGTGTCCTTGCGAAATCAATCTCAGAAACCCATTTTTACTTATTCTTTCCAAAACATTCATAATTTATCCAATTTTTATGATAATGATTCATTAAAGGTTCATAAAAAGATGTCTTTGTAGACAATATCATTGTAGTAGTTGTAGTCCCTGTCAATCTCCAAACTGCATTCATTCTAGCCTGGAAAGGCGTAATTTTTCTATTGTTTAAGACAGTCAAAATCATTTACGTACAAGTACTTTTGACTGAATACATGAATAGTTTATATCATGATAACAAAAGGTTTACATTTTCAACATCATTACATACACAATTACATGAGTTACATGAGCACAGGAAAAAATAATATCGGTAACGTTGACTGCTATTGCCCGTTGTAGGTTGATCTGTATTACAGGCAACAAAATATGGTATATATCCCTACCTAGTTTTGCCATTTTAAAAGACCGTGATCGTCAGAATTTGTCTCACAATATAAATCTACGGTGCCATGGAGCAGCCTGCCATGTTTATACATGACGATGAGTAAGCATAAACAATGCCTGTATCAGATGACTTCACTCTTCTAGACGGCTAAAATAACTATTGCCTATAAATTTTCTAAAACATTCTACTGATGAAATAAAGTAAAGTAATAATTTATTCGGTGTTTTACACTAACAATAGGTACACATTTACTTAATCTAAACTAAATTTAGGTATGAAACAGTCGAAAGGGCAGACCCGATCGGCTCGTGCTGTTGCTTACAGCTATGTCAGACTGTCAGGCTCTTTTAGATACGCAAAACACCAGACACGCATTATCAGAAATCGCAGAATGTCAGATTACACTAAAAGTCAGAATCGCAATATCCCAACTGGCTTTATAGCATAATTACTTTGACTGCATAGCTTCTAGTCAGTAGGTACCTATTAATCGTTAAAATACTAATTATTGCTATCACTGGTGCCCATAGGGAGCCACCGCAGTATTTCAATAAATATATGAACTATTAGTGCCAAGCACAGCTTCCAGCGTGCCTAATACTAGCGGGGCTTGTTCGCATATAAACATGAAAGGTATGTGTAGTCGATATACCTATACCCCCCCCCCCCCCCTTTTTACTTATATTTATTTGAATATACAGTTTCTACTTTCAATCATAATTATGGCATTGACGGCACTAATAATATCACGTAATCCAAAAAAATAAAAAGATTATAATGCTTATTGTCAAAAACATTGCACCCTGATACTTGCGTAAGCAGGAAATGCCACCCGTTACTTGCGTAAGCAGGCTAATTTAATTAATTTTAAAAATAAAAAGATTCATAATGCTTATTGTCAAAAACATTGCACCCTGATACTTGCGTAAGCAGGAAATGCCGCCCGTTACTTGCGTAAGCAGGCTATGTTTTTTTTTTTTTTTTTTTTTTTTTTTTTTTTTATGTAACCACAGCTTAAAATCTCCATTGAATATCATATTAAAAATGTCAGGGATAATGAATCCAATTACGTATCCATTAATAAAACATTATCGAACCAATGGTAGGGGGGTTCGGGGGGGCTGAGCACCCCATTTTTCAATATCAAATCATTTGCTCCATGCTACATTACACGACCCACATAAACACTCCCTAAAAGGGGCAAGGGTCAACTGTAGAAAGTATTTAGAATAAACTTTTGCAACAACAGTATGTACTTTTAAAATCATTAAATTAAATACACTATTCCCTTTAAAATATTATTTGCCTTGCACTTGTTGGTTAGTTAATACATACATAGCGACGCTTGTTCCCATTTTTAATGCAGGTAGCACTCACATACAGACATGGGAGTAATAAAAGTATAACAGTAATCACACACTATGTGCCGGTATAGATACATGATCAAAAACAAAACGTTGAAACAAAAGCAACTTAACAAAATTAGTGCTATACCACTCGACTATACTGACTTTATTTTCGAACTGCAATGATACTTTTCCAATGGACATGATAACCATTAAAGAAAATGTAGGTACTTCAAAATGCTTTCGTAACAATAAATCGCCACAAGAAGTCGGTACAAATTGTAAAATAGGATTTATAAACTAAACAAGAGAAAAGTGTGTCAAGGTCAAGCACGGGCGACGACGGGAGCCGAGACCCACTGTATACTTCCCGATCCTTTCAAAATCCCTAAATCACATTGTATCACTATTAAAAGGAAATCTATTTGACATAAATGATTATGATTATGATATAATCTCTCAGCGCAGATCGCAAAATCTCTCTACTAACTATCACATGAACAGATTTTTCATGGTGAGAAAATATAAAATTTCTTACTTGCTTGTGGGTAAGAAAATAAAAATCAAAACTTTCACTGACCTGGCGAGGTGTTAAATTACCTCAATTCCTATGTGCCAATAAACCTGATACTCCATCTCGTCGTCCTAAATGCGTTGGATTTCCACGATAGGTACTTTGAAATTAACAGGTGGACCTCGAGCCCGACCCGCCATGTTTTCGCGCGCTCACTCACAGGCACGCTCTTTTAAAATTCGAACAATTTTCATAACTAATAATATTACTTTATCCGAGAAAGTAAAATAAAAGATCCACTCGTACAAATTTTTAAATTTTTAAATTTCGAACGCTAACAGCGTTTATGACTAGATGTGAACGGTTGCGAAAAATGGACGCCAATGACACAAATCCTCCGCCGTTGCTAAAAGGTGAACTCGTATCACGTGACTTATGATGACGTTACGGAAGTGACGTCACGTGGGTAAAATTGACCAATAGGAAAATTGATGTCGAACGGAAACGGAAAGGGCTTTCTCAAAATATGTTTACCTAGGCTTCGAATAACGGCGAAAGGACACAATATGTTGATTTTTCTAATTTTATTCATTTCCTAGACAAATAAATGAATTTTAGAAAATGTTTGAACGCAGTTTCGTTTCTTCTTAAAAACAAAAGAACCTTTCCGTTCAGTAAAAGATAACTAAAAGATTTAAGGCAGTTTCCCTCAGGGCCCGTTATTTTTTTCTACCCTGTATAAATAATTTTGTCTTGTTTGTGTCGTGTCTGGGTGTCGCACTGACCGTGCGGCGGGCCGGGCCCGGTGGCGGCGAGCCATCGGTGGCGCGCCACCGCTTTCAGGGTCAACCGCTTCTCTGGGTCTACCACCAGCATGTGTCGGATTAGGTGCTCGCACTCTGAAACAAAATAATATTAAGTGGGCGGGGCGCGTGATAAACACTTTGCTCAAAATAGCATAGACTCTCAGATTGTAATTTACGTTGCCATGGTACTCCTTCTGTCGCAGTCGCAGTCAAAAATTGCATTGTGAATGCAAAAAAGGTAAAATAAGGGATCAGTGATATGATATGTCAATGTTTAAAAGAACCATTTTAAAATATAACATTAAAGTAGAGTACAGTGCTACAAACTTTGCTGTGCCGGTGGCTGGCTCGCTGGTTAGGGTTGCGATGCGAGCGACTTGCGAGTTCGGTTTTGTTGTTTCTTTTGTTCTTTCTTTTATTTAAACACCCGTAAACACAACAGCATCTTTTATACGGGTTATAAGAACGTTTAGTAGTCATTGTTCGGTGCACAAAAATCACAGAAATGATCATCGTTTTACGCGCGAACGTCGAGCGTACGAGCCGAGCGGCATCCTTCTGCCATACGCCTGCCCGGCAGGCGCACCGGCCGATCGTACCTAAACGGAGTGACACTCCCGGCCTTCGATCATATAAACCCTAGATACAGTAAACGCACAGAAAGTGAAGCCACCAACGAATGCTTCATTCGAAAGGGAGCATTAGATCGCTCTCAGTAGTCATTTGACCGCCCGGCGAAACGATGTCTAAATATGCTGAGAAGATGCGCAAAAACAATTCGAAAAAAGGAAAAAAAGAGATGTAATATCATATTTTCAGTAAGTATTGAACGTAAGTATAATTGCACAATTCATTTAAAGTCAAACATGTACTGAAACTATCATAATTTCATTATTTATACTAAAATATTGCAATATTCCTTACCGCGCAATCGTTTCTTCTATTTGCGTTAGTAAGACAGAGATGAAGACATGACGAAATACGATTCGCTGTTCTAGCGTCGGCCGACCATCTGAGCTTTCCATGTAATAAGATCGTAAGTACTACCATGCCGGCCGAATTTAAATCCAATTACTGTTGCTTAGGGTCGAATATCAAATGTGGTGACGGCAGTATTCGGAATCGAAATATCTATAAGTATAACTACTAATGACAGAGCTGTTGGAATCACTTTTTCTAGCGCATTTAGTATGGAATTGTGTATCTAGGGCTTATATGATCGAACATGTTGATCCATACCTTGCGACATGAAGTAAGGTATCCGGAACTTGCCGGCCAGCACGACGCTCCGCAGCTCGTGCAGTGTCCCGCCGTCGAACGGGAGCGCTCCGCAGACCAGCACGTACAGAACCACGCCCAAAGACTGAAACGATGGGATTAAGTTGTAACAAGGAACATTTCTTTCCTAGAAGTTAAATTACAAGACGATTGCTTTCAAGGCTTACGGCCAGAATTAATAACCTATCCACAGATAGGGATAGGTGCGATCCAGATTAGTTGCTATGCAACGCTTGTTATTAACATAGATTTGGGTATTTGACTGAATTTTTTTTATTGACTTAAAATGTTCATTGAATCAGTAGCAACATAACATAGGTATTTGTTTTCAAATATCTTGAATATTTTCAGCGATATAGAGCATCAGACTTTCTCATTAGACAAGGTGAGCGCTATAGAAATGTGACGTCACATTTCTATAGCGCCATACTCTCGCCATAGTAAATTTTGTTTTAGAAAGAGATAGCTAGAGTCACAATTAAGGAGCTCATAATTCGCTTGTTATAATACAGAATAAATTTCTTTTTTCACATTTGTTATTCAATAATGTTTTATTTCTGAATGTCATAATTAAATATCTACATTTCAACAACAGTCAAATACCCAATTAACGACAGTTGCCAGGGTGTTCCTAGGTGTTGCCTAGCAACTAATCTTGATCGCACCTATCCCTATCTGTGGATAGGCTATTAATTCAGGCCGTTAGACATCCTCAGAATTTCTCTGTTATCGTAGATTTTGTCTTGCCATCGAGATCCCTTATACTATAGTAACAGGGCTACTAGGCTAGCATGAACTAAAAAGGGCCTTACCCATGTAACCTCCATCGTATAGCCTTTCCATTTGACATCTATTTCCCTTCGAACAACCACAGTAGCTTGCTACATACAGCTCATCAACTCTTACTGCCGCACTCAGAGACGTCAATTTAATTGGCATTAAAATCTATAACTGTCTCTTTTTTATGTCAAGTATTGAATAAAGTAGGAATTTAATTGACGTCTCTGAGTACGGCAGTTATTGCGGTTTTGTTTAGGACCTAAACTGATCTGCTTCGCTTATTCGTACCACGACAGCTTAATATCAATGACAGCGATTCAGTGATCATTTCACAGCCGCTAAGCTGTCATGAACTTTTATTTGACTTATAACTCGACCAAGCTAACTTACTCTTCGGGCATGACAGAATCGAGTGAAAGAGTCGGGTAGAAGAAATAAGGACACGAATCGTTCGGTCATTCACATTTAGCAATTCATTTGCGAACCAGTTTTTAGAAGGTAGTAGTAGTGCATAGTACGAAAAGCAATTTATTTTAGGAACCCATTCTGCATCGCGCTAGTTTTGAATCGCTGTCTTAAAGTTGATGGTAGGCACCGATCTGTGACCACAGTACTGTGAGATTACCTTTTTCTACAGTAGAGTACCAGAACTAGCAGACACCAAGACGCTAGCAGAGTGCCAAGAGGTTAGTATGAGCTGCTAGAGCAATGTCACAGTAGTGAAAGAGATGGTTCTTTACGCAGTATATGGCTCCATCTTTATCATCATTACTATATTATTGCTATAACAGCTGATGGATATCAAAGTAAGTAAAAGAGATGTCGCTAAAGTACGTTTTATAATTCGGTGCAAAAAAAAAATTAATGTCACTTTCACATTTGAGTTTGGCAACAGGGTGTCGTAAATCTTTTTCTTTGTGTCTCTTTTAAACCAAATTTATTGTGAGGTTTTGGTTTTACAGATTTTGTTAAAATCTACAATCACAATGCAAAATGGGTTAGATAGTAATAGTAGAGACACAATAGTAACAAGTAACAACGGTTCAAACTTAACAATAAACAAAAACGATAACAGAAACAACAAGAAATCTACGAAATAATGTAAAAGAAGCACTGTACGCGAAGCAGATAGGAGCTCACGTAAAGTAAAAAAAAATACAAATCAAAATCAATCCAATGATCACACACATGTTAAAGTAGGTTTGTCACCCCTGCGTCACAAATATTTTGTGCCTGCGTGTTGCCAGTACGTGAAAAAAATATCCATCTAACATCCCTTCGAAAAATTATTTTGTTGTTTACGTAAGAGTAATTACCATTTTTTTACTTTTATTAATAATGTTAAACAAATATCTATCCAGTCGAAGCATGTTTTGAATTAACGGCAATGTCGTTCACAAATAAAGAAATCTACAAAATGTGAACATAGAGTTTTAATGTGGTAATACTGTTTTCTTTTTTTTTGCACCGAATTATAAAACGTTCTTTAGACGCAGTGCTTCCTACTTCAAATATTGCGATAGCAGCTCATGGTTTGGGGGCCTACTAGGCGAGAATAAAACACCAAGAGTTTCGCCAATATATCGACCAGCCCTCTGATTCACGAGCCGTCGAAAACGGAATCGGATTTGAATTCTGTGCTTTGTCTTTGACTATTCTATAGTGAGCGACAGAGACAGGGTATACATTCTTCTGTCGGGAGCAAAGAGCTTAGACTAAATACTGAGGTAACTAGAGAGTGCAGTACTAACACTTTTTTGTGGCACTGTGGCTGTCTTCCGTCTCACCTACACTTTGAAAAAATACGTATGGTCATATGAGACAACTGACAGCCACTACGTACTAAATGTCAAATTTGCGGGGTATAGTGCCACAAGCTTTTCTGTTCCGGTGACAGTCGTGACAGAGGAGACACTTGCAATACGAAATTAGCTGTCAAAATGGACTGTCGAATGAAAACTGTTTAGTTCCAAAGATAATCACCGGAACTGAAAAGATTGGCGCACTATACACTTTTTTATTCAAGCTGAAAACTCCAGTTTCCTTGTACAAACTCCTTGGTCCGGAGCATTTCCGACGGTTCGTGAGTCAGGGGGCTTCAACGAACAGCTTACCTTCAAACCAGTAATGCAGTACTGAAGTACCAGTACCTGTTCTTCTACAATAGAGTACCAGTTCTACTAGGTTATCATAAACGACCAACAGCCTCACCCAAATATCCGCCTTAGGCCCGTCGTACCGCCTGCCCTCGAACAGTTCCGGCGCGGCGTACGGCGGACTGCCGCACCACGTCGCTAGCGGTGAGCCTGCACTGTATTCGTTGCTGAAGCCGAAATCTGCTAGCTGAGGAAGCAATAGTAAAGAAATTATTTAACATTTTATCACAGAATAATTATTAGTACCTTACGGTACAGAAATTTCACTCCCGAGTTTAGGTATGATAAACGCAAGCGTCCGGTCACCGGACTAGTCTCAATAGGCTGGCACTCGCTCGACTTGTCGCACACACAGCGCATGCATCCGCATTGTGTTGCCATCGGTCTCGCTTCGCGTGTATTACTCTCACAGGTAAAGTAGTACCTCTGGCAGCCCTAGCACATTGAAGCGAGACGGCAGACAGCTATGAGCGCTATACGCAACGCAATGCAAAAGGTTGAAATAAGGTTGTTTTCCAGAATTGTAGGTAAATATCTCGGGGATTTTGCGCCGCTTGTATGGAAGTGAGACAGGCCTGATTTTATCTTCTACTAGCTTTCCGCCCGCGGCTTCGCCCGCGTGGACTACACGACGTTATCCCGCGGGAATGTGCCATTTTTTCGGGATAAAAAGTAGCCTATGTTCCTCTCCAGGCTACAAAGTATCTGTGTCCCAAATTTCAGCCAAATCCATTCAGCCGTTTTGGCGTGATTGAGTAACAAACATCCAAACATCCAAACATCTAAACTTTCACATTTATAATATTAGTAGGATGAATCAGATTTTATCTTCAACAGGGCAGAGTTAGAGCTACTAAACATATTGAGTAGACATGCGCAAAATACTTGACTGAAGTGTAAAGTATGATATAGTTCACTTGGCTCAGTACTTCAGTAGTCCATTTAAGTCACTGTGTCGTTCTGTTCAATTCACTCGTTTAGTTCATTCTGTTCCGAAGTTCTAAATTTATTCAAGTAAAACTAAGCCTTAGACTTGCGCAATAGGGATTGTTTTTGCTTCAACGCCGTGCAACTGTCTCACTTCCGCACGCGGTGTTCGTAATCTATCCGTCCGCTTTACTCTCCTTCAGTGAAGTGTGAACTAATGAAGTACTGAACTAATTGGGACCCGAATGAACTAAGGAAGGAGATATAATTGCTAGGTGAACTAGTCCAATTGAAGGATTCATTGATGAACTACTCAACTCTAAAGAGTCCGCGGCACATAACTTGGCATTTGTGAGAGGGCGCTGTATCGTCGTGGTCGGTCGGAAAAAAAAGCCTTAAGGTGGTTCGCTTTGCGCCACCAATCTTACGCAATAAGTCGTGAATCTCAATAGTGCCAAAAGTGGCCACATTTAGCAATATCGAGATCCATAACTTAATGCTCATATTTGAGGCCCTGAAAAAACAATTAAAAATTGCATTTTACTCTTTTATTTGCGCGAAATAACCGAAACTTACATTATAAGCCCTTGATAAATCGTAAATGATTTATTTCCATTGGTGGCGCTACTGAGCTCATCGAACCACCTTAATCCTATTTCTTTGTTTTAGTTCCAGATTTTGACACGCGCCAAGTTATATGGCGCGTACTCTACGTTAATTTAACTCATGCTTACACTACAGTCTATATTTTGTGCTTACACTTTGTGCAATGTAGCATGGGTCCTATGACAAATATCTAAAGCAAAACGTTGCTTCTGCCCAAGAATTAGAGTTTAATTTTCTAGCATAAGCTGCATTAAAATGTCTAATGCTGTTTTGTATTGAGTTTTAATTTAATAGCATAAAGAACATTTTGCTTTGCACGAATGAGCTGTCATAGGACCCATGCTACATTGTACAAAGCCAGGCCTGTCTCACTTCCATACAAGCGGCGCAAAATCCCCGAGATATTTACCTACTATTCTGGAAAACAACCTAATTTCAACCTTTTGCATTGCGTATAGCGTTCATAGTACAATAACTCTCTACCGTCTCGCTTCAATCTGCTAGGGCTGTCAGAGGTACTACTTTATCCGTGAAAGTAATACACGCGAAGCGAGACAGATGGCGAGACATGCGGATGCGTGCGCTGCGTGTGCGACAATTCGAGCGAGTGCCAGCCTATTGAGACTAGTCCGGTGACCGGACGCTTGGGTTTATCATACCTAAACTCGGGAGTAAAATTTCTGTACCGTAAGGTACTAATATATAAATTCTGTGACAAAGCATTGATTACATTATTTTATGTTCTTGCGTTTTATTTTATATAAAACCATTTTTCGTGATCTGTGGTCCGAGTAGATCGACGACGGAAACCATTCCGTTTGTAAACTCAAGACTAATTTCTAGAGTGCTCGTCAGATAAGTCTGCGCGCGGTAAAAATCGAATACTAATCTTTTCTATAACATAAGAACAAAAAAATGCACTGTAACTAGCGCCAAAAAACGCGCCAGTCACGCAGAGTTATCTGACAAACACTCTAATTCTACAATACCTATTGTTACTTTCAAATGGGTAGGTATGGTTCGTAAATTTTTACTTATTTAAAGTCGTGAAGTCACCGAAATATATGATTGCGAAAATGAGCATGAACTTTAAAATTATTGTGAAATAGCTGACTTCCGCAAATAACACAACATGCAAGATGCAACGCCGGCCCGCCCGCAAAAAATTGGACATAGACACCACGAAAACGCACCGATCTGTGCTGGTTTTCGCACGATCTAACTCCTAAAGATGCCCCGGGTTGGGGCGAAACACGTGTAGTGTAGTCTAATCGGTGAAGATGCAAGGTGTATTGCTGTCTTGCTCAATGCAGGTATTGTGCACTAATATTTTGGTGGTGTGCATATGCAATTTTATGCGGGCGGGCGGGCGGTGCATCTTGCATGTTAGGAAGTAAGCTACATAATTATATTTCTTTTTTAACAATGGTTAAGGACTTCCGCCAGGGGACGCCTGATTCGATCAAATATTTAAAATGATTTTTCTCACCTTAATATTCATATCCCTGTCCAGCAAAAGGTTCTCTGCCTTCAGATCCCTGTGTACCACCCCGTTAGCGTGACAGTAGCCCACGGCCGCCACCATTTGTGCGAATGCTCGCGCCGCTTCTGACTCTGGCATACGACCTCGGGATACAAGATGGTCTGTAGAAATTAATGCGAATGATTATTAATATTATTCCAACGTTTTTTTATCCACAACGGGGTAGTACTTAGCCTTATCACACCTTTTTTTTTGTTTATAGTGAGGGCAAATACAGTCTTTTCGTATACCGCTAACGGCATGTTGGACTCAGTCAGACAAGGTCTGTCTGTCGCCGCACCCAGCCCTCCCGCCAAGCCTAATAGGATTCGCGTCAGGGCTGGGCGGTTCTAACCCCTGCCCCGCCCCCTGACGACCTCGAAAGCTCGACAGGAGGCGGGGCAGGACCTGATGATCCATTGTTGCCCGCCGTGCCAATTTGGGAACACCTATACTTACTTAACTATAATGAAAACGGTATTTTTACAAATTCAAACATGGTAAAAATCCCGTTTTTTCATAATAGTTATAGATGTTCCCAAATTGGCACGGCGGGCAAGAATGGGTTAACTGAAGATAAGGCTGAAGATGGAAGCGCACTACTCCCGGAATCCTGAGAAATTGGCTATCCCATCTCAAGCTGCCGGAACATAACAATGTCGAAAACATCGTTGTTATGGCGTCAGGCTTCGATAAGATGGTGGTAGCTAGCCAGGCGGACTTAGAACCAGTCCTACCACCAACCAAAATATATTACAGATAAGTATGGCGCGCAGCTAACAAAAATATTCAGCCGTATTAAAAAAAATAAGAAAGCCTCCATCTCAACAGGCGTGGAACTGCATTTTTGGAATGTCTGGTCACCGAAACACTGGTCTACTTGCAAAGTCTACTCAATCAAACTAAATATCCATCCAATTCAGCCAAGCTGTTTGATAGAAGTTTCAGGCCAGTGAATGAATTGCTTTCACAAATTGTCAAAATTTGGCAAAAGCTTCTGATAAAGTATGACATAATTTATGTTTTGGTTATACTGAATAGATTATGCATATTCATAAAAGCAGCCAGTGACACATATTTAATAATCAAGTTAATAAACAAAACAAACATGGGTAAATTTAGGAATGGGGTTCTTTAGGGCAACATACCTAATGGGTCCATATCTGTTTTAGAAAATTAAACTTGATAAATTAACTTATCTATTTGCACAAGAGAATATAAACTTTACTTACCAAATATTTCTCCATTCGGAGCGTATTCTGTTACTAAATATATTGTGTACGTACTCTCCATAACCTGAAATACAAAAATAGTAGGATGAGTCTAAGTACCTGAATTCCGTTATCATCTCTCATCCAATCTTTTCATCGTACCTCAATAATTATGTCACTTATTGTTCGTGAATTTTAAATGAGTTTTCATAAACGAATAGAATAGAATAGCGTTCGGCCAATCCATCACCGCAGAAATCATTGCGGACTCAGTTCCTTTGGAAGTAGTGAGAGTTTTAGATTGAAAAATACAATGTGTGTCTGAGTATGCCTTTGAGTGTAGATAAGGACGTATCTTTTCGATGTTTATTTTGGACATCAAAATGTTTTATTTGCGAAGGCGTCAATTATAGAAAATCTCACACAATCTAACCCATGGAAATACTACCAAACAGACCACGCGTTGGCAGGTGCTAAAACTGCATAAGAACCCTTTAAATTGTTTGTCAATTTTGACACGTCAAAATTATGCACCCACTTACTGGATCCTGATTTAGGCGCCTAAATCCGAATCCAGTAAGTACACAGGATGCTTTACTCCATACCATGGCTAACGCCAGTGCTGGATTGTCATGTCAAAAACTTTACACGGACTATCAACGATTTCGGCGCCAGTCAATCAACAATTAAAACAGTTATCTTAACCTTTTCCTTCACCCACCAACTTTTAGTAGTTTTGTTTCGTATTAAAGTTAATATACAGGGTGGTCTATTTGGTTGTATTGTATTGTCTAACTAAAGTCTCTTCGCCGAGAGTTGATAAATATAATGATACATCTCTGAGCAGCGTTAATGTCGCTTAATTATCGCAAACAGCCGTCGCTTATCTCTCGCTTTCGCCGTGTTTTGTGGTAAGTGGCATGCAGTTGTTGCCAATCGCGGCCCGAACGGGAGAGCGGGCGCGGCGGGCATTCTACCATTTTCTCTTTTTAAATAATTAGCGGACCGCAATTATTAAGCAGTTAAGAAACCCTAACTTTATCAACTCTCGACGAACAAACTTTATGTATAAATGTTAGCAAACGTACCTGATATAACCTAACTATGTGTGGATGCCTCAACCTCTTCATTATTGCTATTTCCCTAAAAGTCTTCTTTAAGTTGTCTTCATCTAATCTTGATTTGTCTATTATTTTTATTGCTACCTGAAACAAAAGAAATGAAGAAACGTTAGACCACAATTATATTTTAAAGCCGCGTGGACTACACTACATTATCCCGCGGGATTGTGATATTTTTCCGAGAAACAAAGCAGCCTATTAGATGTCGCTCTTTAGCTCCTAAACTATCCCCATACCAAACATCTGAAAGATTAACTAACACCCAAACAAACACACTTTCACATTTATTAAAAGCTTTTATTTAACTTGCCATGTTAGTTAGTTAGTTAGTTTGTTAGCTAATGGGGGACAAATCTTGCATGCTAAATTTGACCCACTTCCCAGTGTCCGTTCCGTAGGCTATATGTTATCAGAGATAATGTAGCATTCTAAAAGTAAAAGAATTTTTAAAATCGGTTTCGTAGTTTTTGAATTTATTAGGTACATACATACAAATCTTTCCTCTTTAAAATATTAGTATATAATAATAAAAAGTATGTGCAGCAGAGCAGGGCTGACATTTAAAGATAATTCAAATATCTGATCATGATTTTTATTATTTTTATCTATATATATAAAATCGAGGGGACATAACTCACTCATCACGAAATCTCGAAAACTACTGGACCAACGAAGATGTAATTTGGCAGGAAGGTAGATCATGCCTAGGAGACGTCCGCTAAGAACGGATTTTAGGAAACTCCCCCCCTAAAGGGGTAAAATGGGGGGGTTAAGGTTATATGGAACTTCCTCATTTATGGATTTAGAAGCATGAAAATTGGTACGTTGGATATTGGTTACGACCGAAAATTATCTGAGTCAGCAAAGTAAAAAAAACTCCCCCTTAATAGGGTAAAATGGGGAGATAAAGTTTATATGGAACTTCTTCATTTCTGAACTAAGAAGTATGAAAATTGGTATGTTGAATACTGATCACGATTGAAAATTATCTGCGTAAGCGAAGTTAAAAAAAACTCCCCGATAATGGGGTAAAACGGGCGGATCAAGCTTATATGGAACTTCCTCATTTCTAAACTTAGAAGTATGAAAATTGGTATGTTGGATATTGGTCACGATTGAAAATGATCTGCGTATGCGAAGTTATAAAAAAACCCTTAATAGGGTAGAAAGGGGGGATCAAGGTTTATATGAAAACTTCCTCATTTCTGGACTTAGGAGTATGGAAATTGGTTTGAAGGATTATAGGTCATGATTAAAAATGATCTGCGTAGGCAAAATTAAAAAAAACCCTAATAGGGTAGAAAGGGGGGGGGGGTAATTTTTTATATAGGGTGGGTGGGAAGGTATTAAAGATACGGAGTTTGGATGTTTATGGCTCAATCACAACTAAACGGCTAAATCGATCGGGATAATTGAACTCTGGGCGGGAAAAATTCATACGGTTTTTCTAACTCGGGAAAATTACAGTTCCCGTGGGATACAGTTTTTTTTGTTCACTTTATATAATGAAGCATGGGTCCCATGACAGCTCATTTTCGTCAAAGCAAAAAATTATTTATGCATTGGAATTAAAGTCAAGAAAATCAGTATTACACATTTTATAGCAATGTATTGACTTGATTTTTTTGCATTTTGGTAGTTCAAGAGTAGGAGAATGGCCGAATATTATTCATACGATAGTAGCTCCTGTTTGTCTAGGTATCGTTACCTTCTTATGCCTAAACCACGGATAGCGTGCTCGGCCTACGATCGATGAGGTTATGTGACTTTTGCAATGGTCTATCATGGGATTGCTGTTAAAAAATATATCGGAAGACACGATAAGCCGATGCTTCTGGCTGCATGTGGATTGGTTAGTACATACCATAACTTCAGTGGGCCCGTTTGGAAGGTCATTGCCCATTCTCCTTATCCATCTATATGAAGGCCTGTGCCCCAGCAGCGGGGACATTAAAATAGATTGATGATGGTACTGATGAGTAAAGGTGTGCTATTATGTTATATTCGTATATTATAGCATATCGTTATGCTACATTACAATATTAGGTTATTTTTAATGCTATAATATATTAGTATTAAGTACCTAATTTAATAAATAACCTATTATAACCTATGTCAAACTAAAAGTAGTTATTAGATAATGTTTTTTACACTACTTAATGATCAATTACTTACTATTAATAAACCAATTCTTTATTCTTTTTTCCACTTTTTTACAAATAACAACACGAATAAATTTATATTACGCTATTAAAAACATAATTCTTTAGAAGTACTTTTTAAGCCCCTAGAGAGCGTGAGTTCGCGATCAAGAATTCCACAGGACAGCATTAGTTAAATATTCTAATAACAGTAATAAATGTTATAGCACTAGCAGAAAAATAACATGTTCGTTCAAACCGCATGTCGTACGTGATTTATGATATTAGTCCTTATTGATAAGACATTAGAGTCTGTCTCAACTGTTTCAAATATAACGCGTTATTTGGTTTTCCAATTTTCAAAATTCAACTCTATTTCTATTTGATAGAGTTGAATTTTGATAGATTTGATTACCAAGAAAAGAGAGAGCAATACTTGCATCGCGTGCGGCTGGAATAACGGCTGGATAGAGAAGGAGAACGCAGTTCATTCGTTCAGTTCTGTCATTTCATTTGTTCATTTCGAATACACTAGATGGCGTGCGGCGGGCGCCCTGCTTGATATAATTTATTATAGCAATAGCAGAATAAGTTATATTTTTATATTAGGTGCGATAGTTATATTTTTATAACGTTATGCTATATGCGTTATCGAATATAACGCACACCTTTACTGATGAGACCTTAGAGAATGCCTATCTACCTACTTTTTGACACAAAATTTTGCGATGTAGTACTCGCGGACGTAGTCGCGACCGGCCATTCATATTCCTATTTCTACTATCCCCACTATTATTATAAATGCGAAATTGTATATGATCACGTCAAAACGGCTGAACCAATTTTGATGAAATTTGGAATGGATATAGTTTGAGACAGTGCTTCCGGGTGCTCCTACAAATTACTCCTACTGATAGGAGCACTGGGACACCCATGTCCTGATGCTAGGAAGGACATAGGCAAATTGTAACCGCGGGAATAAGGATCATTCCCATGGTAAAATAAGTTTTAGCTCGGGCGGTCAAAGCTGTAGAATGGAATTGGTATTTAAGGCTATAGTTTGTGTTTATGGGAAGTATGATATTTAGAATAGAGACAGTTTAAGGCCCTGGAAAGGATATATTTTACTTTTTACCGCGGGAAATCTCATTGTATAGAAAAATCACTTTAAGCGCAGGGTAATTTGGGGACAGAAATTGGTATTTAAGTAAATAATTTGAGACCCTGGCAAGGATTATAATAAGCTACATACTTTTTACCACAGGATAGTATCATATTCCCACGGGAAATCAATAAGGATGTATTATTTGTTTGTCCGTCTTTCACGTCCAAAACGGAGTAACGGATCAATGTGATTTTTGGTACGGGAATAGATTGGGAGCTGTAGAATGGCATAGTTTATCTCGGAAAATATTACATTCCATCAGGATAATGTCGTGTAGTACACGCGGGCGAAGCCACGGGCGGAAAGCTAGTTAATATTATATAAGTCCTGCCTGCCCGCCTAGCATGAGCGACTTTTATCGCGCGATATGATATGGTACGGCAAGTTGTCTTGCTTACCCCACTAAGGTGTCAGCAAGACGGCATGCCGTACCATATCATGTCGCGTGATAAAAGCCGCTCATGCTAGGCCGGCTGGGGCCTTACTGCGAACTATCAAACAATGTTATAGTAATATTGTAAGCGAGATGGCGCTGTGCGCAGTGTATAGCTCCGTCCTGTAATCAACATTACTATAACATTGTTTGAAACCTCGCAGTAAAGCCCCTGTTAGAGAAATTGAAGACAATTAACTACAGTATAATAGAAACTTTGAACCGATGCCGATGACATAACCGTTTCATAAATTACGTTTTAGTTTATTATGTATACAGAGAAATCAAACATTGTTCGCTTTACCATATCTTATCTTTTCTGAAAAGATAATTTTGTCTGTTATTATTACTTCATTTAAGTTTTTTAATGGTATTTCATAATCACTGAAAAGGTTACACCAAAATACCTGAAGAATTTAATTAAAAAATAACCTTACAATAAAGAGCCCCACAGGGGTCGGTATTGGGTCCTTTACTCTTTATAATGGTTACCTTTTGAGAGAATATACAATTTGTTTTTTATGTTTAACTAGCGGCCGCCCGCGGTTTCACCCGCGTGGTTCCCGTTCCCGTGGGAATATCGGGATAAAAAGTACATATAAACCTTCCTCTTGAATCACTCTATCTATTAAAAAAAACGCGTCAAAATCCGTTGCGTAGTTTCAAAGATTTAAGCATACAAAGGGACATAGGGACAGAGAAAGCGACTTTGTTTTATACTATGTAGTGATAAGTACTTAATGATGTGGGTGTGGATGTGAAAGATAAGCGATTATGTAATAATCTTGATAATAAGTCCTTAATGCAATTGCATTGTTATTATAATCATGCTGAATTAAATATATCATTGCTATGGCAACTTGGACAAAACTAAGTATATGTAATATATGAGGATTTGTTTGTATTATAATTAACTGGGATTTGGGAATTACTTCTGACGAACTTACGTTATTTAGTTTTCGATATCATTAGCATTTTTAATAATAAAATAAAAGCGCAAGTAAGTACTTAATTCGTTATGTTACGTCTGTTATTTTTTCGCGTAAAACCATTTTTTTTTTATTTTGGCATAGAGAAATATTAAACCTAGATAAGCTACATTTTGGCTAAAAAAGCTAGCTTCCATGAGACGAGTCGATTTTTTATAATGCTTGATTTTAAAAAATAATAATTTCATTGTGAAGTTCGATCAAATCGTGAATGCAAAAAAGTAAAAAATAATATAAAATTAACTAGGTATGTAAATAAAATTTTGGTAAATTTACATTGATCCAGCCAGTAGCTGGCGCCAGTGTGGCTGGCAATCCAGCGCTAGCCCATCAACGTTCTTTCTTAGCAGTTCGAGCATGGAGTAAAACAGCTGTCTAGTCGTTCAGCGCATATTTTATAATAAGAATAGGTTCCAATCCAGCCTCCTGATTCACAAACCGTCGGAAACGGAATCGGATTCGAATTATGTGCTTTGTCTTTGTCTATTCTATAGTGAGTGTCCGAGACAGTACATACATTCCGCTGCCTAGAGCGTTTTCGACGGTTTGTGAATCAGGGGGCAGAACTAGAACTGGACCATCATAAATCTGTCTTCTCCAGTAGCATTAGGCCCAAGTAAAATGCAAAAAACTCATAGAAAAAAGTGTTTTGAAGATAAAAATCAGCTTTCCTGCCACGGTAACTCAATTCAAATACGCTCACGATATACATTGAGATAAAAGCCAAAAGATAATGAACATACGATATACTTACGTTACAAGAGATAGTTATCAACCAACTTATTACCTATTTTGCGATAAGAATAATAACAAAAATACATAATATAATGAGCTGGACGTTTTAACAAGCCCTCAGTGGTAGTTAGTTAAAATATGAAGATTAAAACACCCAGACACAGAACAAATACAATAGATATCACATGAAGCTCCGTCTTGGGTGGACTGGTTGCGTATAAAGAAGCAGCAGCAGAATACCAGTGCAACAGATCTTATCTGTTGCGTACACTGAGCTGAGGCCGGTTTTGACATCACATAACACCTGGACTATCTGTTGTTTTTCTTTATATTTTTTTTATTTTTATTTTTGTAATTGTGTAAGTGTTATGTGTTGTCAAAATAAATGATTTTCTATTTCTATTTCTATTTCTAAAGAAAAAATTCTTCTATCGCAACTAGTTGCCAAGAAAGAACAAAAATTCCTTTTTCACAACTGGTTGCGAAACTCAGTTGCCATGGCGGCCGAAAGGGAACCCACAACTCTTGGGCTCAGAGAGCAAAAAAGTTGTTATAGAAGTAGTAACGTGTCGCCACTCTTGCGCGAAAAGCATCCCTCTGTATGATTTTTTATGACTGCACTTCTGGAGAAAAGTTCTTGTTTTCAGAAGTCAAGATTTAAGGCGATACTCGGAAAAAATTATGCTGAAGCGAGATAGCAATGAGAAAACGACGCGCGCGGGAGCGAGACCGATTTTGCAGATTAGACAAAAAAAACACAAAATCACTTCGTATTCAAAAACTATTGCGATTTTTTAAAAATGCTTCTACACGATCCTAAATATTATTTGTGTCCACTAATTAAATCAATTTCCAATAGTATATGTTACCCCATTTAAGAATAATCTTGATATTTCGTATTTTTTAGAGGTCTTTTCGAAAATAAAAAGTGTCGTGCCAAAATCATAAAATCGTGTTTCTGAAACTATACGAATCTAGATAAAGGTATAAAGAAATACATATCTGATTACCAGATTTGTAACAACTCTAACCGTCCTATAGTTTTATATCAAAAAGTCCATACTTTTTCCGAGTAGCGCCTTAAATGTTAAGGCGATGATTCCCGACCGAAATAGGCACGCTAACGTAGCTAACGCTTGCTCGGCAGCGCACGATACACTTCACGCGGACGCAGCGGCAGCCGGCAGTGAACTGTGAACTCGCGAACGCCCCGCGAATCGAAGGTCACTTAAAATTCAACTAAAAATTAAATTTTAAACTTATGACGACTGGAATCCCTCGGCTATTCAAAGACAATTATTTTCGTATATTTTTCATTAACTAAAACCAACTATACTGCAAGTAATAGGATATTTGGATTACGATTAGACGGATGTTTGGGATGTCTGAGATAGATAAATAACTGTAAAATAACATTTTTTTTTTTTTTCAAATTTTAAGTAGGTAAGTACTTGTAATTTGCGAATTGCGAGTAATCCATAATTTAAAATACCCTATTTTGGGGAATCCCAGCCTTTCATCATTATCAGCCATTTAATGTCCCCACTGCTGGGGCACTGGACTTCCTTATGGATAGATAAGGAGGATGAGCCATGACCTACCACGCGGGCCCAATGCGGGTTGGTGTGTATTAACGACTGCAAATGCAGCCCCAACGGTTTAAGGCGATACTCGGAAAAAATGTGCTGAAGCGAGATAGCAATGAGAAAACAACGCGCGCGGGAGCGAGACCGATTTTGCAGATTAGGCAAAAAAAACACAAAATCACTTCGTATTAAAAAACTATAGCGATTTAAAAAAAATGCTTCTATACGATCCTCAATATTATTGGTGTCCACTAATTAAACCAATTTCCAATAGTGTAAGTAACCCCATTTAAGAATAATCTTCACTTTTCTTATTTTTTAGAGGTCTTTTCGAAAAGAAAAAGTGTCGAGGCAAAATCATAAAATCGTGTTTTTGAAACTATACGATTCAAGATAAAGGTATGAAGAAATATATATCTTATTACCAGATTTGTAACAACTGTAACCGTCCTATAGTTTTAAATCAAAAAGTCCATATTTTTCCGAGTAGCGCCTTAACGTGCCTTCCGAAGTACGGAGGAACTTGAGATGATAAGTTTTTGGTCACCCACCCCGTGACCGACCATTGCGAGTTGCTTAGCCTCAACCATCACAGGCCAACTGCCGTGCGGTAAATAAATTTTAGGGGATTACAATATCAGCTGCTCCATACATTTAGGTCAAGTCGATGTTATGCGGTCTGCCGGTGGTCAGAGTCCGGGGGTCGCTATAAAAACTCACTTTTTTATTTTTAAGATGAATTTATTGTTAAAATATATAAATTAACCATGCATTGTTTCCATGTTGCTCGCACGGGATTGTCCCTTTATCTCCCATATCTTTAAGATATTTGATTACTAATACGATAAACCAGATAAAAATAATAATAATCACGCGTATAGTATATTTATTGGTAACTACGTAATATTTGCGTAAAAACAAAGCACAGAATTCGAATTAATCATAATGAATGATATAGACTGTGACCCAGTGTCTTTATTTGGTCGGCCCATCACATCGGCGAGCGTCCGCGAGGTCTGTTGCCCTCCATACTAATATTAGTTTGTAAGTGTGTTTGTGTGTTTGTCCGTCTTTCACGTCAAAGCGGAGCAACGGATCGACGTGATTTTTGGTATGGGGATAGCTTGGGAGCTGGAGAGTGACCTAAGCTACTTTTTATCCCGGAAAATGATCACATTCCCGCGGGGTAACGACGTGTAGTCCACGCGGATGAGGCCGGCAGGCTATATCTATACTAATATTATAAAGAGGAAAGATTTGTATTTTTGTATGTAACGAATAAACTCAAAAAGTACTGGACCGATTTAGAAAATTCTTTCACCGTTAGAAAGCTACAGTCTTCCCGAGTGACATAGGCTATATTTTATCCAGATATTCCCACGGGAACGGGTACCACGCGGGTGAAACCGCGGGCGGCCGCTAGTATTTTATAAAGATGTTCTATAGAGTGAACTTCGCCACGCCAAATTTTACAAACGAAGCCACGAACAAAAGCTTCTTATTTTATAAAGATGTTCATAAGGTGGAAACGGAAGAAAGTGACCTAGCCTATCGTCGAACCTTGACCCGCCGCCGTCCGACCTCCGTCCACAAGCACCGCGCACCCAAGGATGTTTGGAACATCCCCCATTACTTATTACAGCAGTACAAGACATAAATTAATGTCACGAAAATATTAATACACTAGCTTTTGCCCGCGGGTTCGCTCGAGTTAAATTCGGAGTAAAAAAACACACAAGTTTAATATCATAAGCATCGTGAATGCAGAAAAAAAACTTAATTTTATGGCTTTTCCATCTTAATCGATTGTTTAACATTTTTGTGAAAATGTTTCTTTCGAATGCTAGGGTTTCCTTACATTGACGAAGCAACTCGGGTCTAGTCTCCAGCACACGCAAACTTTTTTTATCCACAACGGATTATCAAAATCTAGCTGCCGGAACACAACAATGAAGAAAACATCGTTGTTATGGCGTCAGACTTAAATAAAATGGTGGTAGCTAGTCAGGCGGACTTACCATTACCACCACCAAACCAAATACAATATTTACCCCCACTGGGAATCGAACCCGGGACCTCTGGGTCTGGCCCCGGTGGTGTGTACCACTAGACCACAGAGGCGGTTGAAAATATATTAATCCACTATGTAGGTAATGTAGGTTAGATTATACGTAATTTCTACGTACGCGACTACGGAATTTAATACGCATGCAACTTTATTTATGTAGAGAAAGAAATACATTAAAACAGGGATAATCATACTTCTCCGAGTACTAATTCATTTAAATGGAAATTAAAAAAGCACTTTTTAGAACAGTTGTCACATCCCTAGAAATCATTATACGGGAATATTTTATAATAATACTAGCGGCCGCCCGCGGTTTCACCCGCGTGGTTCCCGTTCCCGAGGGGAATATCGGGATAAAAAGTACATATAAACCTTCCTCTTGAATCACTCTATCTATTTAAAAAAAAACGCATCAAAATCCGTTGCGTAGTTTCAAAGATTTAAGCATACAAAGGGACATAGGGACAGAGAAAGCGACTTTGTTTTATACTATGTAGTGATGTATTATTTATGTAGGTATGTTTATGAATTTAGATTTTAGTAAGTATTTGTCTTGTTTTTCTTCTTTTTTTTATGCACTTTGTCTCTCCTACTGTCCTTACATTAATCTCTCACACATCCTGGTTGGCTGGAAGAGATCTCTTTTAGAGATAAGCCCACCTTTGCATACCAATTTTATGTTATTGTTTATTAAACTGTGTTTTTTTTAAAGTGCAATAAAGAATATAATAATCTTCCCCAGTAACACCATACCGGTTGGCATGGCAACGGCCGACCTTGACCCGAAGGTCGCGCGATGCCCTCGTTGCCGTTACATTGTACAGGGTGTGATGTGACCTTAATTTGAGGTTGACTATTCAGGTGATAGGTACTCGTGTATGTATAATGAAAGTACATGAAAGTAGCCGAAACATACCTATGGTTACACTAGACTTCCGCCCGCGGCTTCGCCCGCGTGGACAACACGGCGTTATCCCGCGGAAATGTGGTAATTTTCCGGGATAAAAAGGACCTATGTCACTTTCTATATCCCAAACTATCCCCATACCAAAAATCACGTTGATCCGTAGCTCCATTTTGGCGTAAAAGATGGACATAGTGGACCGGTGAAATTCGTATCACTGGTATCACAAGATTTTCATTCACCAAAGAATATTTAAAAACTGCGTGCCACAAATGTCACATAATATTGAGAGTAATCCAAAGCGGCTGATGATCAGATAACTCTGCACGTGCCTGGCGCGTTTTTGGCGCTAGTTACAGTGCATTTTTTTGTTCTAATGTTATAGAAAAGATTAGTATTCGATTTTTACCGCGCGCAGACTTATCTGACGAGCACTCTACAATACAAACTCTTTGGAAGGGGCCATGGAATTTAATGTCAGTTTTGTTAGCACGTCAGATAAACGATTTTCCATACAATAAATACCGCGGGATTGTGATATTTTTCCGGGATACAAAGTAGTAAGTATATTATGTCACTCTCCAGCTCTCAAACTATCCACATACCAAAATTCTCGTCGTTCCGTTGCTTCGTTTAGACGTGAAAGACGACCAAACAAACAAACAAACATTCACATTTTATAATATAAGTAGGTAATTAAGTATGGATAAGGGTTAACCATCGTTGTCTAGTTACTAGCTAGACAAATTAATCAATAACTCAAAGAGATTAAAGTCTACGGGGTCAGAAAAATATTTTACAGTCATAAACATGTAGTCGGTCACCCATTCCTTGTTTGACCATTGCGTAAGTCGCTTAGCCGCCACAATCGCAGGCCGAGCGCGCTAACCACTGTGCCACCTAACTCATTTAAGTTGACTGGATCCTCTGTGGCCTAGTGCTTCACACCACCGATTTCAGATCAAGAGGTCCCGGGTTCGATTCCCAGTGGGGATAAAATACATATTGTATTCAATTTGGTTGGTGGTAGGACTTGTTAGTGCTAGCTAGTGCTACTACCATCTTATTCAAGTCTGACGCCATAACAAAGATGTTTTCAGCATTATTGTGTTCCGGCAGTTAGAAATAAGTGAAAGTAAGAATTAAGTCCTCGTTCCTCAAGTCCTCCATTGAGGATTCTGGGAGTAGCGCGCTTCCACCTTCAGCCTTATCACCACTTAACATCAGGTGTCATCATCATCAAGCCCAAAATTCCGTCAGGAGTTAGCCTGCAGCTAATGCTGTTGCAGTGTGCAGCATTGCTCACTAGAATAGCGCTGGTTTTGTGGAGGGCCGTAATAGCAGGTTGCCGGGTCCTAAAACCGAAAAGCCGGACTCGCCAGCTAGTTTATCCGGACTTTGTGTATCAACGCCGGACACCCAAAAACCAAGGATTTCGTGACTTATTCTAAAACTGAGGTTACCAAATTTATTTTATCTACTGCTCATTTTAAAAATAAATTATTTTTAGCACCCCCTATTTTTTTACCTACTTAAAAATCTAATGTTTTACTTTTTTGCATTCACAATGCAATTTTTATTATTGAAAAATGGAAAATGAAGTATTTTGAAAAAATCGACCCGTCTCACTACCAACTTCGATGGGACTCGAACCCACGACCTTTCGCTATCCGGGTGACTGCTCTAACCACTGAGCTACGGAGTCGTTACGAGAAGCGTCGAATTTATCAAATACTTCTTACGCGCTGTACTTATAGCCAGCGTTAATTTCATCAATGTGAAGATTCACATTCGATTTTTACAAAATACTTCATTTTCCCTTTTTTCAATACCTACTTAAAAATCACTAATTTTAAATGATTTATTTTTCTGGGTCTCTTACAGCCCCCCTTTAAGCATGCAGCACCCACAAGGGGGCGTTGTCGTCCACTTTGGGAAAGACTTCTAAAACAAAAGCCATTTTTTCGGTTCGCCAGTTAGCCAAAGAGGTTTAAACCGGACAGGCCGGACACGGTCTAATTTGACGGGGCAAGCATCCAAAGTCCTGACCCTGTCCGGCCTTATCCGGATGCTTGGCCACCCTAGCTCCGTTATGATGACTCGTGTTGCGTCTAAAGATTAGAAGAGATTAAAGCTAGCGGGGTCACATAAGATTCTTTACGGTCAATTTATACCAATGACCCTCACTTCTTCACTTTCGCTTACATTTACAGCGGATACTATAAACTTTTTTGAGTGCAATTAATTTCTTTACACAAACTTTCAACCGTCCGAATACCTATAGAGATAAAAAAGTATCCAGCCTACTTAGTTAGCAACTTAGCATGACCATCATTATACACGCGATATGATATAGCAGGTCATGCTGTCTTGCTTACCTCACTAAGGTGTGAGCAAGTTAGAGGCTCTTATCATGCGTCAATATCATGGATATCTTATTCCGGATCATGGTTTATCGTTTATCATCAGCTCGGACCAAACGTTAGGGCCCTTCCACAGGACGTTTTTTGTGCGCTCGTTTACGTGCCCTGTATCGATGGCCAGAGCAGAGGTTACGTCAAACAAATATTATTCAGTGACGTCAACTCGCTTTTAGATCTTTACAGTTAAGGCGCCGATTCCCCAAAATAGGGTATTTTAAATTATGGATTACTCGCAAATCACAAGTACTTAAAACTTGGAAAAAAATATAATAATATGTTATTTTACAGTTATTTATCTAGTGCTTCCGGCCGTTTTTTTTCGATGGGTGATATTTTACTGTGTCAAATAAAATTCCAAACATCCGTCTAATCGTAATCCAAATATCGTATTACTTGCAGTATACTTGGTTTTAGTTAATGAAAAATATACGAAAATGATTGACTTTGAGTAGCCGAGGGATTCCGGCCGTCATAATTTTATTTTTTTATTAAGGTCAATGTGGGGAAGTCCGGCATACTTTTCTAAAATTTAAGTTCAACTGAACTTATTGAATCGAGATACGCTTTCTAAAGTGACTTGTGTCGTCGGAAATTATAGGTAATATATTTATTTACCTATATTGGTCTTAAAATAGTATGAATTGCAATTATCTTTAGATTTATATGATATTTTTTAAAACACGGCGTGTAGACGGACTTCCCGTGCAGTTTAGGGTAAGTCCGTCTACTAGCACTATATCCAAAACTTGTGAGGCAATATGTATGAAAACAGTTTCTAGCAGTGACGTTAAACTAGCGTTGAAATGTGTGATTTATGTATTTGTCTATAAGGTTTACATTTCAAAGATAATTGATTTTATTTTATTTTAAGGCAAGTCCGGCATATCTTTGGTGACAGTGGTTGCAAACATTTTTAATAAAATTGTATGTAGCCAATTTCCTAGTAAAACATAAATTTTTATTTTCTAATTCAATTTTTATATTCTTAATAAGGTAGATATACGAAAGCGATTCATTACTATCTTACGGTACATAATTATATCCCTAGGGATTTATCTATATCACGGCTTTATCATGCAGGTAAAATACGTGCAGCTGAAAAGGTTGACAATATCTGCAATTGAGGCAAGACCGTCATATGACGGACTTTACTTACGTATGCCAGACGGACTTCCCAACTATTACATTTTGTGGTTAGTAATTTGTTGCAGGTAATAATTACGAAACTCAAGCGCTATAAATGAATTCATCACCAGAAATAAGTATATTGATCACTAAATGACTTGCGTAATCAAAGAAACTCCAAGAATTCCATTGATTTTCTACTTTTTTTTTAGTTTTTTGAAGAGACGTTACACTCCAGCTTCAAGTACAAAACTCGAAAAAAAATGGCCTACCAATTTCTTTCAACCTAATGATGTTAGCGACGTCTATGATTCTCAGTTCGAACTAGCTCCGTAATACTGTTTTACCGACCGAGGCATAAGAAGCTAGTCATTCAAAAATGGAAGTTATTGGCGCTAGACGGACTTACCTCCTAGACGGACTTCCCCACATTGACCTTAGTTAATTTTTAATTGAATTTTAAGTGATTTTCGATTCGCGGGGCGCTCGCGAGTTCACAGTTTACTGCCGGCTGCCGCTGCGTCCGCGCGAAGTGTTTCGCGCGCGGCTGAGCAAGCGATAACGTGCCTATTTCGGTAGGGAATCCTCGCCTTAAAATACTCTTTTTTACTCTGACATTATTCTAGTGTGACATAGGCTATAATATTTTGCCCGATATACCTAGGATAGGGCACCGCGGGTAAAACCGCGGGGTGTAGCTAGTAGGCGTGGATTCAAGGGGCACAGCCTTAATACTAAGGGCGTTTGTGCACTACACTGAATTTTACCGATCCGGAAAAAAACGGATGCTTGTATTTTAATAATTAATCATTTATATTAGTAATTAATTAAATGCAAGCATCCGTTTTTTTTATCAACAAAGGAGTCAGCTTACTGGTAGGTGCTTTTTAATACTGTGCAAGGGGGGCAATGGGGTCAAATACCCTCCCCCCACCCCAAGACTTTACATTTTTCATATTTTTTTTTTCATTTTATCACTTTCTGAAAGATTAAACACCCCTGACGCTATAATCGCTCCCCCTCCTCACCCTGGACCAAACCAGATTCCGCGCCTGGCATGGCAGCTACATACAGACAGATAATATATTAGATTTCCACCCGCGGCTTCGCCCGCGTGAACTACACGACGTTATCCCGCGGGAATGTGACATTTTTCCGGGATAAAAAGTAGCCTATGTACCTCTCCAGGCTATAAAGTATCTGTGTCCCAAATTTCAGCCAAATCCGTTCGGCCGTTTTGGCGTGATTGAGTAACAAACATACAAACATCCAAACATCTAAAGTTTCACATTTATAATATTATATTAGTAGGATTAGTAGGATGATAATTGTGTTGCTACTTAAGGGCAGGATCTTCCAAAAAATCTGTCTTTGTCTTTTTGTGTGAAGAGTAATGAAAATAACTTTTTGCAGTGTTTTTGTTGTTATTTTAAGCATAAATTCACTTTTTGAAAAAGTTACCTGAGAATAATCTATATTTATGTCATTACCTATTTACTATATAATTATTATTCGTGAATTAAGAGATTAATAATCTAAGTAAGTAAGTAGGTACACTTACCTACGTATACTTATTATAAAAAAAAAAAACTTTTTGTTTCTTCCTAAAATTGTCAGGAAGAGATTGCTTTAAGCAATAAGGCTGCATTTTGTATACTTTTCTTTGTTGTGACTGTTTTACTTCTATATCTATACTAATCTATACTAATATTATAAAGAGGAAAGATTTGTATTTTTGTATGTAACGAATAAACTCAAAAAGTACTGGACCGATTTAGAAAATTTTTTCACCGTTAGAAAGCAACAGTCTTCCCGACTGACATAGGCTATATTTTATCCCGATATTCCCACGGGAACGGGTACCACGCGGATGAAACCGCGGGCGGCCGCTAGTATGTATATTTTTGTGTACAATAAAGCGTATTTTATTATTATTAAAGAGATTTGTGTAAGTTAGGTTAGGTTAGGTTAGTTAGGCGATTACTTAAGAACATCCCTTTAAAAAAACCAAAGACATATTCCAGCAGTTCCAGTGAGTTATCACCAGAGCAACGACCCGCCTTGGCTGCGACCTCGGTGACGCAAGAGTGACACAAAAAACTGCACTGTTCTATTGCTTTTTGCACCAACTCCAGTTTTTTTGGTAACTCTTACTGATTACGTAAGTGTTTTATATTGTTTACGGGGAAATTCAAATATTGGAGGTTTAACTAGGTAGGGTAGGCGTACCGGTTTTTGAGTGGGTAACCTTATGGGGAGATTGTGAGGAGGCTCCCTCCCTCTGTCCTGCCCCCTCTCAAGCTTTCGAGCTCGATAGGGGGCCGGAGCAGGGGTTAGAACCGCCCAGCCCTGACGCGAAGCCTATTAGGCTTGGTGGGAGGGCTGGGCGCGGCGAGGGACAGGCCCTGAGTCTGACCGAGTCCAACATGCCGTGTGGTATACGTAAAGACAGTATTTGCCCTCACTATAATAAAAAAAAAGGCGTACCGGTTTTGGCCACTGTACCGGTTTTGGCCACATTTTGCTCTAAAAGTTTTCAAAACAACTTTTAGCCATTTTTGATAAAGTCAATTAAAATAAGGTATTTTAAGGTAATAATAACAACCGTTAGAATTCCTTATGTCATAAGTTTTTTTTTTCAATAAATTCCATTTTCTGTTTGCAAAAATGTTTTGTATGAAAATTTTAAGAAATTTGTTTTGGATGAAATACTTACTTTATAAACCTTTGTTTTTTACAATTAAATTAATGTTTTGCAATTGACTGGTTTCTAGCGCATTAGAATATATTGAATTTACCTGGGTTTGGTTTTGATTTTTCGCAATACTTACTTACAAAAGTTTAACTATTAGTAAATGGCCAAAACACTTGGCACCTCTCACACATTGTGTGTAATATAAAAAAACTATTTTACTTTTATAAATTTGAATAATGTACCTTTGAAGGTAGATAAATTATCTATAATTTAAGATATAATTTGTGTCTTCAATAATTAAGACCATTTAGTACTTAGTGCTTAAAAGTCAAAAAATCCTTAAAGTGGCCACAAAGGGTACCTCAGCCCTACCAACGTAATTAAATCCTTATTTTTCTACAACGTGGTAGCGCTTATGCCTCATTTTCATTGGTCGTTGGGGCCCGTATGCGAGGTGCTGGAGATGGAGATTTCAGACACGCATGCAGGTAACCGTTTTCATTGGTCGTTTACTCGCATGTGGGGTTCTGGAGATTTCTGAATCGCATTAATTAATAATAATAATAATATTTGTATTTTTAAATGTTATATTTTTTAGTGTTATACATTGTAAAAATTTAATGTTTAGAAATATAATTTTGTAAGTATTTTAAATGTAATACTTAAAGGGAATAATAATAATGTAAAATGAAGTAAGTATTTTGAAAAAATCGACCAGTCTCACAACCAGCTCCGATGGGTTGTGATGTGAGACTGGTAGATTTTTTCAAAATACTTCATTTTCCATTTTTCAACCATAAAAATTGCATTGTGAATGCAAAAAAAAGTAAAAATTCAATAATAATAATCATTAACCGGATTTTATATGAGGAAACATGTAAATAGTGCATAGATGCATAGATGCTCAAAAAATAAGCATTGATGTATCAAAAAGGTCTGTTCTGTATAGATCTGTAGCCGTAGCACTAACTGTCGTCATTGGTAATTATTAATAGTAAAGCATGGAATTGCAGGTAAAACTACCTTAGACATAAAAAAATACATTTGTTTAATTTCACAAAATATAACCTCTTTTTAATAAATTTTTAAAACTAACTACCTATATTCTTTTAACTTCGAAATTAAACCATGGAGTTTCTAAGTCTTCTCAGTCTTTCTCGTTTTCCCAACTTCCTTGGTAAAAGTTCTTAGCATAGACAATCTAACCATGTTTATTTTTTATAATATTTTTTTATGGTTTCTCTCAGAGTTTATAAGGACCTGAGTACTAAAGTTAATTCTACTTCTACTCGAATATTATAAAGAGATAAATTGTTTAAAGCTTGTAGGTATGTAGTAAGTAATAGGCGTTTCCTGATTGGCCGACACGACACAACACGACACCTAAAAACGACATCGGTGGACGTATTTTTCTATGAAATAGTATGGTAGGTTGGGTATGCTTCTTATTTATCTTTATTTAAGGCGCCGATTCCCCAAAATAGGGTATTTTAAATTATAGATTACTCGCAAATCACAAGTACTTAAAATTTGGAAAATATATATGTTATTTTACAGTTATTTATCTAGTGCTTCCGGCCGTTTTTTTCGATTGGTGATATTTTACTGTGTCAAATAAAATTCCAAACATCCGTCTAATAATAACTGAAATATCATATTACTTGCAGTAAACTTGGTTTTAGTTAATGAAAAATATACGATAATAATTGTCTTTGAATAGCAGAGTGATTCCGGCCGTCATAAGTTTAAATTTTTTGTTATTTAATTTTTAATCGAATTTTAAGTGATTTTCGATTCGCGGGGCGCTCGCGTTTTCACAATTCACTGCCGGCTGCCGCTGGGTCCGCGCGAAGTGTATAGAGCGCGGCCGAGCAAGCGTTAGCGTGCCTATTTCGGTCGGGATTCCTCGCCTTAATTTAAGGACTTTTATCTTAAAAAAGGGGACATGTCAATCCTATCATAAACCTTATTATAGACAATTAACATTTTACAAACTATGTTACACTAAGTTACATGCAAAGTATCTTGGCTGCATCCGCTCCGCAGAAGTTCAGCCTAGATGACATGGAAGGTACGTACCTACTACTACGTACCTATACGGCGGTGGCGCCGACATTTTCATCCAATAGGGGACCGGACTGTTCATCATGTCAGCCGAACGAAGCCCACTGCTGGACATAGGCCTCCCCCAAGGATCTCCATTACAATCGGTCCTGCGCTGCCCGCATCCAGCGGCGCACCGCGACCTTGACCATATCGTCGGTCCACCTTGTAAGGGGTCTACCCATGGAACGTCGTCCGGTACGCGGTCGCCATTCGAGAACCTTTAAACTACAATGGCCATCGATTCTCCGCGCTATGTATCCCGCTCACTGCCACTTCAATGATGCAATCCTTCGAGCGATGTCGGTTGTTTTAGTTCTCCTACGGATCTCATCATTACTGATTCGATCGAGCAGGGAAATACCAAGCATTGCTCTCTCCATTGCTCGCTGGGTGACTCTGAGCCTTCTTATGAGACCCAAAGTAAAAGACCACGTCTCACTTCCATAGGTCATTACTGGCAACACACACTGGTCAAAGACTTTCGTCTTGAGACATTGAGGTATTTCCGACGCGAATATATGCCGGAGCTTCCTGAACGCTGCCCATCCGAGCTGGATTCGACGAGCGATCTCTTCTCGAAGTTGGACTTACCTAACTGGACCGTCTGTCCCAGGTAAACATAGTGATCAACAACTTCGAGTGTAATTTTGTGTTCATTTTAAGACCCACTCTTTGAGAAGCATTACTGAGATCTTCGAGCATTGTGTTCAGGTCTTCCAAGGTCTCAGCCATAAGAACTACATCATCGGCAAACCGTAGGTGTGTTAGGTACTCGCCATTAATGTATAAAAATCCAAAAGCGGTTCACAGAACATATCTAGCTACCAAGTCTCAAGTATGTAATTGTTATTGTTAATAGTTTTCGAATAAAGTGGCTGTGACATACGGACGGACGGACGGACAGACAGAGTGACATGACGAATCTATAAGGGTTCCGTTTTTTGCCATTTGGCTACGTAACCCTAAAAACGGAACTAACGCAAATATCATAATCCCCGGGTGCGGATCGAGAAAACCCCGAGGAGCTCAAGCTGACCGTACCTATTGAACCAGGGGTCGAATGAAGTTTTTTTTTTTTTAGTTGATTTTCTTTATTTTTCTGTTAAAATATTTATTGAAGTTACACACTGTCTGCCCTTCTCCGTGTTTATTTCCTCTCGCGGGCCAGCTGGTAGATATTCTAATGTGGAATAAGTTGTGCCCTTGTGCATTTCTTCTCTGTACTGTACCTATATGTTTTTCTATTAAAACCTTTGTGTGTTCAGAATTATTAAATAAATAAATAGCACTAAGCTTTAATCGCACGATCTTGAGTGAAGATAATTATAAGGTGAATGCGCACTACTCCCGGAATCCTCCATTACTGAGGAACTGCCTATCTTATATTTATCTGCCGAAACACAACGATTAGTCCAGTCAAAATAAATGTTTTTGTATGGAGTCGGTTGCAATTAAAGTACTTCGGGTGATAATTTAGAATAACATAAATGAATACTTGAAAACCCGGAAATCAGAATAATCCCTGATATTAACTACGTACTTGTTGGTTAATTAATCAATAAAGTAAAAAGAATACAATTTGAGTGTGAACAAAAAATGGAAAACTGGTGATTTCGTTCATGTTAGAGTCTTTTAGAAAGCTTTCATTAAGGAATAAAAAATCTCTTGTCAAGGTCGATTTAATTCGAATATTCTTTATCAAATTGTTTCTAACGTTATAACAATAATGGCACTCCGAGTGATATTTAATCGTGATAGAAAAAACGTCGTAATGCAGAATATTGTTCTTACGTCAGGGATTCAAGATTCAAATTTGTTTATTCAATTTAGATTGTTATTTACAATACTTGTGAACGTCATAGAAGCTACGCCATCGGTTCGCAAACCCTACAGCGGGAGGCCTTGGAGAAGAACCGGCAAGAAACTCCAAGGGTTGTTTTTTTCTCCCTGTTTTATTTCATACAGAGTCGTCAAATTGAAAAATGACCCTAACATGGTATGACTATCACAATTACACAATGGGTTATGATAAATACAGTTAAGTATAGGCGAACTAATGATCATAGCGGTGAACAATTTTTAGTTACTTATGAACTCTACTTAAAGCTTTAATATTAGCTTAAAACAAAAGACAATTCTACTATATACTGCAAGTTGCGCCATACATGTTTCAAATGTAATTCTTAATAAAATGAATAAAAACAAAAGAAAACACATTTTAAGGCAAGCAGATAAGAGCAGACCCATTCCCACTGGCTGCACCCGTTCACGAGCATGACGCATGAACCAGCCATCGCTTCGCTCAACCATATTTTAGGGAACGTAACGACCCGCCTCACACGCCACCCACCACCGATTAGTTGCATATCATAATCTAAATGGTATCCATAGATTAAATTATAATATTCACCCAAAGTGCCTTTTTTGTCTAATAATTATAAACGGCCAAAACACAACTTTAGGTATTTCTCACGAACGCACACCAGTATACCTATACAATCGCGATGAGTGCTCAAAAAACTGGCAATACAATTATTTAAAAATAAATTACTTAGAGGTGCAATTAATGTGACCCCAAACCTTATTAACCGACTTCTAAATCAAAAAGGAGGAGGTTCTCTATTCGTCTGTTTTTTTGTGTATGTCCACCGATTACTCGAAGACGGCTGAACCGATTGAAATGGTTCAAACGTTATTACATCAGGTTGGTTTCCAAGTTGGTCCCACTTTTTGAAATTTTGAAATCGGTTCAGTAGTTTTCAGGAAATCTTGAAAATACTGTCGTTTTCGTTACCACTTTATGTGAATTTAATACTTATCATTAGGCATAGCGTAACTCCTTTGTTTATAAACTGATTTAGATGATTCTTGTTTTGTTAAAAAGGGGATAACCTCAAGGTATTTTAACCGACTTCGAAAAAAGAGGTTTTTGAGTTTGATCACATACCTATTTACCAGAAAACACGCAAATTGCCTGCACGATGCACTAAAAAGAGTGAAATAAAAATTATTTTTATAAAAAAATAAAACCGCCTTCTAAAAAACCACATCAAAAAAGTAAGAAATAATTCCTCACCAAATAAATAACGTAAGTACTTTGAAGTCGGGCGGGTTTTAACAAAAACAACAAAAAATTGTACAAATTTTGTTTGTTTGTTTAAATCGAATTTTTTTGATTTTTGATTTATATTGTGATAAATAACTTAGCTTGCGCCTATCGTACTTTGTACTAACATTGTTTTCGAATGTATCTTTCGAATAAAAATCGTAATTTAAATCATGATTTTAATCAACTTGATTTAAATCATGCAACCCTGATCGAACCCGGGACCTCTTGGTCTGAAATCGGTGGTGTGAACCACTAGACCACAGAGGCGGTTTTCCGGCACGCACAACACTGAAGTCCACCTTTAGCTTGATAAGCATCATCATGAAGGTCATGAGAGAAAGGACATCAGGCACATATTGCCAAAAACTGTATAAGCTTCGTTATATTTTATTTAGGCACTATGCGCCACTGTGAACTTACTACGTGTACCAAAATAATTTTAAAGTCTTTCATTGTTTAATAATTAATTTGTGTAAAAACACAAAAATGACTATGAATTTATCATGAAACGAACATCTCTAGCCATTAAAAAAAAAACGAAGAATGTCAACCGTGTGTCAACCTCTTTATAAAATAAAAAAAAACCTTTGTTTACATGTCAAAGTTGACATTAGTTGTTAAAGACGTTCCGACGCACGCACGCTCGTATTTTATTTTTTTAGTAGATCATGTGAATCATGTCACAAAAACTGCAGGCGTAGCATGACGAACCCGACAAAGATTTTGTCTACCCCTTAATGTCATTTTTGACAGTTAAACAAAGAGTTTGTCTACGTTGGGATGTCATTTTTGACATTTCAACGTAGACAAAACCGCTCTCGAGGTCGTCATGCTACCCGTGCAGATGTAATTAAAATAATACCTAGTATATAAAAGAAAAAATTAAACAGGAATAAATGAGTTAATACATAAATCAAGTCAAATTGCTCCAATTTCAGTATTATGGAAACACAATATTCTCTAGGTCAAAATAACGCAAGTAACGGAACGTTTTGTTTGTGTTGCTGTTTCAGTATCAGTGTTACCAAAAACAAAATATTTTAAACCTAAATAACTCAAACAAAAAAACACATAATAAAATTTTAAGTATTTTTCGTGTTTGTTTGTGATAAACTTTAGTCATTCACTTCAATAGAATAGCTATACATTTTTAGGTTTTTTGTAAAGGGAATGTGCCTGATGTCCTTTGGTAAGTATTATTATATTTTAATGGCAGTAAAAACAAACAACAGCTTTGAGAGATCAGCCAAAGTAAATAAGCAATTAAATAATAATATTTATATTAGTAATAAACAACATGGGAGGGAGATCTAAAGTGATTGATTTATTATAAGATCAATAGGAAGTCGTTGAAGTTTAAATGATTATTACCTTACAAACCATGAAAATAAAAATAATAGGGTGCTTTGGGGTATTTCCGTAAATGGGGTATTTTTTTTGCTTTGAGAAATCTACTAATCTTATGTACTTACCCATTTCTTTGCTCTGGCCTCTGGCTACTCTTAATCATCATCATAATCATAATCATTTATTTTCAGGCTGCAATGGCCCATAGATATATACTTACCTTAAAATAAAATAAATAAATATTTAAGCAGATGGTGTGGCCAGAGCAGAGAAATGGTTTCGTAAAACGAATTTAGTTACCCCTAAACATCATATCATAAATGTATTCTTTATTGATTTACAGTGGAAAATCGACACTAAGTATATATAAGTAATCAAATAGGGTTGCATTTGAGTCAATCACTTGCATATAAGGTAAAAAGAATTGGACCGGATTTTCAGGTGTGTTAATTTGAATAACGTCCGAAAATCTGTCTGGTTTTTTCCTTTTAATTTTCTTCCTATACGAAATAAACTTCCAATTAAAAAACTTTTTATACTCCTAACTGCATTTCTACTTGAATAAATTTGGTAATTGCTTATTTATTTAAAAAAAAATTTTGGAGGTTAATAAAAGAATCAAATAAAAATTCACTTGGATCTAAGAAATTGTAGCTAAAATTAGGAAATATGATTTGCTTATTTATGAAAGAAATATAAGAAGGTGTAAAGCCCCTTAAGCTGTCGGTCGCTTCGGTCGCGCGCGCGCGCCCGCTAACGTCCGAATCGTACCTTATGGGCGTTTGTGCACTACACTGAATTTTACCGATCCGGCGATCCGGTTTTTTCCGGACCGATATGACAGCAATGAAAAACATATGGGCGCTTGTGCACCACACTGAATTTTACCGTCCGTCATTTTACTTTTCCCCATTCCGGACCGTTTTTTTCCGTTCCGAGATGACGGCAATGAAAAACATATGTACGCTTGTGCACTACACTGAATTTTACCGTCCGGAAAAAAACGGATGGTTGTATTTTAATCATAAATCACTACATAGTATAAAACAAAGTCGCTTCCCGTCTGTCTGTCCCTATATATGCTTAAATCTTTAAAACTACGAAACAGATTTTCATGCGGTTTTCACTAATAGGTAGCGTGGTTCTTCAGGAAGGTTTTAATATATAATTTATGAAAGTTTTGTGTAAATTGGTAGAAATATAACGATAATTGTCGAAAGTGCGGGCAAACGGCAAGCCGCCCGGGAGCTTTCAGCAAAAACGCTGCCTAATCCTTTCGAGGTTTAAAAAAATAATGCATATTGGGATATTTCTCTTCTATAGATCTACAAAAAAGTCCGCGATAGCATATGTCTATCTTTTAAGGATAGCATATTATAGCCATATTATCTCTTAAAAAATGGTTACGAACAATGCGGTAATTTGGAAAGCTATTTAAACGGATACAGTATTAACCCTTATCAATCTAAATACGTTAGTTGCTTTAAGCATTTTATGCACATTATTTTACTCTTTTACACCATATAATTTAAATGAATATCTTAGGAGTTATCGCAAATAAATTAACGCACGCCAAATGAATTTAAGCGCCTTTCTCACCAATAACACGTAATATATCTAGCACCAAAAATATGGTTTTTGAAATTTTTGTTTGTCTGTCTGTCTGTCTGTTGTCCGTGTTTCACGCAAAAACTACTAAGCGGATTTTGATGAAACTTTTTTTGTTATATAGCTAGCCGTAGACATTCGATAGTAGTTAAAAAATAATTTTTCATCCTGCCTCAATTTATTGTGATTTCGGTAAAATGACCCCGCAGGTACCTTTCACTGATAAGAGGATGAACCCAAAATTCTTTCTGTCTTCTACGTCTTCGTACATAAAGCAATAAAGCAAGTAATTGCCGACGTTCCAAGGAACTCATTATTCCTCTCGTTTAAAACGCGTCCGTAGAGTGTAGTTTCAAAGAGATCACTGCGCTGCCCCGGCCAGTAAAAAACCGGACAAGTGCACAAGCTAACCATCCGTGTTTTTCATGCCACGCCGGTCCGTAAAAACACGGACCGCCGGATCGGTAAAATTCAGTGTAGTGCACAAACGCCCTAAGGCGATACTCGGAAAAATTATGCTAAAGCGAGATAGCAATGAGAAAACGACGCGCGCGGGAGCCAGACCGATTTTGCCGATTACGCAAAAAAAACACAAAAAAAATCACTTCGTATTCTAAAACTATAGTGATTTTAAAAAAATGCTTCTATACGATCCTAAATATTATTGGTGTCCACTAATTAAACCAATTTTCAATAGTATATGTATCCCCATTTAAGAATAATCTTGATATTTCTCATTTTTTTGAGGTATTTCCGAAAATAATAAGTGTCGAGCCAAAATCATAAAATCGTGTTTCTGAAACTATACGATTCTAGATAAAGGTATGAAGAACTATATATCTTATTACCAGATCTATAACAACTCTAACCGTCCTATAGTTTTATATCAAAGAGTCCATACTTTTTCCGAGTAGCGCCTTAATTACTATTCTTTTATGATATTCTCATACTGCCAACCACATACTTATTGTTTCATCACAAATATCCATTATAAATACGAGTAAATTTAATATTTCATATTCTTTCCCTAAGGATAATTAATTACAAAGCATTGATTCCATTCGAGAATCACCCATGACGTATAGAGGGTGTTTCTTTTAAGGTGTCAAGCCGGTGCAAGGTGATAGCCGAGTACCATACCATACCTATCGATTTACTCATTCACTTATTGTGAGAAAAATAAAGCAAACAAATTAATTTTTATTTTGTCTCTCTCGCAATTTGAGTTTTATTTTGTCTCCCTCGCAATTTGAGTTTTATTTTGTCTCTCTCATTTGATAAAATTACTGTTCTTTTTTCATTAACTATGCTCAATTTAAACTTTATTGCATAATTAATTAATGTTATAAGAATTTAACAAAAATATGCGTAAATATTAACAAATTATAAAATTTGGATAAATATACAAGATTTCAGAGACCAATTTCAGCAAAAAATGCCCCATCAAGTATATCTTTTGTAAAATTCCGAAAGAGTTGGCTGTTGCGCAGTTTTCAAAGTTGATTAGAAGCTATGGAAAACTTTTAAGAGGAGTGTGTAGCAAACGGTCTCCATACAAACGGCGACCGTGGGCTACACACTCCTCTTAATTCATTTTATGTTTAAAGTTGTAAATTTCATTCTCCATAGTTTTGTTTGTATCTTGTATCAAAGTAAGGAATGAGATTATTTTACTCATAAAACTACAATCAATAGGTATTAAAAAAAATTATTAGGTATTATTGTATAAAAAAAGAAATTACCGAGAAAAGCCTACCCAAAAAAAGATACTTATTACTTTTTAAAGCCGTTCCATCGTTAAATCACCATAAATAGTACAAAAAATATAACTCTAAAACTAAGAAAAATCGCGGAACATACATGTAGGGGTTAAATTGATAGGTATGGTACTCAGCTATCACCTCGCAATAGCTTGCTTGACACCTAAAAAGAAACACCCTGTATATATCATGAATAGATAGCAGAATAACCATGACTGCATCATATAACTACCTACAGATAACATAATGTTATATAAATTTTCATTTTTCCCCTACTCCATTTTATTGTACCCCATACCCCATTTTATTGTTAAACCATTAATATAGTTAAAGAAATGTTGAGCAGGTAAGTATTACTTTTAGAGAGAAACCCAATAATAGTAGGGATAGTTATACCTTTTTAAAATCATACATGTACTTGTATAAAATATATATGTATAATATTTTGGAAAATAGTAGTAAATACTTAGTTGCACCAGTGACGTAACAATAGGGTGACAGAGAAATGAAACAGTGTACAAATCTAAAGAGAGAACCAAAAGACCTAGGTATGAAAATCGTCATTTTTTCTTTTATGGTTAGTGCAAGGTTGATGGTTAAGTTTAGTAACAGAGTAGATCCCAACTATCAAATAATTTAAAAAACGGACAATACCACATAGGTACAGGACAATACAATAATATAGGTATATAAAAATATTGGATGGATAGGATATAATACATTGCTCGAATCCCAAGCAAAGAAGTCTAAACCCCTGTGTTATGGCAATTGGAAACAATAAAACCAGCTTCAACCTAACCAGGAATTGAAAGTCCAGGTCCACAGTCCTGAGGTCCGCCTCAGGATAGCTCACCTTGAAACCAGTGCGTACATTCAGGAGCACTTTACAATTACAATACTGAATGTCTTCTGTGACACAGATAGTTTTGTATTGGAATGCTACAATGTGACAAAGTCCTATGTTGTTGACATATTATTGCTCATGACATGACTCTACACCACTCGTCCACAGAGGTTGTCAGTCAACTACCTACGTTGATCTGATTCTAAGAGGTCATATAATTTTATTTTTTTTTATTGTGTTTTTGTCTACGATCAGTCCTAGAACTTTGAGTAGGCTTGTTGAATGTGCCATTGGAAGTCAATGGCACGTTCAAGTCATATAACTAAATATTATTTTAAGCAAAGGAAATTCAGTCCCCAAATGAAGATTGAACCTAAACGACTGGCTCAATCAATAGGAAAGAACAATACAAAATTCCACTGCCCCTTTAGACATATCTTACTGATATTATAAACTAGCTATCCGCTCGCGGCTTCGCCTGCGTGGACTACTCGACATTATCCCGCGGGAATGTGATACTTTTCCGGGAAAAAGTAACCTATGTTCCTCTCCAGGCTACAAAGTATCTATGTCCCAAATTTCAGCCAAATCCGTTCAGCCGTTTTGGCGTGATTGAGTAACAAACATCCAAACATCTAAACTTTCACATTTATAATATTAGTAGGATGCGAAAGTTTGTAAGTATGGATGTATGTTTGTTTTGTTACTCTTTCACGCAAATACTACTGAACGGATCTGTATGAAATTTGCAATAGAGATAGGTTAAAGAGAGCAGATGTTACCGCGGTTGGCTGCTATTCAATAATAATTTGACAATGGTGTCGATTCGGCATACGCTAGTTTAGTTAGCTAAACTAAACTAAAATTAGTCCTGTCACTTTCTATCATTTTTAATTGAAAAAGGGGCCGAAGATCATTGGTTTCGTTTTTGTCTTTGACTTAACGACTAACTGTCAAATTTAGTGGCTTAATATTTGTAATGGTGTTTAGGTATATAGGCACTAAAGCAAGACTAAATTTGACAGTTAGTCGTGAAGTCAAAGACAAAAACGAAACCAATGATCTTCGGTCCCTTTTCAATTAAAAATGATAAAAAGTGACAGGACTAATTTTAGTTTAGTTTAGTTAGGCGTATGCCGAATCTACACCAATATTATTGATATAGGTACTTAGCATAGAAAATTATTTAATATTTTTAGGTTATGTTTGAAAATAAATGTTTAACAACAATCTTAAAACTTAACTTATCAATTATCATGCTTGTTTGAGTTGCAAAATGATGTTTTTTTTATCGAAGTCATTTTTATATCAGTGTAATGAAAATTTGAAATTGTGTAGGTACTTTAAATCTCTAATCACAATCTCATGAACATTATTGTATTGAATGTACTTACAACAGTTTAAGTACCAGATTTCATTAGGTATTTGTTATAAAAAGTAAAAAAATGCCACATGTAAGTATCTTATTTAATGAGCATGAAGGTTAACTTACTAAAACCTATTATTATTTAATAAAACAATGAGAAAATACATTAGGTAAAATTAACTGATAAATAACAAAATAACAAATGAAAGTTGACACAGCCTTATGCCACATACAAATAGGGGTCAATTTTGAGTTTGCATTTCTCACAAATGTGTGGAGTGGAGATACAAGATAAATAATGTAGTAGTAAACTATCCAATAAGAACTCTTCATCATAATTGAACAAGAGGACATTGAATGAACCTATCAATTGGGAATAATTGTAGCAAAAACACTTTGGAGGTCAGCCCAAATGCTTGTACAATCCCTTGTCATTAATGAAGAAAAAAAGTAAGATAAAAACTCTTTGCTGCAGAATTTCACTATTCACTTTTATAAATGTAGTAGGTATAAAGCTGCTAATTGCAATACTGCGGTATCACATACAGCCGTATAGTAAACAATGTGCTACCGAAACTGGTTGTATTAATGTTATTTTTTTACAAAACACGTTTTCGCCCCCATACATCAGATGAAACGAGTTTAGTATTACTCTGCGAAACTGACGGACGATTTCGAGGCTGTATGGAAAATACCTACACCAAGCTTTTCCTATATCAAGTAACTAGCACTAAAGACGTTTCACAAACGTCCAGGCACAAGTTGCAAATAAAAAAACACACACATACAGCACCAAAACCACTTAGATACACCAAGACGATGCTATGTACGCACCTTAGTTTTCGTTATAACATGTGTAGCGAGTTTAACAACAGCGAAATTGCCAGTTCCAATTGTCTTTTCCAATTCATAGTTGCCGACACACACTAACTGGTCTATCGGGAAATGTTTGCTTTTGTGCATTGGTTTTATCTCACTATCCATTTTCGTGGAAACAGGGATCTCGTCCGATAACACAACTTCACTCACTGACGATTTTTTTGTCTACTGTCATAATGTGGTCATAATTTCGCCGTGGCTGCCGCAGCGGCGCTAGCATCGCTCACGTCACTGGCCGAGGGACGATCATGTGTATGCCTCCATGTTTCATTAACAAACGCCATAAATTAAATATCGAATTCCCATAATTATACTTTTTAGCTGAGAAATATTTATCGTTACTAAGGTTATCATTATAATCTTGATTATTGATATAAAAAGGCATATCCCGGTAAGTCTTATCAGCAGTTTTTTTATCAATGCGTAGGGGACCCAGTTGAATGGCCCTCGCATACAAAAAAAATTGCTCGATTCACAACCGTAACACGGGTATCGCTATCTTGCTCGCGCTCATTCATTATTGAAGCGAACAAAAGAGACGGCTAGTTATGTCTCTGTCTTGCGACTAGGCTAATGACGTCAGACGAATTCACTTACGTCACAGGCGGCAATTTTGAACGATCAAACAACTAGATACGTCATTCAGAGGCTTATATTGATTTCTTATAGAAATGCACTGAAAGGTTATAGGTTTGCTGTGGATGAAGATTTTAATACAGAAGTGCACGTCATAGTTCAATTAGTTCTTACGTAGACAAAAGAATTAAGTATTAATCGAGTAATAAACGATATTCAATTATTTTCTGTTCTTTTCTTGCCAGTCGTAATCGTAATGGAAGGGCGAATGACAAGACAACGTTTGTTGAGAAAAGTTCATTCATAATCTTTGCCGATCTTCTGTTACCTATTTAACGAAAAGATTAATTAAGTAATTTGGTCGAATGGAATATTCTTTTACGGAGAATAATGCGTATTAAAACTAAATTGATCTTCTTAGTTACAATGTTTACATTTTGATAAGGTTAAATGGTTAAACATTGTATCAGGTCCGGTTGCTCGTACATTACAGTAAAGTTAAAGTTAAAATTTAACCGTTGTCAATTTTGACCTCGGTCAAAGAAAAATAAGTTGGGTGAAAAGTGTTGTCTGTACTATTTCATTAACCTTTCCTTACTTACTAATTTAAAATTTAAACCACCCCCACCCTGTCGGTTATTTTGAGCGCCGTTAAATGTGTTATTTGACTGCTCGTTAAAGTAACCGCTTCTTCAAGAACGCTTTTTAAATTTGACCGCCGGTTAATTTTACTTTAACCATAATTTAACCCTAACCAAGCTTCGAGCAACCGGACCTAAGTATGTTAAGATAATTGTAACGTGTTCTTTATTTTTTTCCATTTTAACCTATTAAAATCATTACCTAATTATTTGTTTGCTGAAGTAATTAATTCACAAGTGACATCTATTGAGGAATGGCGAAACTATTCAGAACTATAGATTAGCACAAAAAATTAAATAGATGGCGCTGCCAGAAAATAATCCCAAATGGAAGGAAATAATTTTGTACTGGGTGTACGCTCACCAAGCGCCAATGTGTACAGGGAGAGCCTGTCTGCCTGTAGCTGTACACATTGGGCGCTCGGCGAGCGTTAGCGTTACATTTTTGTATGAGAATCTGTAGTTCTGCTACTGCTCACTAGAGGCGCTGTACAGATTTGCATACAAAAATGTCTCCCGTACGTACGCTCACGCCAAACGCAACGCCGAGCACCCAATGTGTACAGGCAGGATTTAGTACGAGGTACCTACAGGCTCTAACAAAACATTTTGACGTGTGGTCAAACGTAGGTTTTGTACTGTACGGTTTCTAAATGTTCTGTCTGGGTATGGAGATAACTTGTTCTCTAAATAGTCTATGGAGATATACCATGTCTTGGACGTTTTAATATACTATATCTATGCTTGGACGTCTTGGACCATGAAGTTTGACTTAATACTCTGAGGTAACTGGAGCTCTCACCCTGAATAAAAAAGTGTCGCCAGCAAATTTGACAATTATGTATGTAGTGGCAGGTAGTGGCTGTCAGTTGTCTCATATGACCATGAAGCTCGACTTAATACTGAGGTAACTGGAGAGTGCAGTACGAACAATTTTTTGAATACCACAAATATCACAGTGGCTGTCTTCCGTCTCACCTACACTTTAAACGAATACGTATGGTCATATGAGACAACTGACAGCCACTACCTGCCACTACATACATAAATGTCAAATTTGCTGGCGACACTTTTTTATTCAGGGTGAGAGCTCCAGTTACCTCAGAGTATTAAGTCAAACTTCATGCATATGACCATACGTATTTTTTTAAAGTGTAGGTGAGACGGAAGACAGCCACTGTATTATTTGTGGTATTCAAAAAATTGTTCGTACTGCACTCTCCAGTTACCTCAGTATTAATTCGAGCTTCATGTCTTGGACAGACAGATACGTATTATTGGTATTATGCCCGCTGTACACGTTGGCCCAACCATTGGCCAATACACCATACTCATACATTGACACTTTTGAAAGAACCTATAAAAACTTGTTTATTCAAGTGTCAATGTACGATGTATTGGCCAATGATTGGGCGGGCGAATGTGTACAGCGGCCTTAATATTTGTTGCATTGCTGGAAACACTCTGTGGCTGGAAACGTCCGCGGACACTTGTCTCCAAATCCAAAACTGCTTGTCTTGTTACTTTGGCCCTAGACTCTAGGATTTAACTACGACTTTGGCACTCTACAAATTGGTGAATCATTCCGCTGGCGGAAACGCTTCGACTATAAAACTAAAGAATTAGGGTCGGCGCAGACAGAACGGAAAAATCCTCGCGGAAATTTTTGAGGTCATTGAAAAATGAACCTTGTCACCACATCCTAAAAAAAATTGTATGAATATTAACAGAGAAGTCAGCGTTGTCGCCTCGCGCGCATATTATTCATACAATTTGGTATTTCCGCGAGTATTTTTCCATTCTGTCTGCGCTGACCCTTAGTTTGCCCCTACATCAGCCTGTGTTTGCTTACTTTTTAGGCCCGTGACCATCAACAGTCAGTTATAGCATCTACACACGTTCCGATCCGACCGCCGATTTGGTCTGCTCCAGACCAAATCTGGACCTGTGTAGCGTAGTCGTCCGACCATAATTATTATTATTCGTGTTTGACGCGATCGGCCGGATTTGGTTCGCACGAACTTCACTTCCTACCAAATCGGAACGTGTGTAGGCTTCCGACCGGACCAACTAGGCAGTGTTGACAATTTTGGAGGTTTTCCCCTAGATTTAGGGAGAAAATATGTAAAAGCGGAAATATTTAAAGCAGATAAATTACGTTTAAGGGATTTTCAGAGGATTCAATTTAATGCTCGTTCATGAGTTTTACGTAGGACTGAACGAACGAAAGGTTTAAATATGGCCATTTATGAAAAGATTCTATTTATCTATTTGTTTTTTTAGAATATTTTGTTTAAAAACTAGCAATTTGTCGTAAAACTAAATATATATAAAAAGGGCATAACACCTTATCAATAAGTGCTGCTTTTAGTAAATATTTAGCATGTTTAGTATTTTAATGAAAATAATAGAAAATTAAAAAAATATGAAATTGTTTTTTTATAGTAATAAAACATTAAAAACCGATAATAGTTTTCTTTTTAATTTATTTATTGCAAGCAAATTGATGTTTTCAGTATTTATAAATAATAATAATATTGGGAGATTAGCTGGCAACACTGCAACAACTGCTAGAGGTCGGCCAGACCAAATCGGAACGAGTGTAGCGCCGACCGATTTGGTCTGGCAGATTTGGTTTGAACGTGTGTAGGCGCGGATCAGATCTGCAGTGAAGTTCGCCTGAGTTCGCCCGCACCAAATCGGCGGTCGGATAGGAGCGTGTGTAGCGGCTATCGGCTATTACGCACACAGAACACAAGAAAGGTTACGCAGCTTGTTAAGGGACGTTTTTTTAACGGACACTAGACCACATGATATTCTTTTCTTGTCTCTGTTTGGCTCTACCTCGATGATAAAGAACGTTCGTTCCGTTCGTTTTTTCACACGTCCGGTGAAAAAACGTCCGCAAATAAGCGGCCTTATGTTAACCAACCAACAAACCAACGGTTAACGTAACTAGCTGTTGGTGAACACAGTCCTAATTTATAAGTACTTACGCCTTCGTAGCGCGATATTTTCCGGGATAAAATTAGCCTAAGTCTCTCTCCCTACAGTTCCCAAATTATCCCCATACCAAAAATCGCGTCGCGTCGATCCAATGAAACAAACACAATTTCACATTTATAATATGTATTAGATAGTAACTATTTAGTAATCTGTGGTATTAGTATGGATGGTGTGAAGACACAGTGAAGACGAGAAATATTTACTAATTTTGTTTGAATGATATTTTTAATATCTAGTTGCGCTTGCAGTTGTTTAAGAGCCAGTGCACACTTGTGATTTTTAATCGGGCGATAGTTTGATCGTTCTCGGATTCAGTATAGAGTTATATGGCAGTTCGCGCATTGACGATTAAACTATAAAATGACTGGACGATAGTTGTACGATCAAACTATCGCACAACAGACTATATCGGCCGGTCGGTAATGTGCACGCACTGCATTCAACTAAACTATCGCCCAACTATCGGTCTACTAAAAATCACAAGTGCGCGCAGGCTCTCAATACCAAACCACACCTACGACACTCCATACTACGACCCTTAAGGGCTTATTATTTACACTTGGCTAAATTCAGCATACATTGCTTTCTTTGAGCTCATTTGTAGCAAGTGATGCAATGAAAATAAGCAATGTATGAATTAGATGCTGAATTTAGCCAAGTGTAATAAGCCCATTAGTAATATATAGTATTCTTTGACCAAACTATCGGCCGACACGACAGTTTAATCACGATCGTCTTACGATTCCGACTAAACTATTGGTCGACTAAAAATCATAAGTGCGCGCAGGTTCTTACTGTCAAGCAACTAAACTTAAAATTAAGTTAAAATAAAACACAAGGGTTTATTTTATAAAAAGAAAATTTTATTATTTACGCTAATTAGCCTTCGAGTACCAGGGCAGCATAAAACTAAGGAGTAACTCTACAGGGTGCATAGATCAGGCGCCTTGGACAACAAATCAGCTGCAGCGCTAACAGCCGCTGCCCACGTCGAGAGTCGCGCGGCTAGAGCGCTGGCGCCGGCGCGGCCCAACGCGCGCGGGCGAACCCACGTTATGGTCATAGTCTCGTTCACCTGAGGACGAATAAAAGAACTAGGTCCACTTGCAGCAAATTTGCTAAATCTCGACATTACTAAAACTAGATTTAGCCCATACGGGAATGTCAATTTTTTTTATCTAGATTTAACATTTTGACATTTTTGTATGTGTTAAATCTAGCTTTGGTCACATCAAGATTTAGCAAATTTGCTGCAAGTGGACCCTAAAGATTTATTAGGTACTTAGCGGCCGCCCGCGGTTTCACCCGCTTGGTTCCCGTTCTTTTATTTTTCACTTCTCATGCTCTAAAAGTACGCCAATATAGCCCTACGAAGCGGGACTAAATAATCACTTTAGTCCCTAGGGAGTAAAAAGTAATTACTTTTTTAATTTCTTTCATGTGACATTAGACAAACTCAAACAGCCAGTGAATATACTATTATTTGTGAAGTGTGGACCATCTTTGTTTTTTGTTTCATGGTTTTTCCGCAAGGAAGGTGGCGCCATGTGTTTTAAATTGTTAATTTGTGACTGGTTCATAAGAAAAAACTGACCGCGAGTTTTTGGCGTCATTTTGGCGATTAATCGCAATTTGTTTCATAGTGACTTTGTTACTCAACATAGGTGTGGTTTTGTGCCTCAAGTGTCTACGCAACTGGACGATATGTGGAATGATTAAAATAGGCGCAATCTCGGTAAAGTGATGCCGAGTGTATTATTATAGTGGTGACTACCTCAGCAAGAATTATCGAGAAGGCTGGCTTGACACACTTGACGCCAAATACTCGCAAGGAGCATTGGAATGTAACACACCTACATTCTTATGAAAACATAAGAAACTAAAATAATTTAATAATTCTCAAGAATTGGCAGTATGGCTAAATGTCTTGGCGTGTCCCACAAAAGGGCGAATATTTTTGCTACTACTACTACTACTACAGACCGCGAAAATTTCAGAATTTGTTAAATGTTTTTGTACTAAATTGACTATTTTTCTCGCACTCAAAGTGAAAAGTACAGTTTGCACCTCGAGACTAAACGCCAACTTAATATACCTGACTCCCTCGCACGCTCGGGAGCCAAACCACCTCTGGTATATAATGGCTTCGTTTAGTCCCTCGTTATAAAATATACTATTATTTATTTTATTTCGTCTAAGCTTTTTGCCAGTGCCCCAGCAGTGGGACATTAAAATGGTTACATAATATATGATGCTCAAGAAGTGTACCAGGGCCGCATAGACTGAGTAGAGTCACAGATAATATAATACTGGTAGAGTTTACTTATCTTAAAAGGTAACCGGTGTTACCTATCGATTCATAAGGAAGACCTCATGAATACCAGGCTAGCATAGACTATGAAGAAGTTACTTACAAAATTTTCAAGGTTCTCTGTGACAATTTTCTATAGCATTTGCCCGAGAAGTATGTTTAATGTACATACTGATGAAGATGGAATTACCTGGTCAATATGCCCCTTCACCAAGTTCTCAGCTAGTGCCTTCATCAACAGCAGCTCAACTTCGTCTCGTGGTACGCGGGCGGAGGCCGCTACCTCCGCGAAGGACAGCTTGCGCTGAGCTGAGGTGCGGTTGAACGCCATCTAGGGGCAATTCTTTCCGTTTAAAAGGGAGACATTTTGTATGAGAATCTGTAGTGCTGCTACTGCCCACTAGAGGCGCTGTACAGATTTGCATACAAAATGTGTCCCGTTTACTGTGCAGTAAACAGAAAGAAAAACTCATGGTAAGGCTGAAGGTGGAAGCGCACTACTCCCGGAACCCTCAGTCACTGAGGAACTCGCTATCTTATCTGTAAGTAAGTACCGGAACACAATGCTGAAAACATCATTGTTATGGCGTCAGACTTAGATAAGATGGTGGTAGCAAGCCAGGCGGAATAAGAACAAGTCCTACCACCAACCAAACCAAATACAATATGTACCCTCACTGGGAATCGAACCCGGGACCTATGGGTCTGAAATCGGTGGTGTGAATCACTAGACCACAGAGGCGGTTAATAAATAAACAAATAAAAAGTATCATTTACGCCCTGCACAGACGAGGGACTTTTGTCCACCAACTTAAAAATATATAGTTTAAAAAACTAAACAAACACACTTTTAATAGTAATAGACTAAAAAGTACAAAATAACCGTCTATTAAGTAACTGAAATTAAAAAGCGTGGTGCGCGTTGTCAATATTAAGTTCTTGAAATTCATGCTTTGCAGAGGGCGCACCACGCTTTTTAATTTCAGTTACTTAATAGACGGTTATTTTGTACTTTTTAGTCTATTACTATTAAAAGTGTGTTTGTTTAGTTTTTTAAACTATATATTTATTTCTTTCTTTTTAGTTTAATAAATGGCGAACCCAATTAACATTAATTAATGCCACTGGCTTCCTTAATAGATGTAATAAATTACATAATTAGGTAAGTACATATAATAAAGTATAAGACTAACTTCTTCCTCCCTGTTCCAACATAAGACCCTCACCATCAAGTGTAGCGAATAGGTCTCATCTGAATGAAACAAATGAGCCCAAACTCGAGGGGTTTCCTAGTGGTCACTAAAAAGTGTCACTGGCTTCCTCCCTGCTCCATCATCAGACCCTCACCACCAAGTGTAGCGAATGGGTCGCATCAGAACGAAACGAATGAGCCCAAACTCGAGGGGTTTCCTAGTGGTCATTAAGAAGTGCCACTGGCTTCCTCCCTGCTCCATCATCAGACCCTCACCACCAAATGTAACAAATAGGTTTCATTAGAAAGAAACAAATGAGCCAGAACTGGAAGGGTTTCCTATTGGCCATTAAGGAGTGCCACTGGCTTTCTCCCTGCTCCATCATCAGACCCTCATCACCAAGTGTAGCGAATAGGTCTCATTAGAATGAAACAAATGAGTCAGACTCAAAGGGTTTCCTATGGGCCATTAAAGAGTGCCACTGGCTTCCTCCCTGCTCCATCATCAGACCCTCACCACCAAGTGTAGCGAATAGGTCTCATCAGAACGAAACAAATGAGTCAAAACTCGAGGGGTTTACTTGTGGTCATTAAGAAGTTTCACTGGATTCCTCCCAGCTCCATCATCAGACCCTCACCACCAAGTGTAGCAAATAGGTCTAATCAGAACGAAACAAATGAGCCAGAACTCGAGGTGTTTCCTATTGGTGGTAAAGGAGTGCCACTGGCTTCCTCCCTGCTCCATCATCAGACCCTCACCACCAAGTGTACCGAATAGGTCTCATCAGAACAAAACAAATGAGTCTAAACTCGAGGGGTTTCCTAGCAGCCATTGAAGAGTTCTATTGCCCACCTCTTGACTCCATCATCAGATGAGCTCGATAGTAGCAAATTATTGTATTGTCATCAGATTTATATAGACTTGCAAAGTTTCAGATCAATACGACAATTAAAAGTAGGTTAAAATTGAATTCCAAGATTTTCTTACATTGTGACTTAGTTACAAGTGAAGCTAATAAAAGTGTGGTAAAAAGTGGTAATTTTCGCCACGAACTCGATGCATACGTTTATTTCATTCGTTATTGAGATCTAGCAAGGTGGCAGGAGGAGCATTAATATTGCTGGTGCCAATAAATAAATATGTTCTCACAATCACACCAATTTATCTAAGCCCATAGTAAATTTCTTAAGACCTGTGTCTATGTGAAGTTGATAACGGATAAATATATACTTAAATACTTTTTCGTTTGTAACACACTTGCACTTGCACTTTTATTTAACTTTAGTAATGGAGACGCCAGCTACGAATTATCTCGTATAGGCTACAGTGTATGGTGAGAACTGAATTCGCCTCCTCGAAATTCAACGTGTACTCACCTCCATCAAACACAATATAGCTATCTTCTGCCTCAGTTGCCTCTCGGCGCGCGCCAAGTCGGGGTGCTTCGCCCTCTGGCGGACAGCTTCGAAGCCCTGCACGTCACCCTTTGCCGCTGTACGGACCAGCTCTACGGCCCACGCGTCGGGGGTGCCTTCCAGTGACTCCAGGATGGGGTGCGCTAGCTGGGGACAAATAACTCTTGGTCACTCATACGATCCTGGTACTTTTGGCGATAACTAAATTGTTTTTATGGCGGTTATGCAACTGTGGCTTTGGTTGGTCAGAGGATGGGTAGCCAAAATCTTATATTTCGTTCCATACGGACCAACTCTATGGGCCCACGCGTCGGGGGTGCCTTCCAGTGACTCCTGGATGGGGTGCGCTAGCTGGGGAGAAATAACTCTTAGTCATTCATCATTCATAGGGTCCTGGTACTTTTGGCGATAAAGAAGCATATATATTTACTGTGATAATACCTTCGATCATATAAACCCTAGATACACAATTCCATACTAAATGCGCTTGAAAAAGTGATTCCAACAGCGCTGTCATTAGTAGTTATACTTATAGATATTTCGATTCCGAATACTGCCGTCACCACATTTGATATTCGACCCTATGCAACAGTAATTGGATTTAAATTCGGTCGGCATGGTAGTACTTACGATCTTATTACATGGAAAGCTCAGATGGTCGGCCGACGCTTGTACAGCGAATCGTATTTCGTCATGTTTGCATCTCTGTCTTACTAACGCAAATAGAAGAAACGGTTGCGCGGCAAGGAATATTGCAATATTTTAGTATAAATAATGAAATTATGATAGTTTCAGTACATGTTTGACTTTAAATTAATTGTGCAATTATACTTACGTTCAATACTGACTGAAAATATTATATTACATCTCTTTTTTTCCTTTTTTCGAACTGTTTTTGCGCATCTTCTCAGCATATTTAGGCATCGTTTCGCCGGGCGGTCAAATGACTACTGAGGCGATCTAACTAATGCCCAATTTTGAATTGGGCATTCGTTGGCGTTTCACTTTCTGTGCGTTTACGCTGTATCTAGGGTTTATATGATCGAAGGATAATTCGGACCAACTCTGTGCCAACGCGTTGGAGGTACCACTACCAATGATTCCAGGATTGCATGCGTTGTTAGCTGGTGAGAAATAACTCTCGGTACTTCATGGGATCCTAGTACTTTCGAAACGATTGTTTGCGATACTCAGTTGAAAAATTCAGGAGGTCAAGAATTTGTTATTATGGCGGTTTTTAAGCAACTGCGGCTTTGGTTGGTCAGAGGATGGATAACCAAAATCTTATTATCTCGAACGTCCTTTATAACAAACATTTTGTTATATTTATGACGATACTAATGCAACATCAACTAGATCGAAAGAGAATCACACAAACTCCACAAGGTTAGAAATCAATACAAACAGCTGAAATTGACAAAGCCCATAATAGTAGTTTATGTGACTGTCTATGATATGTGACTGTTTATGATAATACCGAGTTATGTGCAGTCTCATACACTACTTTATCTACACTCATTACATTTATTATATATTTCAAAAATAAAGCAAATCAATATTAATTATAAAATGTGAATTGGTGCCAAACCCCACTCATAGGAGTATAATATACGGTCTATTCCTTCTAAATACAAAATTCTAATTTAAAAAAAGTTTCGTGTTGTTGCCGGCTAAAGAAGGGCTTGAAAGAGTTGGAAGTCAGGGCCGGTAAATCCTATGGTTGCCATGGAGACTGTAGTGACAACAGCTGTATCCGGGTGTTTCATAATGGTCATTATGAAACACCCGGATACAGCAGTTTTATTTTTTTCAACACACTTGCTCATAAAGTGAGCCTTATTACATCGATCTTAGGGCCATAAACCGAACTATAACCCACGCGTGTAATATTACAGTACTAGTTGCGTAATAGAATTATCCCTACAAAGTTAAGTAAGTACCTAACTGCAAATTATATGCGAGTAAACAGAGACTTTTCAATTTAACCGGGTAATACAGTATCCCTACAAAGTTAAGTTAGTACCTAACTGCAAGTTATATGCGAGTCAACAGAGCATTTTCAATTTCAGCGGGTAATAGATACAGTTCTTTTTTTGTAACAACAAAGAGGTTTTATACGGCTGAAAATCCATTTACGTTTTAGAATAAACTAGCTTTCCGCCCGCGGCTTCGCCCGCGTGGACTTCACGACGTTATCCCGCGGGAATGTGACATTTTTTCGGGATAAAAAGTAGCCTATGTTCCTCTCCAGGCTACAAAGTATCTGTGTTCCAAATTTCAGCCAAATCCGTTCAGCCGTTTTGGCGTGATTGAGTAACAAACATCCAAACATCCAAACATCCAAACATCCAAACATCTAAACTTTCACATTTATAATATTAGTAGGATAAATGTGTCCCTAATTAAGACAAAAAACATAATTAAGTATATTATTATCAAATTATTTATAATTCACAATAACTTGTTATAAAACATTTGCATTTTATCACTATTATTATACTTAATTATTTTGTAGTAGGCTGTATGGCTGTATGTAATCAATCAACTCACATTTGGCTAAAGGTGTGCGTTATATTCGATAACGCATATAGCATAACGTTATAAAAATATAACTATCGCACCTAATATAAAAATATAACTTATTCTGCTATTGCTATATTAAATTATATCAAGCAGGGCGCCCGCCGCACGCCATCTAGTGTATTCGAAATGAACAAATGAAATGACAGAACTGAACGAATGAACTGTGTTCTTCTCTATCCAGCCGTTATTCCAGCCGCACGCGATGCAAGTATTGCTCTCTCTTTTCTTGGTAATCAAATCGATCAAAATTCAACTCAATCAAATAGAAATAGAATTGAACTTTGAAAGTTGGAAAACCAAATAACGCGTTATATTTGAAACAGTTGAGACAGACTCTAATGTCTTATCAATAAGGACTAATATCATAAATCACGTACGACATGCGATTTGAACGAACATGTTATTTTTCTGCTGTTATTTTTTAATACTGTTATTAGAATATTTAACTAATGCTGTCCTGTGGAATTCTTAATCGCGAACTCACGCTCGCTTCTGTTTTTAATAGCGTAATATGAATTTATTCGTGTTGATATTTGTAAAATAGTGGAAAAATGAATAAAGAATAGTACATTATAACTCAATGTAAAGAATTGGTTTATTAATAGTAAGTAATTGATCATTAAGTAGTGTAAAAAACATTAATAACTACTTTTAGTTTAACATAGGTTATAATAGGTTATTTATTATATTAGGTACTTAATACTAATATATTATAGCATTAAAAATAACTTAATATTTTAATGTAGCATAACGATATGCTATAATATACGAATATAACATAATAGCACACCTTCACATTTGGCGCGTGCAAAAAAAAAAAACTTGCGCGCTTTTTCCCTTAGTTAATATTAGGATAATACAATATGTTCAGTACACCCCTGCTAATACCGCGGAATCATCTAGCGCAGTGGAAGCTGGTATTACTAATATAGACTCCGGACAAAAAACTAGGTTTCAGCGGGGATGTAAACTGAACAATTGAACTGCGATACACAGCGGAGAGAATGTTAAGGAAGGTGAGGTTACATACGGGTCTGTGTGTCGAACGTCTCCAAGGCAGAAGTGGTGTAAGGGAGCGCGCGCGCCCCTGGGGTCCTTTCTTCTGCAGACCTTACCAATTAGTCACCTCACTCACAACACAAATAACAGCGTTCCCAAGGCACTGGGCGCTTCAACAATGACACACACGGGGGAGCCTCTTTTATTACGATTTACAGTCCCGACAAAAAGCGCGTGGTGGACAATTATCTTTCTTTCAAAACTCCGCGACCAGCCCGATGGATGGCGGCAAAACCTTGGTCGTACAAAACGGGATCACATAGATAATTTAAGATTCAATTCAAATTCGATATGCCAGGCATATTCAACGCGAGCGATTTTTTAACAATTCAGCAAAAATTAATCCGACATTTTTCTAACAAGAATTCCAATCAAGTGTCACTGTCAACTTCAAGTGACAGCCAAATGTCAATTTGACGTGACATCAGAGACGCGTTCAGAAACGTCGATCTTTTCCGAACATCCCCCCGCCCCGGACCGTTAAGAACGGTACGTCAATCTACGGGTAATCGGGAGAGCCCACTAACTGCTCTCTTCAAAACCGAATCTCGAACCAAAACCTCAGCAAAACGAGGAACTCCGTCAGTTCCGGGGTAGAGTTTAACAATGCGCCCCCTTCGCCAACATAGGGGCGGCAGGTTAGCATCCTTAATCAACACGAGGTCGCCAGTCTGGGGTGGGGTGGTTTTATCTGTCCACTTCACGCGCTGTTGTAGGATATGCAAATACTCCATCGACCAACGTGCCCAGAAGTTTTGGGACATCTGTTTCAAAAGTTGGTATCGCGACAAACGATGGGATCCTACATCCTGAATCGGATATTCAGGCAACGCCAAAAGGGGCTGTCCGATCAAGAAATGACCTGGGGTCAACGCTTCCAGGTCATTCGGGTCCGAAGACAACGGGCACAAGGGTCGCGAGTTGAGGACGGCCTCAATTTTACAAAATACCGTATCAAGTTCCTCAAACGTGAGAATAGTTTCTCCAATCACGCGACGCAAGTGTGTCTTGGCAGCCTTTACACAAGCTTCAAAAATTCCTCCCCAGGTCGGACAAGCTGGAGGGCTAAACTTCCAGATTATCCCACGCCGGGAGAGGGTGGTTCCAATGTCTATTTTATTATCAACAAAAAACTTAACTACTTCCTTAAGATAATTACACGTTCCCTTATAATTAGTACCACAATCGGAACGTATCAATGACGGCAGTCCTCTACGGGAAACAAATCTGCTCAAGGCGGCGACAAAGGCTTCGGTAGACAATTCCGAGACAATTTCCAAATGGACAGCCTTGGTGGACAAACACACAAACACGCACAAGTACGCCTTATAGGTTTTAGCATTACGCAGTCTCGAAGCCTTTACAGTAAAGGGACCGGCGAAGTCGGTGGCGACTCCGGCAAAAGCTCTACATTCCGTGACGCGATCAGCAGGCAAATCACCCATCTGGGGCTGCATGGTCGCGGCCTTCAATCGATAACAAGGCAGGCAACGGAAAACCACAGTGCGAATGGCTCGACGAGCATACAAAATCCAAAATTCACGCTGCAAAATGGCCAACAAAGCATTACAGCCAGCATGTTGTGCATTCACATGGCGATCTGTTATTATCAGTTGAGTCAAATGTCCGGCTTTAGGTAACAAAAGGGGGTGACGAGCTCCATACGGCAGGTTCGCATTTCGAAGTCTTCCGCCGACTCGCAAAAGCCCACTCTCGTCCAGGAAGGGATTTAATCGCGATACCGCGCCCTTCAACTTGCGACGGCCTAAACGCAAAATTTCAATCTCGGACTCAAAACTATCAGCTTGTACTCTCCGGACCCAAAACAAGAGCGCGTCCCTACGCTCGTCCGGAGTGAGAACCGACGAATCACGCCTCGCGCGTGGGTTTCTGCAATTGTACGCAAAACGTCTGATCCAAGCGGTAACACCAAGCAGCTTCTGTAAGGAGCTGTACCGATCCAACAACAAATCCTTTTCCCCGGCGGGGTTAGTCTCCAGGACGCATGCCCGCATATCAGGAACGGCTACGTTCGACAACGCTGGAGAGGGCGGCCACTCCGACTCAGGCCGCATCAACCACTGTGGGCCCCACCAGAGGGGGTGGTTAATTAGGGTTGGGGCTACACAACCCCGAGACGCACAATCCGCGGGATTCATGGTTCCCGGCACGTGTCTCCAAATCAACTCGATGTCGGAATTACAAATCTGCGACACTCGATTGGCCACAAACACGTCCAAGGTGTGCGCCGGAGCCTTCAACCAACAAAGGACGACCTGACTGTCCGTCCAAGCATAAACCTCTTGTATCTTAATAGATCGACCTAATGTGAGCCATACGTGGTTCAACAAACGCATTAGGAGGGCAGCTCCACACAATTCCAACCTCGGGATCGTATGACGAGTCCGAAGGGGAGCGACTTTGCTTTTCGCTATCACCAGATGCACAGCAACAACTCCGTCAACAGTAACGGTGCGGAGGTACACGGCCGCAGCAAATCCACGTTCGGAGGCATCGGAAAAGCCGTGAAGAGTAACTTTACAATTTTCAGAAGGGAGGAATAGCCTCGGCAAATGCACTTCATTAATCTCGGGGAGGGATGAAACGAAGCTCGACCAATCTCGGAGTAACTCGTCCGAGAGGGGTTCATCCCACGACACACCCGAAGCCCATAACCGTTGCAAGAAACACTTGGCCATAAACAACACGGGGCAAATCCACCCATTGGGGTCAAAGGTACGTGCGACAGTAGACAATACTAAACGCTTGGTCCAGACTTTCGGTGGTCGTAAATCCACACAATAAGTGAAAGTGTCAGAGACCGGTTTGTACTGTACGCCAAGGACGGTCACCACATGGGGATTATCAACATTTTCGAATAGGTGGGGGTCCTGCTGGTGCTCTTCGGGCAAACCTACCAGTACATCAGGCGAGTTGGATATCCATTTCCTCAACTCGTAACCTCCCGACTTCAAAAGGGCGGTGAGTTCGTCTCTCAGGACAATCGCCTCTGAGACAGATGAGGCGCCCGTGCAAATGTCATCCACATAGACGTCACTGGCCAAAATGGCGGAGGCGCGAGGGTATCTCAAGCGCTCCTTCTCGGCCAACTCCAACAAAGAACGAATCGCAACAAACGGGCTCGAAGCCAAACCGTACGTATTCGTATTCAATTCATAAATCAACAAGGGGTCCCTAGGACTCTCTCTCCACAAAATCAATTGGTACCTCCTATCCTCTGGATGGATGACCGTTTGTCTGAACATCATCCGGATGTCAGTCATAAATACAATTTGGTGCCGCCGGAAGTTGGTCAAAATGTCTGAGATCTCCGTGTGCAGCTTGGGACCTACAATGACCTACATGCAGACACTGGTTCAAGGACGCTCCAGTAGAGGTGGGAGCCGAACCGTCAAAGACCACCCGAATCTTTCCGGATTTCAAAACGGCGTGGTGCGGCAAAAAGAAGTGCTCAACGGAGCGCCAATCCAAATCGCTCACGGACATGTGCCCTAACTCCTCATACTCCCGCATGAATTCAACATACTTCTGGCGGAAGACCGGATCCTTGCTCATGCGACGCTCCATCGCCACTAGCCTACGTTCCGCTAGCGGTCGGGATTCGCCCAGAGGAGGTCGGCCGGCACGAAAGGGGAGACGGGTGACGGGCGACCAGAGCGGAGGCGACCAGTGTTATTCTGGTAATACAACTCGCATTCATCCGCTACTGGGTCTACCCGCGGGGCTGGTGGAGGTTCCTCAACCTCCCAAAACTTCTGCACCACTTCGGAGAGAGACACATTAAAAACAAGACCGCGATCCTCATCAAGGGAATCCAAAACGCGGCGAGCAGGGCCCATCACAACTGTACCGAGTGTCGTCTGCAGAGCTACCAAGCCATCTGGCTGCAAAACTCGCTTCCCCGTCAACAAGACTCGCCCCAGGACATCGGCTCCAAGGAGAGCATCAATCGGGCCTGGGCGGAAGAAATTTGGATCGGCGAGTGGGGAATCAGACACCAAAGACAACATACTCGGTCCCAAGTCAACTGAAGGTTGACGGCCAACAACTGTGTCCAACACAATCGCCGAGGTCTCAATGCCTGGCGTGGACTTATTACGTGATGTAAATGTGAAGTCAACATGCCCTAACAACCCGGGGACTTTCACATCGCCAACACCTCTCACGCCTTCCGTGTGGGGGTGCACCTTGAGGCCCAACCGCCTAACTAACCAAGATGACACAACACACCCCTGAGCACCGGAATCCAACAAGGCGCGAACTTCCACAAGGTCGCCATTCAATCCCCTGACAAGCACAGAGGCCGTGGGCAACAAAACGGTCTCTGGAGGGGTGGCTACAATCGACCGTAAACACGTTGATTGCTAGTATGTGGGGTCCCCAGACGTCCCCCCATGGTAAGGGGGTCGCTCATAGCGATCCAGTGGGTCCCAGTCTCCCACATACTGCCTACGTCCAAATCGCCCGGTATCAGGCGGGTTATATCTCCCGGCCCCTTGAAGACGGGGCGGGCGCCGCTCCAAACGCGGGTATTCGGCGAGCGGCGGCGAGAATCGGTGCCTATCATCCACCGTGTACGTCGCCCCATAGTCGCGGGGGCACGGTGACCGATTTTCAGAGGGGGGGTCCCGGGGACCCCCGGCTGTGCGAGGCTCAACACGTTGCGGGGGGCTTCTACGACCTCCCGCAACGCTCGCAAAATCGAACCCCCTAGTTGGGGACCGATTTCCCATGGGGGGGTCCGTGGGACCCCCGCCCGTGCGAGGCTCAAAACGTCGCGGGGGGCCTCTACGACCTCCGGCAACGCCCGCATAACTCATCCCCATCCTTGGGGATTGGTTTCCCATGGGGGGGTCCCTGGGACCCCCGCCCGTTTGAGGGTCCAAACGTGGCGGAGAGCGTCTGGGGCCACTCTGGTGGCCACTAGAACTGCTGCGGGATGCGAACACCGCGGGGGGTCCGAGACCCCCACCCATACGCGGTGATCCTGCAGCGACGCGCTGCGGCGCTCCGCCGCCCTCTGGGCTGTTCATGCAGAGGAGGGGATGGTGGTTGCCCTTACAAAAGCGGCATGGGTGCGCTTGGGTACATTCGCGCTGCATGTGCAGGCCCAAGCACGAGTAGCACCATGTCCGTTGTCGCGCGATCGCTCGACGGCCTTGGACGCGCTGGTCGAGGAACTTATCACAACGGGTCGTGCTGTGACCCGGTTCCCGACAGTACAAGCAGCGGGCGGTCTCCTGGACGGCGGCATAGCGGCCGGGCGCGCGAGGGGCCATACGCCCCCTACGGGGGGGTCCGGTGGGGGATCTACTCTGTGGCACAGGTCGTTCGGGTCCCATAGGACCGGCCAGAGAGGAATTATCTGCCAGTCTACTTTCTCCTTCCAGGAACGTCAAGAGGTCCGAGAAGGGTGGCAGATAAGTCGCACTATCCCCACCATACTGCTGCTCAAAACGGACCTTAACAGAGTCCGGCAACTTTCCCAGGACAATGTGCAGTAACAAAAACGACCACTGCTCCACTGGGAGTTTTAAGTTTTTTAATGCGTTGTATGCAACCAACAGCGGATTCAACAAAGCCACTCTCAAGTGCATCACGCTGGCAACGCGGGGTAAATTCAAAATGGCGGCAACATGGTTGTCCGCCAGACGTCGTACGTTCTGGTACCGACGGGCAATCAAATCCCTAGCAATAGGGTAGTTTTCATCCGAGGGGGCCAAATGTTGAACCGATTCAAGGGCCTCCCCTTCCAACACGGATAACAAATAAGCTAACTTCTGGCCCTGGGTCAAATCGTCCCGGGCATGTACAAGACTATCAAAAATATTAATAAAGCCCTCCCAGTCCTCTAGACGACCAGCAAAGCGCCTTAAGTCTAAGGGGGCCAATCTAGCAAAGAGAGGGGGCATACTCTTAGATGTGACCGGGGACGGGCTCGGATCATTCTCTCTTGCCACTTGCAAAGGTCGAGCCACCTGAGTAATTCTGTCCGCAAAATCATAACACTGGTCCACATCCAAACCGACTTCTTGTCGCATTTCCACCTCGGCCTCAACAGTCCTTTCCAAAAATAAGGCATACTGCTCATCAACAACAGCCAAACGTATGGGCAGATCTACGTATCTGTTCAACAAGGCCTCCGTTCTATCCGGTCGATCCAACAACGCAACCGCAGAAGCTAACCACCGTAACTCAGAACGTATTTTGGCTTTAGCAGAGGAGGCCGTCATTGTAACGTCACAAATTTATCAACAAAAACAACAAATTCAAAATATTCACTATAACACAAAATCTCCAATATTTGGAGGTTACTAATAACCACAAAATTCCAATATTACAACAACAAAGTATTTATAATGACACAAACTCTTAAATATTTGGAGGTTATCAGAAAACAACAAAACTCACTGACTATTGAAATTCACTCAAAATCACTGACTATTGAAATTCACTTGGATATCAACACAACAACAAGTTAATTTTAATTATTTCAAAGCACAAGTTTCAATGAGTTTCAATGTGTAAACAATGTCCCAAATCATTTAAGTTTCACTAAGTATTGAGTGCAAACTTATTAGCTAACCTTTTATTAGCTATTATTTTAGCAACAAACTTGTCAATATTCACAACTCAAATTTGCTAACAAAACTGAATAATAATTATTATGAGCAAAGAAAGGCATCTGTTTACATTTTGGAACTTCAATACATGACTTCAATACATTAATTACAAGACATGGAACCAATAACAAAGGAATGCCCTTTACTTTTCAAATGCAAGTTAATTACCATTTACAAGTACAAATTAATCTAGTCCGGACCAGATGGTCATCAACACGGCACTGATTAATGGACAAAGCTTTGGCGTGGGCCTCTCAGGCCTTCAAACCACGCTCCTGCTACCAAGAAATGTTCAGTACACCCCTGCTAATACCGCGGAATCATCTAGCGCAGTGGAAGCTGGTATTACTAATATAGACTCCGGACAAAAAACTAGGTTTCAGCGGGGATGTAAACTGAACAATTGAACTGCGATACACAGCGGAGAGAATGTTAAGGAAGGTGAGGTTACATACGGGTCTGTGTGTCGAACGTCTCCAAGGCAGAAGTGGTGTAAGGGAGCGCGCGCGCCCCTGGGGTCCTTTCTTCTGCAGACCTTACCAATTAGTCACCTCACTCACAACACAAATAACAGCGTTCCCAAGGCACTGGGCGCTTCAACAATGACACACACGGGGGAGCCTCTTTTATTACGATTTACAGTCCCGACAAAAAGCGCGTGGTGGACAATTATCTTTCTTTCAAAACTCCGCGACCAGCCCGATGGATGGCGGCAAAACCTTGGTCGTACAAAACGGGATCACATAGATAATTTAAGATTCAATTCAAATTCGATATGCCAGGCATATTCAACGCGAGCGATTTTTTAACAATTCAGCAAAAATTAATCCGACATTTTTCTAACAAGAATTCCAATCAAGTGTCACTGTCAACTTCAAGTGACAGCCAAATGTCAATTTGACGTGACATCAGAGACGCGTTCAGAAACGTCGATCTTTTCCGAACACAATATGTATGCAATAAATGTTTGTTTTTCCTCGCAAGCGTGTTGAAAAAGTGCGTATGAAACTCGTGAGCAACTTACTCACTAGACACTCGGCTGATTTACGCCCTCGCCTGCGGCTCGGGCTGCAACCCACAGCCTCGTGTATAATGAGCAACTTATGCTCACTTGTATCATAATATACTATTAAAGTTGACTATGGCATAAAGTGTATCATTAGACGTTTAGGCATGAGTTCATAATTCGAATATTATAACATGAGTGTAGATAAAAATCATTCACAACCCATCAACACAAGTACCAGAGCAGCATAACCTACTAAGAGATAACTCACCAGCTCTCCCAAATCATACACTGTTGGGGCAATGACGGCTGCTAATGCTAGTCTCAGCGCCAGGGCTCTCCTGTCGGCGGGCGGTAGGGTTGCGCCCCCGTCGCTGCAGCCCAGGTAGCGGAGCGCCGCGCGGTAATAGCGCGCCATGGGGCCTCGCACTCTAACAACACAAATAATAATACATACTAATTTTATAAATGTGATAGTGTTTTGTTTGTTACTTTGTCCCTCTTTCACGTCATAACGGAGCAACGGATCGACGTCATTTTTAGTATGGGGATAGTTTGAGAGCTGAAGAGTGATATAGGCTACTTTTGATCCCGGAAAAACATCACATTCCCGCGGGATAACGTCGTGTAATTCACGCGGGCGAAGCCGCGGGCGGAAGGCTAGTATACATACATACTAATCTGGCCCATCTTGGGGTAACCCTTTCCCTAAGACTAGGATGCTTAAATCTTATTTCTCATTGCAAATAATGTGCAATATGGCGTCAAAACAAAAGCTCAATACTCAATCATTTATTGCAAACCATAGTGTACATAGATAAGGTGGTAAAAGCTTATAATCTAAAGATCATGGACCCTGTCGGGCACGCAATTTGGTGGAAAAGGAGAGGAAGCGCCCAAGCTAAGCCATATGATATAACATACTAGCAGCCGCCCGCGGTTTCACCCGCGTGGTTCCCGCTACCGTGGGCATATCGGGAGAAAAAGTATCGTCTGTGTTACGCCAGCCTACAATCTATCTCTCTTGCAAATTTCATCCAGATCCATTAAGTAGTTTTTGCGTAAAAGAGTAACAAACATACATTCATACTCACACTACAAGCTTTCGCATTTATAATAACAGTAGGATCTTTACTAAAACAATAAAAAATTGCAGAAATTCAGCTGTATCATAAAAAAAACATTGCATCCAGTAAGAAACAGCTGTATTTTTGCACAATTTGACTCTATTTCTATCATGTATATTTTAATTTATTTATCTTTGTCTAGGCTAAGTGATATGAACAAGTCACTGCAAATGTTAAAAATGACAATTAAACTTTAGTATACAGACAAGGCGACAATTAAATGAAATCATTTATGGCACTATATTTTAAAACTATCGAAAATGCCAAATTATTTATTGTGAGTCTGTGACTAAACCATGGGTTTCTATTATCAGATATAATAATAATAATTTATTGATGCATTGTCGTGTCGGACGTGTCGTGCCGGACGACGTTCCTACAAGGTGGACCGACGATCTGGTGGCGGTCGCGGTGCGCCGCTGGATGCGGGCAGCGCAGGACCGATCGTTGTGGAGATCCTTGGGGGAGGCCTATGCCCAGCAGTGGGCGTCGTTCGGCTGACATCCTTTAGGCGCATTTGGCCCAATTCGCGATTGGTCCAATTCACATTATTCGCGGTTGGTCCAATTCTCAGTTGGTCCAATTCGCAGTTGGCCTAATTCGCACTTGGTCCAATTAGCAGTTGGGCCAATTCGCTGTTGGTCCAATTCGCGTTTGGCCCAATTCGCGGTTGGTCCAATTCGCGATTGGTTCAATATAAAGTGTATTGTGATAAGGTGGAAAAAATATAACCATGCATATTTGATCAAACATATGATAGATAATTATAATATATTATATAAATATACACTTTTTACCTACCGGGCGGGACCTTAGCCACGTTATAGATTCCGTTCTATAACTTGGGAAACATTATTCATCTTGGCCTAACCGCGAATTGGACCAACTGCGAATTGGACAAACTGCGATTTGGACGAACTGCGAATTGGACAAACTGTGAATTGGACAAACTGAGAATTTGACCAATTGCGAATTGGACTAACTGCGAATTGGACTAAGTGCGAATTGGACATTTTTTTGAACATTGGACCAATTGCGAATTGGACCAAATGCGCCTAAAGGACTGTGGAGAGTGTGTCACTCAGTGGAGAGCTGGAGGAAGCCTATGTAAAGAGTCACGCCGAAATGCGAGATATTATATTATAATAAAATAACCCATAGAAAAATGTACCGACAAATTTATAGCCTGTTCGGAAAAAAGGGGCTTTGTTATTATTATTTTCTGTCAAGTAACAGTAACAGCTTATCAGAACATACTTACACATTGTGAAACAGGCCCTTACACATTTTAAATATTAGTATGGATAAACACCTCACCTGTAGTACTCAGATGCCAGCTTGTAAAACCTGCCGTGCACCGAAGTGACACCATCTGCATCCTCCAAGCTACCCTCCAGATGTTCTATGATCTTCTCTGTAGCGTCTAAGTCATTCAGGTGTTCCAGGTAGATCTGTCCTTGGAGCACCTGCAATATTAGATCAAATTTTCTTATTTTTTGGGTTCCGTTAGCGCGTTAACGACACACACGCATTATGCCGCAGCGGCAGCGTTTTTGCGTTTTTTCTGTAAAGTCCATTCGCTTAGATAGTGTCGCCCTTTTATCGCGCCGCCTTGGCACGTGCCGCTTCTTGTCAAAGGATGCCGCCGCATAAACAAAAGAAGCCGCGTGCGGCGTACACCCACATTAGGAATCGATTTTGAGATTTCGACATTTATTAAATTATATTTTTTTAAATAATCTATTATTTATTATAAATACAGGTGGTAACGACGGTTGTGACTTGTGACAATTCAAGCGATGATGAGTAATCATAATAATCATATAAAAAACGAATAATAATTATTAATTAATTAATTAAGCCATTTATTTCAGAGAAAGTACACACAACATAGTATACACATACAATCTCCATATTTGGTGTTAGTACAATGAAAAACTTATATTAATGTTAGTAATTTATAAACAACACATCATATTTTAGATACTGGTGTGCATCTGCACCCATCTTCGCATCATTGGGCTATCCCATCCTTCAGCAACTACTGCCAGAATGCCATTTGAACTGGTACGTAGCCTTCGTAACAGTGATGCAGAACTCAATCATTGACCCTGGCTTCAGCAAACATAGCTGAAGCACTGCACTTTATTATTATCTGTAAATCACTTATTTAAATTCCTTTTATATAAAAACTAGCGGCCGCCCGCGGTTTCACCCGCGTGGTTCCCGTTCCCGTGGGAATATCGTGATAAAAAGTACATATAAACCTTCCTCTTGAATCACTCTATCTATTAAAAAAAATCGAATCAAAATCCGTTGCGTAGTTTCAAAGATTTAAGCATACAAAGGGACATAGGGACAGAGAAAGCGACTTTGTTTTATACTATGTAGTGATATCCAAATTTTTTATTAAAACTGACTTTGTTACCCAACTTGTGTGTATTATTTATATCTGCATTTTATAGCAAGAGCCACAATGCCGTGCGGGTGTACCGACACTATCTAACCGAACGGACTTTACATAGACTCGCCACCGCCCGCCACCGCCCCGCCCCGCGGCGTCTTGTATAAGAGCCTGTACACACTGGGCGCTAACGTTTGCGTTGGCGTTGCATTTTGTATGTAAATCTGTACAGTGCCTCTAGTAGGCAGTAGCAGAACTACAGATTCTCATACAAAAATGTAACGCTAACGCTCGCCGAGCGCACAGTGTACAGGCAGTGAGGCTCCATACAAATCCAAAGGGGACTATAGTTCTGCACATGGAATAGTTTCTTATTTTCTTGCATAAAAAAATGGCTAATGCTGGTTTTCTTAAGTTTTATTCTAATAGTAATAATATTAATTAATTAAAGTAATAATAATTTAATTCTAATATTGGAGACCATGGGATGGGACCAAAAAAGACCACGAGGGAGGCCATAAACGCGATGGAAGGATGACATCAAGAAGGTGGCGGGCAGCAACTGGATCCTAACTGCCCAAAACAGATATAGATGGAAACAGTTGAAGGAGGCCTACACTAAGCTATTGGTTGCAGAAGGCTAGAGAGAGAAAGATTCTAATAGCATAAGGAACTTTATGTGTTGCACAAATGAGCTGTCATGCTACACCGCACAAACTATAGTGCAGAGGTGCCATGGCAGCGCCGGCGACAGTACCTACCGCTGCCACTGCGGCAAAATGTGTAAACTCGAACACAAAAGAAAAAACGGAACTCTTGTAGCATCACTTTGTTCTCCTTCTGTCAAGACAACCGTAGCCCAAGACTCGAGTGATTCACATTGACCTAACATCAAGAAATTTGGCAAGCCATGAACTTACAACAGTACAAGTAAAAGCAAAACCTGATAAAAATTTTAACTATGTTTTAAATAAGGGTATTAAGCCATACTTAAATAAAGCATGAACATATTTTGATAGGCAATACATTAGTTTGGTGCATTCCGTTATCGGATTGGTGAAAGTAGATATTATATATTTAGTTCCTGTACTATTAAAATTAAAAAAATATAAAAAGACCAAATTAATACCTTGCACAGAGCAAATGCTTCATCATTCATTTTGACTTTAGCCTCCATTTTTTCCAGAAATGCAATTGCATCCTTTTTGTTGCTGTACTGCTTCACGATGTGGGCAACAATCTCCATCAGTGACAGAGGATTTATTCTGTAAAATTATGTGTTAAAGATCAGCATGATTATTCACAAATAGTACCTAAATACTCATCATTTGACAGGTTTTTTTACAATATAGAGAAAATTAAAACTATAAAGAGGCTTTTAATATGAATAACAGCTTACGAACAGTGTAAATAGAAATAGCCCGAGAGCCAAACTAATTCGCTCTATGGAGACTCAACAATAATTCTATATCAGTAATTTCTTAACATTGAAAATTAGATTATCTAGTTTAATAAATAATTCATAAGTAATCCACCAATATTTATGACAGCGACATTAAAAAAAACAAATACAAAACTTTAAAAATTCTATAAAAAATAGGCAAAAATGGTATAAGTGTTATTCACTTTACATTTGAATACATTTATTATTATCTTTCGTAAAAGTATATAATCCCCCTATATTTGTAAATGAAAAACAAATAAACTTAAAAAAAAACTCTCTACGTAAACTCAAATTGGCATTACACCTATGTTAAAAATGCTATCAGAAACAACCGACTTCTTCCTAAAGTATTAGTTTCCCGTTTTATATCTTTATGGATTTCGACTTTGGTGCTTAGATAAGGTGAACATAAACACATGTTAACGATAAAATTGGTGATAGCATATTTGCTGAAAGAATTGCACCATTTTCGGGGTATAACTTTTTTTTTATACCTTCCAATGCGATATTATGTTGGATTCCAAAATATAGTCTCTTAAAATTATATTTAAGGGCCGTTTACAAAAATTTGGCCTGTTATTGAATTTTTTACAAAAATATCGGATAGCTCTTGGGGTAAAATACACTCTGACCAAATTGTTGTTAGGGCTGAAACCCCCAAAGATGATTATGACTTGCAAAACTGGTACAAAGGACGTACTTGTTCTCGAATATAGTTAAAAAGTTGTTGTACAGCTGGATCAAGTTGTCGCCTGCCTGCAGGCTCGGATGCATGACAAAATCGAGGAGTTTTAACGTTAATTGATGCCATAGTCTGAAAAACAAAAGTAAGAAAGAGGTTAGTTTGTTTACGATCAACAAAGTTGCACTTACATTTTATTCAAAATGTATACTTACTTTTTATTGTAAAACTCTTCTAATTTAGCCCAATCTGCTGCAACATCAGGCTCTGCAGCTTGCTTTTTTGATAGAAAATCGCTGACATCAACAACAGCAAACTTGACGGTGGCCATTTTTTACAAATTTATCGTGTAATGACATGAAGTTAGCTGAAAATGAAACTGTCATGTATGTCCAGTGTTGTCGGTCAAATAAAAAAAAAAAGAGATGACAAAAGGAATACTAATAGCCTCTACACACGTTCCGATCCGACCGCCGATTTGGTCTGCTCCAGACTTTGAGTATTCAAAACGAGAGTTGCCAAGAGCACTTTCCTACATTAGATTTTTTCCGCCAATTTTGGGGGGAGACGAGGTACACACGCACAGCACACAACTTCAAATTCACGCACACTCTTGTAGAAAAAGTCATATTGTTACACACGCACACGAAAACAAAAAGACCATAAAGTTATATTTGCGAGTGGCCAAAATTTGGAGCTAAACATCATAGTACACATTCTGACAGCTCACTCAGACGGCAGCGCCAAACTTACCGAAAAAATAAGTCAGCTTTTGCGTCAAGGTTAGTGATGGGGCGTAAAGAGACCGATATGAAATTGAAAGATTGGAAGATTTATGATTACGAACAAAGATTTTTTTAATACGGTCTTCATTTGATTTTATTATTTGCACCAACAAAATTACATACTAAAAGCAGCTTATAAATAAATGTTTAAAGGGTCCCACAGACGATCCATGAAACCCGAAATCCATGATATTAAGCCATGATATTCGGTTTTTGTATGAAAAACTGGAAGTGTGTGGTCGATTGCGGCCAACTGACAGGCCATTGCCTGCTGGTGGACTGATCGTCTGTGGGGCTCTCAATATACATAAAACATAGTTCTGCCCTATCTTCAAATAATTTACAGAAATGAAATTCCGCTCGTGATAGTTGGCGCATGTAGCCTTTTTATTAGATAAGATATTATTTTAATTTTTTAACTTTTTATAAACAGTAACTTATCTACCGAACCACAAGTTTGAATAATCTACACTTTATTATCTTATCTTAATTTCCAGTCCAAAAGCTTAAAAAGCTGAAACAGGGCATATCTTTACGGATAATTTGTGTGTGGATCGCTACGACCGAAATGACAAAAATACTGTTAAATAGGAAAAGTACCCAAAAGCTGTAGTTACATAGATTTTGAGTTTACATAGTTACAGTTACATAATGTTTTATATTCCTGTTGATTTTTGAAACGAATTAATTTGTTATATATGTAACGTATACATTTCTGCGGATCTGTTTTCTCATCAGATAAGACAGTCGGGTATCTGTATACTTTTGCATCACTAATCTTCCCAATTCCATATTGACTTTCTTCTTTAAATAATATTTAACGAAGAAAGTCAGTAATTATCTGTTTTGGTCTTGCAATCTCTTAATCTTCTTTTTTGGAATATTATTTCTCGTTTCAATTGTCTCTTCCTAGACGTATCACTCAGTTGAGTTTGAGATGATGACTGCATAGGATTTAACAGCGTGTCACTTGGGCTAGAATTTGATATGGATTCCAGTTGAGTTTGAGATGATGACTCTGACTGCATAGGATTTGACAGCGTGTCACTTGGGCTGGAATTTGATATGGATTTCCTATAAAAACAATTAAACTTCGATGGTTTCGCGCCCTCTATCAACTTTCTTTTACTAGATACTGATTCAAAACATGAAGATTCAAAATGCTCTGGGGGCCAAGTCTGCTAACGTTAAGTCACAATCGTGTCTCAATCGTGTTTCAATTGTAGTTTAGTTGTAGTGCTTTTTTCCACACTAGTTACAAGAAATACCTATGTACTTTTTTCACAATACTATTGATGGAAACACCACACACTACATTCACATCACATAATACTGTCATAAATTCTTGTAACTAATGTTTAAAAAAACACTACAACTGAAATACAATTGAAACACGATTGAGACACGATTGTGACTTAACGTTAGCAGACTTGGCCCCCGGAACAAGTGACGTTTTGTCTTTTCAATACCCAACAATTTTTAATTCTGCAAAACTCTATCCATTGGTTCTTTAAAATGTGATTTTTTGGAAACCTGTGAAGTAAATAATGTTGATGACAGCATTATCATTATGATATATTTTATTTAATTAAAAAAATAATTTATATGCTTTATCAGAACGCATCCAAATAATAGTTCATAGAGCATACATTCGTTCTCTTTGTAACAGCACTATGACTTGTACCACGGTGTTTGGTATCATTTTGCTATCGCAATGTCTGTCGTTAGCTTACACGAACAAACAACGTTTTCTTCGTGATTATATTATAGTTTGATAATAAAATTATACTTAAGTGTGATAGGAAATTCCGTCCTCTGTAAAATTTGAACTTTCTGATCGTCTTTTGCAGAAATACACTGCACAATACACCATTTTAGCGGAGCTGCGTTCGGCGATATGTGTTCTTACAAAATGACGGATGGTCGTGACCAACTAGTTTTTATAAAGTGACACGAACTAATTGGACATGTACTTTGGTGAAAGGGGGTGCGTGTATATGTCAACTCCCGTTTTGAATACTCAAAGGCTCCAGACCAAATCTGGACGTGTGTAGCGTAGTCGTCCGACCATAATTATTATTATTCGTGTTTGACGCGGTCGGCCGGATTTAATTCGCACGAACTTCACTTCCTACCAAATCGGAACGTGTGTAGGCTTCCGACCGGACCAACTTGGCAGTGTTGACAATTTTGGAGGTTTTCCCCTAGATTTAGGGAGAAAATATGTAAAAGCGGAAATATTTAAAGCAGGTAAATTACTTTTAAGGAATTTTCAGAGGATTCAATTTAATGCTCGTTCATGAGTTTTACGGAGGACTGAACGAACGAAAGGTTTAAATATGGCCATTTATGAAAAGATTCTATTTATCTATTTGTTTTTTTAGAATATTTTGTTTAAAAACTAGCAATTTGTCGTAAAACTAAATATATAAAAAAAGGGCATAACACCTCATCAGTAATTGCTGCTTTTAGTAAATATTTAGCTTGTAGCACGAACTTCACTTCCTACCAAATCGGAACGTGTGTAGGCTTCCTAATAGCCGCTACACACGCTCCTATCCGACCGCCGATTTGGTGCGGGCGAACTTCACTGCAGATCTGATCCGCGCCTACACACGTTCAAACCAAATCTGCCGCACCAAATCGGTCGGCGCTACACACGTTCCGATTTGGTCTGGCCGACCTCTAGCCGTTGTTGCAGTGTTGCCAGCCACTGCTAATCTCCCAATATTATTATTATTTATAAATACTGAAAACATCAATTTGCTTGCAATAAATAAATTAAAAAGAAAAATATTTTCGGTTTTTAATGTTTTATTACTATAAAAAAACAATTTCATTATTTTTTAATTTTCTGTTATTTTCATTAAAATACTAAAACATGCTAAATATTTACTAAAAGCAGCACTTATTGATGAGGTGTTATGCCTTTATTATAATTATTTAGTTTTACGACAAATTGCGAGTTTTTAAATAAAATAAACGAAAAAGAAACTAATAGATAAAAGAATCTTTGCACAAATTGCCATAATTAAACCTTTCGTTTTTCAGTCCTACGTAAAACTCATGAACGAGCATTAAATTGAATTCTCTGAAAATCCCTTAAACGTAATTTACCTGCTTTAAATATTTCAGCTTTTACATATTTTCTCCCGAAATCTAGGGGAAAACCTCCAAAATTGTCAACACTGCCAATTTGGTCCGGTCGGAAGCCTACACACGTTCCGATTTGGTAGGAAGTGAAGTTCGTGCGAACCAAATCCGGCCGACCGCGTCAAACACGAATAATAATAATTATGGTCGGACGACTACGCTACACACGTCCAGATTTGGTCTGGAGCAGACCAAATCGGCGGTCGGATCGGAACGTGTGTAAATGTATTATAGCCGCTACACACGCTCCTATCCGACCGCCGATTTGGTGCGGGCGAACTTCACTGCAGATCTGATCCGCGCCTACACACGTTCAAACCAAATCTGCCGCACCAAATCGGTCGGCGCTACACACGTTCCGATTTGGTCTGGCCGACCTAGCCGTTGTTGCAGTGTTGCCAGCCACTGCTAATCTCCCAATATTATTATTAATTATAAATACTGAAAACATCAATTTGCTTGCAATAAATAAATTAAATAGAAAAATGTTTTCGGTCTTTAATGTTTTACTACTATAAAAAAACAATTGCATTATTTTTTAATTTTCTGTTATTTTCATTTAAATACTAAAACAAGCTAAATATTTACTAAAAGCAGCAATTACTGATGAGGTGTTATGCCCTTTTTATATATATTTAGTTTTACGACAAATTGCGAGTTTTAAAACAAAATATTCTAAAAAAAACTAATAGATAAATAGAATCTTTTCATTATTGGCCATATTTAAACCGTTCGTTCGTTCAGTCCTACGTAAAACTCATGAACGAGCATTAAATTGAATCCTCTGAAAATCCCTTAGAGTAATTCTATCTGCCTAAAATATTTCCGCTTTTACATATTTTCTCCCTAAATGTAGGGGAAAACCTCCAAAATTGTCAACACTGCCAAGTTGGTCCGGTCGGAAGCCTACATACGTTCCGATTTGGTAGGAAGTGAAGTTCGTGCGAACCAAATCCGCAGGCTTATTACCGATCTTAAAGTGACAGTTGCAATCGCGATCGCTCCCAAAACACATATACGTATTACGGAACGTAGATCGCTACGATTAGCGCCACAAGCGAGCGATTTGTAAACTAAAATTGCATGAAAGGTACCGTACCGTAATGTACCGATTGCAAACCAACCGCAACTATGTAGTAGCAGTCGCGTTGCAATTGTACAATTAGCAACTGGTTGCTTGTTTTGGTAATAAGCCTGCCGGCCGACCGCGTCAAACACGAATAATAATAATTATGGTCGGACGACTACGCTACACACGTCCAGATTTGGTCTGGAGCAGACCAAATCGGCGGTCGGATCGGAACGTGTGTAGATGCTATTAGTATAGCGTCATCTAGTGTTAAATAGATTGATATTAAGTTAGCCATTCCACAATAGATGGCACTAGTAAATAAAATCGTTTATGAACACATTTCTAGATGTCGCTAGTTGTTTAAAGTGTGAGTTAAAACAAAAATAAAGAGCTCAAAAGAGAGAGAGATAATCGTTACGTTTGTATTATCATAAAACTAGCAGACACCCGCGGTTTCACACGCGCGGTTCCCGTTCCCGTGGGCACAAATTATATAGACTAGTGGGAATATCGGGATAAAAATTATCCTATGTGTTATTCCAGCCTATAATTTATCTTTGTTGCAAATTTCATCTATCCGTTCAGTAATTTTTTCGTGAAAGAGTAACAAACATTCACATCCATCCATCTCACAAACTTTCGCATTTATAATAAATAGCGGCCGCCCGCGGTTTCACCCGCGTAGTTCTCGTTTCCGTGGGAATATCGGGATAAAAAGTAAGCGTAATTTACTTTTTATTACATCAGCTTCCTGCCAGTGAAAGCCCCGTTAAAATCCGTCCAGCCGTTTCAGAGATTAGCCGCAACAAACAGACAGACAGACAGATAGACAGACAGACAGACAAAAATTTAAAAAAATGTTATTTTGGTAAGTATATGTACCTAATCATATGCATGTAGTAAAAAGTGGTTATTTTAATATTACAAACAGACACTCCAATTTTATTTATTTGTATAGATAGATATGTATAGATATATTCAAGTAATTATGTATAATATTTGTAGTGTGTGTTGCCAGTTATGACTTATGGAAGCGAGACGTGGTCTTTTACTATGGGTCTTATAAGAAGGCTCAAGGTTACCCAGCGAGCAATGGAGAGAGCGATGCTTGGTATTTCCCTGCACAGCACCAGTTTAGTACCAGTTTAAACCAGGAATATTTTAGTCCACGTTTTGTAATAAGGGGGAGTAGGTTGGCCGGCACCACATCGCACATTGACACTTTTGAATGCTTTGAATACTATGACCTTCACTAGGTTAACTCACGGAACGACATCCGGTTCGCGGTCGCCATTCGAGAACCTTTCCGGCCCTACGGCCATCGGTTCTCCGCGCGTGTCCCGTCCACTACCACTTCAATTGAGCAATCCAAGATAGCCAAGAAAATACCAAGTATCGCTCTCTCCATAGTGACCCTGAGTCTTCTTATGAGACCCATGGTGAAAGACCACGTCTCGCTTCCATGAGTTATAACTGGCAACACACACTGGTCAAAGACCTTAGTCTTGAGAAATTGAGGAATGTTGGACGGCTACTTACTTACTTATGCCGGAGCTTCCCAAACGCTGCCCATCCGAGCTGGATTCGACGCGAGATTTCTTTCTCGAAGTTGGACTTTAATAGGACTGTCTGTCCCAGGTAGACATAGTGGTCAACAACTTCTCAACATTAACTGGAGCGGGTGCAACATGGGCATTGGACATGTTTTTCGTTTAACCCATGTTCATCTTAAAACCCACTCTTTGAGAAGCATTACTGAGATCTTCGAGCAATCTGTTCAGATCTTCCAAGATCTTATCCATAAGAACTACATCATCGGTAAACCGCAGGTGTGTTTGGAACTCGCCATTCATGTTGATGCCGCATCATTTCCAGTCCAGGGGGGCTACCGCTTAACTTTATGGGTATGAACTTCATACGTTTTTGGGAACTTTGAGTCAATTTTATAAAGAAAATAGCTGCTATCAGTTCCTTGTTTTGCGACGTCGGGTATAACGATAACTAGCTAGCAACGTTCAACAAAACAAAGCAGCAAAAATCTATCAAAATAAGGAATTCAAATGACAGTTGAAACCCATACCCATAACCATATTTTTTAGCCGGTAGACCCCCAGGAGCTTAAAAATATCCTCCAACGCAGCTGTGAACAGTTTCAGAGAATGAAATCTCCCTGTCTCACACCTCGCTGTATGTTGGATAGGATGAGAATTCTGGTTCTGTAAGCGGACCAACAAGGTGGTGTGGTTTGGTATAATTACCTCAGCACTTAGTCTGTTCGGCACCTCTGGAGAGACTGCAGCAGTGCCCAGGTCTCGATAGAATCAAAGGCTTTCTCAATAGTTCACGAAAGCCAAGCATATAGGCAAGTTATACTCTTCGGTCTTCTGTAGATATAACTTGCCGCGGAGTATGAATGTGGTCTATGGTACTATAGGCTTTTCGGAACCTGACTTGTTCGGGAGGTTGGAAGTCGTCGAACCTGCGAGTGAGACGATTCATAATGATTCTCGAAAACAGCTTATGGTATGGCTCAATAGCGGGTTGTGTCTGTAGTTCTTCAAGAGAATCTTGAAAAACAACATCACATCGCGTCTGCCTCATGCTTTTGGCGTTTTGCCCTCGAGAATGAGAGAAATGAAGAGCTTCTGGAGGACTTTAGGTTTTGGCTTACCGCCCGCTCTCAGAAGCTCTGTTGTGATTCGGGCTTCATAAAGAAGGAGTTCATCATCTATAGTTTCTTCTTACAGTCATTCCGTTGCCCAAACCCAAATCGCCCCACTCTCAACTCATCACCGCAAAGTTGCCCCAACTTTGCAATAAAATCCCCCATCTTAACCGTGTAGTGGGTTTTATAGATATGCATTCCTTTAGAGACTGATCTCCTCATACATAGCCTCCAGTCCAGATGAAAAAAAAGACGACTTTTCATACTTTACCAACTAATCGGGACATTTTGTATGGAGAGTCGATTTTTTTTTTCATTTCCGACATAAAATCTTGCTGTGCGTTGTTCAGCATGATGGCCTGAAGTTACTATGCCTGAAGCCATGGTTAAAGTTTTTGCAACGGTGCCCCTAACACCCTGTATTATGTAGGTATAGGTATTATTGTAGCTTAATCCTATTTCACCACATGGCAAGGCATGTAAATTAACAGATAAATTTTAAAATTACAAAATGTTTATCCTCTAAATATTCTTCAACACTAAAATAAGCTTTGTCAACTAAAATGTTGTACTTAGTGGTATTCCTCAAGGTTCCGTGCTTAGACCGGTTCTGTATACTATTTACTTGTTCGATTTGCCAAGCTATCTTGAATGTGAACCTAGCATTTTTGCTGATGACACGAAAATGTTTGGGAATCTTCTAAGTGATTACGATCGAAATCAGACTAATCTAGATCAAATTGATGAGTTGTAAAAAAACGGTTACTTACTTTGAACAGCTTCAAATGTACTGTGCTTCACATAAGAAAAAACAATCCCCGTAAAACATACAAACTTGGTAACCTCTAAATACAGGACGTAAAACACAAACAGATCTAGGTGTTATTATATCGGAAGATCTTAAATGGGCCAGCCATATCGAAACTAGGTATAGCAAAGAAAGCCAACAGCCTTATATATCTTATAAGAAAGGCCTTTTGAATACTCACACCCGAGATGGTTGCCCGCATTTACAAAAACATTCAGTTGGCCTAAACTAGAATACGCTCGAAAAATTGAAAATGAAGTAAGTATTTAGAAAAAATCGACCCGTCTCGCAACTAAATTTCTAAATAATTTTACTAAAACAAATTTTCTAAATCTTACTTTATTTTCAATTTTTCAACAATAAAATTGCATTGTGAATGTAAAATATGTAGTTTAAAAAACTATAAAAACACACTTTTATAGGAACAGACTAAATAGTACAAAATAACCGTCTATTCAGTAATTGAAATTAAAAAGCGTGGTGCGCGTTGTCAATATTAAGTACTTGAATGCATGCTTTGCAAAGGGCGCACCACGCTTTTTAATTTCAGTTACTGAATAGACGATTATTTTGTACTATTTAGTCTGTTCCTATAAAAGTGTGTTTTTATAGTTTTTTAAACTACATATTTATTTTTTACTTTTTAGTTTAACAAATGGCAAGCTATGGATGGGGATGGTAATCGATTTCACAGTCCATTCATGTGTCTGCCCACCCCGTAAACATTATAACTCAAAGGCGTGATTGTATGAATTTAGTTTTACAAATTCAATTGGATTCTATTAGTTACCAGATGCGCGAGCTGAACCCTTACTTCTTCCCTGCTCCATCATCAGACCCTCACCACCAAATGTAGCGAATAGGTCTCATCAGAACGAAACAAATGAGCCCAAACTCGAGGGGTTTCCTAGTGGTCATTAAGGAGTGCCACTGACTTCCTCCCTGCTCCATCATCAGACCCTCACCACCAAGTGTAGCGAATAGGTCTCATCAGAACGAAACAAATGAGCCCAAACTCGAGGGGTTTCCTAGTGGTCATTAAAGAGTGCCACTGACTTCCTCCCTGTTCCGTCATCAGACCCTCACCACCAAGCGTAGCGAATAGGTCTCACCAGAATGAAACAAATGAGCCCAAACTCGAGGGGTTTCTAGTGGCCTTAAGGAGTGCGACTGACTTCCTCCCTGCTCCATCATCAGACTCTCACCACCAAGTGTAGCGAATAGGTCTCATCAGAACGAAACAAATGAGCCCATCCCGAGAGGTTTCATAATGGTCATTAAGGAGTGCCACTAACTTACTCCTTGCTCCATCATCAGACCCACACCACCAAGTGTAGCGAATAGTTCACATCAGAACCAAACAAATGAGCCAGAACTCGAAGGGTTTCCTATTGGCCATTAAGGTTTGCCACTGGCTTCCTCCCAGCTTCATCATCAGACTCTCGCCACCAAGTGTAGCGAATAGGTCTCGTCTGAACGAAACAAATGAGCCCAAACTCGAGGGGTTTTCTTGAGGTCATTAAGGAGTTTCACTGGGTCGTCCCAGCTCCATCATCAGACCCTCACCACCAAGTGTAGCAAATAGGTCTTATCAAAACGAAGCAAATGAGCCCAAACTCGAGGTGTTTCCTATTGGCCATTAAGGAGTGCCACTGGCTTCCTCCCAGCTTCATCATCAGATTCTCGCCACCAAGTGTAGCGAATAGGTCTCGTCTGAACGAAACAAATGAGCCCAAACTCGAGGGGTTTTCTTGAGGTCATTAAGGAGTGTCACTGGCTTCTTTCCTGCTCCATCATCAGACCCTCACCACCAAGTGTAGAGAATAGGTCTTATGAGAAAGAAACAAATGAGCAAGAACTCGAGGAGATTCCTAGCAGCCATTGAAGAGTACCCACCTCTTGACTACATCATCAGATCAGCTCGATGGTAGCAAATTATTGTATTGTCATCGGATTCATATGGACTTGCAAAGTTTCAAATCGATACGACAATTAGAAGTAGGTTAAAATTGAATTCCAAGATTTTCTTACATTGTGACTTAGTTACAAGTGAAGCTAATAAAAGTGTGGTAAAAAAAGTAAGAATTTAAATAACTTAGAATAAGCTTTTGAAATTTGGAATCTTTATTTTGTTAAAGATATAGACCTCCTTGCGCGCATTCAAAGAAAGGTTCCAAAAATACCATGGCAGTGCAAAGACCTAGAAAACGACACGAGATTACAACGCTTCAACTTCACTAGCCTGAAGGATCGCTGAAAGAGGAGAACTGATTGAAACGTTTAAAATATTAACTGGCCATTACGATATTGTGGACTTCGACAAGATATTCACATGTTCAATAAATCCCCAGCTAAGAGGCCATAACCTTAAACTTGAAAGAACAAGATCGCACAATAACCCGCTTAAACACTTCATGACATGACCAACAGAGTGATCAATGCGTGGAATAAATTGCCAAAATAGGTAAGTCATTTCAGCCTACAACATAAATAGTTTTAAAAACAGATTAATCAAGTATAGCTGAACTATAAATAAACTAAGTAAGTAGTAATGTTCAATGAATACAGGCATTTACCAGTTTTATAATCTGTCTGCCTGTTTAGTAATATTAATAATGATTAAGTACCTATATCGTTTCTAGACAAAATGGTACAATAATAAAAAATATAGAAAAACCAAATTCCGAAGGAAATTTTTCTTATACATAATGTATTGGAATATACCTACTCATAGCTCAGCGTATGTTTTTTTTATTAGTTAAGGCGCGCTTACACGAGCAACTGAAATGCGCAATTCCTGTCATTCCACGCCAAATATGACGTCACGACCACATCAAGCAATTAAGGGCGATGGCAAAATGTCAAGTGACCTAGTGCTAAGACAGCCATACAATACCAGGAAATATGGAGCAACATCGCTACACTTAATTGCTCCCGATTGATACAATACAGTTGCCAGGAATTATTGGCAAATAAATTGCCCGTGTACGCGCGTAGCGCAGCAGCGCATATATTTACAAAACAACGTAATATGTACTTCAAAGACAGCTCAGAGCAGCGCAACAACGTTAAGCTTCCACCTTCAGCCTTATCACCACTTAACATCAGGTGTGATGAAGGCTAAGTGCTACCCCGTTGTGGATTAAAAAAAAACAAAAAAAGCACAGCTCATGACAGCAATAAAGCATAATTAGTATCCTACTAATTCTATTCTACCTATCCTATCCTACGTATTCTACTAATTCTGTATGAAAAAAAGAGTGTTCTATTGTTTCTCATTCAAGTGGCGCATATTATTGCGGCTTGGGGGGGCAAGCAGTCATTGGTGTATTCTGTGACCTGTCTAAAGCTTCTGATTGCGTTGATCTCCAAACACTTTTAAAGAAGTTGAATATTATGTAGGTATGATGTCTCTAATAAATCAGTTAGCCTTTTATGCAATTTGTCTAATTAATAGAAATTAAAAAGCTGATGTAAATAATACTGCTTCTGCTGGATGGATACCTCATTATTATGGGCGTACCCCAAGGTTCAATATTGGGACCTCTGCTATTTTGGCTTATATTGAAATGGGCTAATGATGATGATGGGCTGCGATTTTTGAAGTTAGGCAACTTTCGCAATGGTCGGTCACGGGATGGGTGACCAAAAATTTATTATCTTGAGCTCCTCGGTGCTTCACGTTAAGCCGTTGGTTCCGGATTAACTTCGGTAACCGTTAAAGTGTTAACTTTTTGTTAATTTACTTTCTTGTAAAAAATAGAAGTTTTACTGCAGCACTAGACGGAATAACAGTGTTCAATCGAATCCAAAGTGGGGAAAATCACGGGCCCAGTACCCCGAGTGTAAGTTTTTATGTCAAGCAAACGCAAACTATTTCGAATGCGTATTAATGTCAATTTGTATGAAAACTATATAAGCGCGCTACTCGCCGCTAGAGGCGCTAATACAGTTTTCATACAAATTGACATTAATACGCATTCGAAATAGTTTGCGTTTTTTGACATAAAAACTTACACTACGGGCACTGAATGGAAAATGCCTTAAATCCTTTAGTCAGCTCATTTTACTAAAAGGAAACACTCTTTAATTTCTTTAAAGAAACAAAATTGCGAACTATGATTATTTTTACGAAAGTCAGCTTTCTCTCTCTTTTTTAGTTCAAAGTCGCGTGAATATCTAAACTCCACTTTGACGAAGTCGCGGGCGTAGCCCTAGTATTTAATAAAAAGACTTATTAAGGGCACAATCTTCCAAATTATCAAAAACAACCAATTTTTGATTCAAAGTAAACAATCAAATATTCTTTATTTTGAGCAGATAAAAATATATGTTGAAGCTTAATAAACGATATTGATTATTTTGTGACTAGAAAAACGATATTTGTATCTTAACTCGAGTTAAAAAAAAAACAGAAAATTATCATTATTTTTATATTTTTTTGGTTTTATACTTAGATTATTAATCTCTAATTCACGAATAATATATATAAAAATAGGTGATGACATATAGTAGATTATTCTCAGGCTACTTTTTCAAAAAGTGAATTTACTTATGCTCAAAATAACAACAATAACATTGAAAAAATGAAAAAGTGAGGTTATTTTCATTACTCTTCCTTTACACATAAAGAAAAAGACAAAGACAGAGTTTTTGGAAGATCCTGCCCTTAAAGTTCAAAACCAATTTTTAAACAAATATAAGCACTTCAATAACCAATGTAACGGACAAAAATTAACGGAAGTTATAAGAAGACCGTTATTATATTTTAATTTAACTTGAAAGTTAAATCGTGAACAAGAAAGTTAACATCGTAAACGGATTAACGGTTTTCTGTCCAGCTTTTTTTAAAGGATTCTACTTATATTACCACACTTTTATTAGCTTCACTTGTAACTAAGTCACAATGTAAGAAAATCTTGGAGTTCAATTTTAACCTACTTCTAAGTGTCGTATGGATTTGAAACTTTGCAAGTCTATATGAATCCGATGACAATACAATAATTTGCTACCATCGAGTTGATCTGATGATGGAGCCAAGAGGTGGGCATTAGAACTCTTCAACGGCTGCTTGGAAACCCCTCGAGTTTAGGCTCATTTGTTTTATTCTAAGGAGACCAATTCGCTACACTAAACTTGATGGTGAGGGTCTGATGATCGAGCAGGGAGGAAGTCAGTGGCACTCATTAATGACCAATACGAAACACTTCAAGTTCTGGCTCATTTGTTTCGTTCTGATGAGACCTATTTGCTACACTTGGTGGTGAGGGTCTGATGATGGAGCAGGAAGAAAGCCAGTGACACTTCTTAATTACCAATAGGAAACTCCTCGAATTTGGGCTCATTTGTTTGGGTTTGATGAGACCTATTTGCTACCCTTGTTGGTGAGGGTCTGATGATGGAGCTGGAAGGAAGCCAGTGGCACTCCTTAAATACCACTAGGAAACCTTTTGAGTTTGGGCTCATTTGTTTCGTTCTGATGAGGCCAATTTGCTACACTTCGTGGTGAGGGTCTGATGATGGAGCAGCAAGGAAGCCAGTGGCACTCCTTAAAGACCACTAGGAAACCTTTTGAGTTTGGGCTCATTTGTTTCGTTCTGATGAGGAGACCTATTCGCTTCACTTGGTGGTGAGGGTCTGATGATGGAGCAGGAAGGAAGCCAGTGGCAATCCATAATGACCAATAGGAAACACCTTGAGTTCTGGCTCATTTGTTTCGTTCTGATGAGATCTATTCGATGCACTTGGTGGTGAGGGTCTGATGATGGAGCAGGGAGGAAGCCAGTGGCACTGTTTAATGACCACTAGGAAATCCCTCGAGTTTGGGCTCATTTGTTTCATTCTGATGTGACCATTCGCTACACTTGGTGGTGAAGGTCTGATGATGGAGCAGGAAGGAAGTAGGGGTTCGGCTTGCGCATCCAGTAACTAATAGACTTAAATAATAATAATACTTGAATTTTTTTAGTCTAAATACATACAATCACGCCTTTGAGTTATAATGTTTACGGGGTGGGCAGACACATGAATGGACTGTGAAATCCATTACCATCCATCCATGGCTTGCCATTTATTAAACTAAAAAGTAAAAAATAAATATGTAGTTTAAAAAACTAAAACAACACACTTTTATAGAAACAGACTAAAAAGTACAAAATAAGCGTCTATTCAGTAACTGAAATTAAAAAGCGTGGTGCGCCCTTTGCAAAGCATGCATTTCAAGTACTTAATATAGACAACGCGCACCACGCTTTTTAATTTCAGTTACTGAATAGACGCTTATTTTGTACTTTTTAGTCTGTTTCTATAAAAGTGTGTTGTTTTAGTTTTTTAAACTACATATTTTTTCTATTATGGCCCACAGTAATTCTAGTAACTAATTATTTTAAATCTATTTTTTTTGTTTAAACTGTTACTAAATGTATTTTGTTTTCATTTGTATTACTTATTGTATTTTAAAGAAAAAAATAATTTCTTTAGATCTTTTTTTTAACAAAGCACAAGGTCATATTTTTTCTTTTATTCTATTTCTTTTAATCCATACCAGTATTATAAATGTGAAAGTGTGTTTGTTTGTTTGTTAGTCCGTCTTTCACGTCAAAACGGAGCAACGAATCGACGAGATTTTCGACGGGATAATTTGAGAGCTGGAGAGTAACATAGGCTACTTTTTATTCAGGAAAATTATTAAATAAAAATGCACGTGTTTCGCCCCAACCCGGGGCATCCTCAGGAGATAGTTCGTGCAAAAACCAACACGGTATTTTCGTGGTGTGCATGTGCAAATATTTCGTTTTTCACAATGTCAAAGAGTATTGTATGTAATCACTGACGTTTTTGCGGCTAATGGATTAACCTATATTTTAATGTGACATTTGTGGCACGCAGTGTATAAATGTTGGTGATACGAAGTTCGTATCCAATAAAATTTATATGGCAAAACAACGTTTGCCGGGTCAGCTGTACGTTATAATTTTGATATATGTAATGTATGGAATATTCTTAAATAAAAGCCGAATCAATATTAAGAGTTTTTTTTCTTAACTTTTGTGCTTAAAAATATTATATTTTAAACAAAGGTGGGCCAATATTTTATCCAGGGGTGCTATTAGGATTATGATGATTGTCAGTACTGACACATTTGACACATTAAACTTCAATCAGCTAATTAGAACTTGTTAATCCCACTCTTTAGCCCGAACACCTTTAAATGATTTAATTTCCGTACAAGAATAAGAATAATCTTTATTTAAATTAAAGCTTAGCCTGTAAGTTTATAGGTTAAAAACGCGCCACAATTTTGCCACGCAGCATTGCATAGGTACTTACAGTCAGCTTTGAAATGATCAGCGATCAAACTCAAAACTACAAAAATATCTGAACACTTGCCAAAAAACACTAAATTCATTAGTAATTACAATGTGCGTGCACCTTTACGTGTTGAAATAAGGTTTTTTTTTCTATCAAATGTTCAGATATTTTTGGTGCGTTTGATCGCTCAGATCATTTTGAAGCTTACTGTACAGTGCTGAAATGTTTAGCACAACGCAGCAAAGCGAAGCAGTAACTACAGTAGCCGAAGTACGAAACCTATGGCTATGTTAAGTCACAGAATAATGTGAAGTTCCGTCTTCTCCTATTCAATTTTTTTTTTAAATAAAATAAAATATTTTTTTATCCAAAAAAATATACTTACCTATTGTACTTACCTACTTAAATACTTTTATAGTAAATAACAAATAATATATGTTATTTAAGTTATAATAACTATTATTATTATATTTAATAATAATAAAATAAATAATTAGAAATAAGTAATAAAATTAATAGAAAATTGTAAATTAATATTTAGAAAATAATTATATTTAATGTAAAGCTCCTTTACCATTATTATGGAATGCAATAAAGATTATTGAGTATTGAGTACACAATTCTTCTTCATTTTATGTGGTGGCCCTGGGGTAGTGCCCTTCTGGATTTCGCCAATGTCCAGTTTTTAGCTCAGGTTTTTGTTTCTACAGACTCTTGTCAGATAAAAGATGTCCTTGTCAGTTAAAAGATGTCCAATGGTATGGTGGTGGGTAAAAAAATGTTGGACGATTCGTAAGCATTAATTTTAATTAATTTATGTGAATAAAACATTTTTGACTCTGCTTCTTCGTTAAAGTACTCGTAATATTAAACTATGCTATCCGTCAAAATACTTTTGTCAAATATCTATTGAACTTTAGTTCCTTATAGGACCACAAGAGGCGCTGCTGCTCTGATTTTGATACACTTTATTACGATCACGAAAATGATATTTTTTCATGCTCGGGATACAGATCAGCGTAGGTTAGTGTATTATCATTTATGTTTAGTAATGAGTGTTTTTTAGAAGATAAATATTAATCTCAAAAATATTTCATTATCAGCCATTTCATTCCCACTGCTGGGAATGCTGGGAATACGGGCTGATGATGATGATGATGATGAATAGGTATTATTATGGGTACTTTATAGATAATAAATGCAAGTGGACTGTAATCAGACGACGTTTACCTACAAGATTAAATTTTAATTGTTTATCTCTGATTACATGTTTGTTAAATAAATTATTAATACAAAACTTAATAGTTATGCAGTTTAACAATATTTGCCTACCTTGTAGAGTACCTACTTACTCTACAAAGTAAATATAGGTTGATATACCTATCAAAAGTACATCTTTAAAATTAAAATAAAATATATTTTTAAAATCGTTGCACTGCTCTGTCTGCACTGCTGTTTAGCCTATAGAACAAAAATAATAAGGTATTTTTTTATTCTTAGATTTAGAATTAGGTACTTGACTTAGGTATTTTATTTGTTTTTCTATTATTTTTATAATTATTTAATTTTTTCTAAAAAAATCTGAAGATTAAATCAAATTAAAAGTTTCCCGTTATATACATTTTTACAACAATAAAAAATAAGAGAAGTCAATCTCAAGTTTTTTTACGTGGGTATTAAAAATAAACAAATTCTTATTTTTTTTTAGTTTATTTATTGTATCAACGATTTAGATTCATTATATTATATCTTATTGGATTCTTTACACTAGAAACAGTGTAAAGAATCCAATAAGATAAATCTTATTTCCTTTTCATAAAATACTTCTTATAAAGAACGTGTGCCTACCAAATAAATGAGGTAACTTCAAATACAATTATTATTTTTACTAATACAGTGAGAACTAAAAATTATACATAACTTTATATTGTATATAATTATTTATTATTTTTATATATATAAATGTTTTAATTTTCAATAGATATTATTAAAATACCTACTCAAGTGATTAGGTACTGTAGTAGATATTTACCTAAACTTATAGTCACTGAAGGAAACATAGGTATATGCAAAAGTATATGGGTAATAATAAAATAAAGTATAAAAAAAATAATCAGTTGTATAAAACAGGAAATCTTAGTTCCATTTTTCTCATTTGATATTATATTTAAAATCACAGCAGCACCATATTATAAGGTAGACAAAATTTTTTGAGTATTTCATATGTTAAGAGGCATTTTCTTAGTTTTCAGCTGCTATTTTTTATTTTATTCTATGCTTTTTTTATATATTTAAGTATATTTCTAGTAGCAACCTAAAGACCTACTTATGGAATGGATGAAAAAATACAGACTATAAGTAGGTACATATTTTTTCTGTTCTATCCATACTTCCTTCTCAGACCTTTATTTAGGTGTCTTGTCTGCCATTACTTCATTTTTATTTAAGTAATTACTTTTAGTTCGAGTTGCAATTTTAAGGACCTTCAAAATAAAAAAATACAGATATAGACCATATTTCTACTTTATTTTAAACCAAGCTTCCTAATAATTTTTCTTTTCTTTTCTTTTCCAACCAAACTTCCTAGTTAAGACTTTTTATTTTTCAATTCTCAGCAAAACTATTAACAGCATGAGGTCCAATTGTAGGTATTAGGTAAATTTGCGTATACCTACCGTCTGGGATGGTCGTTTAGGCATAATGCTGCGAGGTCGACAACACAAGGTTACATACCGCGCGAAGAATCACATTGCCGCCATTTGTGTAGCGGTCGCGAGTGAGGCATACACGCCAAACGCCCTAGCCCTTACAAGAAAAAAAGAAAACAATCCCTTATCTCAAAATTAAAAAAAGTGTAAAACCTCTTTTATCAAATTTTTTAAAAGTGTTAAGTGAAAATAGGTTGTAAGTTTTTTTACTTCTTTTTTGCGTACACGCACCTCCTTTGCCCAATTGAGAGCAAGCCCTTATCAGGGTTAGACCTATCTTCACCTATCGCGTGGTGAACGTGTAAACCATAGCTTAGTCCGCGGAGAGACTCGCACGATCATAGGCCTAAATACGACGCTGCGCGCGTTCCCGCGAAATTTTTGCACAAAATACCGATGCAAAAATTCGAATAAGATTCTTATAGGCCTATTTAATTGACTGTTTTAACATGTTATATGGACATTAAACTATGTGTTTGTATAAGATTTTTGAAAAAATACTGCCTTCGTATGTGGTATTTTTTTTATTTTGTGAAGTGACTGTGCGTGTAAAGCTATGGATATAATATGTTCGCGAAAAGTTGTTTCCCGTAGGATTTTGCATTGTGACTGCTGAGAATGTAAGTACTATTTATATTTTCTGCTCATATAAACAAATATTTATGAAGAAAGTGGTTTTTACGTTTATACTTAAAATTTGTGCACGACGCTTGCTTACATTTCGCCACGTAGCGCGAAAAAATTGCAAACCAAGTGAAATTTCATCAAAATACGAACAAAAACGTTAATTCAAACTTATATTTAACCTCTTATAATCGTTAAATTGCCTTTATATAGTAGATTTCTAAAAAAAATATATAAAATTTCAAGTACGAAACAATCAACGCGAAATCTCTACCGCTAGATTTAGGCCTAAATTTTAGCCTAAGTCCGAGAAGATCTACTGCAAAGTCTGCAAAGAATATCTAGTTTAAGCCTTTTTTTCGTTAAAACTTTAATTTGCTTATAAAACTTTATTCAAATGTATTATCTTAATGAAATATGTTGGTCCTTATATTAATATTTTTTAAGTAAGTATATAAATAAATATAAAGTAAACATTTTTATCATACAAAGTAATGTAGGGCTATAAACGAATTAAAAAATATCTACTTTGATAAATACAATTATGTAAAATTAAGAAGAGATTGAACACATTTGTACCTACCTTTTTTATTTTAAGGACATCATTTTATATATCATATAATATTATAATTAGAGCCTACACGATGTAATAATTCTACATATAAAATATAATAGACATTTTTTTCTCTATCCGTTGCAAATATACTTACCTAGCTAAAATAAAATAATATTTTTATTAGTATAATAGGTTGTATTACTGATAAAGGTAAAATACATAATTAAAAAAGGCTAAATAAGCAATATTTCATATTACCTTATTATATTTCTCGCTAGAGAATTTGTCAAAAGTAATACCTATAAGTATGTACCTTAGATATAATATAACATTTATCAGGTATTCTGTATTATATTAAATAAATAAAAAAATAAGGACCGATTAACCAAAATCCGAATTTGTATTAAAATAAGTACTAATGATTTTTTTATAATAAATAAACTAATAATAAAATTTAAAGGGACTTATTAACAGTAGTATTATGTGACTGTCACATAATAGGGGTTATTAAAATACGAGTGTTTCAATACCAAGTTATGTACTGTCTCATACACTACTTTTATCTACACTCATAGTAAGTACATTTATTATATATTTCAAAAACAAAGCTAAAAAATATTATATTAAAATTTAGTTTGGCGCCAAACCCTACTCATAGGGTCATTAGGTACCTTCTTACTTCAAAATTCTAATTTAAAAAACGTTTCTTGTTGTGTTGTTGCCGGCTACAAAAGGGCTTGAAAGTCAGGGCCGGTAAATCCTACGGCTGTCATGGAGATTGTTAAATTAAAAAAAAGGAGTCTGCTGTACTAAATGAAAGCTGTATCGTAAAGACCAAATTATGATACAGCTTTTTTTATTTCTTTAAAGTATGCTATGGTATAAAGTGAATCATTATTATGTTCAGGTATGAGTTCATAATTAGAATATTATAATATGAGTGTAGGTAAAAAAAATATCTAAGTACTTGCATTTAGAAGATAGGTACCTAATGCTTTAAAAAATTGCAATATTTAAAAAAGGACTAAGTACAAAAATAAATATATATATAATTATGATGCATGCTGCTTTATGATTTGTACGATTGTATCAATTTCTGATAAGCACGAATTTATTTTGAATTATATAAAAAGCACATAGGTTCAATTAAGATTTAAATATGATTAGTATTTTATTATTAAAGTTAAACAGTGATAAATTGACTACGATTCTTTCTGTTGCTATGCGAATGAAAGAGTAAATACTTAGAACGACTAGCACTCTATATCATAGAAAATACTCTACAATGTTAAAACCTGTCCTATAAGCTACCAAAACTTTATAATTTAACAAATATATTTAAATCAGACAGGTCATAGCTTACTAAATTAAAATCATTTTTATACTTTTTTTAGTTCCAATTCCAAGCAACATAATATACACCTTTAAAAAAAAGTGTTGCATTATTTTTGTAATAGACGACTTAGAAAACGTGTGTCATACTTCTCTAATAACACAAATATATAAATAAATACCTAGTTATATAAACACGAAGCTATTTTCTAGTATTTCAGTATTGTTTAGAATGATAAGTATATAGGTTTTAAAAGCCTTATGAAGATACCCAATTATTTCGTTTACTTTATTAATATTCGCGAGTGAAAACATTCTTTTAGATTAAAAGTATGTTAATTACAATAAAACAACTCTAGTTGTATACCGAAAATTAAACAAAATAAAACCATTTACTGGCTGGATACCTACACATGCAATTCAATTACTGACCACCGATTAAAAAAGGGTGTTATGGACAATACACATTTTTTGTATTTTTTCACTCACATTAAAATAACTGTATAAACTTGGTTCAGCTGCAGAAATAAGAGCTTTTAAACTAAAAAAAAATATACAAGTATATAGGTATGTACCTATATACCTTATGAAAATTACTTATCGAAAAATAACAGTTCTCATAAATGAGTTTATAAAATATATATACCTACACCATTTTATAATTAACATCACTTTCTTTGCAAAAACATAATCTAAAATACATTCATTTTCAAGGAAGTTAACATTTTTATAAAGAGTCTGCTCCGTCGTACCCGTCTTCATAAATAATAACTCTATTTTATAAAATATGTTGCTTTTGAAAAGAGTATAAGAATAAGCTTGCCTACTAAAATATATTACTATTAAAATGTACTTACGTTGTTTGTGAGAAAGCAATAGAAAAAAATATGTTTTATGAAAAAAGAACAATCTCGTCACACGTATATTAAAAAGTTTAATGTATTTAATTTTTTATATATTTTTTATAATCACTAAATATTTGGATATTTTCTTTCCATTTTGCAAGGTTATACAAATAAAATTAAAATAAAAAATAGTCATCAAAAATCACACCTTTTAAGGGCTTCATAATATTAAAAAAAAAATATAATGAACAGATAAATTATATCAATGGCCTTAACAAATTATAATTAATAATGTATTATTTTAAATATTGTTTGGGTTGTAATAAAGTCTGAATATTTACAAATACAAACAAATACAAATACAAATTCATTTATTTGTAAACATAGGTTATATATAGGTAGGTAGGTACAGATGGTGTGTAAAAGTTCAGTATCACTATATTTGGCCATTATTAGGCGTACAAATATATTAGATTTAATTTGGCAACTGGTAGGTACCCACGTGGCTTAAAATAGACCATTTTGTCCCATTGTTTCGAAAAGATTGGTCTTTTGATACAGACCGTTTATGCGTTGTTTTTTTAGGAAAACTTAGTATGCAAGTATGCAACTTGAAATATTATTGAACTAACAGGATATTTTCACTTGTGATCATATTAATAAAGTAAACTAAATAACTAGGTATATTTTTAAGGCTTTTTAAAACAATATTATAATAATTTTCAACTACATTGATTGAAATACTTACTAGAAAATAGCTTCGTATAGGTATATAGCTAGGTATTTATTCATAATATTTGGGTTGTTAGAGGAGTATAACACAAGTTTTAGAAGTCGTCTATAACATTTTTTTTTTAAGTTGTAAATGTTGCTTCAATCTAAAACCCATATAAAAATGTTTTTAATTTAGTAAGTACTTAATAAATGAATGACCTGTATGATCCTACTAGTATTCTAAATGTGAAAGTTTTGATGTTTGTGTGTTTGTTACTCAATCTTGCCAAAACGGCTAAACAGATTTGGCTGAAATTTGGAACACAGATACTTTGTATTCTGGAGAGGAACATAGGCTATTTTTTATCCCGGAAATATTACGTTCCCGCGGGATAACGTCGTGTAGTCCACACGAGCAAAGCCACGGGCGGAAAGCTAATGGTAAAATAATGGTTGCCTGAAAGAGATCGTTCATTATTACTTTTGTATTTGCCAATTTATTTGTCATATACCTTTGGTGTGTACTTATTGGTAAGTCCAATAAAGTATAATTCATGTATTCATTCAGAAGCCAGAATGATATAAAACAATCCATTAGAATCCCCTATGTCTTACGTCTTTACTTTTTTTAAACATACTGTTATAAATGTTATAATCCAGCCTGCATTTAACAGACTGTTATAAACCTGCCTGCATTGAAACAGACTGTTATGAACCAGCCTGTATTGAAACAGACTGTTGTAAACCAGCCTGCATTAAAACATACCGTTATGAACCAGCCTGTATTAAAACAGACTGTTATAAACCAGCGTGCATTGAAACAAACGGTTATAAATCAGCCTGCATTGAAACAGACTGCTATAAACCAGCCTGCATTGAAACAAACTAATAAACCAGGCTGCATTGAAACAGACTGTTATGTACCAGCCTGTATAGAAACAGACTGTTATTAACCAGCTTGCATTGAAACAGACTGTTTTAAATCAGCCTGCATTTAAAAAGCTTGTTATAAACCAGCCAGCATTGAAACATACCGTTATAAGCCAGCCTGCATTGAAACATACTGTTATAAACCAGCCTGCATTGAAACAGACTGTTATGAACCAGCCTGTATTAAAACAGACTGTTATAAACCAGCGTGCATTGAAACAGACTGTTATGAACCAGCCTGCATTGAAACAGACTGTTATAAACCAGCCTGCATTGAAACAAACTAATAAACCAGGCTGCATTGAAACAGACTGTTATGTACCAGCCTGTATAAAAACAGACTGTTATTAACCAGCTTGCATTGAAACAAACTGTTATAAACCAGCCTGCATTGAAATAGACTGTTACGAACCAGCCTGTTTGTTTTAACATTGTTTTAAACCACACTGCCATAAAAAAACTGTTTTAAATCAGCCTGCATTTAAAGAGACTGTTGTAAACCAGCCCGCATTGAAACAGACTGTTATAAACCAACGTGCTAACCGCCTCTGTGGTCTAGTGGTTCACACCACCGATTTCAGACCAAGAGGTTCCGGGTTCGATTTCCAGTGGGGGTACATATTGTATTCGGATTGGTTGGTGGTTGGACTTGTTCTTAGTCCGCCTGGCTAGCTACCACCATCTTATCTAAGCCTGACGCCATACCAATGATGTTTTAAGCATTATTGTGTTCCGGCAGTTAGAGATAAGATAGCCAGTTCCTCGGTGATTGAGGATTCCGGGAGTAGTGCGCTTCCACCTTTAGCCTTATCACCACTTAACATCAGGTGTGAAGGCTAAGTGCTACCCCGCTGTAGATAAAAAAAACTGACTGTTATAAGCCTGCCTGCATTGAAACACACTGTTATAATCCAGCACCGTATTGAAAAAACTGTTATAAACCAGCCCACCTTGAAACAAACTGTTAGAAACCAGCTTCCATTGAAACAGACTGTTATAATCTATCCTGCAATAAAACAAACAGTTATAAACAAGCCCGCATTGAAACAAACTGTTATAAACCGGCCCTGATTGAAACAGACTGTTATAAACCAGCGTACATTTAAACAGAGTTTTATAAACTAGCTTGCATTGAAACAGACTGTTATAAACCAGCCCGCATTGAAACAAACTGTTATAAACCAGCCCGCGTTGAAACAAACTGTTATAAACTAGCCCGCATTGAAACAGATTGTTATAAAACAGTTTGCATTGAAACAAACTGTTATAAACCAGCCTGCATTGAAACATACTGTTATAAACCAGCTCGCATTGAAACAGACTGTTATAAAACAGTCTGCATTGAAACAGACTATTATAAACCAGCCTGTATTGAAACAAACTGTTATATATCAGCCTGCATTGAAGCAAACTGTTGTTAACCAGCCCGCATTGAAACAGTCTGTTGTTAACCAGCCCGCATTGAAACAGTCTGTTATAAACCAGCTTGCATTGAAACATACTGTTATTAACCAGCATGCATTGAAACAGACTGATATAATCCAGCCTGCATTGAAACTGATTGTTATAAAACAGCCTGTATTGAAACATATAAACCAGCTCACATTGAAACAGCCTGTTATAAACCTGGCTGAATTAAAACCGACCGTCCTTTCTTTGCCATTTCTCACTTCACTAAGCATCAGGACACTCGTTTGTTAATTTCTAATATGGTTATTGTATCATATCAACATTTAATATATTTAATTAAGTAACATTCACTAAATAATTAGGACCGATAGTTGTGGAGATCCTTGGAGGAGGCCTATGCCCAGCAGTGGGCGTCGTTCGGCTGACATGATGATGATGCTGAAATAATTATAAACCGAAGTAGGTGTAATGCTCTTTTTATTTTAATCTATTCCAATGGTTTTTGTTCTATAATTGTCTAATGCCCGAATACTCGTACGCTACTTATCTTTGGGAGCGTCTCACACATCGCCCTGTCACTTTTAATGTCAAACGTATGAAAGAGATGCCATGATGTTTGAGATGCTCCCAAAGATGATTTGCGTACGAGAATTCGGGCGTAAGTATTTTGAAGAATAAAGGCTTTCATTTATTGCAAAAAAAAAATTGAAAGCTTAAAAATGTATAATTTAATCCAAACTGTTCTCTTTTCTGTGGAGAATATTTTGGATAAGTAAAATAATTATATACTTATTAAGTTTTTTTTTACTTTTGTTTCTGGTTGGTCGTCTCGCGTGACTCATGATATTGGTACTATTATATATTCTAGAAAGAAAGAAGAAAGAAAGAAAAGAAAACTCATTTATTTAGGACATCACAAAAATACATTTAAAAAAAAAAAAAAACACAAAAACCATAGTATGTCCCAAAACGGTCCCGACTCAGCATAATGCTTGGCTTGTGACCAGCGTTGATCTTCCGTCGAAACCGTCTTGGTGGGGCAGGGAGCTAATTAACACAAAAGAGTATTCTGTGATATGGGTCACTAATAATCTGTGCAATCTATCAACGGAAAACTCAAACTTCTGGACGAATCAAGCTGAAATTTGGCATGCAGATCGGTATTATGACGTAGGCGTCTGCTAAGGAAGGATTTTGTAAAATTTTACTCTTAAGGGGATAACAAATTGTCAATATCTTACTCGACCAAAATGTATAGAGTTGCAGAGTTGGCCCCATAGTAAAAGTTATTCAATTTCATGAACACGTGCTAGGTTAGAAATTTAAGACGATCGCGAAGCGCAGCAAAGCGATCGCCTAAAATTTCGTTGTTATTTTTTTTTAAGAAATTTACAGACAGTGTGTATGTTATTTTGTCATTTCACTAAACCAATTTAGGGATTTTTTCAAATCACTAGATTTGTTTAGGGAAATGATAAAATCGTGTTGTAATTTTAACATCCTCCGTGACTTGATCAAATCACATAAGGAATTAACCAAATTCATACCAAATCCCTGTTTTTATCATATCCCTGCGACATATACATACATATAGGTAGATATACTTTTTACCTTGTCAAAAAATATAATTTCCATGGGAAAACATCGTCTACCTACCTAACGCAGGCAAAACCACATGGAAATCTTGATCTTGATGGATGATAGAAATCATGGACTTGATCAAATCACTTAAGGAATTGACCAAATCCCTGTTTTTATCATATCCCTGCGACTACACCGTGAAATTTTACTTGTTGACTTCCCGAAAATTACTTGAAGTACTCATCAATACAAACAACTTTTATTAATAGTATAACTCTGATATCGTGAAAAAAAAATCAGCTGTTCCATACATTTCAATCGAGTTGATTTGAAAATTAGTAATCTAATCGGCGGGCCGGATTAAATGATTTTGCGGGCCGTAGTTTGCCCATCACTGTATTGAACGGTTTGCTGAACCGGTACAGTGGCCAAAGCAGGGGCTTCTGCCCTAGATTTTTTGACAGCTTTGGTAGTATTTTGACCATGGAGCTAGACTTAATACTGAGGTACAGTGCCACAAACTTTTCTGTTCCGGTGGCCAAAATGTGAAACTATCATGTTTCTTTTAAATGTCATTCTGCTGTGAAGTTGATGTCCAACCATAGCGCTGCTGGCGGCTGAAGGTCTTAGAAGTCAGGGCTGGGTAAATTGCAAAAAAAAAAAGAAAAACGTACATAGCGCCGCTGTCACCGGAACAGCAATGTTTGTGGCACTATAACTGGAGTTTTCACGCTGAATAAAAAAGTGTACCCCGCAAGACATTTAGTATGAAGTGGCTGTCAGTTGTCTCATATGACCATACGTATTTCTTCAAAGTGTAGGTGACACGGAAGACAGCCACAGTGTAATTTGTGGTCACGAAAAAAGTGTTAGTACTGCACTCTCCAGTTACCTCAGTATGTAGTCTAGCTCCATGATTTTGACGGATGGTGACTATCTTTTCTGTTCCGGTGATTATCTTTGGAACTAAACAGTTTTCATACGACAGTCCATTTTGACAGCTAATTTCGTATTGCAAGTGGCTCCTCTGTCACGACTGTCACCGGAACAGAAAAGCTAGTGGCACTGTACACGATTACCAAGCGTCTGCTGAAATCTTGGCAACTCTGCATCGCATCGCAACATTTTTTTTTCATCTCTAAATATTTAATTAGTGCAAAGATTTATAGGGATGATAGTGTCCATCGATACGAACAACTTTTACTATTTAGCCATCTACGGATTCGCGAATAAAAAATCAGCTGTTCCATACAAAAGTACAACATCGACTCGACTGAAATGTACTTAGGTACCTATAATTAAAATTTAGTGGTGTATAAAAAAATATATGCCGTTATGTAAGTGCTTTTTCTTACGTTTTCGGTCATGGAGTCTCCGTTCAATAATTCTATTAAGTATTTTACATTGTCATCCAAAAATTGATTTTTAATAAACTTGGTATGTTTTCATAAATCATTCTTATTTTTTTATATTATTAGACATAATATAACTTTGTCTTTAATCTAATTCTTCCGATTTTAGGGATCCTCAAAATCCGCCGTCATATAGGTACACTACGTAGGTACATACCTACCTAAAAATTTCATGACCAATGATAATCCTACTATCCTACTAATATTATAAATGTGAAAGTTTGGATGTTTAGATGTTTGGATGTTTGTTACTCAATCACGCCAAAACGGCTGAACGGATTTGGCTGAAATTTGGAACACAGATACTTTGTAGCCTGGAGAGGAACATAGCCTAATTTTTATCCCGGAAAAATAACAAAGAGTGTGATATTTTTTCGGGATAAAAAGTAGCCTATGTTCCTCTCCAGACTATAAAGTATCTATGTCCCAAATTTCAGCCAAATCCGTTCAGCCGTTTTGGCGTGATTGAGTAACAAACATCCAAACATCTAAACATCCAAACATCTAAACTTTCGCATTTATAATATTAGTAGGATTACTGGAGTAAACAGATTAATGCATAATAATATGTGGACAACAGACTTTTATAAGCAATATATCTTCATGGTGGAATGGTGGTGATGCAGGGTATTTTATTGATATTATATTATTTATTTAAAATGTTTTTTGTAAGGTTCACAAAACAAGGTTTTATTTTGAACTAGCGACCGCCCGCGGTTTCACCCGCGTGGTTCCCGTACCCGTGGGAATATCGGGATAAAAAGTAGCTTAATTAAGTTACTCCTTATTACATCAGCTACCTGCCAGTGAAAGTCCCGTCAAAATCGGCCCAGCCGTTTCAGAGATTAGCCGGAACAAAACAGACAGACAGACAGACAGAAAAAAATTGTAAAAAAATATATTTTGGTATATGTACGTTGTAATAATATGCATACCATATAATCATATGCATGTAGTAAAAATAAATTATTTTAATATTACAAACAGACACTCCAATTCTATTTATTTGTATAGATTGTATAGATTATCTTGAATATTTTCAAAGTTATAGGACATCATACTTTCTAATTAGACAAGGAGAGATAACAATATTAGTTTTGTTCTATGTAGGGTGAACTGCCCTATTTTGGCACCGTTCTATTATTGGCACCCTGTTTTGCCCCTTGAAAATGCCTTCGCAATCCCCCCTGGAGAGACTAGGGGGTTATGTAGGGCTTGGACCCACTGCCTCCACAGCCATGGGGCGGAGATTGCAGGACCAGGGTGATAGAAGTAACCGCGTCTCCACTTCCTGCCTGCGTCCCCTCGATGCACTCTCCTCGTCTCATTTGGTGTGGTACGTGCTAGGGACACCTGGTGCGCCTTTCCACCACGGGACCCTGGATGGACAACGGAACCCGTTTCGCTGACAAAATTAGAAAGCTTAACCCTTTGAAAGAAAAGATGTCGAACTCTGACCACTTACAACTAGTTACAACCTTACTTCCTGCCTGCGTCCCCTCGATGCACTCTCCTCGTCTCATTTGGTGTGGGGCGTGCTAGGGGCACCTGGTGCGCCTTTCCACCACGGGACCCTGGATGGACAACGGAACGCGTTTCGCTGACAACATTAAGCCAGCTTAACCCTTTGAAAGAAAAGATGTCGAACTCTGACCACTTACAACTAGTTACAATCTTACTTCCTGCCTGCGTCCCCTCGATGCACTCTCCTCGTCTCATTTGGTGTGGTACGTGCTAGGGACACCTGGTGCGCCTTTCCACCACGGGACCCTGGATGGACAACGGAACCCGTTTCGCTGACAAAATTAGAAAGCTTAACCCTTTGAAAGAAAAGATGTCGAACTCTGACCACTTACAACTAGTTACAATCTTACTTCCTGCCTGCGTCCCCTCGATGCACTCTCCTCGTCTCATTTGGTGTGGTACGTGCTAGGGGCACCTGGTGCGCCTTTCCACCACGGGACCCTGGATGGACAACGGAACCCGTTTCGCTGACAAAATTAGAAAGCTTAACCCTTTGAAAGAAAAGATGTCGAACTCTGACCACTTACAACTAGTTACAATCTTACTTCCTGCCTGCGTCCCCTCGATGCACTCTCCTCGTCTCATTTGGTGTGGTACGTGCTAGGGGCACCTGGTGCGCCTTTCCACCACGGGACCCTGGATGGACAACGGAACCCGTTTCGCTGACAAAATTAGAAAGCTTAACTCTTTGAAAGAAAAGATGTCGAACTCTGACCACTTACAACTAGTTACAATCTTATTTCCTGCCTGCGTCCCCTCGATGCACTCTCCTCGTCTCATTTGGTGTGGTACGTGCTAGGGGCACCTGGTGCGCCTTTCCACCACGGGACCCTGGATGAACAACGGAACCCGTTTCGCTGACAAAATTAGAAAGCTTAACTCTTTGAAAGAAAAGATGTCGAACTCTGACCACTTCCAACTAGTTACAATCTTACTTCCTGCCTGCGTCCCCTCGATGCACTCTCCTCGTCTCATTTGGTGTGGTACGTGCTAGGGGCACCTGGTGCGCCTTTCCACCACGGGACCCTGGATGAACAACGGAACCCGTTTCGCTGACAAAATTAGAAAGCTTAACTCTTTGAAAGAAAAGATGTCGAACTCTGACCACTTACAACTAGTTACAATCTTACTTCCTGCCTGCGTCCCCTCGATGCACTCTCCTCGTCTCATTTGGTGTGGTACGTGCTAGGGGCACCTGGTGCGCCTTTCCACCACGGGACCCTGGATGGACAACGGAACCCGTTTCGCTGACAAAATTAGAAAGCTTAACTCTTTGAAAGAAAAGATGTCAAACTCTGACCACTTACAACTAGTTACAATCTTACTTCCTGCCTGCGTCCCCTCGATGCACTCTCCTCGTCTCATTTGGTGTGGTACGTGCTAGGGGCACCTGGTGCGCCTTGCCACCACGGGACCCTGGATGAACAACGGAACCCGTTTCGCTGACAAAATTAGAAAGCTTAACTCTTTGAAAGAAAAGATGTCGAACTCTGACCACTTACAACTAGTTACCATCTTACTTCCTGCCTGCGTCCCCTCGATGCACTCTCCTCGTCTCATTTGGTGTGGTACGTGCTAGGGGCACCTGGTGCGCCTTTCCACCACGGGACCCTGGATGGACAACGGAACCCGTTTCGCTGACAAAATTAGAAAGGTTAACTCTTTGAAAGAAAAGATGTCGAACTCTGACCATTTACAACTAGTTACAATCTTACTTCCTGCCTGCGTCCCCTCGATGCACTCTCCTTGTCTCATTTGGTGTGGGGCGTGCTAGGGGTACCTGGTGCGCCTTTCCACCACGGGACCCTGGATGGACTACCCGTTTCGCTGACAACATAAGACAGCTTAACCCTTTGAAAGAAAATATGTCGAACTCTGACCACTTACAACTAGTTACAACCTTACAACTAATAGTAGTCTCTTTATCTATAGAGATAGACTCTATACTAATATTATAAAGAAGACATATTGTAGTTTTGTTTGTTTGTATGTTTGTAATGAATAAACTCAAAAAATACTGGACCAATTTTAAAATTTCATTTACCAGTGGAAAACTACATAATTATTCCCGGCCCGAGTAACAGGCTATATTTTATCCAGCTATTTCATACCAACAGGAACGGGAACCACACGGGTATTTAACCGAGTGGAGCCACTAGTATTGACAATAATAATAATAAATAACTTCTTACATTCACACCAATTATCTAAGCCCATTTTAATTTCATTTAGAAACTGTATCATGGAAAACTTATGATAACGGATAAATATATACTTAAATACTTTTTTTTTGTATTTACATACTTAATATACATAGTAAACACCCAGACCAAGATAAATAGACATGTTCATGCACACAAATATTTGTCTTGTTCGGGAATTGAACCCGAGACCACTGGCGCAGAAGGTGGGTAGCCTACCCCTGCGCCAAATCGGAAGTCAAATAGTTAAGATAAGGAACCATTAACAAAATATGGGCTTGTACTTAACCAAGTTTTTTTGTTGGCCCCTAAGTCCGGTATAAAGAATTTGAGAAGGCAAAAAAAGTATAAGCGGATCTTAGTAGTTAAAAAAAATTGAGACACGTCACAGTGACGTCATCAAGTAGATCGGTTGTCATGACGGCCCACTGAAGGGGTTAAGTATATATGAATATCAATAACACATCACAACGGGGTAGCACTTGGCCTTCATCATACCTGGGGGCCAATTCTGCTAACGTTAAATCATAATCGTGTCTCAATCGTGTTTCAATTGTAGTTCAATTGTAGTGCTTTTTTACACACTAGTTACAAGAAATGTGTACTTTATTCACCATACTACTGATGGTCACACCACACACTACATTTACATCACATCATATTGTCATAATTCTTGTATGTACGGTCGGCTGCACTACAGACTACACAAAACTGTCAAAATTCTCCAATCGACTTTCAACCTTATCTCAGGAGCATTAAGTTCAAAACCGTTTGTAGATATTTGACATTTTGTGGTAGTCTGAAGTGCAGGCGACTGTACCTAACTAGTGTGTAAAAAAGCACTACAATTGAACTATAATTGAAACAGAGGAACTGGCTATCTATCTCTCACTGCCGGAATAGAACAAACATTTTTTTATTTTAATTTTAAGTTTTTTGCATTTACAATGCAATTTTTATTATAGAAAAATGGAAAATGAAGTATTTATAAAAAATCGACCCGTCTCACAACCAGCTCCGATGGGACTCGAACCCACGACCTTTCGCTTTCCGGGCGACTGCTCTAACTACAGAGCTACGGAGTCGTTCGAATTTAATCCAATACTTCTTACTCGCTGTATAGTCAGCGTTAATTTCATCAATGTGGAATTGTGGATATATTGGTTAGAGCAGTCGCCCGGAAAGCGAAAGGGCGTGGGTTCGAGTCCCATGCATCGGAGCTGGTTGTGAGACGGGTCGATTTTTTCTAAATACTTCATTTTCCATTGTTCTAAACTTTTTTAGGGTTCCGTAGCCGAATGGCAAAAAAACGGAACCCTTATAGATACGTCATGTCTGTCTGTCTGTCTGTCTGTCTGTCTGTCTGTCCGTCCGTCCGTCCGTCAGTCCGTCCGTATGTCACAGTCACTTTATTCCAAAACTATAAAATCTACACCGTTGATAATTGGTAGGTTTTAATACAAAAATAAAAAATAATAACAAATTAAGGGGGGCTCCCCATACATGGAACTTTGTGTGGGGTATCTATAGATAGGTCTTTGAAAATAATATAAGTCGAGGTTTCTCAAATTATTTTTTCTCAAACTCAATATTTTCAAAGATAGAACCTAACAAAGTGGAAAAATGTGTGTCCCCCCCCCCCCCCCTCTAACTTCTGAAATAAAAGAGTGAAAAATCTAGCAAAAATATATGCTGTAGATCTTAATAAAAACTTTCAACGAAAATTGGTTTGAACGATATATAGTAAGTACTTTTTGAGATATAACACTTTTTCAAAAACCGCAAATGTTACTTTGTCATTCATACAAACACTATGAAAAACAAAGTTATATTTTGATGACGAAAAATTATAGTGGAATTTTGTCTAGGTATAGGCAATCGGTACGTTAAGTGGGTACGGAACCCTTCATGGGCGAGTCCAACTCGCACTTGGTCAATTTTTTTTTTGCGTCGAACGTCCGACCATATCCTATTGAAATAATCGCACGTCCGGCAACCTTCCGGACAACGGGGGGAAGGAGGCAGTGAATCCTCATGGATACCATTACAGCCGGCTCTGAAAACATCGTTGTTAAGGCGTCAGACTTAGATAAGATGGTGGTAGCTAGCCAGGCGGACTACTAATACTATAACATATTTAATTTTCAATGTAACCTTATATATAACTAGTAATAACAGAAATTGTAAGAATAGGGTGCATATTAATTTTACATAAGGTAATTTATTCATAGTTCAATTCAAATAGGCAAATAGATAGGGGCGATGGATCAAATAGACCTTTTAAATTAAGGGTTGGTATAGCAATGGATGGGCAATCATTTAAATCTACGACCAGTCTACTTGAGGCGGAGCTATGATCTATGTCACTAATAGAATACATTATATTTTTTACTCTTTTAAAAGACAATTTTAACTAGCTATAAATCTAAAACCAAGCAAATGTCTTTTATAATATGTGTTAATAAAAATGCACCCTTCCAATGATGTATTATAAAAAAAAACATGTTTTGCAAAGAATTTTAATTATGGGAGTAACCTTGAGTGCTTAGAGTAACCTGTCTCGAAATCTAAGTGTAAAGGGTTGACTTAGCGTGGCCTTGACATTGCAGTTTTAGATCTGAGAGATTATAGCAAGGACAACCCCGAACAAGGCGAGCATGTTTAAAGCTTTTCTTTTCCATAACGGGGTAGCACTTTAGCCTTCATCACACCTGCCCCCTGATTCACGAACCGTCGGAAACGCTCCCGACAGCGGAATGTATGCCCTGTCTCTGTCACTCACTATAGAATAGACGAAGACAAAGCACAGAATTCGAAACCGATTCCGTTTCCGACGGTTCGTGAATCAGGGATCTGATGTTAAGGCGATGATTCCCGACCGAAATAGGCACGCTAACGCTTGCTCGGCCGCGCGCGATACATTTCACGCGGACGCAGCCGCAGCCGGCAGTGAACTGTGAACTCGCGAGCGCCTCGCGAATCGAAAATCACTTAAAATTCAATTAAAGATCAAATAGTAAAAAATTTAAACTTATGACGTCCGGAATCCCTCGGGCAATCAAAGACAATTATTTTCGTATATTTTTCATTAACTAAAACCAAGTATACCTACTGCAAATAATATGATATTTGGATTACGATTAGACGGATGTTTGGGATTTTATTTGACACAGTAAAATATCACCAATCGAAAAAAAAAACGGCCGGAAGCACTAGATAAATAACTATAGACTAACATATATTTTTTCCAAGTTTTAAGTACTTGTTATTTGCGAGTAATCCATAATTTAAAATACCCTATTTTGGGGAATGCCAGCCTTAAGTTAAATCCTCAATAACTTAGGAACTGGCTAAATAGGCTTTCTCATAGTCCACGAACGCCAAGTATACAGCTCTTCTGTATAACTTGCCTGTCCACTCGCCGCAATGTACTGAACATGCCGCAGCGTAAAATATGTGGTCTCTGGTACCAGCCTTTTCGAAAGCCTTTTTGATCGCGAGGTTCTAAGTCGTCGAATCTGCGAGCTACGATTCGTAATGACTCTCAAAACAACATAAATAAATCTTATGACTCGGTCGAAATCGAATACCTACTTAAGTACTTTAAAAAAATACTGACATAGCGCCAAAAACACCCCAGTTACAGTGCCACAAACGTTTCATTAATTAATTTTCTTCTGTGGTGTACCTACTTACTTTGTCAGCTGTTTTAAAAGTCCGAATCAGATGACAGAGCAGGTACAGTGCCACAAACTTTGCTGTTCCGGTGGCCAAAATGTGAAACTAGCGTGTTTTTAAATGTCATTTTGCTGTCAAGTTGATGTCCAACCATAGCGCTGCTGGTGGCTAAAGGTCTTAGAAGTCAGAGCCGGATAAATTGCTACAAAAAAAAGAAAAACGTTCATAGCGCCGCTGTCACCGGAACAGCAAAGTTTGTGGCACTGTACCTGCTGTGTCATCTGATTCGGACTTTTAAAACAGCTGACAAAGTAAGTAGGTACACCACAGAAGAAAATCAAAAATAAAAACTTTTTTGCAAATTTAAACGTAGCTCCAGACAATATTATTCTTTATGCTTAATAAATGATTCGAAAATAGCAGTTTTATGCTAATAAAGAACTAGTTTTGTACTGTGGGCCCTGCTTTGAATAATAAGTGGGCAGACAACAGTCTGTCAACTGAAGACGCCGACGTGTCTGATCTAACTGATCTTGCATTTCGTGGGCATGTGGCATGTAGTGTAGGAAACGGCTTACGGCTTTTCTCAAAAACTATTCAAGACTAGCTGCAGTTCGTGAAGTTGGGAAAAGTAGCGTATGTGCTATTCCAGCTCTTACCCAGGTAAAATGTCTCATTACCCAGGTAAAATGTCTCACTCTCATGGGAAAACATCGTCAAGTTCACGCGGGCAAAGCCGCGGGCGGAAAGCTAGTAATATTGAAAATGAATTATTATGAAAAATCGTCTAAAAACTAGCTCCGATGGGACTTGAACCCACGACGACAATGTTCTAATCACTGAGAAAGGACAGTGAAAGATCCACGACCTTCGTGGGTTCAAGTCCCATCGGAGCTAGTTGGTAGACTTTTTTTCATAATATACATAAGTACTTTATTTATTCAGTAATAAAAATGACACTGTGTATGCAGAAATTCAAAATAATTAGAAGATAAGTATTATAAAAGTCTTTAGTAAAAATTTCATTTTTATGACAAGCTTTTTTGCTGACTGTACTTTAATATTGTATTGTCATATAAACCAAACTTGCACACGGTTTCAGCTCAATCGGACAATGGGAAGTTGGTCAAATTAAGCTTGCAAGATTTGACCCGAACGGACATACATGCATACATACATACATACACTGCAAGTTAAGTAAAAGCTTGTAAAAAAAATATTTCAACAAACTTTCCTTCATTTCACGAAGTTTGGCTAAGATTTGTCATCACTTCCAGAGAGTCTTGCAGACATTTTTTACGATCCAATATGGCGGCTAGACGTTAAAAAAAATTACACATGTCGCGGGCCCGACCATGTGGTTGGTTAGTAATAAAAATATAGTCTGTCCATACGTGATAAGTTTGCTGATAAAACGTACGTTGAGGAAAATTGTGTGTATTTAGAAACCAGGGGGCCAAGCCTGCTAACGTTAAGTCACAATCGTGTCTCAATCGTGTTTCAATTGTAGTTCAGTTGTAGTGCTTTTTTAAACACTAGTTACAAGAATTATGACAGTATGATGTGATATGAATGTAGTGTGTGGTGTGACCATCAATAGTATTGTGAAAAAAGTATATATTTCTTGTAACTAGTGTGGAAAAAAGCACTACAACTGAACTGCAATCGAAACACGATTAAGACACGATTGTGACTTAACGTTAGCAGACTTGGCCCCCAGGCTACTAACTAGACAGAATGAAAGAGTGACTATGTTTTCCACTGCTGGGGTAAGGAGTAAAGTAATAAGTTTTTCGTAAAAATTTCATTTTCATGAGAAGCTTTTAGCTGACTGTACTTAAATATTGTACCTATTGTCATCTAAACCAAATCTGTAAGTTGGTATACAAAATTTCAGCTCGCTCGGACACTGGGAAGTGGGTCAAATTAAGCTTGCAAGATTTGTCCCCCACTAACTAACTAACATGGCAAGTTAAATAAAAGCTTCTAATTTAGTAAAAATTTCATTTTTATGACAAGCTTTTTGCTGATTGTACTTAAATATTGTATTGTCATCTAAACCAAACCGGTATACAAAATTTCAGCTCCATCGGACACTGGGAAGTGGCTTAAATTAAGCTTACAAGATTTGTCCCCCACTATCTAACTAACAAACTCACTAACTAACTAACATGGCAAGTTGATAAAAAGCTTAGGAGTAGGTAACTAAAGTAAAAACGGTAGAGTAGAGAGCACACATACAGGTGATCTGTGCTTCGGAGCCACACGGATCACCTCTGGTAGCAAGCTACAGGAGCCGCTAGCAAAACAAAATTTGCTGTCAAAACGAAATGTCAGCTGTCAGCAGTATGAAAAAACTTTTTCGTTCCAATACCTACCATCCATCGTTTCAGGTAAGTTTGAAGCACTCCACTCAAAATTTTTACCCGACTTCAAAAAAGGAGGTTTTCAGTTTGACTTTTATGTATTTGATGTATTTGGAAATGGATAATATGTGAGTACCTTTAGCGTTCTATTTACCGTTCTTCCAAGCTCGTGTTCCAAATTTCGTAAGTGTAGTAAAAGTAATCTATATATCTATACAATAAATATTTTATTGTTTGTTTGTTTGTATGTTTGTTTGTTTGTTTGCATCGAATAGGCTCCGAAACTACTGAACCGATTTTGAAAATTCTTTCACCATTAGAAAGCTACGTTCTTCCCGAGTGACATAGGCTATATTTAATCCCGATATTCCCACGGGAACGGGTACCACGCGGGTGAAACCGCGAGGATCCCCTAGTAGTAAATATTTTTGTCCACGACTTTCTCGTTATCGAAATGATTCTTTTTTATTTAAAACAGATTAACTCCAACTGAGGGAACAGTCTAAGTTTCACTAAAATCGGTTCAGTAGTTTTTAAGATATGGGTATCTTATGGCACAGCAGAATAGAGATAAGTACTACCTACTGCTTATGGTACAAACTACACTAAAATTAAGAAATAAAAAGTAATTAACAAAAAAAATCTAGAAGTAAGCCTACTTGTCAACTGAAAAGGTAAATAGTAGATTGTATTACAAGGGAGCAAAATAACATATTTACGGCGAGGGCGCTATTTTGAATCCAGAGCGCAGTGAACTATTCTAAAGTAGAATCCTGAACGCAGCGAGGGATTCAATATACGTCGCCCGAGGTGAAAATAATTTTGCGGCCGAGTAATACACTCTACTTTTCATTTCGAATATAAGGAAAGTAAATACCTACACTCTGCTTTTCATCAACACAACTAAGACAACTAAAACTACCTAGAAAAATAAGAGAAAGGTGGCGGGGGGCTTCGCCTTCTCTGTTTTTTTATAATATATAAAAAGAATAAGTTTTGAAATAATAAAAAATACGATTGAAAATTAATTTGAAATTAATTTGAAATTTGAAATTAATTTGAATTAAAAATGATTTTAATTTAAAATCTTATAATGGCTGTTTCATCTTAATCGATTGTTAAACATTTGTAAAAATGTTTCTTTCGGATGCGAGGGTTTCCTCGCATTGATGAAGCAACGCTGGCCTACAGCGTAACAAGTGATAGCAAAATTCGACGAGTCGTGTAAGCCTTTCGGTAGCTTAGTTGGTCAGAGCATCGGGCCGGATTCCCGGCGGTCGGGTTCGAATCCCGCCTGAAAGCTACTTATGGGGCTCGTGGTTTTTTTACTATCACATTTTTCCTAATATTAAATAAGTCCCGTCCCAATACAAAATCAGTTGAAAACTTTTTCATTGCCGATGAGGTAACTCTATGGTGACTGTAAGCAAAATCAGGTCCATTTTTTAAATTCTTTTCCACCCTAGGGTGAAACGGATAGTTTTGGACCCGCTGCTCAGTTTAAATATTAGTCCGTTCGGTTAGATAGTGTCGGTACACCAGCACGGCGTTGTGGCAGAGCGACACTATCTAAGCGAATGGACTATATATCACTTTCCGAATCTGAGAGATGAAAAATAATATCGACAGTGGAAAGGCGAAATTGCTAAAGCGCCATTTTGGCCAAAATGAGTTATATATATTGTTGATTAGGATTTTTTTTTCTGCGTCGATTGGTGCGGGTCTCACATCAATCCGATGACTTTTTTGGCGCTTTAGCAATCTGAATTTCAAAGGAAAATCATGAATCTGTATTTCCAAAGCGCCATAATTTCAGTGTTTTTTATGTTATGTCGCTTTAGTAGTACATTTTGTTAGCACATGGCAGTTCAGCGGGTTTTCTTGCCGGCATTTTGTTTACTTTCATTACATACGCACTTTTTCTTTTCTGCAATTTCAATGACAAATGCGCATTAGCAATTTAGCCTTTTTGCACTTTAATATTTTTGTGCCTATTAGTCAATTTCGTTGAACATGAATTCCGATAATTTATTACGTTAGCAAAATTTGCCGCACACGATTTAAAAGTGGTTGGCCCTTTAGCAAAATTTTACTGTTAATTATTTACTGATCACACACATCCTATTAGTAAAACAAATGAACGCCAATCTCATAAAAAAAGTAATGTTATCTGGCAGTTAGCAAAATAAACTCAAGCTGGTAAAAAAAACCTATGCCGATTTTCCAAGGCAAGGGAAAGAAATGCAAGGGATGTTTCTTAAATAAAATGTGTGAGAGATGAAAATGCAGGGGAGGTTCTTACGGATGAAGGAAAAATAAGGGGTAGATGGACGGACTATTTTGAAAGCATTATAAAAAAAGTAATGTTATCTGGCAGTTAGCAAAATAAACTCAAGCTGGTAAAAAAAACCTATGCCGATTTTCCAAGGCAAGGGAAAGAAATGCAAGGGATGTTTCTTAAATAAAATGTGTGAGAGATGAAAATGCAGGGGAGGTTCTTACGGATGAAGGAAAAATAAGGGGTAGATTATGAATGAGGAAAATGTCTAAGGCAAGGCAAAAAAATGCGAGGGATGTTTCTTAAATGAAATGTGTGAGAGATAAAAATGCAGGGGAGGTTCTTACGGATGAAGGAAAAATAAGGGGTAGATGGACGGACTATTTTGAAAGCCTTATGAATGAGGAGAATGTCTGGAATGGTGTACTCGAGGGTGGACCAGTGAATGTGGGATGAGTGCGAGAGGTTATTATTTATAGGGGGGACGCCAGCGAAGCCGGACGGATGATCAGTCACCTAGGTCGGGATCATTTCACCCAAAGTGCGAAAGGTTACCGTGGACGAAGTTAAAAAAGTAATTGATAGAATGAAGAATGGAAAATGAGTTGGTCCTGATGACATACCAGTAGAAGTATGGAAGCTGTTGAGAGCTGATGAATGGAAGTGGTTAGTTTTATTCTTTTATAAATTGATGCGTGCAAAGCTGGTTGGATAGTGGCTGCAAAGACAGGAGAGTGTTGGACTTAGAAGGAGTAAAACCGAATATATTTTTTGCGATTTTGGCGGTTTCTCCAGCCTTGTTCCAGCTCCAGCCAGCTCGTAAGCCTAGGTATGACTGCCCCTACCAGTCTGCTCCAGTTTTAAATACCTTGGGTCATTAGTGCAAGGGAATAGGGAAATTGTCCAGGACATTAATAACCGGATTAACGCAGCGTGGAGGGGAGAATGATGGACCGCCCCGTCACCAAATTTAATTTGGATAAGTAGAGGATGGATTAAACGACTACAAAATGGTAAGGCCCCTGGTGAAGACGGAATATCCTCTGAGCTCCTTAAGGCAGCAGGAAAACATGTTATGAGTGAGCTAAAGAGAATATTTAACTCCGTCCTAAGTAAAGGGACCACCCCAAAGGCGTGAAGTAGGGGCGTGGTGGCATTGTTCTTCAAGAATAGAGATAAAACTCTCTAAAGAACTACAGACCCCTTAAGCTCCTGAGTCAGATTTACAAGCGGTTTTCAAGAGTCGTCATAAATCGTCTCTGAGTGTCGAAAAGGCTTGAGCACCGTAGACCACATCCACACAGTACGGCAGGTTATACAAAAGTCTTAAGAGTATAACCGACCGCTGTATCTAGCTTTTGTGGACCACGAGAAAGCCTTCGACGCCATCGAGACTTGGGCGCTTCTAGAATTCTTGCAGTGATACCAAATCGATGATCGATATTTGGAGATGCTGAAAAGCCTATATATAAAACATGGCGTCGATGTCTATCCGAGTACAACAAGACTAGATCCATTCGATTGCTCAGAGGCATGAGACATGTAAATTTCATATCTCCGAAACTGCTCACCAATGCATTGGAGGATATCTGCAGGACGCTTGAGTGAAACGGATTAGACATTGATGTCAACGGCGAATATCTCTCACACCTCTGTTTTGCTAACGATATAGTGATAAAGGCGGAATCACTGCAGGATCTGCAAAAAATGCTACACAACCTAAACACTGCCTCTCGACGTGTGGCACTGGAGTCATGTTCAACGAGCATATCATACCAGTCGGCCTAGCATGAGCGGCTTATAACGCGCGATATGATATGGTACGGCAAGTTGTCTTGCTTACCCCACTAAGGTGTAAGCAAGACGGCATGCCGTACCATATCATATCGCGCGTTATAAGCCGCTCATGCTAGGCCGGCTGAACCGATCAAAGTTGGTGACATCCAACTTGTTGTTGTTCAGGAGTATGTCTTCCTCGGGCAAACACTGCAAATGGGTACATGGGAGACAACTTTGAGAAGGAAGTTGTCAGAAGAGTGCAGCTGGGCTAGGCAGCTTTGCATGCATGGGAAGCTGCGCATATCATTTCATCATCAGTACTACCTCGATGCCTAAAGACTAAAGTCCTACGAGTCCTAAGAGTCTACAATCAGTGCGTCTTACCAGTGTTGACCTATGAAGCCGAAGTGTGGAACATGACAGTGAAGCTGGCCCACCGACTACATGTCACTTAGAGAGCTATGGAAAGGTCAATTCTTGGGGTGTCTCTCAAGGATAAAATCCGAAATGAGATGATCTGGCAGAGAACCAAAGTGACGGACAATCGAACATAGTCCAAAAATGTAGCAAACTGAACTGGCAGTGGGCTGGCCACATCTGTCGCAGAACCGACGAGCAGTGAAGTAGACGGTTTCTCGAATGGAGACCACGTGTCGGCAAACGTAGCGTCGGAAGCCCCCCAGCCATATGGACCAGGTCTCTTCTTAAAAAGGTAGCGGACAGTGGCTGGATGATAAAGGCGACAGACCGTGCAGTGTGGCGCTCTTTGAGGGAGGCCTACGTCCAGCAGTGGACTGCAATAGGCGGAGATCGACTCGTAGCATCACCGGTGCAGGCGGTATGGTGCGGTGAGGTGATCAGTTTCTGTTGTGCTAGCGTAATTGATTGGTGGCGTGACAGTTAAGTAAATTAAATTGGTAATACAACCATTTGTTTATCTTGATGTTATCACAGGGTTAGGAAGATTTATCTGGATTACATTTACGATTTCTGTCAATTTTTTTTTAAGTTTGATTGAAAAATTTGTTGTTTTGCAATGCCAGTTTGTTTCCCTTTTGTGAAAAATCCCCCATAAACGTTCTTGCTAATAAGACTTATTTCATTATTTAAGATAAAAAGAAATTGTTGTTAGCATCCTTATCCGTTTAAAACTGCTACTGGTTCATACGTTTAGATCTTTTGTTTTGGTATTATTTGAAGTAAAAGACCTTTTAGATTTTCTGCCTCATTACATTTTATTAAGTGCACTACCGTTAGCCATATTTGCTGCCGATACTTTACGTACATATTCCTGCTTAGTAATTATGGAGTTTCTTATTATAAGCTGTAACTCTCTATTAGCAATTTCCGCTTGCTTGACCTACATCATAAGTGTCACATATGCATTTTTTTCTCAACCCATAATTAGTAAAAAGACGAGACGTTTTTGCTAAATCGACATATTTCTCGCTTATTAGAATAGTTATGAATCTGTAAAGTTATTCTTAATTAGGATAAAAAATCACTAAACCTCATATCTGAAAATCAACAATATTACATTATAAACCAAAAAGTTACGAATTTTTTTCTCAAAAAATAAACTTTAAAATTCATTTCCCAAAAGTGCCAATATGGCGTATTAGCAATTTCGCCTTTCCACTGTCGTATCTATAGTACACCTACCTTTTTGAGGTCGGTGTCAGCCAAAGAACAAGAAAGAGGCAGAAAAGGCACAGACCTCAAATAGTAGATTGTACAACAAGTGCATAAAACATACCATTCGAGGGTAAAATGGGTTTTATGTACGAGTGATACACTCTGCTTTTCACTTCGAGTGTGAGGAAAATAAATTACAATATTGAAAAAAATAAAGACTTCGCCATATTGGCGGGAAAACTTTCTTTTTCTTTTTTTTATACGTGGAAGTGGCAGCACAGTTACTTAGCATAGATCGTAGTCCCTAATGCTCTTGAAATACTTATTTCTTACAAAACTCATTAATTTTGCCTAGTTTTATTTATTTAGTAATTTAACATGGATTATGTACAAAATTTAAGAAACAGAATGAAACAAAAAGTTTATTTAACGAAGTTTAATTGCGTGTGTGACTGTTTACCTGACGACCTTTGTCTTAGAGTCTGTGACATAGACGAAGATTTTACTTTATGCACTAGAGCATAAAAAGCGATTTTATGCAGCCTATACCCAACATAAACACGAACTTTACGAGCATGAGAAGTGAAAACCTATTTTCATTGCGATCTTCATGCCGCAGAGTAGCAAGGTAGAGAACTAACTTTTTTACTCTTTTTTCAATGTAACTATGAACAAAGAGCATAAACTAAATACTGAGGTAACTGGAGAGTGCAGTACTAACACTTTTTTGTGGCACTGTGGTTGTCTTCCGTCTCACCTACACTTTGAAAATACACGTATGGTCATATGAGACAACTGACAGCCACTATGTACTAAATGTCAAATTTTATTTAATTTATTTATTCTAGAAAATAAGACACTAATCTTTGTGCAAAATTTTACTTTGCACGAAAATGTATGTACAAAGTATAACTATAAACATACTAGCTTTCCGCCCGCGGCTTCGCCCGCGTGGACTACACGACGGTATCCCGCGGGAATGTGGTATTTTTCCGGGATAAAAAGTAGCATAATAATATGTTCCTCTCCAGACTATAAAATATCCGTGTCCCACAGCCAAATCGATTCAGCCGTTTTGGAATGATTGAGTAACAAACATCCAAACATCTAAACTTTCACATTTATAATATTAGTAGGATAATAAAATAAGCGTAGGTATTAACAAAATACTTATTTGTTTTATGAACTAAAACAAATATTCAATTTCTTAAAAAAAAACTACCCGAAATTAAAACACATATCACGGACCTTAATTAATGGTAGAGTTAAACACTCCTTACATAAAATAAAAATTTACGTATTATTTAACGCAAAATACATAGGTACAGTGCCACAAGCTTTTCTGTTCCGGTGACAGCCGTGACAGGGGAGCCACTTGCAATACGAAATTAGCTGTCAAAATGGACTGTCGTATGAAAACTGTTTTAGTTCCAAAGATAATCACCGGAACAGAAAAGCTTGTCGCACTATTTCAAGTGCCAGTATCAAATTACAACTCTTTACAAGAAAAGAGTTACCAAACAAACTTGCGCATTAGGCATTGAAGAGACATAGCGCTGTTTAGGCATTTTGATTTGTAGACGAAGTAACATCTAGGCAATTACAATGTCTAGGCATTCACGGTTAGGCAATCTGCTTCTTAGTCAATTGCCGTGTTAGGCATTTTTGCTGCAGTAGCATCCTGCATTTTAGGCACTGTGCTCATAAACCGTCAAAATTGACTGTCTGTATTAATTTTATTAGTTACAAAAAATTACCACCGTATCAGAAAAGTTTGTGGCAATATTCATACCCTTCTTAAACTCTGTGGGTACCAGGATCCCATAGCCTCAAGAAAAGTATTCACAAGTTTTATAGCTTCAATATCGAATCGTCATCGTGAACATGGCAATAAGTTTGTCATACACCTGACTGACCTGACCAAGGATACATTACTACTTTCTTATGCTTTTTGGGTTGGGTACCAGGATCTCATAGCCTGAAAAGAAGTATCACCAGTGATATAGCTTCAGTTTAGCGAGCACAGCAATAAGTTTGCCACACTATCTGACCAGCCAGTAGGTGTAGCAGATATACTATCTTATCTACCGATATACTATCTCTCATCAACCCAGTTGGGGCGCCCGTGCGTCTGCTGAAGAGAAACTTTGCAATTTGTAACCTTGACTCAAATTTTTACACGAGCTGGTCTTTTATCCATAAGTACTGATATTAATATAAGCGATGTTAAATATTAGTCAAATTATAAATGCGATAGTTTGGATGTTTAAATGTATGGATGTTTGTTACTCATTCACGGAGAGACGGCTAAATGCATCCGGATAAAATTTGGCACAGAGATAGAATAGCATAATTCCTTCCTTTTTGTGACTATTTATACAAATTATATATTTTTGAAATGTAATTGTTGTACTCGGCCTTTCATTTGATACTCATATTGCTATAAATCAAGTTTTTTTCATTTAATATTTTAATGGCGTCACAAGTCAATATAAAAAAAAATATAAATAGCCTGTGCTGATCGGGGTGATATAACGTTTCTAATAATACCTCATACACTAAAATCCTTTAAAGCATTCAAAATTTATGGTGGAATAAAGAAACTCACATATGTACCTACATACATACATGAACCCTGAACATAAATAATAATAACAAAATACACTTACACATATAAAAAACACTCCGTTTTTGGGCAGTCGTGTAATTATTAATTAACCCTAAACATAATACTCTTCTTTTTTTGGGCAGTCGTGTAAAATTACTGAATAGATTTGAAAAATTCTTTCACCTACCTATAAAAGAAAGCTGTTGTATTCTAGAATAACATAGGCTTTAAGGCTTTATTTACGCGGGTAAAACCACGCAGAGCAGCTAGTGACGTATATTATTAAGGAGTACTAAGTATTTTGAAAAAATCGACCCGTCTCACAACCAGCTCCGATGGGACACGAACCCACGTCCTTTGTATTGAATTGAAATGTATTGAATTTTCTAATTTCAAAATACTTCATTTTCCATTTTTCAATAATAAAAATTGCATTGTGAATGCAAAAAAGTAAAAATTTAAATAAAAATTACTAAGTATACAGGGCGTCCCAGAGTTATGGAACATGAAGGGGAAGACTCTAATGGAGATAGCAAAGGAGATTTTTCAGTTTTGTATGGAGCCTCGGCTAGGACTTTGTACACTATACCATAGGCAAGCAAAAGATAAATATAATAACTGAAAACTAATTATATCGCAATAAGCTAACGCGTTTGATGGTACAAAAGCATTATCTATTCTTAATAATTATGCAACCCCGATTCAATATGGCGGTAAAATGTCACACTAACATTAAAAAAAGGTTCACATTGACAGATTATCATCAGTCGTCAATGTCATCGTTTTTCGTACAGAAACATCAAAGTTTCCGAACGTGATTTAAATATGGTTGCCAGTGTGACCATGGATGGCAAAGAATTTTTATTTCAAAGTTTATTTTTGTACCATTTATCCAGAAAGACAATGAGAATTTTAATATTTTATTTGACTTTACTATATTTTTAACTATTAGTACGAATAGTGTACAATGTCCTAGCCGAAAATGAAAAATGTCCTTTCACTGAAAGGAACCATTCTTTTATTTTTGCCAAGAAAAAAAAACTGCATTCTCAGATTTTCAAAAATAACACCTTTTCTACAGAAAGTACAATAGGTATATCGACTCAACTCGAGTCCACGATGTCTTTAATTGTTTTCCTTTAATTTAATTTATTATGTCTCTTTAAGAGATTTAATCCTTATGATTTACCACGATTGATGTCATAAAAATACAGCCTGTTTTTTTTAATTTCCGATGTTTTTTCTCGTCAAAAATATTTCCATTATTTAGAGTAGGTACCTAGTTTACCATTCACGTACCGTTATTTCTGAGACGCCCTGTATATATGCAAGTAGGTATTACATCTTCAGTTTGCTTTAAATAGGAACATCTTTTAGTTCTTGATTATAGATTAGTTTGTCGGTCATCGGGTCATTGAACTCATGATACTTACGGCTTATCACTTTGTCATGTCTGCTAAAAGAGGACGATTGGAAGGACAATTTGATTATTATGTTGCTTTTTTATAATAACAAGGAAAAAGTGCAAAAAATATTATTTTCATTTACTTCACGAAAAAATATTTGGATTTAATGTCTAGAAAGGAATAATGTGTGGTATTTACTTACTTACTAAAAAGCATCAAAACTAGAGTTGCAAAAAAAAAACAATTGCCTCCTTACAATGCCTAAAGAAAGCCTACCTATCAGCAAAAATTCACCAATTTGATGTTGGTGCCGTAAAATTGAAAAATTACCTTCAAACCTTCGACCAACAATAACACCTAAGTAGGTCTTCATAGTAGGATATAGTAAACAATTTTCAACTAAACAAGAAAACTACTAATCTCATTCAGGGTTTAGCCGGGTTAATTAACTCAATAGCTGGTATTGGAATTTGTTCAAAGAGTGGGCTGGAATAGTTATCTAGCAAAAAAAAGGATATTTCAAAACCATTCAACATTTGAAAATCAAATAACTACAACCTTCCAACGACCTTTAGAAAACACATTTCATTGAATCACACAGAAGCACCATATTTTCCAAATGTACTACTAACTATACTACAGCGGACTGCTACACATTTTCAACACCTGTGTCAACCATACAACATACTTTTTTCCCTCCATTATAATAATATCTAGTTAGATACTATTGGTCTAGGCAGCACGCGTGGGTACAAGGGGACACCCATTTTTACCCTTTTTACCCCCATTTTTTCCAATTTTACGCCCTGACCTGATACACATTTTTAAATACCTTTTTCAAATTTATAAAAGTAAATTAGTTAGTTTTATATTACACACAATGTGTGAGAGTTGCCAAATGTACCGGTTTTGGCCACTTACAGATAGTTAAACTTTTGTAAGTATAGCGAAAAATCAAAACCAAACCCAGGTAAAATCAATATATTCTAATGCGCTAAAAACCAGTCAATTGCAAAACAACAATTTAATTGTAAAACACAAAGGTTTGTAAAGAATTTCATCCTTATCAAATTTCTTAAAATTTTCATACAAAACATTTTTTAAAACAGAAAATGGAATTTATTGAAAAAAAATCTTATATGACATAAGGAATTCTAACGGTTGTCATTATTACCTTAAAATATTTTATTTCAATTGCCTTTATCAAATATTGCTAAAAGTTGTTTAGAAAACTTTTAGAGCAAAAAGTGGCCAAAACCGGTACGCCTGCCCTATATATTTTTTTTAATCAACATTTTACCACGTGAAATGGTCTAGGCAGCACGCGTGGGTACAAGGGGACACCCATTTTTACCCTTTTTACCCCCATTTTTTTCCAATTTTACACCCTGACACACTATTTTAAATACCTATATATTTTCCCTCCCCCCCAACCGAATTCCCCTTCCCCCCTTTATCCAAATCCTGTTTCTCGTTCTCGTATTGTACTGTTCTGGCTCGTACAGTTGGTATCTACAACAGCCAAACATTTTCCAACACCTGTGTCAATCGTACAACCATACAAATTTTTTGTTCACCACTCTATATATTTTACTTATACTATTGATCTGGGCAGCAGGCTTGGGTGCAAGGGGCACCCATTTTTACCCCCTTTTTTACACCCTGACACACATTTTTACCTACATATTTTTTTAGACATCATGTTACCATACCACATGAAATAAGCTAAGATTGCCCCCCCCCCCTCAACTAGATTCCCCTTCCCCCTTCAACCAAATCCTGTTTTTCTTTCTGGCTCGTTAGTACAGTCTGAATGTAACAGCCACACATTTTTCAGCACCTGTGTCAACCGTACGCTACAACATATTTTTTGTTCACCACTCTGTCTACTTTATGCTATTGGTCTGGGCAGTATATAATTACATACATACGTTATCTATTAGACAAGATAGGTGACCCTTCCCTTCCTATCCTAGAAACGATAAATAAACTATGTATACATTTTTTTTAACGTTGCGTCACGCGTCTATGCGTAGGGCTGCCAACGCACAACATATACTAATAATTTTTAATTAGTACAAACAAATATTTCGGGGTATGAAATTGTCCATCAATATTAACAACTTTTATAGCTGTTTTTTTGCAATTTCGCGGCTGAGCCCTCAGGTCAGAGAAATTGCAAGAAAAACACAGCTATTCCTACATCTAGTTGGTATTGTAGGTACTTTGTATGGAATAGATGTTATATTATTGTTTCGTGGCTGGCCCCATACTAATAATTTTGTACGTATTTATTGATCATTCATCTCCAGGAATATTTGTAGACATTACAATTTTTGGGTGTTGAGTGCCACAAACTTACATGGCCCCGTGGTACTCCATTTTTGAGTGTGATACCTGACTTCGAAAAGTGTAACACCGAATACCACGTCCCCGTAAGTTTACTAATACGAATCACTTAACAACGAATGCACGCCACCACGAAAAACATAGCACCGACGCCACGCGATCTCGAATAACAGAACCTCTAATTCACTAATACGAATGCACGCCACTAACTAACTTTACATTTTTAATTAAAAGCTTATTGAGTGATTTTAAATACATTTTCAAATTCATTCATAACGTGACCGACTGTTGGTGTACTCGGGCCTAAGAAGCAATAAATTTCACAATCAAATGCCACATGTCTAGGCTTGTCAGGTTTCCTTTGCTGTTAAAATATTGTATAGCTCTGTTGGCAGCCCTACCAGCGCCCCCAGTCGTGGAAAAAAAGAGGTGACCAATCAGAGGGGATCGTCATGCGTTCCTGATTTTGATTTATTTTTGACAGTTTTGGAGGGAAATAATGAGTTTTGTTGCGCTTTTTATGTGCAAAGGTGATACGTCGTTACAACCTTATTTTTTGGCTACATAATAAATAAGCTCGAAGTTTTAAAACTGTTTTTAATTGGGTATTTGACTGAATTTTTTTTATTGACTTAAAATGTTCATTTAATTAGTATCAACCCAACATAGGTATTTATTTTTAAAAAATCTTGCATATTTTCAGCGATATAGAGCATCAAACTTTTTAATTAGACAAGGAGAGCGCTATAGAAACGTGACGTCATATTTCTACAGCGCCACTCTCACCATAGAAAATTTTGTTTTAGAAAGAGATTAAGTAGCTCATAATACAGATTGATTTTCTTTTTTCACATTTGATAATCAATAATGTTATATTTCTGAATGTCATAATTAAATATCTACATTTCAACAACAGTCAAATACCCAATGCACAAAATGTACGAACTTTACGTGGCGTTTGCATTTGCATTGCAACGCAACGCATGCCGTGTGTAGTCAGAGATAAAAAAAAAATATTTTTTGCTAAGTTTATCAGCAGATCTAAGGACGCCTTCATAAAATTTATGTAGGCGGCTTGCAGCAGGTGGATGATTTTTGGCTGTACCCCAACATCAAGGAGACGGGACCATATTCTGAGCCAGCTCACCGTATCAAAGGCCTTTTCGAAGTCCACGAAGATGAGGTAAACCCCTCTCTGTCATTCTGATGCTTGTTCGAGTATGATACGGAGAGTGTTGATCTGGTTGGTGCACGAGCGGTTCGGGCGAAAACCAGCCTGCAAACGCGATGCTTAAGACCGACCGCGTTGGAGATCTACTGTGAACGCCCTTTGCCCATCCAGTCCAGGGGACATAAAGACATTAAGTAGTAAGTAGTCGTCTTCAGAGTATCAACTTTCCTTTGCCTACTTCCCTCCACCCCCCTAGGGCTATGGTCTGGCAGTTCCCCCCCGACACTCTGAAATCAATACAGCATTCAATGAGTTTCATGACAGGTTTTGTCTACTTTATGAGCTTTGTTTTCCTATTATTAGAATGAGAAGATTCTTATCAAATAAACCGCGTTGGATAACAAAGGGATTACAAAAAAGTTGCGCTACAAAAAGACTATTACGTCACAAATATTACAAAAAAAAAACCGATACGGACCGAGAAAAATACCTAAAATATAATAAGTTACTAAAAAAATGTGTGAATCAGTCTAGAAGAATAACTAACAAAAAATATGTTGCAAATAGCAAAAACATTTGTAGGGCAACATGGACAGTTATAAAGAAAGAAATCAATAAGGTAGAAACAAAAAAAATAATAAATAAAATAGTAATGGACGGTAATGAGATAAAATCACCAACAGAAATAGCTTCAAAGTTTAATAGATATTTCATTGACATAAACAAAAATAACAAGATTACAGCAGGAAACACATGTACTCGACATAAAATTTCTCATTCTATTTTTTTGACCCCAGTTACTGAAAATGACATAAATAAGATAATTATAACTTTGAACAACACTCCATCGGAGGGTTATGATTATATTAGCACCAAAATAATAAAATCATGCAAATCAGAGTTAATTCCAATACTGACTTACCTAGTAAATCTATCAATGGAAACAGGATCCTTTCCAGAAAAACTAAAAATATCTATTGTAAGACCTTTGTACAAGAAAGGTGACACTTTTGAAATTGATAATTATAGACCAGTTACGTTAAACTCTGTTTTCTCAAAAATCTTTGAAAGGGTTATGTATGACCAACTTTCATAATTTTTCAATAAATTTAATATTCTCAGTGAACGACAGTGTGGCTTTCAAAAAAAAAAGTCTACTACACAAGCAGTTTATAACTTAATTAATGAAATTCTACAAAACCTTAATGACAAGAACTTTACTTCAGTAGTTTTTATCGACATGTCCAAAGCATTTGATCGCGTATCTCACAAGAAACTACTTGACAAATTAGAATCTAACGGAATAAGAGGGCCTGCGCAAAATTGGTTAAGATCTTACTTAGAAAATAGAGTTCAATTTGTTGAAATAGATCAAATAGATGCTAAACACAATAAACAGACATATAGATCTAACACTGAACATAACGAAACTGGAGTTCCGCAAGGAAGCATTATCGGACCGTTGTTATTTCTCCTTTACATAAATGACATAATGGATGATTCAAACAATCGGTTCACCTTATTTGCTGACGATATTTCAGTACTAGTCTCTACTAATAAGGATAGCACTATAGAACAACATAAAGATGACATTATAAATACTCTGACATATATAATAAATTGGCTTAATAATAACAATCTTATAATTAATGTAAATAAAACAAATGTAATAAATTTTAATAATTTCAAAAATAATATATTGACTAATATTGACATAATGGGAGAGCAGATAAAATGGAATACAGAAACCAAGTTTTTGGGCCTAAATATAGACACTAAACTAACCTGGAAAGGTCAAATAGAGAAAGTAGCCGGAAAAATTAATAGATTTGTATATGCTTTATATAACCTTAGAAATATATCAAATAAAAAGACGGCAATATTAGCCTACTTTGCATATATAGAATCAACACTTAGGTATGGGCTGATAATCTGGGGAAATAGCACAGATATACAGAAAGCATTCGTCGCTCAAAAGAGATGCATTCGAGCCATTTGCAACATTGCACCAGATGTTTCTTGTAGGCCTTTTTTCAAGACGCTAAATATATTACCACTGCCTTGTTTATATATTTTAGAAATGGGAAAATTTGTAAAACAAAATGCTCACATCTATCAGCAAACAAAAGACAAAACCAATAAAAATTTAAGAAACGTAAACAAACTTATTTTAAATACTGTTCCCAAGACATCCCGCTTCCTTAACAATGGTTATGCGATGGCAATTAAAATATATAACAAAATACCTAATGATATTAAGCAATTGCCATATAATAAGTTTATAATAGTATTAAGAAAATGGCTAGTTGACCAGAGTTTTTATTCTATGAAAGATTTCTTTGATTATAAAACATAAATGTCAATGTACTACTTAGTTGGATTATATATTAAATTTTGCATGCTATGTAAAATTGTAGCTAAATAGGTATAAGAACTTTAATTAAAATAACACCCACATTACTGTGATATGTAACCCTATTTAATGCAAATAAATGATTTGATTTGATTTGATTTGATTTGACCATAAATTAACCAAGGGCTGCAGAAGCCCTTGGTTATTTTATTTTAATTTTTTATTTTTCACAACAGGCACAATAACAGATAACAGACAGAACATAAAATACAGAGAACAATCACAAATTACAAAATGTGCACAACACTTGAAGGGTACAGGGGCAAAACAAGAAATGTCACAAACAGGTTTTTTGTGTTTTTTTTTTTTTTTTTTTTTATATATTTGTGTTGCATAATAATTTTTTATTAATTTACTGATAGGAACCTAAGTTTACTTTACAAAGATCGGCTGTAAATACAAATAAACTTTTGACAAATGTTCACAAATACACTTACATTAAAATGTAAATTACACAAAAATCTGTTTTGTGACATTCCTTCTTTTGCCCATGTACCCTTCACTTTTACAAACTAATTACTAATTCAAGACCTTCAATCAAAGTAGTACCTAAAAATAAAAACTTTAAAGTCATATAAAACAAACATAATTTTTACTGTTGCAACTTTTGAAACAATTTATGCTACAATTATAAATGTCAACGTTAGTGCAAATTTCATTATAAAACGAACACATTCTTAGCAATGGACCATTCTGTCAGTGCAAATTTCATTATAAAACGAACACATTCTTAGCAATGGACTATTCTGGCAGATGACAAGAGATTACAATTTACAACATTGTTTCTGGCAGACGATTTACAAAATAGTTGTTGATTTACGGACTGACCGCCCGGGGACTTTAAACTTTAACAACCTGCTGTCAGAGCGTTCATTGGCAATCGAGTGGAGCATACCCAGATCATTCAATCCATCTTCGTCGCTCTAAGCTGATCATGTTGAAGTGAGTCAAGCGATCGGAATATATGGGTATCTTTTTACGCAGACAACATTTCGCGGATAATATTGTCACAAATCTTCTCAGCCCCCCTAGACAAGTGGCTCAAGTGGCAAGTGGGATTGACATTAGCAATCGAAATGTCACGTGACCGCTAATGTCAATCCCATACATTTTCTTTCTATTCGACTGGCGAATTCACTAATAGAAAGCCACTTGTCTACAGGGGCTGAACACCTTACACTCTGTCCACACGTATGCCGTAAATAGGAAACCATACCGAGGAGCAATATTCCAGTGTACTCCTTACCAAAGCGTTGTATAAAATCAATCACGACTTAGGATTTTTAAACTGCTTGGCATTGCGAATAACAAAGCCGAGCATTTGGTTAGCTTTTTAGGGTTCCGTAGTCAACAAGGAACCCTTATAGTTTCGCCATGTCCGTCTGTCCGTCTGACCCCAGTCTAGCTCATAGACTCTTAGTACTAGAAAGCTGTAATTTGGCATGAATATACATATTTATCACGCCAACAAAGTGGTAAAGTAAAATTTTGAAAAAAAAATTTTTTAGGTTACCTCCCCTACACGTGAAGTGGGTATGTAATTTTTTTTTCTTGTCTGCCCCATAGTGTGGGATGTCGTTGGATAGAAATTTCAAAAACGTTGTGGGTTCGTAAAGACAGTTTTTTGATTGAGGCATCTGTTTGTGAATTATTAAGCTTTAAAGTGCAAAATTTTGTTAGAGTCAAGTGTCCCCCCCCTACCAGCCAAATGGTTGTTTCTGGATACGTGGAAAAATTCACGATAGTAGTACATATGACGAAGTTAAAAGGAAAACTATCACAGCTGAGTAGGCTTTACAAGTTTTTGAGATATAACACATTTTCGAAAACCGCAAATATAACTTTGTCATTCATACGAATACTATGAAAAACAAAGTAATTTTTTTCTGGCAAAAAACGACAGTGATATTTTTGCTAGGTGTACGTAATCGGTACGTTAAGTGGGTACGGAACCCTTCATGAGCGAGTCCGACTCGCACTTGGCCGATTTTTTTTATAGATGTAATCGTAGTGGAACCGGAATGAAAGAGCCGAGTCCAAATATACTCCTAGATCTCGCACTGTATCAACAGGGCTCAGATTTACTCCTTCAATATCATAGTCAAAGTGCATAGGGTTCCTATTTTTCGTGAAATTTATAATTTAACATTTATTGATATTAAGAGCCATATCATTTTTAATACACCAATTATTGGATATTAGATCAAGGCCATTCTGTAGTTCCTCGCAGTCCTCATAATTACTGATACGTTTTAAAATTTTTAATATCATCTGCATAGGCAAGACCGACGCACGGAATGGTGTTTAGAAGATCATTATCATTAATAAAGATCAAGAACAGGAGTGGTCCCAGTTTCGAACCTTGAAGAACCCCAGAGCTTGGACAATACGGCAATGAATCATAACCGCACTGCGAAACCAACTGTGTACGATTTACCAGTTAGTCCCCTAGTGTACTTATTACCAAAAACAGTTATATTAAAAGAGTGCAAATGATCGCATCATTATCTTTTATCTTTTGACCCAGCTCGATATGGCAAAATCATTTTATCTTTCGACAAGGACGCATGATTTACATGCCTTTGTCTTCAATCACGCGTTAAGATAACAAGTACCTAATTAGAGTGTTTAAGAGTACTATGCGATTATTATAAGAATAGGACTGTCAAACGGCATTTTTGATCTTTGTTCCTTTTCTTGCACATCCTACACCCTGAAGTGGAAGCGAAACGCAAACAAATATGGCCGTTTTGACAGTCCTATTCTTATAATAATCGCATAGTATAGGAAAAATGTGATAGTAAAAAACCACGAGCCCTATAAGTAGCTTTCAGGCGGGATTCGAACCCGCGCCTCCGGGAATCCGGCCCGATGCTCTGACCAACTAAGCTACCGAAAGGCTTACACGACTCGTCGGATTTTGCTATCACTTGTTACGCTGTAGGCCAGCGTTGTTTCATCAATGTGAGGAAACCCTCGCATCCGAAAGAAACATTTTTACAAATGTTTAAGATGTCGATTAAGATGAAACAGCCATTACATAAGATTTTAAATTATTTTTATGCATTCACAATGCAATTTTTGTAAGTATAGGAAAAATGTTTATGAGTGTTTACAGTCTGGCCGATCAGAGAATGCGATCCTGACAGGTCGAGATCCATAGAAAAAAAACCGTTTCATTCAAAATTCAACTTTACTCCAACGAAATAAGTAAACGTTAGGATCGCATTCTTTGGGCGTCCAGACTTTTGTTTAGTTTAGCACGCGGGCCCAATGTGGGTTGACAGATTCTTACGACTATAAAAATGCAGCTGGGACCCATGGCTTAACGTGCTTTCCAAAGTACGGGGAAAAGCAAGATAAATTGTTGGTCACCCATCCCGTGACCGACCATTGCGAAATGCTTAACCGCCATAATCGCGGGCTGAATGCTCTATCTAGTCTAGACCATAGAAGTCGTTAAATTCACAAGTGTTTTAGTGGGGGACAAATCTTGCAAGCTAATTTGACCCACTTCCCAGTGTCCGATGAAGCTGAAATTTTGTATACAGGTTTAGTTCAGATGACAATACAAATATTAAAGAACAGTCAGCAAAAAAGCTTGTCATGAAAATGAAATTTTGACTAAAAACTGGTTTTAAATAGGCTCTGAACAATAGTCTTTTTAAACGTAACAGTTAAGTAGGTAGGTACATGAGTTTTATTACATTTACAATGATATGATGTAATAATTTCGTGGAATCATTACTGACGAATGTATGGAGTCACTGTGATAGGCTCAGTCGAGGTGGCGACATGACAATAAAAGTACAGACACATTTAGGGTTACCAACCAACCGTACCCTAAAAAAGAAACTACCAACATATTAAAGCATAGTTTCATATCCACACCAACTTTATACTTTAATTTTATTTGTGTAACTCGTTTTTTTTTCATAAAAATTGGGCAGGCATTTACCTATTTGACCACCATCTTGTTTTATAGCAGGATGTGGTCTGAGATTTGCCCAGGAAATGCCTGTTCACTCCTTGTCTTAGTTCTAGTTATCGTGGAAGACATACCTAAGCAGGCAGCCTATTCCATTCCTTATGGAATAGGCTGCCTGCCTGCCTTCCATTCCTGATGGAGTGTCAGCAATGTAAATGTGATATATTTTTATTAGCCTGCGTCTGGTACCCCGATGGTGGAAAGGGGCTGGAGGAATAAGCTCGTGCAGTTCTCTCGCACACTATTCAATCAAGTTTCATGCAAGTTTACACGAGAACAGTTTGAAAATAAAATAATATAATTGGTTCAGGAGTACCACAAATTCTGAACGCGGACAAAGTCGCAGGCAACAGCTAGTATTGTATTAAATGTGAAAGTAGCTCTGTCTGTCGGTCTGTCTGCTATTTGTTCGTGCCGACGATTCTTCTAAACCAGTTTTGATTAAAGTAAGTAACTTAGATAGTATAAGATCTATCAGACCTTGGTAATAGAAATAGACAAGCGCTATATCTTATTACGAATAACTGACTCTTATTTTATTTAACCGGTCTTTGAAATCCATACTTACTAATATTTTAAGACGTGAAAGGGTGTTTGTTTGTTTGTCCGTCTTTCAGGTCAAAACGGAGTTGTGGATCGACATGCTTTTTGGTACCTACGGGGATAGTTTGGGAGCTGGAGAGTGACATAGGCAATTTTTTATCCCGGAAAAATATCACATTCCCGCGGGATAACGTCGTGTAGTCCACGCGGGTGAAGCCGGCGGGCGAAAGGCTTGTCAGATAATACTCAAATTCGTTTATAAAAAGGTTGAAACCCTGTTCATTTTATAATCAGACTTCTTTTGCATACTAAGTACTTGTTTAATCTTTTAAATAACTTGACAATGCGCACTGACCAAATTATTAGATAACAAAAGATTCGTCGTAAGAGCATTGTCCGATAACATCATCATCATCACCCATTTTAAGGCGATACTCGGAAAAAATGTGCTGAAGCGAGATAGCAATGAGAAAAAACGCGCGCGGGAGCGAGACCGATTTTGCAGATTAGGCAAAAAAAACACAAAATCACTTCGTATTAAAAAACTACAGCGATTAAACAAAAAAATGCTTCTATACGAACCTCAATATTATTGGTGTCCACTAATTAAACCAATTTCCAATAGTGTAAGTAACCCCATTTAAGAATAATCTTGACTTTTCGTATTTTATAGAGGTCTTTTCGAAAATAAAAAGTGTCGAGGCAAAATCATTAAATCGTGTTTTTGAAACTACACGAATCTAGATAAAGGTATGAAGAAATATATATCTTATTACCAGATTTATAACAACTGTAACCGTCCTATAGTTTTAAATCAAAAAGTCCATATTTTTCCGAGTAGCGCCTTATGACCCCATTGCTGCCCACGGATGGGCTAGCGCTCCGCTTGCGACTTCGTCTGCGTGGACCCCCTTTTTTACCCCCTTAGAGGGGGAATTTCCAAAAATCCTCTCTTAGTGCTCCCTTACACTCCCCAAGCAACATACCTACACGCCAAATTTCAGCTTTCTAGTTTCGGCTGTGCGTTGTCTGTCAGTCAGTAACGCAAGAGTTTTATATTATGTCGTAGGTATATTGTCAAAGCCGTGATATTATAATTCCACTAGTGAAATATATAATTTCTCGTTAAATTATGAATAGACAGTACGAGACAGTATGCACACACGGCTGCGAGCCTCGGAAGTCATATAGAACGTGATAGGTTAGAAATATAGAACACGTGGTTATTTTTTTTGTGTCAATACAACTTATGGATTGTTTCACAAAAAAAAATAACCACGAAATTTAAGGCAATCGCTTCGCTGCGCTTCGCGATCGCCTTAAATTTCTAACCTATCACGTGTTCTACAGGACTTCCGAGGAGTACAGGACTTTTACGAGGCAAATTCGTGAGCTCGCAGCCGTGTCCCGTGTGCATACTGTCTCGTACTGTCTATTCATTTATTATTTCACTAGTGGAATTATAATATCACGGCTTTGACAATAAACCTACGACATAATATAGATAGAAGATAAAAAGAATGGGTCATGCATGATCTACCACGACGCATACGGTACCTAACACACGGGCTCAATGTAATTGTTACATGTGAAATAAAATAATAATAAAAAACTCGGTTTGGAGGGTGTTGAAGATTGCTGCATTTAGCATGCCGGCGTTTTGGCACAGGCGCAGGAATTCCAATGTTGAAATCTGGGGTTTAATCTGAAAAGAGGTTGAGTTGAATTAAGAAAATTTTGAAAAACTATCGTTCTAAGCGTTCTTAGTGTTGTAATTCTTCTCGCATGGTCTCCCGCCGTAGGATTTGAGAACCGATGGCGAAGCTTCTTTGAAATTCATAAGTGTTGTTATCAAAACTAAGTAAATAAATAAATATTGAATTGCGTTATCGTGATTGTATTATTTTGTACTAGCGGCGGCCCGCGGTTTCACCCACGTGGTTCCCATTCCCGTGGGAATATCGGGATAAAAAGTATTCTATGTTTTAATCCAGGCTACCTACTATTTGTGTGCCAAATTTCAACCAAATCCGTTCAGTAGTTTTCGCCTGAAAGAGTAACAAATATCCATACATCCATACTCACAAACTTTCGCATTTATGGGAATTGAATAGTAAACTATAGAAAGAAAGAAAGAAAGAAATATAGTTTACTAGCCTTCCGCCCGCGGCTTCGCCCGCGTGTACTACACGACGTTATCCAGCGGGAAGGTGATATTTTTCAGGAATAAAAAAGTAGCCTATGTCCTTTCTCAGGCTCTAGACTATCTCTGTACCAAAATTCATTCAAATCGGTTCAGTAGTTCAGGTGTGATTGTGTAACACACAGACAGACAGAGACACATTTATAATATTTATATAATATATATATAATATATAATATATAAGTAAGGATTCGACTAAAAAAACATACAAACAAGGTAGGTAAAAACATAAACAAAAACAAACATTTTAGCCGACATGGACCCAACCTCAGCTTATGCCACAGCAAATAGTGTGACGCTGATTTTCAAGTGGGTCCAAAATGTGGAGATAGCGTATACCTTTAAAAGCTGTCAAAGTGCTGCTGCTGTCAAATATGTATGCAATAAGCTTAGACTAAATACTGAGGTAACTGGAGTTTTCACCCTGAATAAAAAAGTGTGCCCAGCAAATTTGACATTTAGTACGTAGTGGCTGTCAGTTGTCTCAAATGACCATACGTATTTTTTCAAAGTGTAGGTGAGACGGAAGATAGCCACAGTGCCACAAAAAAGTGTTAGTACTGCACTCTCCAGTTACTATAGTTAATATATTTTTGACCGACCTAAAGAAATTAACTTTACACTTAACTTTTTTTATTACCTACTACAAATTCATTATATTTAAGTTATTTAAATTTTTACTTTTTTGCATTCACAATGCAATTTTTATGGTTGAAAAATGGAAAATGAAGTATTTAGAAAAAATCGACCCGTCTCACAACCAGCTCCGATGGGACTCGAACCCACGACCTTTCGCTATCCGGGCGACTGCTCTAACCACTGAGCTACGGAGTCGTTACGAGAAGCGTCGAATTTATCAAATACTTCTTACACGCTGTATAGCCAGCGTTAATTTCATCAATAATTAATTTAATAATTATTTTATTTAAGTAATTTTAATTCAATAATTAAGTTAATTTCGCCCAGATAGCGAAAGGTCGTGGGTTCGATTCCCATCGGAGCTGGTTGTGAGACGGGTCGATTTTTTCTAAATACTTCATTTTCCATTTTTCATTATATTTACTCACACTTCTCTGTTATCTTAGTTTAAAACTGCTACACGGGTAGAGTAAAAAATACAGTAGCACAGTAGAGTCAAGTGCTATAAACTTTAAATTTGCTGACAGCAGTGGTGGAGGAGACGCATGCAAAATTAAGTGTCAAAAAAAAATTATTAAATTAAAAACTAAACATTTGACACCATCAGATAAGTTAGGTATTTCAATTTTTACTTTATTGCATGCAGAATGCAATTTTTATTATTGAAAAATTTAAATTGAAGTATTTAGAAAAAATCGACCCGTCTCACAATCGGTCCCATCGGAGCTGGTTGTGTGAGACGGGTCGATTTTTTCTAAATAGGTATGTGCTTCATTTTAAATTCAATCATCACATAAATTGTTCCCATAAGTACCAAACTGTAGTACCTATATTAAGTATATTACCACATACACCCAGACCCGAGGAAATATTGAAAAGTTCGTTTTCAATATTTACCCGACTGGGAATCGAACCCGGGACCTCTAGAGAAAGCGGCACCTTGAAAACCGGTTCGTACACCACTCGGCCATGGAAGTCGTCATAATGGTTGCCAGCTGTCAGCAGTAGCAAAATTTTCAAGTTCCAGAAATGACCACCGCTTCAGATAAATTTGTGGCACTATACCTGGTACCTATACTTCGTTGGCTTGGGTACCAGGCGTCGGATGCAGTCGATATAGTCTGGTAGTACGCGGAAGTGGCAGCCTTCGGGCATTGACCCCTGTGAGGCGGCCTCGGGCGTGGTCGCTGTGACAGCGGACAGGAGACGTATAGTGCGACAAGCTTTTCTGTTCCGGTGATTATCTTTGGAACTGAAAAACCATTTTCATACGACAGTCCATTTTGACAACTAATTTCGTATTGCAAGTGGCTCCTCGGTCACGGCTGTCACCGGAACAGAAAAGACAGAAAAGGTTGTGTCACTGTATTTTCGTAGCGCTCGAAATGAAAATCGAATACGAATTGAAAACGTATACGTCAACCAGTCGTCTACGAAATCGAATTCTATTACAGTTTTCATGCGTTTTTGTAGCATTCGAAATCTGTATTGCCAATAAATTAAAAAATCACAGAGAAACTTGAAAAATATAGCAAAATGAAAACATAAACACTTGTCATATGATTGTCAGTGACGACATTTTGCGGCCACATACTAATAAAGATGATGAATTCTACTAGTAGAAATTCTGCAACGAGTGGTCAGACCCACTGAAATTCATGTGTGTGATTATTCAAAATTACCGATGTTAGGAATTCGCATACGAATTTTTCAATTTCGAATGCGAATTCAAACTCGTGCGCTACGGAAATACGTCTCCTGGTACTGGCGTTTCTAATAGCCGAGCCGCAGACGCGTAGTTACCGTCCAACGACATGAGTCACAAACACCGCCACTTGAAGCTAGAAAAAGAAACAAGTGACGACTGACTACCGGCGTCGATGTTCAAATAAGGGTTGGTGGCGGCGTTTTCCAGTGGCCAGTGTGCGGCGACGCGACGCTTAGGAGCTGTCCATTAATCACGTGAGGTTTTTAAGCAACTTTTTAGACTGCCCTCCCCCCTGGTACCCCCTGGATACGTGGTGAGGTTTTGTACTATACCTCCCCCCCCCACCTAAGATCGCGTCTATTTTTTTGTAAGTACATACTTTAGATAGCGCGATGGCGGGAAATTGAAACGACACTGCGAATCTACAACCGATAAGAATCCTCGTAAGTATGCACAGACTAAAATTACTTGATTCTAAAAAAAAATAAGCTGTTTAACGTTATCAGTTTTACGCAATTTCGCAACGTTATACGTATAAACAATGTGTTTCGGTATCGACAATAAATACACGTGATATCTGAATAAACCCCCCACCTCCCCCTTGTGATATTTGGTGATTTTTCCCAGACCCCCCCCCCCCTCCCCCCTTTGGGCGTCACGTGATTAATGGACAGCCCCTTAGCGGAGTTAAATGATACTGTATGAATCTACAAGTGTGTACAGATCGCGCAAAATAACTTGGCGTGTGTCAGAGGGCGCTGATCGTCAAAAATAAGCCTTATCTTATTCCCATGTCATAATTTAGTTCCAGAGACCGTACTCTGAAACGCTAATCCGAAACATCGGTTAGCCCCGCCCTTTTCACTCGATTCTGTCACCTCTCGAGAGTGAGTGTGACGAGTATAACGATATTGCGTTTCAGAGTAGATAGAGATATAGAGATATAGAGAACCACTGACACGCAAAGAAGAAGAAGAGTAGGCCCTCAGATATCGACAATTCGACACGCGTCAAGTAATTTTTCGCGCACTGTACGACTCTACGAGTTCACTGCAAGCCGCCTTTGTGCTCGCCAAAACACCGTCACTCGACTGATCGCTAGTCTACTGCGATCCTCTTGCGAGCGAGTTTCCAAGTGTGCATCTGCATGAAATCCATTGTATCTACACGACATTATCCCGCGGGAATATGATATTTTTTCGGGATAAAAAGTAGCCTATGTTCCTCTCCAGGCTACAAAATATCTGTGTCCCAAATTTCAGCCAAATCTGTTTAGCCGTTTTGGCATGCCGAGTGATTGAGTAACAACCATACAAACATCTAAACTTTCACATTCATAATATTAGTAGGCATTAGTAGGATACGCCTAAGCGACTCATTTCCATGACTGGCGTCGGATACAAGTCATCCGTCTCTGTATGTATCGTAGGTACTGTAAGAACGGGCTAAAGGTATAACTTTTGAATAAAATCAAATAGATAAATATGTAGATCGATATAAAGATGCATCGAATTTCTCTATTACAGCTACTTCTTACGCTGTTAGCCAGCGTTAGGAGCTACTAAAATATTTTCTAATAGGTGTTTAATTTTCAATATAATTAATTGTGAAATAAAATGTAATTCTGTAAATGCATAAAAGTAAAAATGTGAAATCTATAAAATCAACTTTCTCCAACTATCCGCTATCACTAACGCCCCACCCAAAGTCGAGACTGAGCGATCGTCAGACACATGCTCCTACCCACTCGCACCTTACAAGTCTGTCTCCCGTCTTGCTCTGGCGCGGTACACCACGAAAGCCCTCAGTTTCGTATCCAGAAGTTTTTGGCCACAAAAGGCTCTGAAAGGTCGACTTGTAGAGATGTAAGAATAAGCCTTCAAAGACAGTTTTAATATTAGAAAACCATATGTATAGATTTAAACACCCAGACCCGAAACAAGCACAAATATTCTACTTTGTACAATGTAGCATGGGTCCTTTGACAGCACCTTCGTGCAAACTGCAAAGCACAGAGTAATAATAATAATAAATAATAAATATATAATAAAAACATCATCACATACATAATTCCAATATCAAATTATAGTAGCATGATTATGCACTAGTATTATGGAAATTGGAAACAACGACAGGTATTTAATTACCACATACCGCCAGACCTGAGGAACTATTGAAAAGTTCTATTTCAATATTTACCCGACCGTGGGTCGAACCTCTAGAGATAGCGGCACCATGAAAAACGGTAAGTACACCACTCGGACACGGAGGTAAAAAGGTCGTCAAAGACACAGAGTACTGTATGCTTTTGGAATAATACTCAAGAACAACAGCATTAAACATTTTTTATGCAGCTTAAGCTCTTGTTTTGAATAATATCGATGCAACTTTTTACAGTTGCGTCAAAGAATATTATACACTTATGGTTGCGTTCTGGGGGCCAAGCCTGCTAACGTTAAGTCACAATCGTGTCTCAATCGTGTTTCAATTGTAGTTCAGTTGTAGTGTTTGTTTAAACACTAGTTACAAGAATCATGACAGTATTATGTGATGTGAATGTAGTGTGTGGTGTGTCCATCAATAATATTGTGAAGAAAGTACATATTTCTTGTAACTAGTGTGAAAAAAAGCACTACAACTGAACTACAATTGAAACACGATTGAGACACGATTGTGACTTAACGTTAGCAGATTTGGCCCCCTGGTTGTGCGACCAAATGTCGTTTACGCTAGTAGTTGTGATGTGAAGGTATTAATGACTGAAACTTGCCTTGCACGTCCCGAGATCATAAATTTTTGGTCACCCATCCCGTGACCGACCGTTGCCAAAGTTGCTTAACCTCAACTATCGCAGGCCGAGCGTGTTAACGAATCAGGAAGTGATACAACATGGATAGAATGTTACCATACAGCATCCTAAGGGAGTCCCGCATAACATAACCACGGGCATATATTGGACACCATGACATACCAGTAAGTACAGTCGAACAATTTGAATCATGAGTCATCATGACATGACCCATTTTGTTAATAATTTGTTTGAAAATCGCTAGACCATAAAGTCGGTGTCAGTCAACAAGTTTGAATTTTGTGAACAAAATTCAATATGAATATTGAATTTTAATATCTGTTAGCAATTAAATTAAATATTTTGTTCATATTGAATTTTAATATCTGTTAGTAGCAAATAAAATTCAATATGAACGAAATTCTATCTTCGGCATCAAAACGCGCCAATTTCACGTTAATATGTCATTTAACTTTAAGGGCCACTTAACTACTATGGTGGTCTCTATCTTTGACATCAAAACACGCTGATGTTACGTAAATATGAGTGTCACTTAACTTTAAGGGGCACTTAACTTTAAAGGACACTTAACTACTATGGTGGTTTCTATCTTTGGCATCAAAACACGCTGATTTCACGTTAATATGAGTCTCACTTAACTTTAAGGGTCACTTAACTACTATGGTGGTTTCTATCTTTGACATTTTAATGTGTAATTTAACACGCCGACTTCACGTTAATATGAATGTCACATCACTTAACTTTAAGGGGCACTTAAATTTAAGTGACACTTAAACATGATAGGGTCTTCTATCTTTGATATCAGAAACACGTCAATGTCACGTTCAGTTGAGTGTTACTTAATTTCAAGGGATACTCAGCTTTAAGGGGCACTCAACCAATTCGATCGACGTCAAGTTCAAGTGAGTGTTGCTTAACTTTAAGAGACACTTGAAGTTCCAAGGAGTCCGCTACGAACCTAAACCTTATTCTTATACACACATTCCTAAGTACACTCGACAGCACATCAAGTTGAAATGCGATAACAGCTTTTATTACGTAGGGCATAAATATGTTCTCAAGGTTAACATGTTTAGTCTGATATGCCGCCGTGTGTACCTAGTAGGTACACATACATACAAAATTTTGTAACTTTCCATATGATAAAGGGGAGCGGAGCTGTGTTTTCATACATTTGACTTCAAGGTGGAGTTAGGTTCTACTTTCAAAAGTATGAAATCGCAACTCCACTCCGATTCCCTCTACTTCAGCGGACAGGCAGCCTTACGGTGTTAAAAGGAGTGAGGTAGCCGAGCGGAGCGAGGTTGCAAAACAAGGGTTTTATGGAACACTAGAAACAGAAGAAGGAAAAAGGAGCGGAGTGAGATTTATACTTATAACTTTTTACGTGAAAAGTGGCCCTAACCAATACTATTGATTACAAAGCAAAAACAGTCCGCTCTGCATTGCTGACTCGCTCCGCTCCGCTACAACCTACCTAAACATAAGTACTTAATTTAAAAGTGAGTTGTGAGTCTATTAAAATAAAATAACTTTATGAAAAGTTGGGAACTTCCTACTAATGGCAAAGTGGCCAAAGGTGGCACAATGCTAAAATTTCCAGCCCCACTTTTGGCCACTTATTGTTTTCCAACTTTTTGTGACAACAGTGAGAAAACAACACTTTATCCATCTGGAAGAAACATATTCTAATGTGATATAAAATATTAAATAACCATAAAATAATTTTATTGTAGAAAAAAAATGATTTTTCAAAACCTTTACCCTTAACACTTTGCTTAAGAATTTTACAAAATGTTAACTTTGAAACATAACATGGTGTTTATTTCTAAAATATCGTACTACATAAAAAAGCTAAGTGCTGTAATTATTAACTAAAAGTCCAATCTTTTATTCGCCATTAATAAATATAAGCAATAATTTTTTAATTCCTATTTATATAACTTTAAAGTGAAAAGTGACCAAAACCGGTACAGTGGCCAAAACCGGTACGCCTGCCCTACCTATCTGTGTTATGGCAATTGGAAACAACGACGAGTATTATTACCACATACACCCAGACACGAGAAAATATCGATAAGTTCGTTTTTAATATTTACCCACCCGGGAATCGAACCAGGACCTCAGAGATAGCGTCACCTTGGCAACGGATGCGTACACCACTCGGCCCCTATAAAAAACGGATTCCTGGCCCAAAAATGATTCTTTTACACTTTACGTGGCACTGCAACGCAATGTTACACAGTTCTCATGAAAAAAGTAGGCAAATGCATAAAAATAAAATTACTATTTAACCTGTCAGGGGTAATAAATAATGTCCTCATATTGATGAAATAAAAATACAAGAAAATTTCGACGTGTTTTCTAAAGTCTCCGTTAGCTCAGCGGTCAGAGCAGTCGCCCGGATAGCGAAAGGTTGCCAGTTCGTTTCTTTCCGGGAGTTAGTAGGAAGGCAGGTATTTTTTCTAATATTTCAATAAATCAAAACAAAAACAGGATTACAAATACATAAGTCATAATAGCTATATATGTAAATTAAATATCCGACACACATTAATCTGATTCCGAAATAAATAGTAGCTTAAGCACTAGTGGTAGGAATATCAGAAACAACGGAGATAAATTATTTATATAACAACCAGACAGTCAACAAACAGTAATTCCGGTCGCCTAAGTGTTTGTCCCAAGGTGAAGTTTAAACCCATAACCTCTGGCTCAGGAGGTATGATCAGTGACACTGCGCCGACGGGCCCGTCGTAATAAAAAATAATATAACATGTGTCAAGCATTCAAGGCCGGCCATCCCCATTTAATGCCAACAGGTATCATTGAATACGCGACCCCTACATATCAAGGACAAGCGGGCCCAAGTGAGTGCCCTGTGGTACACCCGATGAAAAACAAACAAAACGCGTCTTCGCCTTATCACTTAAACGCAGCCGGTTTTCTGCTACAGACAGTGGAACAGTATAGAGAATAAAAACGCGTTGGATATTAATCCTTATTGAGTTTTAGTTGAGTTTAGTATGGCACAGCAACAGTGTCAAAGGCCTTGGTTAAGGCAAAAGTGGGGTGTGCTCGAATTGAGCTGTTGCTAAGTGCGCGCACTTGCGTTGCGCCTTGCGGACATGCGGCGGTGTGTTCCATTCTTAATAAAAATAAGTGTTGTCTAGGTTAACAGATGTCAGCATTACTACGAAAAAATCTGAAAAGTCAACTGAATACAAGGTCACAATCATATTGAAAATTAAATATTAGAAGAAATCGAGTTAGCTCCTGCCTCCCAATTAGCTCCGGTGTAATTCGAACCCGCGACCTTTCACTGTCCGGGCGAAGACTCTGACCGCTGAGCTATGAAGACGTTAGAAAACTCGCCGGATTTCTCAAGGTTTTTTTTACGCTGTAAGTAAGCGTTAATTTCATCAATGTGCTTATTCTAGTTATCATTATGATGACTTTAAATAGAGATTTCTGATTATAGACCAGCGATTCTCAAAACAGGTGATAATGTCACTGTGCGATAAGTGGCTTTGAAAATACTGACTCGTGGGTTATATCAAGTATAAAAAAAATCAATGAATGAATATCTTCTAACATACATTCACCTACATTCTAATATAATACAATCTAATGAAAACATAAGAAACTATAATAATATACATAATAATCAAGAATTGGCAGTATGGCTTAATGTCTCCGCCTGTCCAAAAGGACGAATTTTTTTACTAACTAACTAAGTGCTACCCCGTTGTGGATTCAAAAAAGATAAGTTTGAGAACATCTGGTCTAGACTATAGACAAAACAAAGTAGGTAATTGAATGTTTCGTCTAGCAGTATTGTGAAGGGATATAATACCCTCCTAATTAAAATGATACTGTTATCTTTTCTAGTGGAATCATAATTACTTATGCCTTCTATAGAATGTGCGTGGGAACTAAGAAATTATCTTTGAAAGCACATAATTTTTGAGCACTTTTATTTATACTTACTAGTCTATCTATATATATAAAATTCAAAGTCCTGACTGACTGACTGACTGACTGACTGACTGACTGAGATATCAACGTACAGCCCAAACCGCTGAACCTAGAGACTTCAAATTTTGCACATAGATACGTTATACAGTGTAGGCATCCACTAAGAAAGGATTTTTGGAAATTCCACCCCTAAGGGGGTGAAATAAGGAATAAATGTTTGTATGAAAGTCCGTCAGTTTTGAAGTTAGGATCTTCAAATTTTGTATTTAGGCTGGCAATTGAAAATTAACATTTACCTGTGTCAGCGTTTTTGTCAATTCCACCCCCAAAGGGGTGAAAAGGGGATGAAATGTTGTATCTGGAAAGTCCTTCATTTAATTTATTATTTAGACTTATGGTCGGAAAGCAAACCAAATAAGGAAACACATATTTTGTATTTTTTCGAAAATCAACCCCTTAGAGGTTAAATTGGATAAATAAACCTAAAAATTGATATGGATGTCGTTATTGAGGTTTTATGGGATGACGATTGCAAAAACGGCATTTATTTTGATGTTTAACACGCTGAACATGATTCCACCCCTAAAAGGTTGAAATAGGGGTGAAATTTTGAATGACAAACCAGGGGTAAAATAGACATTTCAACTTGAAACTTTGTAGGCTTACTTCTTAAAACAAATAGGCAACCCATTTCGTAATTTTTCCAAAATCAAACCCAGGGGGTGAAATAAGGGATGAATATGTGTATGAAAGTCCGTCAGTGTTGAAGTTAGAATCTTCAAATTTTGTATTTAGGCTGGCAATTGAAAATTAATATTTTCCTGTGCCAGCGTTTTTGACAATTCCACCCCCGAAGTGGTGAAAAGGGGGACGAAATGTTGTATCTGGAAAGTCCTTCATTAAATTTATAATTTAGGCTTATGGTCGGAAAGTAAAACAAATAAGCAAACACATATTTCGTATTTTTTCGAAAATCTACCCCTTAGAGGTTAAATGGGATAAATAAACCTAAAAATCGATATGGATTTCGTTATTGAGGTTTGATGGGATGACGATTGCAAAAATGGCATTTATTTTGATGTTTAACACGCTGAACATGATTCAACCCCTAAAAGGTTGAAATAGGGGTGACATTTTGAATGAAAAATCAGGGGGTAAAATAGACATTTCAACTTGAAACTTTGTAGGCTTACTTCAACAAATAGACAACCCATTTCGTAGTTTTCCGAAAATCAAACCCAGGGGGTAAATAGGGTATAGAAACCTAAATCATCTTAAGTACCCTAAAAGTTCTTGGTACCTAAGCTACTCAGAACTAAGTTTTTGATTGTGAAACAGACACTTATTATTTACTAGCTTCCGCCCGCGACTTCGTCCGCGTGGACATTCGAAAAAATACTTAGGGGACCAATTACCAGGATAAAAAGTATTCTTTGTTTTAATTTCATAAAAATCCGATCAGCCGTTTTTACGTGATTAGGCGGGTCCTCCCTCACCAAGTGAGCAGACTCGTGCGAGGCCCGCCGCACGTAGCAAACGTTCTGCCTCGCGCGAGGCTGCTCGTTTGGTGAGGGAGGACCCGCCTAATCACGTAAAAACGGCAGATCGGATTTTTATGAAATTAAAACAAAGAATACTTTTTATCCTGGTAATTGGTCCCCTAAGTATTTTTTCGAATGTCCACGCGGACGAAGTCGCGGGCGGAAGCTAGTACTAATATAAATAGGAAAGATTTGTAATAAATAAACTGAAAAACTAGTGGACCAATTTCAAAAATTCTTTCACTTTTAGAATGTTACATTATCCCTGATTAACAAGGCTATATTTTATCCCGATATTCCCACGGGAACGGGTACCACGAGGGTAAAACCGTGAGAATCTGCTAGTTTCAAGATATAAGTGGAATAAAAAATAAAAATAGCTTTTATGAATGAATTCGCACTGCACTCGTTCGAGATTACAAAAATTCAAATCTAGAATACGAAAGGAAATTTCGCCAGCTTTTCCAAAGTTGTAATAGCTCAGTTAGAAAACGGGCGGCATTGAAGTCAGAAGACCTCGATACAAATCCAGTCCGTACTTATTTTTTTCTTTCTTTTGTCAAATTCCTTTTTTTTGTGAAATAGTCTATGGAGCCCTTTTTACTTCTGCCGGCACTCTCGTAATGTAAAACCCTTTGTTTTTTTTTCTAAGCTTGTTCACCGATATCTTTTTTATTTGAAAGAGTACACTCCTAATTGGTCCCATATTGCAACCAAGTCAGGATCTGATAATGGGAATGTCCAAGGACATTATAAAATCACGAAGTACTATGCGATTATTATAAGAATAGGACAGTCAAAACGGCCATATTTGTTTGCGTTTCGCTTCCACTTCAGGGTGTATGATGTGCAAGAAAAGGAACAAAGATCAAAAATGCCGTTTGACAGTCCTATTCTTATAATAATCGCATAGTATGTTTCATATATTTAAATCTAAAGCTAAAGCTATTCAAGTATTTGCATAGTAGTCATCATTTCATGTTGATGGGCTGGTGATAAAAAATGTATATTTGACTGAATTTTTTTTATTGACTTAAAATGTTTATTGACCTAGTAGCAACACAACATAAGTATTTTTTTTAAATATCTTGCATACTTTCAGCGATATAGAGCAGCAAACTTTCCAATTAGACAAGGAGAGCGCTCTAGAAATGTGACGTCACATTTCTATAGCGCCATACTCTCGCCATAGAAAATTTCGTTTTAGAAAGAGATAGCTAGAGTTACCATTAAGTAGCTCATAATTCGCTTGTTATAATACAGATTGAATTTCTTTTTTCACATTTGTTATTCATTATTGTTGTATTTCTGAATGCCATAATTAAATATCTACATTTCCACAACAGTCAAATACTTACCCAATTCTTTAACTTGAAACGACAGACCGAGTGTTGAATTCTTTTAGACTATTCAAGTGAGCTGATGATGGAAGGTGAAACTCTTTAACGGTTAGGAGTTAGAGGGTGGAGCTTGTCTTAGTGTTGTAGTATGGATAGAGGAACTGCCTGACCACATCATTGCTCAAACATCGTTGTGTTGGCTTCAGACTTAGATAAGATGGTGATAAGCCGGACCTATAACAAGTCTTACCACCAACCAATACTATTCAAGAAGTACTTCCACTCGGCATCAAACCCGTAACCACTGGGACTGAAACTGGGTCTGATTTGGTGCCTCAGTGCCAACTACGAGAACTCTCATTTACATTAAGTGAAGCGCTAATATAGAGGAAGGAGGACAGAAATGGATTACTTGCATTGGAAATTAAACAAATCATTTTCAGAAAATCCAGTTAATATTTTTTTTTACGGTACAATAAGACAAAGATAGTAACTACGAGATAACTCGTATCTTTCATTTTGTAAGGTGGCAAATAAGATAAATAAAAATTGCAACGAGTACCTATACTCTTATGGCAACGAACGTGTTAAGGCGGGAGGCGGCAGGTTCGTATTGTAGAATGATCGGCCATGACACGACCAATCATAGCTGCACTGTTATCAGACCCTGATAACAGTGACCTAACTGCAGTAAGTTTAAAAGATAATATTCGAGTGTTTATTTATATATATAGCACAGTTGAGGTGACTTATTGCATTTATTGACTTTGACTATACCGGCCATGAAGCTCGACTTAATAATCTGAGGTAACTGGAGTTCTCACCCTGAATAAAAAAGTGTACCCAGCAAATTTGACATTTATGTATGTAGTGGCTGTCAGTTGTCTCATATGACCATACGTATTTTTTTTAAAGTGTAGGTGAGACGGAAGACAGCCACTGTGTAATTTTTGGTGACAAAAAAGTGTTAGTACTGCACTCTCCAGTTACCTCAGTATTAAGTCTAGCTTCATGATACCGGCAGTTACCATAGACTATATTCATACTAATGTTATATGTGAAAGTGTGTTTGTTTGTTTGGTTGTCCGTCAATTTTTTTTTAATTCTATTTAGATCGTGATTAGACAATTCTCATGAAAGTAATAGAAGCTACGCCATCGGATCGCAAACCCTTCGAACCTTAGAGAAGAACCGGCAAGAAACTCATCAAGGGTTATTTTTCTTTTCTTTTCTTTTTTCTTTCTCCAAGTATATATTATGTATTTGAGTTATCCACCGTGGTTGAGTGTTTTTCGCACCGGTTTCCAAGTTGCCGCTATCTCTGAGGTCCCGGGTTCGATTCCCCGTCGGGCAAATGTCGAAAACTAACTTTTGACATTTGCTCGTGTCGGCGTGTAAGTATGAGCTAAGTACAAATACAAATACAAATATTTTATCTATAGGTACTAATATTATAAAGAGGAAAGATTTGATTGTTTGTTTGTTTGTTTGCATCGAATAGGCTCCGAAACTACTGGACCGATTCAAAAAATTCTTTGACCATTAGAAAGCTACCTTCTTCCCGAGTGACATAGGCTATATTTTATCCCGTTAATCCCACGGGAACAGGTTCCACGCGGGTGAAACCGCGAGGATCCGCTAGTTTGCCATAAGTAGGGTACTTACATACAGATGGTCAAAAGAAAAGAAAAATGTCGCTTAAAACCTATTTAGTCATAGTACTACAGCATGCGAAAATTATTATGTCAATGCATCGACCACATCGATATATAAATGATGAAGGATATTCATACATGTATTAACGGTATTAACTTCTTAAAAATTCACCTACAGAGTAAAAAGTATTTTCGAGCAGCCATTGACGCAAGGCCCTTTTAAATTTAGTCGTCGGTAAGCATTTAAGGCGATGATTCCCGACCGAAATAGGCACGTTAACGCTTGCTCGGCCGCGCGCGATACACTTCACGAGGACGCAACGTCAGCCGGCAGTGAACTGTGAACTCGCGAGCGCCCCGCGAATCGAAAATCACTTAAAATTCAATTAAAAATTAAATTATTAAAAATTTAAACTTATGACGGCCTGAATCCCTCGGCTATTCAAAGACAATTATTTTCGTATATTTTTCATTAACTAAAACCAAGTATACTGCAACTAATAGAATATTTGGATTACGATTAGACGGATGTTTGGGATTTTATTTGACACAGTAAAATATCACCAATGAAAAAATAACGGCCGGAAACACTAGATAAATAACTGTTAGTTATATAACATATTTTATACTTTTCAAATTTGAAGTAGGTACTTGTGATTTGCGAGTAATTCATAATTTAAAATACCCTATTTTGGGGAATCCCAGCCTTAATGTCCTTTGGTATATGATTATAAATAGTAATGCACATCGCATAACAATTTTTTAGGTAGCATTTTGTTTTAGGCACTGATTCCATTACTAGCCTGTTAGGATCTCTATATCTCTCTATATCTCTATATCTCTGATCTGTATACGTCGTTGTTTCCGATTTTCATAATACAAGATTTGTAAAATGTATACAGGGTGAAATTGTTACATGATATATGGTATGATGTATGATACCTGGACTGGAATGGATCTATAAATCACTATGTATTCTGAAAAATGGAAAATGAAGTATTTAGAAAAAATCGACCCGTCTCACAATCAGCTCCGATGGGACTCGAACCCACTACTTCTCGGGCTCTATCAGGGCGAGTCCCATCCCATCGGAGCTGGTTGTGAGACGGGTCGTTTTTTTCTAAATAGTTACTTCATTTTAAATTTTTCAATAATAAAAACTTCATTGTGAATGCAAAAAAGTAAAAAATTAAGTAAATAACTTAATAAAACCTTATTATTTATCATCGCAATTTCAAGGAGAAATCACAAAACCTTTATCGGCTACTAAAAGCTCTTTTTAAACGTGTAGGTTTGAAAAGCTGTACTTATTTCAACTTTCTTTCGGCATTAAAGCTCCGTACATTTGTTGCTAGGCTATCGAGCGAATTCAGGATGGTTTCACAGTCGCGCTTATAACCGCCCGCGGTGACGCACGACTTGCTTGACTTGCCGTCCACTAGCGCCGCCAATTCATTTATTTTTGTTATCCGTAAGCCAGATCAATATTTAAAAAAAGGAACCAACTATGCCCTCTTAAATTGTCTCTAATTTTTTTTTAAATAACTCTTTAATATTTTTTGTTCTTTGTAAGTACTAGTTTAAAAATGGTTTTAACCCAAAAGTGGCCACTTTTGGTTTAAAACCATTTTACCTAAAACTTACAGAAAGGTATAAGTAATAAGTAAGTAAGTAAGTAAGTATTTATTGTGTAAAGAAACAAGGTTACAAAAATAGGCCCTAGTGCTAATTATAAAACTGAATCACTGATTTTTACCTTTTCAGGCATTTACACCATATTTTCAAAAATAATAAAAAATAGTAAGGCAAACTAATTAATAACTTATACTACTTATATTCTAAATATTCTTGAATGCTGTAAAAACATTTTTTTGCCAACAGAAAATTCAGAAATTCTGTTAGAGAATTCTAACAGAATTTCTGAATTTATGTGACTTATGTTCTTTAAAATGGCCTGGTAGCTTATTATAAGTTTGAATGCACATTCAGTAACAGTTATTGCTTACTAGCGTTAGTTTTGTCGTTGGCCATTGAAGTTTATTTCTGTATGCAGACCGCAAATTGCGATTAGTTATTTCATGTTCATGAACAAAATCTTTTTTTGTTGTGGTATCCAAATAAGCAAATGTCGAATATGTAGAGACAAGGCAGTGTAAGCAAATTATATTTTCGGAAGTATGGTCTGCATGAATCAATTGGTTTTAGCCCAAATATAGCGCGGATACATTTCTTTTGAATTACAAATGCCGTAGGCAGTAATAGCAGCATTGAAAACTGTTGAAGAGTTATTTAAAAAATATTAAGAGGGCATGTTTGCTTCCTTTTTTTAAATATTGATCTGGGGGTAATTGTCTAACTCAACATCAATCGCAATCGCTTTCAGTTTGACATCCATTTGACATCCATCACTTGTTGTCGAAGAATGTTGACAAAATGATTTATATTAATGCAGCAATGGCCGTACAATATCTTTCAAACTGAATGCGATTGCGATTAATGTTGAGTTAGACAATTACCCCCCTGGTTTACGCATAACAAAAATAAATGAATTGGCGGCGCTAGTGGACGGTAAGTAGCGCCTTAAGGTTGAGTAGTCGTAGTAGTTCGTCACCGCAGTAGTTAGTAGTTCTTAAGATTCAAAATTATTTTTATGCATTCACAATGCTATTCTGAAGGAAAAATTGTCATAGTAAAAAAGTACCAGCCCTGCAACTTTATTCAACGTTGCCCATTTAGCACCTAATTCACTAAAATTGACCTCGGATGAAACGGTTCAAAAAATATCCAAGATGTGGCTCTCAAAAAAATATAAGTATGTTAAACTACAACATTCATATGTATACTTACCTATTTAATTATTATTAAAAAACTGAATCAAGCTCTAATTTTACACTTGAAACGGTTTCGCTCTCTTATAAACTTGCAATTTTCTATGACAAGATTATTTCAATGTACTATGTAATCCTACCTACTACTCAAAAACGCGGATGTCTTGAATATGTAAAAATCGGCCAAGTGCGAGTTGGACTCGCCCATGAAGGGTTCCGTACCGTACCCACTTAACGTACCAATTGCCCATTCCTTGCCAAAATTCCACTATTAGTTTTCGTCAGCAAAATATAACTTTGTTTTTCATAGTATTTGTATGAAAGACAAAGTTACATTTGCGCTTTTTGATTATGTGTTATATCTCAAAAAGTGCTCACTTTACTATAATATCTCGTTCAACCCAATTATCGTTGAAAGCTTTTATTAAGATCTATTTTTTTTCTAGATTTTTGCTTTTTTATTTAAAAGTTAGAGGGGGGGGGGGGGGGGGGGGGAACACTAATTTTACCACTTTGGAAGGCTCTATCTTTCAAAATATTGACTTTTAGAAAAAATGATTCCGTTTTTCGCCATTCGGATACGGAACCCTAAAAAAGGGTTGGGTTGTCTGTTATTATTTCAAACAAATTTGTTCTCAAGTTCTCATTTCCGAGCATTCATAAAAAAGATTTTCGAAAAATCTTTTAGAAAAATAATTATAGCTGTTCCTTTTTTTCTAAAAGATCGTAACTTTTATGATTGAAATATAGCTCTAATAATCATGTCTTCTTTTTTTCAGATATTTCACTGTTGGATTGCCTAAATATGCCTAACTACGTACATAGTTGATGTATTTTGGTAAGTAAAGATCTTATTTTTATTATGGAATGGACAAGGGCGTTGCCAGCTTATGGGGAGCAAATTGAATTTTAGGCAATTTTGAGTTTCTAGGAGGGCAGCTACTGCCCCCTGCCTCCCCTTGGCAAGGGCCTTGAGAAATAATTATGCACTTTTTACAACCGCACTATCACGCAACTATCTATTTTGCGACTCGACCCAATTTATAAATCCTTTCATCATTATAAAGCTTCTTACTTTCTGTTTGACATAGGCTATATTTTATCCTGATATTCCTACGGGAACATGTACCACTCGGGTAAAACCGCAAGGAGCCACTAGTCAGTAAAAAAGAATTAAAATGCTAGAGGGCCCTGGTAAGCAGATCTCCGGCTTCCTCTCATACCCCTTTCAGGCGTCAGTCTCCTCACAAGCAGGTCATTAAAACTAAATTACATCGTGTGTGTTTAAATTATGTAAACCTTTTGTGAAGAGAAATAAATACCTAAATATATTATTACTTAGCTGACCCGGCAAACGTTGTTTTGCCTTAAAAATTAATTGGACCCGGTGAACCTCGTATCACCAACATCATAAAGATAGACAGATCAAAATAAATAACCGCGAAGAAATTTTTATACTGCCTGCCACAAATGTCACTTATTAAAATAGGTAAGTAATCCGAAGCATCCAAGGTATGATGTCAGTACTATATACTCTTTGTAAGCAGCAATTGAAGAAATGACAATTTTGTGTAGTGCGTCAGATAAACGATTTTCTATACAAAATTACTATTTTTATTTTATAATTTTCCGGAATAAAAGTAGCATATGTCACTCTCCAAGCTTCTAAACTATCTCCATACCACAAATCACGTTGATCCGTTTCGAATAAACAAACAATCACACTTTCACATTTAAGTATAATATTAGTACCTATGTATCTAAACTTTACACTATTTCGACTCGTCACAAGTCGTGACTTTAAAATTTCGGTCTAATGCTCTCGGGTCAGTCCTTAATCATGTCTGAGGATCGTGGTTATATAGCATTGGGGTTGCATCTGGAGCGGGTGACCGTCCAGGGCGTCTACGACTATGTAAAGTTTGGAGGACGACGAGTCTTTTACTTTATCGGTCAATGAGCGAGCGCGCGATATTTTTTTTACAAGATTTAATAGACTTGCCTTGTTAGTAGTTACAATTTGACCCATTTCCTAGTGTCCGATTAAGCTGAAAATGCTGAAATGCAAAACTACAGGTTAAGTTTGGACCGCAATACAATATTAAATACGACCAGCAAAAGAGCTTTTTATAAAATACAAGTTTTCATTACAAGTCATGACTTGGCTTGGACAAGGCACAACGCTATACGCGTGCAGTTTTACCACGCGACTGTAAAACCAGTGTATATGTGTGTGTGTGAGAGACTGTCGGTGTAGCGCTGTGTGCGCGGCGCGTTGCATCAAGCCCTAGGTCAGTTCCCCGCGATGCACCCAACAGAATGCGTTTTGCTGCACGCTCGCGCAAAAATTAAAAAGCAACCATGTTGAAGCAACAAAAAACCAAGATCACAGTGTTTTGTTTTTTCTGTAAACTAGTAAAAAGGCTTTTGTTTTTTTTTATGAAAGGTCCGGATTTCAGTTTAGCAAAACCTTCTTTGTTAGTCGCTGTCGCCATGTTGGTTGGATTCGAGAATGCCCACGGTAAGTACGCTTTCCATTTTTGAATTTCCAATTGGGTTGCGTTCCATTTTTTTGAATGTTGCTGACGCGATGGTCCTTTTTTGTGTTTTGTTATTTTTTAAGATACCTAACCCACAAAAGTGATGTTTGTACATTTGCAAAATACTTGACAAAATTTAAATAAGTATACCTAGTTTTTACCTTCTTTTTTTTAATTGGATATAGTCTTTCGTTTAAAAAGTGCTTAAAAAGAATGTAAGTAGATATCTTCATACATTTTAGCCCGCAATAAATCGATAATGATGCATACCTACCTACGCCCATACACTTCAGCTACATATGGTTGAATGAAGCATTGTTACAAATTAATAAATCCACTACTTCATTTCATTGTACACATGGTAGAGTCATTTCAAATAGGTATCATTGTAATTATTATGAAGTTTTTTATTAAACTTTTGTACTGTTCAATATTCAAAAAATCTTTTAAACAAAAATAATCCGAGCTTGCGATTTAATTCCCCTCTTTATTTTAATCTAAAAATAAATTTTCGGCGAATTCAACATTGTGCATTATTTCAGTTGTTACGTCACAGTTCGTACGCCATTTTGGAAATGGGCGTCTATCCTTTGTTACGTAGTCCTTTTCATAAATTTTCGGGACACCGCCCTTTTGGTGGAATCTTAGAAAAGGGTAAGAAAATATTTCTAAACGGTAATTTAAGGCTGTATTATCTACTAGGTACTCTTTAACGATCAGCCCTAAAAATTTACAAACGAAAATAAAAAGAAAGTAGGTAAGATTTTAGAAATTTTTGGATTAAGAACATTTTTACCAATTTTGAAGTGAGGACAATGGCTGCCTTATACATTTCTAATTTCAAAACCCTTTTTATATCGAAAGATGTTTAGTCTAGACACAGGGTAAAAAATATACTAGTCTAGGTACCTAGGTACATTGTCGCTTTAGTCCATGGCTTTCCTAGGTAAGTACAGACAGACGTTTATTGATTTGCCGCCGTTTGCTTGTCTGTTTCAGTACCTATCGACTAACTAAATAGTCTGGTTTCTATCATGAAACACTCGTTGCTATTATAGGTACTTCAGTTACCGTCCGTTTTCTTGCTACCTTTTTTGGCAAATTATATCCTTTAAATAATTTGAAATTATTTTGATTTTCTTGAAGGCCAGGATCTTCGGAAGTATCGAATTTAACCTATTTTTGATTCAAAAGTAAACAATCAAATATTCTTTATTTTGAGGAGATAAAAATATAGGTGATTGATTACTTATAAGTTTCATAATCGATCTTGATTATTTTGTGGCTAGAAACACGTTATTCGTATCTTCACTCGACTATAAAAAATTTCAAAAACAAAGAAAATTTTCATTATTTTTATATTTTTTGGATTTTATAATTAGATTATTAATCTCTAATTCACGAATCATATTTGTATAGAAAAATAAGTACTTAATGAATGACATAAAAGATTATTCTCAAGCTACTTTTACGAAAACTGATTTCATGCTCAAAATAACAACAAAAACATTGAAAAAATTTAAAAGTGAGGTTATTTTCATTACTTTTCACACATAAAGAAAAAGACAAAGACAGAGTTTTTGGAAGATCCTGCCCTTATTGTTCTAATTCCCCAGGATGGGTCAAAAGGCGTCTACAGTAGAGCTTCAACACGGTCGATCTTAGGGCCAGCCATGGGCCTTCTCTCCGCTGCGCTTTTGTCTCACCAAGAGATGATTGTGTTCAAGGCAGCCATTAGACAGTCAATCCAAGGGGCTGCTAACGTTAAGTCATAATCGTGTCTCAATCGTGTTTCAATTGTAGTTCAATTGCTTGTAGTGCTTTTTTCTCTCTTGTTTCTCTCTTTTGTTTCTCTCTTTTGTCTCCCTTTTATTTAAGATGCCATGTTACTCATAATATAATTGAGCCTTTCGATAATAAATGCTTATAATTGAGCCTTTCGACCGGTATGATAAAATTTAAAAAATAAAAAATTTCATTTTCAGCGAGTTCGATTCCCAGTTCAGACATGCGATTATTTGAAATTCTTTGAATGCCGTTCGTTTTCTTTTTAAAATAAAAATGAAGTTTCCTTTCAACAAATTTTTATACCTTCAGTATTTAAGGTACTTACTTTCCCTTCATGTTGCATAGTTTTGGGACGACCTGTATAGTAGGACTACCATTCCGCCCGCGGCTTCGCCCGCGTGGACTACACGACGTTATCCCGCGGGATTTTGATACTTTTCCGGGTTAAAATGTAGCCCATGTTCCTCTCCAGGCTACAAAGGATATATGTCCCAAATTTCAGCCAAATTTGTTCAGCCGTTTTGGCGTGATTGAGTATTGATATGATTGATCACTGATCGTGATCTAGATCGCGATCGAGATTTACTATGTTGATATTTTGCGATCAAGATCGCGATCAATTTGCATTTGCATACCTACTGAATTTTTTCAGTTTGCAAATTGATGTATCGATAACGTTTCTAGTAAGTATAAAGTGACAAATATGCGTTTGCATACTTTTCACACGCGTACTTTTTTGTTACATTTTAAAATTAAATTTCAAGTGTGATGCACAGGGATAAAAAGTCTAATTTTGATATTGCTAACAAATGTCGTCGTCTAAGACGTTCTCGCTAAGGACATTTTTCATTTTCGGCTAGGACTTTGTACACTATTTGTACTAATAGTAAAAAATATAGTAAAGTCATATAACATATTTAAATTCTCATTGTATTTCTGAATAAATGGAACAAAAATAAACTTAAAAATAAAAATTATTTGCCATCCATGCCATTCCATTCTTTTAACCATATTTAAATCACGTTCAAACGATAAACGATGACATTGACGACTGATGATAATCTGTCAATGTTAACCTTTTTTTTAATGTGAGTGTGACGTTTTACCGCCATATTGAATCGGGGTTGCATAAAACTAAGACTAGATAATGCTTTTGTACCATCAACCGCTTTAGGTTACAGCGATATAATAAGTTTTCAGTTATTATATTTATCTTTTGCTTGCCTATGGTATAGTGTACAAAGTCCTAGCCGAGGCTCCATACAAAACTGAAAAATATCCTTTGCATACTGTAAAAAATTGTACCCCTCCAACTGTCGTGTCCGCCCGGTCTACTAGGTTTGATTGTTGATCGAAGAGTTCGTATCACTAATATGAAACAGAAGAAAATAAATAATCACGAATCATAAAGAAGTTTTATAGGTAGGTACGTGACAAATAAGTCTGCGCGCATGCGCGACTGGGGCATTTTGGGCGCTAGTTACATTACAGTAAATTTTTTTTTGTTCTTATCTTATGGAATATTCGATTTTGACCGCGCGCAGACGTGGAAGCAGCCATGGAAATAACAGTCAAAACTATTTCCCATTCAAAATTACCATTTTTATTTTATAATTTTCCGGAATAAAAAGTAGCCTATATTACTTTCCCCAGCTTCCAAACTATCCCCATACCAAAAATCTAGTCGATCAGTTGCTCCGTTTTGACGTGAAAGATAGACAAAGACACAAACAAACAAATTTTCACATTTATAATATTAACTAGTATGGATTTGAAAAAACTGCATTCACAGATTTTGTTAAAATAAAATCACGTTTTTCATAAAAAAGTACACATCGACTCGACTTGACATCGAACCCATGACGTTTTAAATTAATTTCCTTTCATTTCATTGAACATGTTTCTTACAGAGCAAGATTCTTATGAACACTATGAATAAACACTTGAGACTGCACCTTATTAATGCACAGCGAGAGTTGGGCTGCATAAAATATATCGATGCCGATACAATCGATCCATTTTGATGCAGCCATGTGGAAAAATTTAGTAATGTAATAGTCTCTACACACGTTCCTATCCGACCTCCGATTTGGTCTGCTCCCAGACCAAATCGGAACGTGTGTAGCAATGACGTTATATAAAACATCATTGGTGTGTAGCGCAGATTTGGCCTGGGAGCAGACCAAATCGGCTGTCGGATCGGAACGTGTGTAGTGTAGATACTATAAGGTTTTTTGTATTTTTGTCTTAGGCCGTTTGTACACGGACGATCCGGTCTGATTTTTTCTCGGATGACGGAAGCTGGTGTTTTGACTTAGACGGATGGACCGGAATACGTTTGTCCACTGCGTCCGAACCCGGACGAGCCACTTCATACTGAGTGAGAGGTTGTGCGTGTGAGTGAAACAGTTATATAGAACCTACACTCACACTTCGGTACATCCGATCTAGCCAAATTCCCGGAGTCCGTCGAAAACCGGATGACGGAACTCGGACGCCAAGACTCGAGTGGACAGACGGTCAATACAAATATATGAAGCGCTTCTTTGGTCCGTCTAGACGGATCCGGCGAGACGGACGTCGTGGACAAACGGCCTTAGACGGATGGAAACCGGAACACGTTTGTCCACTGCGTCCGAACCAGGACGAGCCACTTCATACTGAGAGGTTGTGCGTGTGAGTGAAACAGTTATATGGAACCTACGCTCACACTTCGGAACATCTGATCTAGCCAAATTCCCGGAGCTCGTAAAAAAAACGGATGACCGAACTCGGACGCCGGGACTCGAGTGGACAGACGGTCAATACAAATATATGAAGCGCTTCTTTGGTCCGTCTAGACGGATCCGGCGAGACGGACGTCGTGGACAAACGACCTTATAAGTTATGTCCGTGTCCACTGTCTGTGTCAAATGAATGTTATGATTTGATTTGATAACCTATTGACGACGTTATGTGGGCAGGTTCCACTACAAGGTGGACCGGCGATCTAGTCAAGGTCGCGGGAAGCCGCTGGATACGGGCAGCGCCGGACCGATCGCTGCTTAGATCCTGGGGGGAGGCCTATGCCCAGCTGTGGGCGTCGTACGGCTGATATGATGAGCTATTAAGGAACAACCTTTTCTTTTGTTTTGCGTACACTCTTGGCCAGGTAGTGGACTTCGGCCAGTAAACTTGAAAAAAAAAATGCCAGGTCAAGGACCGAGATATGGGTGCATTGACTGTAGTTAATTGATAATGATATCTGCTCTCAACTGCAACGATGCAGTTCGATGACATTTATTTATAAAAAAAACCTCGCGATTTTTGTGCTTCTACTGAAATAAATGGCACATTTAATTTTAATGTGACTTCATATTTTATTTGTACACTACGTAGCCTTCATTTATCACACCTTATGTTTAGCGATAGGTAAGTCTGATTGGTGGAAGCATATGCTACTCCCGGAATCCTCAATCACTGAGGAACTTCTTGCTAAGTATCTAGACAAACCTAACATAGGCTTTAAGATACTTACTAACAAACATTGTACCTTTATTTTTTAGCAAATAAATTATTCAATCAATCAATCCATCAATCAATATGTAAATTCTAACTCGGCGTTAAACCGCACGCGACATGACTCCCGCGCCACTATTGGTTTCTATGTATTTGTATGAAATACATTATAACATTTTCATTTATTTATCATCGACTTCACTACACACTCCAAAAAGTTTGCCTATGCAGGAAATATTTATAGGAGGGATCCACAAATTTAGATGATAATGGGACTACGAAAAACAGTACTCCCTCGCGGTCCTATTAAATAATAATGTGACCACGAGAAATAGTTATCCCTCGTGGTCCCATTAATGGGACAAAATAATGGGACCACAAGAAAACAGGGAAAAAAATGATGGATGTGTCACAAAAAAAAAACTCTGAAATATCAACGCAGCCGTGTGTTTACTGTCGCGAGACTAATATGTTTTCTGTATTTGGCATCAAAGGTTTAGAAGATGCTATTTGTATTGCAGAAGATGAAAACGCATGTAAGTCTTGCAACAACCAAACAACAGTAACAGTCTGTTGATAAACACTTTCAAATACGGTTTCGTTCGATTTGAATGATTGCAAAAAAAATTGTTTGAAGGAAATACCAGAATCTATAATGGTTCTAGGCAGCTCATACACATTAATGGGCGCTATAGAATTTTTTCCCAGAGTTAGTATCACTGGCGTGGGTCACTACTACAAATGTCATATCCTAGCAAAGGATGAGATGTTGTGTTACGATGACTATGAAAACTGGCTATCTGATCTTTAAACTACAGGAACACAACAATGCTGAGAACACCGTTGTTCCATAACAAGGGTGTTATCAGCATTTTTCTGACGCCATCGTCAGACCTAGATAAGTGGCGGTGCCTATATGCATGCGTGTCATGCGAACTGAGAGACAACAAGTTCTAAGTAGGTACTACTATCAACCAACATTTAGTGAGATTAGACACAATAACGTCACTAAACTTGCTTGTGAAGCTTGTAAACATACCTAATAGTACATGGAAATCGTACCAAATAAGTGGTGTTGCCTTGCATTAAATGAGGTAGTTCTGATTTTTTTATATGTTAGTAGTGATGAGATGGTAATGACAAATCCAAGTTTTCCACCTCGAAAGCCCTCCGGATCATTGTTAAATATTTAAAAATCCAATAAATTTTCAGTTTTTGTAAATTTTTACCACCAAGGATCTGAGTCACGGCAAATGTTGCTATGCACTCTTTAAAGTAGACTAAATTTGCAATAAAAAAAGAGTAATTGGGTTTTTGTAAGCCAAATAGTTTTTAAGATACGGCTATTTTAAAATTTGCAATATCACAAAAAAGGAAGTATTACAGTTTTTTTTATTTTTCGTCAACTTTGACCCCTTAGTAGTGGGTTTATGGCAAAAGTTTTTGTTTAGTTATTAAAGTCCATTAAATTTCTAACAAAATAAGATTAAATTTGTCGATTTACACCTGATAGTTCCTAAGACACAGCTGTTCAAAGTTATAGAGGTAGGTAAGTAAACAATTATGTAATAGAAGGCTTTGCAAAAGGTAGTAAGCCCATAAAGAAGAAGGATCTGGGAGACGTTAGCGTTCTACCCTGTTAATGACACGCAAAACTTAATCACCTTGAAAGCATACCAAAGATGTAAGGTTGTACCAGCAGATGTGGTTGCAGGAAAGCAGAACTCAAATGTTCGGCTGTTTGCAGCTACTGCATTGGCCAATCATGCGAGAACATACCAGACCTGATGTGTGATGACATTGATGAACCATTGATTGATAACCCACCATCAAAGGACGATTTTGACCTTCCTGAGCAGTTCGATGAAGAAATTATACCTCAGCAAGCTGCCCCCAAAAAGTGTGCTGTGGATTCAGAGGACGTGCCTGGTCCATTAAAATTATACATACAATGTAAATAATTGATCCCACCACCTCCCAGATCCTCCTTCCTTTAGGGCGTACTTCATTTTGCAAACCCTTCTATTACATAATTGTTTACTTACCTCAATAACTTTGAACAGCTGTCTCAGGAACTATCAAGTGTAAGTTGATATTACTAATTGATTTCATTTTGTTGGAAATTTAATGGACTTTTATAACTAATAATTTAACTTTTGCCATAAACCCACTACTATGGGTCAAAATGTCGAAAACTAAAAAAACTGTAATACTTCCTTTTTTGAGTTTTTGCAAACTTTTAAATTGCCCCATCTTAAAAACTATTTGACTTACAAGAACCAAATTATTCTTTTTTTATTGCAAATTTAGTCTACTTTAAAGCGTGCATAGTAACTTTTGCCGTAACACAGGTCCTTGGTGGTAAAAATTGATAAAAACTGAAAAAAATCAGAAAATTTATTGGATTTTTAAATATTTAACAATGATCCGGAGGGCTTTCGAGGTGGAAAACTTGGATTTGTCATTACTATCTCATCACTACTAACATACAAAAAAATCAGAACTACCTCATTTAACGCAAGGCAAAATGTACGATTTCCATGGACTATAATGTTTAGATGCGGCAAAAATGGAAAGTTTTTTTTTATGTTTTAACCCATTAAAAAATCTATTCGCCTCAATTTTATTCTGAACAAACTATTTTCCATTCGGTTAAAGTATTAACACCGTTGTACTTATTTTAATTTTTAGTTTTTTGCATTCACAATGCAATTTTTATTACTGAAAAATGGAAAATGAAGTATTTAGAAAAAATCGACCCGTCTCACAACTAGCTCCGATGGGACTCGAACCCACGACCTTTCGCTTTCCGGGCGACTGCTCTAACCACTGAGCTACGGAGTCGTTAGGAGAAGCGTCGAATTTATCCAATACTTCTTACGCACTGTATAGTCAGTGTTAATTTCATCAATGTGGAGATATTACTACCCTCACACGCGAAAGAAATACCTTTCCAGGTATTTGGCAATCGCTAAAGATGAAATTACTATTGCAACTTATTTTAATTTTTAGTTTTTTGCATTCACAATGCAATTTTTATTACTGAAAAATGGAAAATGAAGTATTTAGAAAAAATCGACCCGTCTCACAACTAGCTCCGATGGGACTCGAACCCACGACCTTTCGCTTTCCGGGCGACTGCTCTAATCACTGAGCTACGGAGTCGTTAGGAGAAGCGTCGAATTTATCCAATACTTCTTACGCACTGTATAGTCAGTGTTAATTTCATCAATGTGGAGATATTACTACCCTCACACGCGAAAGAAATACCTTTCCAGGTATTTGGCAATCGCTAAAGATGAAATTACTATTGCAACTTATTTTAATTTTTAGTTTTTTGCATTCACAATGCAATTTTTATTACTGAAAAATGGAAAATGAAGTATTTAGAAAAAATCGACCCGTCTCACAACTAGCTCCGATGGGACTCGAACCCACGACCTTTCGCTTTCCGGGCGACTGCTCTAACCACTGAGCTACGGAGTCGTTAGGAGAAGCGTCGAATTTATCCAATACTTCTTACGCACTGTATAGTCAGTGTTAATTTCATCAATGTGGAGATATTACTACCCTCACACGCGAAAGAAATACCTTTCCAGGTATTTGGCAATCGCTAAAGATGAAATTACTATTGCAACTTATTTTAATTTTTAGTTTTTTGCATTCACAATGCAATTTTTATTACTGAAAAATGGAAAATGAAGTATTTAGAAAAAATCGACCCGTCTCACAACAACAACAATAGTAATTTCATCTTTTCACCGTTGTACTTATATTTTTAACTTCACCTTTTTACGCACCCTTCCCCTCTTAACTTATTTATTTATTTCTTTCACCCAAAGATGCCAGGAAGAAATAACTAGGATATAGCTTATTGCTTATTTGAACAAAAAAAATTTTTTTTATTTGTCTATCGGATGCCTCTTAACTATCTCCGGAGTACCAATAGGGGGTTGAAAATTTTGTTAGATTTTAGCTAAGTACGCTACGAGACGCACTGTTTTTGAAATATTCTCGTTTTTATAAAAAATAAAAAAAAAATCCCGTCCCCATACAAAATCAGTTGAAAACTTTTCATTGCCGATGATGTAACTCTATGGTTGACTGTAACCAAATTCAGTTCTATTCTTAAAATTCATTTCCACCCTAGGGTGAAACGGATAGTTTTGAACCCGCTGCTCAGTTTCAATATACCTACATCACTTTCCGAATCTGAGAGATGAAAAATATATAGTTTTTAACCGACTTCTAAATCAAAAAGGAGGAGGTTCTCTATTCGTCTGTATGTATGTTTTTTCTCTTTTTTTTTTTTTTTGTGTATGTCCACCGATTACTCGAAGACGGCTGAACCGATTGAAATGGTTCAAACGTTATTACATCAGGTTGGTTTCCAAGTGGGTCCCATTTTTTGAAATTTTGAAATCCGTTTAGTAGTTTTCAGGAAATCTTGAAAATACTGTCGTTTTCGTTACCACTTAATGTGAATTTAATACGTATCTTTGGCATAACTCCTTTGTTTATGAACCAATTTAGATGATTCTTGTTTTGTTAAAAAGGGGATACCTCAAGGTATTTTAACCGACTTCGAAAAAGGAGGTTTTCAGTTTGATCACATACCTATTAACCAGAAAACACGTAAATTGCCTGCACGATGCACTAAAAAGAGTGAAATAAAAATTATTTTTATAAAAAAATAAAACCGCCTTCAAAAAAACCACATCAAAAAAGTAAGAAATAATTCCTCACCAAATAAATAACGTAAGTACTTTGAAGTCGGGCGTGAAACATGTACATTTTTTTTGTTGTTTTTGTTAAAACCCGCCCGACTTCAAAGTACTTACGTTATTTATTTGGTGAGGAATTATTTCTTACTTTTTTGATCGAACTTTCAATTACGTTGTATCACTTTTTTTGTCCCATTGAATAGGTACGACCTCACTTTTTTAGAAATATTTACGTAGGTACTTTATGAAAACAACAAATCCCGAAAAAAGTAATAAATAACTCAATAATACCACCACTATTTTTGTGTCTGTGTACGCTATTACCGATTGTCGTATAAAAACATCATCAAAAGGCCACTTCTCTATGTAGTAACTAGAACCCAGGTAGTTCTGAATAAATAAAGATTAGACTTTACACTATAATATACTTCTTTTAAATTGGTAAATAACTTTAAATATCGTTAAAAACCTTAACCCCACTCAAACTCAGCCAATAGGAACAGAAACCGCACAAAAAACATGTAACAAACCTAAATCACACCTATCTGTTTCCTAGAAAACATAAAGAGCAACATTTCAACAAAAAAAATATGTAAACCAATCCCGTTCGTTCGTCAAAACATAACGACCATCCCAAAAGCAACATTTCAAAAATAGATCGACCCAAATCCTAGCACATTAAAAAAACCCGCCCAAAAAGGTTCAACCACATAGAAAAAAAAACTCGGCCCAAAACACCAATGGTCAAACAGATAAAAAATGCATACAGCCAGAGCCGTCATTCGTTAGAAACGAGTTCGAATAGGCCAATAGTGTAGTCTATGAACGCATACCGGAATGCAAGAGATGCGTCGTTAGGAGTCGACCAATGAGGTGCGCGCGCGCTCCCGCCCTTTTGGGCTAGAAGAGCGGCAACGTTGCATTGTCCCATGGCACTTGCAAGCGCAGTGTGAAAAGGACAAGTTATAACCATGTGTCAAATTGACAGCTGCGACCGGCGGTTGTTTTTTTTCTGTGGCGGGAGAATGACGTAACATAATGCGTCATTAAAAAGTTTGGTTACAATAATTTTCTTGAAGGAATAGGCATACTTACTTAACATTTTTTTTATAACTGTTCAGGCTATTTGTTACACTGGCCAAAACAACTTTTGTTGCCATAATTTTAACACCTGAATTTTAGTGTATCAGTCACTGATTTCAAATACGCATTTAGTTTTTTTTGTATCAGCTCAGCTCTAGTTTTGAATTTGCTTCAAAATAGTAGTTTATGTGACTGTCGCATAATACCGAGTTATGTGTTATGTGCAGTCTCATACACTACTTTATCTCATTACATTTCACTACATAGTATAAAACAAAGTCGCTTTCTCTTTCCCTATGTCCCTTTGTATGCTTAAATCTTTGAAACTACGCAACGGATTTTGATGCGTTTTTTTTTAATAGATAGAGTGATTCAAGAGGAAGGTTTATATGTACTTTTTATCCCGATATTCCCACGGGAACGGGAACCACGCGGGTGAAACCGCGGGCGGCCGCTAGTATTATATATTTAAAAAAACGTAAAAATATGTAGTTTAAAAAACTATAAAAACACACTTTTATAGGAACAGACTGAAAGTACAAAATAACCGTCTATTCAGTACCTAACTGAAATTGAAAAACGTGGTGCGCGTTGTCAATATTAAGTACTTACTTGATTGCATGCTTTGCGAAGGGCGCACCACGCTTTTTAATTTCAGTTAGGTAACTGAGTAGACGGTTATTTTGTACTTTCAGTCTGTTCCTATAAAAGTGTGTTTTTATAGTTTTTTAAACTACATATTTATTTTTTACATTTTAGTTTAACAAATGGCAAGCTATGGATGAGGATGGTAACCGATTTCACAGTCCATTCATGTGTCTGCCCACCCCGTAAAAATTATAACTCAAAGGCGTGATTGTATGTATTTAGTTTTACAAATTCAAGTGGAATCTATTAGTTACCAGATGCGCGAGCCGAACCCTTACTTCCTCCTTGCTCCATCATCAGACCCTCACCACCAAGTGTAGCGAATAGGTCTCATCAGAACGAAACAAATGAGCCTAAACTCGAGGGGTTTCCTAGTTGTAATTAAGGAGTGCCACTGGCTTCCTCCCTGCTCCATCTTCAGACCCCCATCATTAAGAGTAGCGAATAGGTCTCATCAGAACGAAACAAATGAGCCCAAACTCGAGGGGTTTCCTAGTGGTCTTAAGGAGTGCGACTGACTTCCTCCCTACTCCATCATCCGACCCTCACCACCAAGTGTAGCAAATAGGTCACATCAGAACGTAACAAATGAGCCAGAACTCGAAGGGTTTCCTATTGGCCATTAAGGAGTGCCACTGGCTTCCTCCCAGCTTCATCATCAGACCCTCGCCACCAAGTGTAGCGAATAGGTCTCGTCTGAACGAAACAAATGAGCCCAAACTCGAGGAGTTTTCTTGACGTCATTAAGGAGTTTCACTGGGTCCTCCCAGCTCCATCATCAGACCTTCACCACCAAGTGTAACGAATAGGTCTTATCAAAACGAAACAAATGAGCACAAACTCGAGGTATGTCCTATTGGTCATAAAGAATTGTCACTGGCTTCTTTCCTGCTCCATCATCAGACCCTCACCACTAAGTGTAGCGAATAGGTCTCGTCAGAACGAAACAACGGAGCCTAAACTCGAGGGGTTTCCTAGCAGCCATTGAAGAGTTCTATTGCCCACCTCTTGACTCCATCATCAGATCAGCTCGATGGTAGCAAATTATTGTATTGTCATCGGATTCATATAGACTTGCAAAGTTTCAAATAAATACGACAATTAGAAGTAGGTTAAAATTGAATTCCAAGATTTTCTTACATTGTGACTTAGTTACAAGTGAAGCTAATAAAAGTGTGGTAAAAATAAAGCAAATCAACTAAACGGTCTATTCCTTCTAAATTCAAAATTCAAATTTTAAAAAAGTTTCTGATTGTTGCCGGCTAAAGAAGGGCTTGAAAGTGTTGGAAGGGCCGGTAAATCCTACGGTTGCCATGGAGACTGTAAAATTAAGAAATATAACACCCGTTTGCACTAAACTTAAAAATCGCCTAAGTCTTTTCCTAGCTAACTTAAGACATTCTTAACAAAAAATTGCTTTGCACTAACCTTAGGACATTCTTAAATGCACTTTTGGCTATTCTTAACTTACGGGCCCAATATCGAGCGCCTAAGGCTTAAGAAATACCTATATCAGTGATTATTGTCTGTGGCATTGTGAGCAAAGAGTAGTGCGACAAGCTTTTCTGTTCCGGTGATTATCTTTGGAACTAAAACAGTTTTCATACGACAGTCCATTTTGACAGCTAATTTCGTATTGCAAGTGACTCCTGTGTCTCGGCTGTCACCGGAACAGAAAAGCTTGTGGCTTTTGTATTCTTGTTTGCTAGATAGAGACACAACACATGTGACATACGTCATTCCTCATTTATTTAAAAAAAACATTACAGATCGACAATCTTTTCTGTTCCCATGACAGCGGCGCTTATGTTTAGCATGAAAGTATTAGCAAAATGACATTAAAAACAAAACTCGTTAGTTCTAGTTTTGGCCACCGGAACAGAAAAGGTTGCGCACTGTATTTATGTTTTTCCTGACAGTTGAGCTCAGTTGACTTTTTCTTTTCTCGGTGAATTACTCCTACCAAATAAAATAGACAACGCCTTAGCTTTTGTCTCCTTTTAACTTACGAAGGAATCAATGAGAAGTTTCAACCAAAAAAATATCCAGTGACCTACTTTACCTCGCCAGGTTTAAAATCCATAAACACTTAATATTTGAATTCATTCATTCATTCTTTTAGCAAGGTGATGACTAATTTACGACGTAGTCTGTCAGTGCAAACAAAAATTTTAGCTCGGCTGTTTTAGGTTATTTCTAAGCTAAGATGTATCTTATCTATGACAAGCTCAACCCGAGTTTAGTGCAAACGGGCATTAGTGTTTTATAATGAGTGACACTGACAGCTGTATCCGGTTGTTTCTTAATGACCATTATGAAACAGTTTTATTTTTTAAAGTTGACTATGGCATAAAGTGTAACATTATACGTTCAGGCAGGAGTTCATAATTCGAATATTATAACATGAATGTAGATGAAAGCAATTTAAGTACCATATGAAAAAAACTATTTTTCTAGCCGTCAAAAATGAGTATCCCATCTATCCCGGTATTTCCGGTACCTACCCAGTAACTTTCTCCAGTTTATGACTTAACTAGCTTTCCGCCCGCGGCTTCGCCCGCGTGAACTACACGACGTTATCCCGCGGGAATGTGATATTTTTCCGGGATAAAAAGTATCTGTGTCCCAAATTTCAGCCAAATCCATTCAGCCGTTTTGGCGTGATTGAGTAACAAACATCCAAACATCTAAACTTTCACATTTATAATATTAGTAGGATAGGCACCCACTTTAAGTGGGAAGTAATTCATATGGCTGTGAAGGCTGTCTAAGTAATGAACTTTGATGCTAGTATTAGACAGACAGGTACTTTACAAAACACAGAAAGATATTTCTCTACATCCCAAGTCAAGTTTCAAAAATATAATTTTGGTTTCAAGAATTTTATAATTTTACTGCTGCCACTGCCAGCCATTTTGACAGCTAATTTCGTGAGACGTGGCTCCTCTACCACGCTGTCACCGGGCCAATTAAGATATATGTTCGAAGCACTTTACTCCAGTACACCCGGCATACTTTATAAGCCATATTTAGAAAAGGTATCAAAGATGTAAAAACTCTACTGTAGTGTGCAAGTCATACTGTGTTAAGCCCATTTCAAGGGCCATAGTATGAAGATTTGCTTTTCACAGTAGGCCCTAGGGCCTCAGGATCAGGACCGATCTGTGTCTGTGGAGATCTTTGGGAGAGGCCTATGTCCAGCAGTGGGCGTCGTACTGCTGATGATGATGATGATGAGAGACAACAAGAGAGATAATGCTAGGACCGTAGCAAGTGGGAGAAGTAATCTTGAAAAGTTTTTCTGAACGAAACTTCTGAATGGATTTGAGTAGTGCGTTTCCACCTTCAGCCTTATCACCGCTTAACATTCAGCTGTGATGAAGGCTTAGTGCTACCCCGTTGTGAATTAAAAAAAAACAAATAAACGTGATAAGGACAGGAAAATGATGCAAACTTACTATCCGGGTTTGTTTGTACCGATTTTCAGCAAAGAAGCTGACATTATCCAAAAGTCTTTCACATCTCATAGGGATACATGAGCTCAGATATACATACTTGTTGAGTATGGACTCCCACAGGGCAGCATTTTAGGGCCAAAATTGTTCTTAGTATAAAGTAAGGTATAACTACTACTTAGTATAACTACTTACTAGATAGATAGATAGATAGATAGATAAAAAGTTTATTTACTACAACACACACATGACATTACAACAGATACCAAATAAAAAGAATAAGAAAGAACAGACATACAATTAATAATAATTAACCTTAAGCTATGAGCACATGACACACAGAGAGAAAAAAGAAGTATGCATATGTGTGCAGCAGCAAAAAGGGTCAAGGCTCGGTGTGTTAATTTGCCAGACGGCAAAACACCGATTTTCAGCCGTCACCCATAGGTGTAACGCGGGAAGCACAGTGACTGCGCTGAGAACAAGTATGTGCGTGTGTGATGTTTGTGAGTGAGTGTTATGTGTATTAGTACGAATGTTTACGATTAATATTGTAGTAAAATTGTGTTGTGTGCATTGTGTGTTTTTAAATGAAAAAATAAAAAGATATATATATACTTACATTCAATACATATTAAAATTCATTGGAAAATAAATTGAAGAAATTGGGATTAATTAAATCAATATATATATAACAAAATAAACACATAATAAATAGATACTGACTCAGAACCTCACGGCACCAGAACTATCCAGATCACCACCCAGTCGGATTGCCTAACTTCTGTTGTGTATGTAAGTAAGTGTAATAACAATTTTTGTTTGAAAGCGTACTTAGAGGTTAGGTTCCGAATGGGAGGGGGCAAGTCATTCCAGCACTTGGTGGCTTGGTATCGAAAACTACCACGGAAGGCTGCTGTATGGTGACGGTAGTTGATTAGTGGCGCCCGTGTGGCCCTAGAACCATATCTATCACTCAGTGTCGTGAATTTCAGTTTCTCGTACAAGTATTCTGGCTTTTTGTACTTCTTAACGTCAAATACGAGACACAACAGATGCATGTGCCTACGTGACTCCATCCTCAAAGTCGACGCCGAAATCAGATATGGCGTAATGTGAGCTCGAGGAGGTACATTGTAACAAAACCTGCAACATGCATTTTGAACCCGTTGTAAAAGCTTCTGTGTTTTGGCCAACAAGCGAGGTCCTACCACGATGTCTCCATAATTGAGTTTGGATAATATTAGAGACTCACAGAGCATTATGCGCGACTTCTCACTCAGATATTTACGTATCTTGTATAACACCTTTAAGCGATACATACAACTCTTAACCAAACCCAACACGTGAGTGTCAAAACGCAGCTGTTCATCAAAGATGACGCCCAAATTCCGAGCCTCTGATACCCTCTCTAAGCTTTCATTGTTCAAACAGAGACTGGGTTCAAAGTTTTCCATCTGTTGTATCTGCGCCCTAGTTCCCAAAATTAAATACTTGGATTTGGAAGGGTTAAGGAGGAGACCATTATCAGCTGACCATTGCGCGATACTATGCAGGTCACTATTAATCTTTTGCACAGTGTCAGGAGTATCTGCGGGCTTACCGGAGATGTACAGTTGGACGTCATCAGCGTAGCAGTGGTACCTGCAGTGTTTTAAACCATAAGGAAAGAATATAAATTTTCAATTCTACAAATATTTCTGGGGATGAATGAGTCCATTTATAGGAGTAGTTCCTACTTTAACTTTACAGCCCCGAAACCAAAATTAAGGCGCTACTCGGAAAAAGTATGGACTCTTAGATATAAAACTATAGGACGGTTAGAGTTGTTGTAAATCTGGTAATAAGATATATACTTCTTCATACCTTTATCTAGAATCGTATAGTTTCAGAAACACGATTTTATGATTTTGGCTCGACACTTTTTATTTTCGAAAATACTTCTAAAAATAAGAAATATCAAGATTATTCTTAAATGGGGATACATATACTATTGAAAATTGGTTTAATTAGTGGACACCAATAATATTTAGGATCGTATATAAGCATTTTTTTTAAATCGCTATAGTTTTTGAATACGAAGTGATTTCGTGTTTTTTTGCGTAATCGGCAAAATCGGTCTCGCTCCCGCGCGCGTCGTTTTCTCATTGCTATCTCGCTTTAGCATAATTTTTCCGAGTATCGCCTTAAAAAAATATCGATAGTGCTGTTGTATGAGGACAATGACTTACCACTCAGGTCAAATGCGGAGTGGCGTATATCAACGACTGCAACCGCCTCTACGAGGACCTCGAGTTTGGAAAACGTTTGGTCACCCATCCCGTAACCCACCATTGCGAGAGTTGCTTAGCCATCACAATCGCAGCTGAACATGCTAACCCGCCTAAGCACCGATTACGACGCATCGTGCCATCCTTGTCATGCCATACCAAATGTGTTAACATGACAAGGATGGCATGATGCGTCGTACCTACCTAATCGCAATCAAGCCGACCGACGACGGTGGTTAGGCGGTAGCCCCCAGTACTACAATTTAATTACAATAATCGAACAATACTCGACGCCCCGAATAAAGTCCTGTCGCTGTAATAGGGTTGTCGCTTATTTTGAAGAAATATAGGTACTCAGTAGTAACTTAGGTAGGTAGTTGTTATCTCAAAAAACCTGCATTATTTTGGAAATTATTTTGGGAATGTGTAAAAATAGTACCTACTTATAATATTTCGCGGTTTTACCCGCGTGGTTCCCCTTCTAATGGTAATAGCCTACTTTAATATTATAAATGTGAAAGGCTGAAATTTGGCTGAAATTTGGGACATAGATACTTTGTAGCCTGGAGAGGAACATAGGCTACTTTTTATCCCGGGAAAACACCACATTCCCGCGGGATAACGTCGTGTAGTCCACGCGGGTGAAGCCGCGGGCGGAAAGCTAGTAATCAACTATAAATATAGCCTATACCACTCGGGAAGAATGTAGCTTTCTACTGTTGAATTATTTTTTAAAATCAGTTCAGTAGTTTTCGAGTTTGTCTTTTACAAACATACAAACAAAACATTAAATATTTCTTCTTAATAATATTAAGAATACACCGTGATATTTTACTTGTCGACTTCCCGAAAATTACTTTCGCCATATTGGCGGGAAGAATTTCTTTTTCTTTTTTTATGCGTGGCATTGGCAGCACAGTGACTTTAGCGTGATGTCGTAGTCCATAATGCTCTTGAAATACATATTTCTTGGAAAACTTATTATTTTGCCTAGTTTTATTAATTAAGTAATTTAACATGGATTATGTACAAAATTGAAGAAACAGAATGAAATAACAAGTTTATTTAACGAAGTTTAATTGCGTGTGTGACAGTTTAGCTGACGACCTTTGTCTTAGAGTCTGAGACTTAGACGAAGATTTTACTTTATGCACTAGAGGTCTAGAGCATAAAATGCGATTTTATGCAGCCTATACCCAACATAAAGACGAACTTTACGAGCATGAGAAATGAAATAGTAGATTGTACAACAAGTGCATAAAACGTATCATTTTACCCGAGACGTATTATATCCACCCGAGCCGTAGGCGAGGCTGGATAGTCAAGTCGAGGGTAAAATGGGTTTTATGTACGAGTTATACACTCTGCTTTTCACTTCGAATGTGAGGAAAATAAATAGCAATATTGCAAAAAAGAAAAAATAAAGACTTCGCCATATTGGCGGGAAGACATTCTTTTTTTTTTATACGTGGCCTTGGCAGCACAGTGACTTTAGCATAGATCGTAGTCCATAATGCTCTTGAAATACTTATTTCTTAGAAAACTCATTAAGTTTGCCTAGTTTTATTAATTTAGTAATTTAACATGGATTATGTACAAAATTGAAGAAACAGAATGAAATAACAAGTTTATTTAACGAAGTTTAATTGCGTGTGTGACTGTTTACCTGACGACCTTTGTCTTAAAGTCTGAGACTTTAGACGAAGATTTTACTTTATGCACTAGAGCATAAAAAGCGATTTTATGCAGGCTATACCCAACATAAACACGAACTTTACGAGCATGAGAAGTGAAAACAACTTTTTATCAATACTTACAAAAAAATATTAGCTGTTCCATACTAATTATCAAATCAACTCGATTGAAATGTAGGTTGGAAATTGGAACAGCTGTTTTTTTTTCACGATTTCAGAGTTGTTCCCTTAGTAAAAGTTGTTTGTATTGATGAGTACTTTAAGTACGAAAATTACTTCGTAATTTTATCTTCAATTAAATTTCACGTGTAGATAGATAGTACGAGTGGCAACCCTTTGTCGTACGTCTGTGTCGCCCTGTGACCTGCAGTGCGTTGCCCTGTGAGTAACTATCATTTCTTTTTCAACTGACTGCAAAAAAGGAGGCTATCAGTTTGACCTGTATGTAGGTATGTGATTATAGTGAGAAGATATTTGAGTAGGTATAGCGTTTTATTAAGGCTTCTAAGCACATTTGCTAAATTTCGTAAGTGTATGTTTGTATGTTGTCCACCCACGAATTTCTCGAAAACTATAGGTAAGTACAACATAAGTCATTTTGGGAAAATATTTTTTTGATTTAAATAAAAAACAAGCTTATATTTAACTTGCCATGTTAGTTAGTTAACTAGTTAGTTTGTTAGTTAGTGGGGGACAAATCTTGCAAGCTTGATTTGACCCACTTCCCAATGTCCGATGGAGCTGAAATTTTGTATACTTACAAGTTTGGTTTAGATGACAATACAATATTTAAGTACAGTCAGCAAAAAGCTTTTCATGAAAATTATTTTTTTACAAAAAACTTATTATTATCTTGCCATGTTAGTTAGTTGCCAATATAAACTTGCCGTTTCAACATCGGTTTCATATCGCATAATCGGAAAGTGATGTAAGTATTTTTAAACTGAGCAGCGGGTTAAAAACTCTGCGTTCCACCCTAGGGTGGAAAAGAATTTTTCAATGAAAAAGGTTTCAACTGATTTTTCATCCCATCTATTCGAAAAGCGATGATTGTTTCTCATATAACAGGGCCCAAAACGATTCATTGTTTACCTGTTATGACAAGAGGGTAATAATGAGATTTGAATTTAGAACATAATTAAAGATGCATTGGTTGGAGTGTAGCAAAGGGTGTGCTGTACTTTAAAAAAAAAACAACTGATTTTGATACTTCTAATTTATATATTATAGAAAAGAAAAGAAAGTCCCCCGCCACCTTTCTTTTTTTTTCTAGGTAGGTAGTTTTAGTTGCCCTTATTGCTATTCTTATAGAGGGGGATGGAAAGCAGACTGTATTTACTTTCCTTATATTCGAAATGAAAAGTAGAGTGTTTAACACGGGTAAAAGTAATCAATTCCATACTCGAACTATAGCCACCCTCGCTAAGATCGGGCGTCTAAATATCTCGTATGGGAATTGCTTCCTTTTAACCTATGTCTAACAATCTACTATTTTTATAACTTTTTCGTTCCAGCGTTGTTTCATCAATCATTCATCAGTTTCATCATCAATGAAAGGAATAAGTACCTTTTCGTGGTCACTTCACTATTGTCTATTATGAAAAACCATTATTAGTTATAGTGAAAGAAATACCCTTGCATTCGAAACGAACATATTAAACAAATATTATAATGTTTCAATCAATTACCTAAGATGATACCAAACAGCCAACAAAATGAAGATTTTAGATGAAGATTTTGAGAAAATTTAGAAAATCCGAAAGTGCACGCCTCATAATATGCCAGATTAGCTATTTTTGAGTATTTTATTAATTATAATGAAACGGCACTGAATTAAATAGTATAATTTCCAATAGAAAAAAATCCGTTACATAATGTAATGAAGTAATGAAATGTAATGTTATGTAATGAAGCTATTAAAAAAAATGGCACAAAATTAAATAAAGTAAGTATTTCGAGCGTAATCGTGGCACATACGTCGTCCATCCATACACATCCATGAACAACTTTTTTAAATCCCTTTTTTATATGATATGCTTCACAAATATTTACTAAAACTATTGAATGTGTTTAAAAAAGGGTTGTTTTTCATATCTCTGTAGGTACTTATATTATTGTTTTAGTGCAATATGAATTGAATATAATACTTAGAGATAGTTTAAGTTCAGAAAAACGCTTGACTCTGACCTGTTGAGAGTAGAACACTAGGTAAGTAGTACCTCTTGGTCTTGAGAAATTAATTTTATGCATTCAAAATGCTAGTAATTTGCATTGTAAAGCTTATATGTAGGAAAAATTATAATAGAAATAAACCACCAGACTCGCAATTATATTTTCAGAGGGGATTCGAACCCGCACCAGGTAAAATCATAACTCTTTGTGAAGAAAATGTTGATCCAATTTTTTACTTTTTCATCAGTTCGGAACGCGTGCTCAGCTAAAATAGTTTTCAGGTCATTGCCACATAGCGCCGTAAATGAGATCTAAAAATACAGCACCGAATCACTATGTGACGGATAGTGGTCTAATTGGAGCGAATCATGGGCATCTAGCGGTAAAACTAACTGGATGGGGTGTCGAAGAATATATGAAACCTTCTTTTTAGTTCTCTGGTGTAACAAACTGATGATCGGGTTAGGTATATTTTTTACATCATGCTGCTCGGTAACTATAGGATTTACTAGTATGGTAGAGCGTAAGAGTACGTTGGTAATATTATAGTATTCTTTGACAGTGTATTGTTTAGATAGAACGTGGTTCAAGCTATGCAAAACTCCTTGGTCAAACAATATTTTTTCATAAAATGATAAGAAAACTATACTGTAGATAACTCAGAGAAGAGTAGAGTAATATCATTGGTAGAGAACAATGAAAATGGTGGTTAAAATAAGCAAATTTTGAATAAATATTTTCTCCCTTATAAAGTAATTGAGCTGCCTTTAAATATTACTAATATCCTACTATCCTACTAATATTATAAATGTGAAAGTTTAGATGTTTAGATGTTTGGATGTTTGTATGTTTGTTACTCATCCTACTTTCCTACTTCCTACTATATATATATATATATATATATATAATATTATAAATGTGAAAGTTTAGATGTTTGGATGTTTGGATGTTTGGATGTTTGTTACTCAATCACGCTAAAACGGCTGAACGGATTTGGCTGAAATTTGGGACACAGATACTTTGAAGCCTGGAGAGGAACATAGGCTACTTTTTATCCCGGAAAAATATCGCATTCCCGCGGGATAACATCATGTAGTCCACGCGGGCGAAGCCGCGAGCCGAAAGCTAGTAATATTATAAATGTGAAAGCTGATAAATGTTTGGATGTTTGAATGTTTCTTACTTAATCACGCCAAAACGGATTTGGCTGTAATTTGGGACACAGACACTTTGTAGCCTGGAGAGAAACATAGGTTACTTTTTATCCCGGAAAAATGACATATTCTTGCGGGACGGGATAACGTCGTGTAGTCCACGCGGGCAAAGCCGCGGGCGGAAAGCTAGTATAAACATACAAACAAGCAAAAAATCTAATATTTCATCAAAGTATAAAATTATTAGTAAGTATGGATAAAAACTCGCGGTTTTTGGTCACCCATCCCGATAAGGTCGAACCGATATCGGACACGACGAATTAATTTCTTAGCAACAAACTATGTCCATGCCAAATCGTAATATAATTTATTTGTGTTACATAAAAAAGCTGTTTAACCGCATGTCTTAGTCGTGACGGTGTAGGGCTGCCACCATTTAGTCTTTTATTAAACTATAATAATACTAGTGGCTCCTCGCGGTTTTACCCACCTCGTACCCGTTCCCGTGGGAATATGGGAATGAAATATAGCGTATGTCACTCGAGAAGAATGTAGCTTTCTAGGTACTGCCGAAATTTTTTTCTGTGTGTTGTTCAGCATGGTGGGTGGCCTGAAGCTATGGTTAAAGTTTTTGCTACGGTGCTTCTAACACCCTGTATAAATCTTTTCGAAAGAAATTGCTACGCCCTTGCAGGGTCATGTCTGTGTCTATATGTATTGTAACATCCTTTATTTAATAACATGATGCAATAAAGAACTTTGAACGAAAGAAAAGTGTGCCAAAAATTCTGCCTGTAAGGCTCTCACACATGGGCCTGCCAGTTTGTATGGAAGCTAACTTAGGACAAGAGCAGACTTTTAAAGACACCAGACACCATTGCGAAAGTTGCTTAAGGCGAGGATTCCCGACCGAAATAGGCACGCTAACGCTTGCTCGGCCGCGCTCGATACACTTCGCGCGGACCCAGCGGCAGCCGGCAGTGAACTGTGAACTCGCGAGCGCCCCGCAAATCGAAAATCACTTAAAATTAAATTAAAAAAGAAATAATAATAAAAAAAAAAATGACGGCCGGAATCCCTCGGCTATTCAAAGACAATTATTTTCATATGTTTTTCATTAACTAAAACCAAGTATACTGCAAGTAATATGATATTTGAATTATTATTAGATGGATGTTTGGGATTTTATTTGACACAGTAAAATATCACCAAAAAAAAAACGGCCGGAAGCACTAGATAAATAACTGCAAAATAACATATATTTTTTCCAAATTTTAAGTACTTGTGATTTGCGAGTAATCCATAATTTAAAATACCCTATTTTGGGGAATCGGCGCCTTAACCAGGAAACTGTTGGCCTATGAAAAACATAATGCTTCTCATTCATAAGTATTATATTGAGCTGTATGTTTCCCTTATCCAATAAAAAATAAAGTAAAAACCTCAACTACCTTAACTATCGCAGGCCAAGCGCGGTAACCACTGCCCACGGGCTCCTAGTGCTCGCGTGGGTGACATATGTCACCCAGGGTGTAATATTGTTTAATAACTTTTGAACGAAACGCGCTTCAGTGCTGCTCTCTCAGGTATTCCGAATCATCCCACGCGTCAGTAGTACGCCGTCACTCTAGGTGCATCGGCGTATGCGCAGTGCGCTTATAAAGTACGTGGGTGACGCATGTACGGAGGTGACCAAATCATAGTTTGCCCTAACAGTGATGTAGACGCTACTGAATTGGAATAACCCATTTGTAAACCTTACATTAAGTAGGTAGGTTCACTTACCAAATTATGGTTTGAGAAAAAAAATATACTGTTTTTCATAATAAGTACAAACCTCCTGCGGCCCAGTTGAAAATAATGTAGATTGAAGGAAGACCCAGCGTCCTAATATTAGAACTTAAGTAATGAAGTTCCAAACGCCCAGACAATTTTTTTTTATATCTTGGAAACTACAACGAATTTAGTTTTGATATTTTGGGGTACTGTAATATTGAGTTAGTGATGCCAGAATGATAAAAAAAACCCCAAAAATGTTTGTTCTTTATTTAGAACGTTGGGTTACTAAACCAAATCTAAGGTAACCAAATACTTAATTAAATGTTACTGACAATAACCATTTCAGTTAAGTACTCTTAATCTTTGGTACAATTACTTAATCGATTAACTAACTTTAGCTTTAAAAATGTAATTTAAATAGATAATTTTAAGTAATAATTTTGTTAACCAATCATTGGTGAAAATGATGCCAGTTAAATAATGTTCATTCATGGAACAGCTGGAAACAATTTATTTTAGAAGTAAGGCATAGAAAAATGTTGCAGGATGTAAAGGCAATGTAAAAAAAAATAACGCCTAGTGTTCTAGTATTAGTACAATAAAACATGCTTGATCGTCAGCACTTACAGCTTAATATGTCACCCTCACTCCAATGCATAAATCCCTTTGAATGAGTAAGACGACAGGAAGCAATACTGAGAATAAATGCCCTGCATCCTAATACTCGGATAAAATAATTCATCAACAAAAATCATTGTTACCAACAAAATCTCGGTAAAATAACAGTTTTTCTATGAAATGCATCCATTAATCTCGGAATCAAAATAAAATGTTTATAGTATAACGCAAGATTTTATAGATATCAAGCAGTTAAACTAAAATCTTCCGGTAATATGCGGCATGGTCACGACGTATTTTGACATTACGTTTTGAAATAAGGGGGCTTAAGTTTATTTCTTTTTTTTTCAAAGTGGCAACCCTAAGTATGGCGCCTCACTACCGGATATGAAAACGTCGCTGCACTGTGTGATCAATCAGCTGTACGTACATAATAATATTAATAATATAATTTATATTCGAGAAATCTTGTGAATATTTCTTTCTAGCCACAATTTTGCTTTTTATATGGACAATACTTAAAATATATCATAAAATACTAGGTAGAGCAGACGTCCCGGTTTTTAGCACTACCTCGTTTGTGGCTAATTTAATTTAATGTTAGATAAATTACTAATTATTATTTTTAAAGGATCTTCAGGTAATAATAAAAATTGTTAAAAAACCTAATATGTCAACGTTTTTTTATAAGCGCCGTTTGTTTTCTGTCTCAATTTTTTTGTCTTGAAAATTGTTAAAGTTCGAGTTCATGAAATATTTTAAGATTTTACTTAGGTATTTTGAAACTTTACGAGCAAATAACACCATATCTATTCAACATTTAGACACTTTATTCTACACACTATAGTCTACCTACCTGTCTGTTGCCATTATTAGGTAATGTCGAACAAAAAACGGCAAAAAAATCACGCTTGTTGTATGGGAGCCCCCATTAAAGATTTATTTTATTTTAATCTATTATTTATTTTTAAAGTGAATATATCAAACGACTACCTGTTGCTGTTTGTTGTACGTTTAAATATAATTTTATTCTATTTTTAGTACTTACTTATTTGTTGTAATTATAGCAGCAATAGCAGCAGAAATACCTACATCATCTGTGAAAATTTCAACTGTCAAGCTATGACGTTTCATGAGATGCAGCCTGCTGACAGACATACAGGATGTTAGCGGCACCGCTGCAAAAACTTTAACCATGGCTTCTCGGACCATCATGCTGAACAACGTACCTACAGCAAGAATTTTTGGTTCGAAATGAAAAAAATGGACTTTTCATACAAAAGCAACTAATCGGGACATTTTGTATGGAGAGTCGATTTTTTTTTTAATTTCCGACAAAAAATCTTGCCGTGCGTTGTTCAGCATGATGGCCTGAAGCCATGGTTAAAGTTTTTGCAACGGTGCCCCTAACACCCTGTATAGACGGACAGTGAAGTCAGTCATAGTAATAATAGGGACCCGTTTTTACCCTTTGGGTACGGAACCCTAAAAATAACTATATAATAATATAGCTAATGCGGACAGTTTTGAATGTAAACGAACACTTAAACAATTAACAGCGAAATTAAAATTGAACTTCAGAATTTACGCCATACTTTTACATATTTGTCCTCATGTCCTGAATGTATGTGTTTTAAAAATATGTAGCGGATTAAGGTATTTTTTAATAAAACGGTATAAAGTTGATATTAAAAACCAGGCAAGGCATTGGAGGGTGTTAAGGGGCCTGAAAGGGTGGCATGGCAGACAACCCCTTCAGTCGACCATTTCAATTTGGCACAATATGTACCACACACCCTGTATACAAAAAAGTGAATAATAGGTAATTATATTTATTTTATTTCACACTTAAGCTTTGTGCATATTATTATATTATAAAGAAAAAATTTAAGACTTCACGCATCGGTCTTAAATGCTGTCACTCACTGTCACTGCACTGCTCTGCACGCACACTGCGCACACATAAACGATCTTTGACAGTGAGTAGGTACTACCTACGGAAATATTTTGAGATAGGGCACAGAAGATTTTCATATTTTCAGTTACTCTAAAGCACAGTATAACTGAAGTCTGATCTATATAATATTTTAAATATTAGGGGTTGAAGTATCAAATTGCCGTTTTGTATGGAGATTTTTTTAAGTTTTCTTTTTTTCCATACTAACGTTTTTGTAATTTATTCAACGACTAATATTATGTAACTTCACAAAATTTTACACACGTATTTATGGACATTTTAACTACTAAATTAAACATTCGTTATTTATGAGAGGAAAAAAATTTATTAAGTTACAATATAAAGTACGAAATACTGGAAACAAAAGTAATCGTAACTTTCGGGATATTTTTTTTCTATGTAAATAATCAAATATCGTGGTTATTAAATTAACAAAACTTGCTCGATACAGTCTTAATGTAACGCAATATTAAAGAAATTATATATTTCTAATATCATAAAAGTTGGTAAGTTATATATGTACAAAAGAAAAAAACGGCAATTTCATTCTTTAACCCCTATTATAATTATTGTGAAAAACGAAATATATGTTTTTTGCGGGCGGGCGGGCGGTGCATCTTGCATTTTGTGTTTTTTGCGGAAGTAAGCTACATATATTTCGTTTTTCACAATGGTTAGGGACTTCCGCCAACTGACGCCTGATTCAATCAAATACCTATTATAATTAGTTAAAGAGAAAAGATTTGATTGTTTGCTTCTTTGTTAGAATTAAATAGGCTCCGAAACTACTGACCGATTTAGAAAATTCTTTGACCATTAGAAAGCTACATTGTTCCCGAGTGACATAGGCATTATCCCGATATTCCCACGGGAACGGGTAGCACTCGCGTAAAACCCCGAAGATACGCTAGTACATAATAATTAGAATAACTTATCTCAACTACCATTGTAGCACAAACTGATAGTAGGTCACCAATCAAAGAAATGGCTAACGACGCGAAACAAAAGCGCATCGGAATAGGAACACAATTTATAGACGCATCGAAACAAATGAAAATAACTCATTCTGCTTTACAATAAGCGTGTGCACGTGTGCATATTAATAACGTGGTTTACTAACGTAGATTGGTTGACGACAGCGGTACGTGAAATAGGTCGTGTTCGGTGTGTGACTCAGTGTGTGACGTCACGTCTCCGGGTACTGTAGACGAAACGGTGAACGTGACAGTTTAGTACAATTTTTTCATAGTTGAGTTGGTTTTACAAAATAATATAGATAGTGTGTGTGTGTACCTTAGATAATGGACATGATGTGGTTAAAACTTATTACCTACTGTGCTAACGAAAAATGATACCTAGGTACCTATTTGGTTTTCATTTGAAATATTTGAATAGGTAGAATAGAATAGAATAGAATAGAATAGAATAGAATATCTTTATTTCCAAGAATATGGTAGTAGATTAAGATGACAAATAATATAGGATCGGCATATTCTGCCTTCGTTCGGCGCGGAAATTATTAAATTTTAAACATTAAAATAAAGTAAATTTTCTAAACATTAATTAACATAACCATTCCTTCATTGACCATATCACAAGTAAGTCTTTATCCAAAGTCATTAATTTAAGAAACTTTAATTCAATATTTAAATATTTTTCAATATTTTATAATGCTATATAATGTCAAACTTTAGGAATGTCAAATGAAATAGAATAGAATGTCAAATCTTAAATGTCACAATAATAGGTAGGTAGTCCTAATTTAATAAGCCCAATATTAACGACTACTGGTCCTACGCCAGGTAGTGGCCTTAGTACTATTATAATTATATTCTGTGGTAGTGGAGTCCTTTGTATTGTGTCAATTGTGTCTGTTCTGTGTGTTAGGTAGGGTACTGACTGTGGTAGAATAGCATAGTCTGCGATACAAAATATGTATGGAAGATACGCCTCGACAACTCGTCTCTGCGACTGGTATGATACCCCTGCCAGTCGTCTGTAAATTTTATTATGTACTTACATAATAAACTACTAATACTAGTGGGCTTACAGTACAAATCTTCCTTTGTTTGTAATACCATAATGGAACCGCTGAGTCGCTGGGAACCCCGTTTTATTTTTGGCATGATATTCTAAAAAGAAAGCATAACGCGACAAAATAAGACGTGACTTACTTCTAAATTAATTCCAAATAGGAACACACTTTTAAACTTTCCGTATAATCTTAACTCCCGCGCGAATTCAACCTCAAACGCACTATTCGAAGAGTTCATCCAATTTGAAAGCTAACCTTTTCGTATCAACTTCCATACCGCTAAAACTGGCAACCATTTAAGATTTCTTGAACCACATTGCAAATGTTACCGAACAAAAGCGGCGATGGTTAACATTTGCCGTTGTACGGCTCAGGCGGGTGTTGTATCTGTGAGTGTTCCTCTCTCTTTTCGTCCGCGCAGATGAACGAACTCTGCGCGCGCCATTTTGAATACGTCAGGTGACCTTGCGCTGAGATTGCGGTACAGGGTTTTAGCCGACAGAAATTATCGAGGCAAAGTTTTTTTTCTGCCTTCCAGTGTAAAGCAACGTTTGGAACTATCATGGTTCGGATGGGTGTCCGAAAGATAATGTTCATACTTGATCAAATTAAATATTTAAGAATTTAACTTTATTCGAACAAAGCAGTCCACTTGGTGGAAGTTTATTTGTATGTTTGTTACTCAATCAGAGTTGAACAGGGGGGCTACCGCGTAACTTTATGGGTATGAACTTCATACGTTTTTGGGAACTTTAAGTCAATTTTATAAAGAAAATAGCCGCTATCAGTTCCTTGTTTTGTGACATCGGGTATGACGATAACTAGCTAGCAACGTTCAACAGAACAAAGCAGCAAATATCTATCAGAATAAGGAATTCAAATGACAGTTGAAGCCCATACCCATATCCAGATTTCTTAGCCGGTAGCCCCCCTGATCTGGCTAAATATTGAAAATGAAATTTTAGAGAAAACCGACCCATCTCCCAAGTAGTTAGCTAGCTCTGCCGGGAATCGAACCCGGTACCTTTCACAGTCCGGGGCTCCGGGCGAATACTCTGACCGCTGAGTACGGAGTTGTTAGAGTTGCGTCGGATTTCTCTTCTCATTTGCAATTTTAGTTGTGAAATAAAATGGCATTGTAAATGAAAAAAGTAAAAATAATTTGAGACCCGGATGAAAGGACAATGGGTAATATTGCATGGACTTCCGTACCTACCCGAAAAAAGTTAACTTTAGACAGTTAAGTTGACATGAACTTTTCATGAACTATGTCGCTTCTTGGTACCGTCATGGTCATGGAGTCATGGAGTAAGTACTTATAATAGTTTAGTAATACCACAGAATATAATAGTAGGTAGGTACTAACGTTAATTCTAAGAAGCAGGGTCCGTACCTACTCTGAAACGCAAATCCGAAACTTCAGTTAAACCCGTCCCTTTCATTCGATTCTGTCATGACTGGAGTGGAGAGTGAGAGGGACGGGTATAATGAAGTTTCGGGTTTCGCGTTTCAGAGTAGGCCCTCAGGTTCAAGTATGACTGGAGAAATATGAGTATAGAAAGTACATTACCATCCAAGTACTTAAATAAAGTAAACTTCACGTCAAAACGGAGCAACGGATCGACGTGATTTTTGGTATGATGGTGATAGTTTGGGAGCTGGAGAGTTTTTTTTTTATTTCTTTATTTAATCAAAATAGATAAAGGTACATGTTTTTACTTATCCTAAAACCTCGCCAACCTGCCCCCTGATTCACGAACCGTCGGAAACGCTCCCGACAGCGGTATGTATGCCCTGACTCTGTCACTCACTTTAGAATATACAAAGACAAAGCACATGATTCGAATCCAATTCCGTTTCCGACGGTTCGTAAATCAGGGGGGCTACCGGCTAAGAAATATGGATATGGGTATGGGCTTCAACTGTCATTTGAATTCCTTATCTTGATAGATTTTTGCTGCTTGTTCTGTTGAACGTTGCTAGCTAGTTATCGTTATACCCGACGTCACAAAACAAGGAACTGATAGCGCCTATTTTCCTTATAAAATTGACTTAGAGTTCCCAAAAACGTATGAAGTTCATACCCATAAAGTTACGCGGTAGCCCCCCAGGGGGCAAAACATAACAGGTTGTTGGCAAGACCGCGCTCATTACCAATAATTGTATATCTTATGATTTAAATCATATTTATCAATAAAATTAATAATTAATACAAATAAAAAAAAACATTTCATATCATTACATATGTAATAGGCTACTTTTTATCACGGAAAAATATCACATTAACGCGGGATAACGTATCGTGTAGTCCGCGCGGATGAAGCAGCGGGCGGTTTTTTATAGACATAAATACATATACTCACGCCTGTTTCCCATGTTGGTAGGCAAAGACTATGGATCGCCACCTGCTACGATCCTTGCACACTTCTTTCGCTTCATTCACATCAATCTTTTCATACATGCCCGGCGATTTTTGTCACTGCGTTTCACGAATCACATCATTGCTCTGCTCACTCTGTCACTCAATTTGTCTCTACATATTTTCGACTCTCGACTCTACTCAACGATATGGCATCTCTACCGCATTTATTCTGCTTTCATTCTTTTTCTGCCATACCCACGACTCACTTCCATACATCAGTGTCGACACCAGCACTCTGTTATGAATAACCACTCTGTTAAGTAGAATCTTTGATGGCCAAACACGACTATTTTAATCTTCAAAAGGAATTCAGAGATATGGCAGTCATCCACAAGAAACAACGTCCTTCTTTTTTGACGGATATTGATGATAAAATGATGCTAGACCTTGTTGTCAAAAAATAACTATGGGAGGGGTATGTAGAAACACTATTTGCTGATAGTACAGAATACTGATAGTCTCTCTCATTTGATAAAATTACTGTTGATTTTTCCTTAACTGAGCTCAACCTAAACTTAAATGCATAATTGGTGAAAACATTGCAATTTTTTTAAAGTTTTGTTGGCAATTTTTTTTTGAAGATTTTAAGAAGAAATACATCTAGTTATAATACTAAATATCTATTCACAATATTACATATTTTCATATTTCGCCAAGAATTTTAACAATAATTAATGAAATATGAGCACCAAAATTTTAGGTCGCCAACAAAAATGAAATTTGCCCACCAAAACTGAAATTCTATATCTATCTATACCTATTTCTATTTGTATGAAAAAATATATATAATGAAGAAATGTTAATTCAATTAAAATAATAAATGGTTCTAATTAAGTATTACTATTTATGATCAGTCTGCAGTCCGTAAATCACACATCTAAATATAACATTCGTATAAATTAAAGAATCAAAAAAAGGATGACAAAATGGTCGTTCAAAACAAAATTTTAATTAACTTTAAAATATTAGAAATAAAATATTACGTTAGTGCTTTGTTGGTAATTTTAATTTTAAGTTTTGGTAGCATAATTAGTTTTGGTTGCGCAAGTTTGGTTGCGCATTTTACACTGGGATTCTCAACTTGGACGCGTAAAAAATAAAAAATGCTGTTGGGATATTCAGTCAATTAATCATAATAATGACAAAAATATGCGAAAATAGTAATAAATTATAAAACATGAAATTTCCAAGATTTTTGATTCTCAACTTTCAGAGACCGATTTCAGCAAAAATTGCCTAATCAAGTAAGTACATATTTTTTTGTATTATTCCGAAACTTTAGACTGCCGCGCAGTTTTTAAAGTAAATCAGAAGCTATGGGAAAACCTTTAACTCATTTTATTTTTAAAGTTGAACATTTCATTCTGTTCTGTCCTTTTTGTTCCTAATATTTTTATTATCGATGAATTTTTTTGCATCTTGTATCAAACTAAAGACTGAGATTATTTTACTCATAAAACTACAATCAATTGTTATTGTCTTTGGGTAAACTTTTATCGGTAATTTCTACCGAGAAAAGTTTACCCAATGAAAAGATACCTACTTATAATTTATTAAAGCCGTTCCATCGTTAAATCTCTAAAAATAATGACATAAATTTTAGCTCCAAAACTACGAAAAATCGCGAAACATACATGGGTGCCTGTATATTTATCCGACCGATATAATCATACTAATAAAGAGTGAGAAGTATAGTGAATGCGTTTACTTATATACCTATATTTTTAAAATTATAACTTTGGGAAATGAAATAAAAATCATATCAGTTTTTTTTAAATATAATACTTTATTACTGTCTTGTCTCTGTACGCTGTGATCTGTTTCCAAATTTAATATAATTTATTTCTTGTAGCTACGGAGTGATCTGATCACGGTATCGGTGGATACAACTCGCCGTGATCCGTGGCTACAGACCCAAAAAGCATGTCAGCCGAACGACGCCCACTGCTGGGCATAGGCCTCCCCCAAGGATCTCCACAACGATCGGTTCTGCTTGGCCCCCGCATCCAGCGGCTTCCCGCGACCTTGACCAGATCGTCAGTCCACCTTGTAGGGGGCCTGCCCACGGAACGTCGTCCGGTACGCGGTCGCCATTCGAGAACCTTTCAGCCCCAACGGCCATCGGTTCTTCGCGCTATGTGTCCCGCCCACTGCCACTTCAATGATACAATCCTTTGAGCGATGTCGGTTGTTTTAGTTCTCCTGCGGATCTCATCATTTCTGATTCGATCGAGCAGGGAATTACCAAGCATCCCTCTCTCCATTGCTCGCTGGGTGACTTTGAGCCTTCTTATGGGACCCATAGTAAAAGACCACGTCTCACTTCCATAGGTCATTACTGGCAACACGCACTCTTCAAAGACTCCACTTCTCACTTCCATAGGTCATTACTGGCAACACGCACTCTTCAAAGACTCCACGTCTCACTTCCATAGGTCATTACTGGTAACACGCACTCTTCAAAGACTCCACTTCTCACTTCCATAGGTCATTACTGGCAACACGCACTCTTCAAAGACTCCACGTCTCACTTCCATAGGTCATTACTGGCAACACGCACTCTTCAAAGACTCCACGTCTCACTTCCATAGGTCATTACTGGCAACACGCACTCTTCAAAGACTCCAATTCTCACTTCCATAGGTCATTACTGGCAACACGCACTCTTCAAAGACTCCACGTCTCACTTCCATAGGTCATTACTGGCAACACGCACTCTTCAAAAACTTTCGTCTTGAGACATTCAGGTATTTCGGACGCGAATATATGCCGGAGCTTCCCAAACGCTGCGAGCTTTTGAGTACCTAAGTACCTACTTTTAGAAATTAATAATAGGGATTGTGATTTTCATTAATTTCTTGTATAACAGCTAACAGTTAATATATACGTAGATTTAAAAAAAGGTTCTATGCAATTAATTTACAGTCATCCAAATAAACAAAAACCAACAGAGCGGCAACAACGCGAAAAAAACTTAAATAGATCTTTACGTCTGTGGGGGAGATGCTGCATCTCTCTCTGTCCAATAGCGGGGTCCTGCTCTACTATTTCTTTTTTCCTTGACTAACATTGGATACGGGGTGTCTATGTACTCGTATTTTTTTTTCTTTGATCCGAGGGGTGCATTTTGGGGTCCTTTGATGTATGCTGTTTAACTGTTGTTTTTTTTCGACGCGTTAATTTTTTTCTTTATTGCGATATAAAACAATCCGTCCTAATTTAGAAAGAAGATCAATATTAATCAATCCATCCTAATCCTAATAATATCAAAGGATATGAATTAAGGCGATACTCGGAAAAATTATGCTAAAGCGAGATAGCAATGAGAAAACGACGCGCGCGGGATCGAGACCGATTTTGCAGATTTTGCAGATTAATTTGTAGTTGTTAATACCCATCATAATATGGCCTATTCTCCTTATCCATTTATGGATGGATGGAAGGCCAGAGCCCCAGCAGTGGGGACATTAAACGGCTGATGATGATGATGAATAACATGGATATACCTACTTTAATAATAATATGTAGGTATACGAAATCAACTCTATATGTCTGATCTTATAATAATTTTATATTTTAATCTTTTGCAGATATGGATTGCTCTAACTACGTGCCTGATTTAATTTGGTGAGTCCTGTATATTATGTACTAGCCTTCCGCCCGCGGCTTTGCCCGCGTGTACTACACGACGTTATCCCGCGGGAAGGTGATATTTTTCAGGAATAAAAAGTAGCCTATGTCCTTTCTCAGGCTCTAGACTATCTCTGTACCAAAATTCATTCAAATCGGTTCAGTAGTTTAGGTGTGATTGTGTAACACACAGACAGACAGAGACGCATTTATAATATAATTAAGGAAATTACTAGTGAGTGGCTCCTCGCGGTTTTAGTACCACGTGGTACCCGTTCCCGTGGGAATATCGGGCTGAAATACACTCAGGAAGAATGTAGCTTTCTGGTGGTGAAAGAATTTTCAAAATCGGTCCAGTATTACTTTAGTTTATTCGTTATAAACTAAAATACACATCTTTTCTCTTTATAATATGGAATATAGTATGGACTAGCTGTTTCCCGCGGCTTCACCCGCGTGGTCAATGGGAATTAACAATTAGTTGTTTATCATAATATAAACACCACATTGTTATATTGTAAGTACCTATATTATGAACAAATGACTTTGAGAGCTTTGTGTTCTTAGATAATTTTGAACACTATGACTGCCCATATAAATATGAAACAACTAGCGGATCCTCGCGGTTTCACCCGCGTGGTACCCGGTCCCGTGGGAATATCGGAATAAAATATAGCCTATGTCACTCAGGAAGAATGTAGCTTTCTAATGGTGAAAGAATTTTCTAAATCGGTCCAGTAGTTTCGGAGCCTATTCGATGCAAACAAACAATCAAATCTTTCCTCTTTATAATATTAGTATATACTTGGTATATATGAGTGCCAAGATATTTTGAACACAATTTTTATTTTGCGTGCTTACAAATACAAATACAAAATACAAAATACAAAATGTTTATTTTACAATAACTTAGCCTAAATATATTGACAGTGTTTGGTGCTCCCTTTTATTTAAGCTATTCAGCTGGTGTTAGGTAGCACCGCTCTTCCGTAACATGTTATACCGTAGACTAAACCACCTTTAAAATAAAAATTAAAAATTACTTATATACTTATATAAAAAAAAGAAGGAATTAAAAAAAAACAAAAGTGAAGTTAAAGTGAAAACAAAAACAATACTAATACTACTTACTAAACTGCAAATTCTAACGAATATTATCTAAAATAACTATGTGTGTGTGTGGGTGTGTGTGTGTGTATGTGTGTGTGTATTGTGTGTGCGTGTGTGTGTGTGAAGCCAAGACAGTAATTTAACCTAAATAAAATTCTATTTCAGCATAACTTTTTGATTTGAGCCACTCTGTAAGCAAAAGTTTACAACTAGTGTAATTCATATTATGCATTTCTAGCTCCTTATTAATTTTATTGTATATGGCACTAGCTCTCGCGACAAATTGCCTTTCCGCAAAGACAGATCTTACACGGTGTTGTGGTACAATGTTACGTTTGCGTCTTGAGTTTGTTTCACTGTGTTGGTGAGGAATCGATCTATGTTTTCTGAGCACTGTGTTTAAAATATATATTTTCCTGACAGATAATATACCAGTGGAAGAGTAGAGAACATCTGTTGGGAAATCACGGGGCTTAAAATGCATAACCTTAATAGTGCTTACAACAATAATGATGATTCACTGTACTCCCCGTGCCCCCTGTTCCTTTGCCTACCCTATAATTTAATTGACTAATTGATGATTATTTAAAACTAAATTATATCAAATGAAATTTATTAACATTATGTAAAATGAAATTAGTTAAAGTGTTGTTATGACAAACGTTTATTATGTCATATGAACGTTATTGAAATGAAATTATACCAAATGAAATTATATCATTCATCACGCACCCCTTATATCAATCTGACGCTGACTGTACAAAAAAGTTTTATTTTTAAATTTAAGTTTTTTAAAATTGAAAAGGAAAGTCTCTTGCATGAAAACTTGAAACTTAAAAACCATGTGATAATTTTTCTAACGATTTACATAAGGTAAAAACATTGAGCTTTTTATATTGATAAATTATACAATACTAGCGGCCGCCCTCGGTTTCACCAGCGTGGTTCCCGTTCCCGTAGGAATATCGGGATAAAAATTATCCTATGTGTTATACCAGCCTATAATCTATCACTGCTGGCAAATTTCATCTAGATTCGTACAGCAGTTTTTGCGTGAAAGAGTAACAAAATCCATACACCCAGACATCCTTACATCCATACTCACAAACTTTCGCATTTATAATATTAGGTGTGTATATGAAAACTCTTAAGGGAAGAAGCTGACTAGCAACAGGTTTCCAATATTGCAATATTTGTATTAATATATCAATGCAAAGAAGATTTTGAAATAAAAATCATGAAATCACAAGGAACATTATTTTGAGTATCTTTAGTGCAGTATACTAAAACTGCTGATGAACCTTACGGTGTATACCTGGTGGATTTGCTCATAGTACCTATCCCACCAATGAAGGAATATAAAAACACGGGTATCCAGACTTTAGAGTATATATATCTATATGTAATACCTCAGGGGTCAATATTAGGTCCAACACTCTTCTCTTCTATATTATAAACTTATATCTTTTGATTTTATCCTTAGATTTGAAGGATGGCAAAGTGCACTGCCTTCAAAAGATTTTTCACCTGTGCGTCTTCAGGGTAATAAACAGAGCAATTCAAAATTTACCAACAGCCATTGAATTTCCTAGACCTTCTTTATGGATGTGGAAATTCATATTCTTCGCATACTCTTAATCTTCCATAGCAACAATTTGCCTCCTCTGCCCCCTTATATTAGATACATAATTTAATAATGTTTCGTAGTTTTATTTACTACTAAAACGTTTTCTTATATATAACCTATTTAAAGAAAGAAAATATTAACAAGTTTTGTTTGTTGTAAATTGGGTATTTGACTGTTGTTGAAATGTAGAAATTAAATTATGACATTCAGAAATATAACATTATTGAATAACAAATGTGAAAAAAGACATTCAATATGTATTATATCAAGCGAATTATGAGCTACTTAATTGTGACTCTAGCTATCTCTTTTTAAAACGAAATTTTCTATGGCGAGAGTATGGCGCTATAGAAATGTGACGTCACGTTTCTATAGCGCTCTCCTTGTCTAATTAGAAAGTTTGATGCCTTATATCGCTGAAAATATGCAAGATATTTGAAAATAAATACCTATGCTGTGTTGCTGCTAATTAAATGAACATTTTAAGTCAATAAAAAAAAATTCTGTCAAATACCCAATTGGGGTTTATTGGTGTCATATAGGTACTCGGTAATTTTTTATACCACCCCGTATAATTTTAGGGATTATTCTACTCATGAAAACAAACAACTTTTATTATGGGACAAACACAGAAATAGCGAAAAAAGAAAAAGAGCATAAGTATATAAATAGATAGATAGATAGATAGATAAAAAGTTTATTTACTACAACACACACATGACATTACAACAGATACCAAATAAAAAGAATAAGAAAGAACAGACATACAATTAATAATAATTAACCTTAAGCTATGAGCACATGACACACAGAGAGAAAAAAGAAGTATGCATATGTGTGCAGCAGCAAAAAGGGTCAAGGCTCGGTGTGTTAATTTGCCAGACGGCAAAACACCGATTTTCAGCCGTCACCCATAGGTGTAACGCGGGAAGCACAGTGACTGCGCTGAGAACAAGTATGTGCGTGTGTGATGTTTGTGAGTGAGTGTTATGTGTATTAGTACGAATGTTTACGATTAATATTGTAGTAAAATTGTGTTGTGTGCATTGTGTGTTTTTAAATGAAAAAATAAAAAGATATATATATACTTACATTCAATACATATTAAAATTCATGGGAAAATAAATTGAAGAAATTGGGATTAATTAAATCAATATATATATAACAAAATAAACACATAATAAATAGATACTGACTCAGAACCTCACGGCACCAGAACTATCCAGATCACCACCCAGTCGGATTGCCTAACTTCTGTTGTGTAAGTAAGTGTAATAACAATTTTTGTTTGAAAGCGTACTTAGAGGTTAGGTTCCGAATGGGAGGGGGCAAGTCATTCCAGCACTTGGTGGCTTGGTATCGAAAACTACCACGGAAGGCTGCTGTATGGTGACGGTAAATAGAGGCTTCCAAGCTAAAATTCGCTAAATTTGCTAAATTTCCTAAGTGTATGCACGTTTATTTGTGTGTTTGTCCACGACTTGCTCAAAATCTACAATTAATATTGAGAAAAAATCGACCCGTCTCACAACCAGCTCCGATGGGACTCGAACCCACGACCTTTCGCTATCCGGGCGACTGCTCTAACCACTGAGCTACGGAGTCGTTTGCTCGACTCGATTTTTTCTAAATACTTCATTTTCCATTTTTCAACCATAAAAATTGCATTGTGAATGCAAAAAAGTAGAAGTTTTAATAAATTAATATTGAAACGATTATTTTAAATTGGGTGTATTCTAGCTTAGATAACTGTTTAATTTAATCAAAATTGGTTCAGTAGTTTTGAGATCATCTTATGGTAAAAAATTAAGAAATAAAAAGTAATTAAAAAAATTAAACCGACTTCTACTTAGTTTAGTATCAGAGTCTGTCAACTGAAAAGGAAAAATAACATCTAAGTAGGTATCTACTTTTTTGAGGTCGATGCCATGAGCCAGGAGCAAGAAAAACGCTAACCGACCTCAAAACGATAGATTTTTTAAATTCCTTTTTTATTTTATTAAGTCGCAACTAATGTTAGTAGATATTATGAATAAGATGGTAATATTTGACGAAAATAATTTAAACACTTCGGTAAAATTTTGCACTTTTTCCAATAATCCTCCAAATGTGAAAGTTTAGATGTTTGGATTTTTGTTGCTCAATCACGCCAAAACGGCTGAACGGCTTTGGCTGAAATTTGGGACACAGATACTTTGTAGCCTGAAGAGGAACATAGGTTACTTTTTATTCCGGAATAATATCACATTCCCGTGGGATAACGTCGTGTAGTCCACGCGGGTGAAGCTGCGGGCGGAAAGCTAGTTCAAAATAAAAAAGCCAATTTCGTGTCTTATTTCGTAAACAATGTCCACTTAAGTCCATGCAATATTTTAATTAAATCAGTACTTAATTTGCCAAATCAAATTACAGTTTCTTTATATAAATACTTACCTTTATAATTCTGTAATTTGTAGCTGTTGATTTACTCAATTAAAAAAAATAAAAAGATTAGTATACTTACTTACCAAATAAAAAATTACAGACAAAATATAGACAAGCTTTTTTAAAAGTAAAAGGATATTTATATATCTATTACAAATAGTAAGAAACATAAAAAATCATATTGCAAATTTTTTTGTTAACTCTACATTGTGGAAAACTTGCCATTCCAATATAAATTTGTGAAAAACTGTAAGTGCAGTAGATACTTAATTAAAATTAAAATAAATAAATTTGTTATACCATTTTGTATTTTTTTTTTTATTTTTAACTAAGTACCTACCTAGCTGGCATGCGTTGCAATGCAATGCCACGGAAAGTAATTTTTAAGATTTTTTGCCTGGAACCATCTCGGTCGTCCCCAAAACATCCTGCGAAAGTTTCATCCCAATCTGTGGTTTCGGAACGCATAGAGGAGAGACATTCATACATTTTATTTCTATTATACATATACCTAGGTAGGTACATAGTTAACGTGCCAATTCAAATTATTAACTTCAAATACTTATTACCTTACATCAAGTTGCTATTTGATATTAATAAATAGGTGCAGAACTGAAAATAAACATTTTTTCCCCACGATCTTTCCATTAATTAAATTAAAAAGGCGGTCATATAACAATTTTTAAATACCTACTTATTGTAAAAATAATTTGGTACAAAATATTTTAAAATATAATTTTTTTATCGTGTAAATGAAGTGTTTTTAAATATACATTTTCCTTGGATTTACACAATATTCACATGCATTTTTATTAATTTAATTAATTGAAAAAATGGTAAATTGATTTTGTAACGAAGTAAGAGGTATAGAAAAGTGGTTAAAAATCCTCGATTTATGCTTTGTTTGTTAGAAGACCTAATTTTATAGAAAATAAAGCTAATAAACTTTCATAAATGAAACCTTATCAATTTAAAAAAATACTTATTCTTGTATAAAAAACAGTTTAAAAATTAAACTTCAAGAAGTGTTTCACTGCAACTTCAATAACTTGTATACTAATTATGTTCAAAGAATACTATGTGACATTTTGGGATTACCCAATCGTGTTCTGTAAATCACTTGGCATTTTCATCGAAAAATTTCAAAAATTTCACTATAATCTTAAGTTTAAAACTGTCTTTCCACAGCGTAAATTTTGAACCGTATTCTCTAGCCAATAAAGCTTAGAAACTATAAAAATAACTGTACCAGAACATAGGAGCAGTGTTTCCGTTCCCGAATCTATAAAAATTTCGTGGAAAATCGAAATAATTTCTTGAAAAAAATCGTTCGATCCGAGTAGAGTTCCAATTTCACTTGCGCCCGCGCCGGTCTACGTTGACGCAACTGATAAACGTGTTGCCGTCTCGCTCGCACTCGCACCGCCTACCTCACTCCCCCTTTAGCACACTGAGAGTACGTCGACTAACGATTTTGATACTTCGTCTGGCTTTTAACCGGATTTAGTTTCGCGGTTTTTGTTTCCTCAGGATGTGCTGTGCGGTTTTCCGTCTCAAGTAACTGCAGTGAAAGTAGAGCAAAGGTTTTTGTCGGAATCAATTAAAGCCAACAGATGCTTAATTCACTTAAGAACTGTCATTATTCATTGTTAAATTCGTGTAGCTCGCATTAAAGCGCGCTTTTTACAATAAGACAAAGAGCAATAAATCTGAAACTGAATTTAAAAAAACGTGTTAAAATTGCCGTGTACGTCGCGTCGTAACAAGTATAATAACTTTTATACTTATGCATCGTAAAGTATGCTAGTATGCTTGCAGCCGGTCACAATGCCTCAAGACTGCATTCATTGCGACGGCCTTGAAGGTTTTTTAAAAAAAAAAACTAGTTTTAAAAGCCGCTTTCACTTGCGCAGTGCATAAGTAGGGTAAAAGGCTATTTTTAGCACAAAGGTTGCATTGCATGCATATAAAAATGAATAAACGAGAATTTGTGCTTTTTATTTATGTTATTTTTGGCTCAGTTTACATTTAATTTGAATATATTTTAATACGTAATTTTGATAGATGAATGATAATATTCTTAGAATATTAGTGATTAACTGGAAAAATCTTTAATTAAAAATGTAGTTGATGAGTGACTATAACATACCTAATCAATACTAATATTATAAATGTGAAAGTGATTTTTAGTGTTTGTCCGTCTTTTACGTCAAAACGGAACAATAGATCGACGTGATTTTTGGTATTGGGATAGTTTGGGAGCTGAAGAGTGACATGCGCTACTTTTTATCCAGGCAAAATATCACATTCCCGCGGGATAACGTCGTGTAGTCCACGCATGTGAAACTGCGGGCGGGAGGCATGTTATTCGTTAAAATGATTTCTATTTAATAAGTAGTTCATTTAAAAAAAAGTGATGTCAAATTGTTCATTAATTATAACGTCATTAGTTTATACCTAGTGCCTTAATTGACGACTGCGCTATAAATACGACGCTATAAATGTAGAGGCGTGTTGCTAAGTGAGATTAAGGTCGACTGCATACTTGAAACTTCGCGCAGACGTATTCATTTTGCAAATTTTTTTGAAGTAAACGAGTTAAAACTTTATTGCGTGACTATAATTGCGGAAAAGGACGTCTGAAAGAGGTTTGAATCTTAGTGATATGCAAAACTATAACCAATGTAACATAGACGTTACCGTCAGAAGTAACAAGGAATTTAATCTGTCTAAAAATACTTTACTGTAGTTTCATAGTTATTGTCACCCTTGAACATTTCAAATAAAAAAAACTTCTAGTTTTCTGTCCGCGACTAACGTAAAATTCTGTTATATCATTTAGCCAACTTATATCAATAGTATTAAATAATATTCGTTATATCTTATTTGTCATACTGTATTTCATATTAAATACATTACATCCATCAACTCTGGCTGGATCGGCAGAGTGAATAGATTATAAAAAGACTTAGTCAAAATTTATTCAATGGTTTAGGCGTAAAAAGGTAACTGACTGATTTGCAGATATACTTTCACATTATAATAAAAATATGTTATTTAGTTGTTTGATTAGGTGAAAGCCGCTTGGCTACCTTCAATTTTAGAGAAGAAATGTACAGTATAATAACATGAAATGTACTGGTGAAAAATAGGTAAGGGTTTTGCGGTATGAGCAATATTGGCGAATTAAATAAATATTAATAAAGACAGCTATTTATAGTATGGATAAGCAGTATTTATTTATCAATGCTTTAGATAAAATTTGATAAGCTCGTTTGAATATAATATCTATATTCGAATATATATAGCAAAAGTCTTAAATAATAATATGTCAATATTACAATCATTCAAATCAATCGAAAGTGGCTTGTTAAGTAGTGTTACTGCTTAAACTTTGGTGAAAGGATACCCATTCCAATGCTTGGTCTCTTTGGTTGTGCTGTTGCTGTCCGTGGTAGTAGCTAACTACTAGTAAGTTGGAAGAAACAGCAAAGAAGCATATGTATTGTTCTATTGAAGTTATTATTATTATTCTCAATGTTATTTTCGTTACAGAATTTACCATTTCTCTTATAAGAATAATTACGTATTTCAGAATGGAATACTTCACTCTTATTAGAGATCTAGTAATTATTTAAAAAATTATTAACTCCTTAAACCTAAAATAATAATCTACATCTTTTCGACGCAACGAAAACGAAAAGATTGCTGTCTCTTTCTTATTTCGCGACACAGTGCGCTGTCTATCTCGGGCAACTCGGTCGTCGGGCAGAGCTGTCAAGGGACAGTGGTGTCCCCGTGGTAAGCACAATTATTACAGAGCTGCGAGTGTAACGTACGTCCAAAGAACGTATGACCTTTTACGTAACTTTTGTACTACTTACCGTAGTTGTCTATTTACGTTGTTTAGATAATGTTGGTATATTATTACGATAGCTAGATACAGCGCCCTTGATTCAAGTCAGATTTAGGCAGCATTTGAGAACAGTGATGAGGGTAAAATGTATTGTTTCCTGTAAAAGTGCAGAGTCACCATAGATGAGTTAGTCAACGAAGTTGTAGCTGAAATACGGTTACAGTGCTGTGCATACTGTCCAAAAATAAGAATAAAATTTAGCAAACTTTATTTTTGTAATGAATAACTACAAAGAAGGACTAAAGCTTTTGTAATAAACAAATGAAAAGAGATTAAGATTAAACATTTGTTATTATTTGAATTAAAAAGAAGACTTGTAAGTTAATATTTGATAATTATCGTGGAGAGATTAGACAATGTTTTATTGTATTTTTTAAAGAATCAGTATTTTTCTAAATAATTTTGATTTTATTTATAGCACGACACATTTATATAAATGAATAGCCACTTCTAAATCGATTAAATATGATATTATGACAACTTTTTTACTTCGAAGATACAACACGTCTGTAGGACGTATGATTATCCTTTGTGTACAACAAAATAATATTATCTTTCTAATGCAGTAGGCGTATTCTGATAGCTTGGTTCTTTTATCTGACAAAGCCAGATAAATAAAACGAATCTAGTTTAGATTATATAAACGCTAGATGTATCTAGCGTTTACGCTGTAGCGTAAACGCTCAGAAAGTGAAGCGATCAACGAATGTTCCATTCAAAAGTGAAATCCCTCTGTAGTAATGTAACCGCCCGGCGAAACGACGAAAAGTGAAAAAAAGAGATGGAATTTCATATTTGCATTCAGTATTAAAAGTAAATATAGTTCCACAATTAATTTAAAGTCAAACATGTCATAAAATATTTTTTTATTTTAATTAAAATTTTCAATAAAAAAGTAAAACTTTTGAGAAATTAATTCTTTGGAAAAATGTGATAGTAAAAAACCACGAGCCCTATAAGTAGCTTTTCAGGCGGGAGCTACTTATAGGGCTCGTGGTTTTTTACTATCATATTTTTCCTATACTTACAGAATTGCATTGTAATGCATAAAAATAATTTAAAATCTCAAATGAATTTATGCTCAACTCTTAGAATATTTTAAATTAAATAGTATACTGCATGAGAAACCGTTTGGTTTTTCAAAAGGTAAAGTACAACTGATGCTGGGGTTGCACTTCTAAAACATGTACTTGATGCTTGGGAGGACAAATAAGATGTAATTGCTATTTTTGTGACCTTTCCAAGGCATTCGATTATGTTGATCACCAAATGCTATTATAGAAGTTAAAACATTATGGTGTTTCTGAAATGTCAGTAAGCCTTATGCTTTAATATCTGCGTGAAATGTAAATTTTATGTATTTTATTTTATTTTAGTATGTTTAAGTATATGTATATAATATTTTATTTGATTTTCTTTATTTTTCTGTAAAAATATTTATTAAAGTTACACACTGTCTGCCCTTCTCTGTGTTTATTTCCTCTCGCAGGCCAGCTGGTAGATATTCCAATGTGGAATAAGCCGTGCCTTTTTACAATTCTTCTCTGTACGGTATATGTTTTTCTATTAAAACCTTTGTGTGTACAGAGTTATTAAATAAATAAATAAAGAACTCAGAAGGTAGTCTATACTAATATTATAAAGAGGAAAGATTTGATTGTTTGTTTGCATTGAATAGGCTCCGAAACTACTGGACCGATTTAGGAAATTCTTCGACTATTAGAAAGCTTCATTCTTCCCGAGTAACATAGGCTATATTTTATTCCGATATTCTTACAGGAACGGGTAGCAGGCGGGTAAAACCGCGAGGATCAGCTAGTTATTAATAAAACTGTGTCTACCAGAGCTCCCATTACTATGGGAGTACTCCAAGGATCAATATTGGGCCCGCTGTTGTTCTTAATATACATAAATGACCTTCCTTACTACGCGAAGAATTTATGTGAGACAGTGCTATTTGCCGATGATACATTTCTAGTCTTTAAAGTAGATAGAAGTGATGACTGTTCTGACGAAGTAAATAGTGCGATTTCAAAAGTGTCACATTGGTTTAATAGTAATAATTTATCATTAAACTCAAAGAAAACTAAGTGTTTCAAATTTTCGTTACCTAATGTAAGACAAGTTGATTTTCATATTAGACTATAGGGCGATATGGTCGGATTCATTAACAATACACTAGGTATTAAATAAATAAATAACTTTATACAATCACAACAATTGTCTAAGTTCCACAACATATAATTGAACTACCTTTCCATAAATTTAAATGTTGCATCGATGATGAGCAAAGGATACTATAAAGTAGACGATTATTTGAATGACCGCAATGCATCGTCCTAATGTAACACTTATGTATTACAAAAATCACTTGAAATGTTTTGAAATTATGTATTTTTATACTATAAGCAATTGTTGTATTAGTATTTTTTTTTTGTAAATATCGTTACCTACCTAATAAACGCTGGCAAGTTTATTGCGCCTGTTCTTCTTGTCAGTTAAAAAGTCTTGAATGGGCGGTAGGAAAATGTAGACGATTAATAAGTACATATTTATTATGTCTAAGTGAAAAAAATATACAAATGTGCAAAAATATTTAATCAAAATGTATGGAACAGCTGATTCTTTTTTCACGATTTCATTTCTAGTCCCGTAATAAAAGTTGTTTGTTTTCATGTGTAACAATCCCTGAAATTATCCGGGATGATAAAAAATTACGTGTAGTGTTGAACAAAATACTTACCTACTTAAAATTTTATTAAATTCAAATAAAATTTGGGAGTGATTGCCGATGAGAATTTTTATATAATTTGTAGCAAAGTAGACTTTGTCATCATGATGACAACTTATCCTACTAATATTATAAATGCGAAAGTTTGTGAGTATGGATGAATATTTATTACTCTTTCACGCAAAAACTACTGAACGGATCTGGATGAAATTTGCAACAGAGATAGATTATAGGCTGGAATAATACATAGGATCCTTTTTATACTGATATTCCTACGAGAACGGGAACCACGTGGGTGAAACCGCGGGTGGCCGCTAGTATTATAAATACGAAAGTTTGTGAGTTAGTAACAAACATCCATACATCCATATGTATGGATGTTTGTTACTCTTTTACGCAAAAGCTACGGACGGTTGAAAACGGATTTGGTTGAAATTTGGCACACAGATAGTAGATAGCCTGGATAACACAAGAATACTTTTATCCCGATATTCTCACTGGAACAAGAACCACGTGGGTGATACCGCGGGCCGCCGCTAGTGATTTTATAAATCATAAAGTTTGTCTCAGAAGATTCATAATTTTTCCAACCAGCTGTTGACAGTCATTCTCAGCACGCCTGGCTTTTGAGCGTCCATATAAATATCTGTCTAGTTTTAAATATTTTAGAGCTGATTTTTTTTGGGTATATTATATACCCACAATTTAGTAAAGGATACTCAATTGTCAGTCAAAGAGTCACCGACAGTCCCCTATGCAGAGGATGCATGGAGGAAGAAGAAACAGCTGCCCACGTACTGCTGGAATGCAGGGGGGTGGCCCCCTACCGGGCGAGGTACCTCGGCTCGCCGGGCAGCGTCCAGGAAGCGATCACTAATGTGAAAGCTCTTGGAGCGTTCCTGGCTGAGCTGGGCTGGCTGGAGTGATCTGGCCGCGCACCCTCCGGACGCAAAATAGGCGCAATAGACGTCGAGTTGCGGAAACCGCCCGTATTGCTAAGAAGAAGAAGAAGAAGAAAGGATACTCAAAATTAATTTTTCTAAGTTGTTCTCCTAAGTTCCGTTCGCTGTCCAGAACCCAGAATCAAGCTTTCTACATTTAACAGTCGCAAAGTAAGCTACGATTGCTATATTTCAGTTTATACAATTGGGAATTTTAATAATACATTTTATTATTCACATAAAATAATCGGTTTAAATAGTACATTTTCTTAGACAGAACGAAACATATGTTTGTCCTTTCATTATACATAATTTCCGTCACTAGTTAAAAAGGAGCGAATATCTCACTAGCAGACAAAGCAATTCCCATCCCTACCGCAACGTCGTCTTTTTTCAGTTAGTGTCAAGGCAGGCAACCGATACGGTCCTGTGTCACCTGTTCCGCTGGCGAGCTACGATTGTAAATACCTAATTTCCGTTTGCATGATTTACTACTATTCTAATTTCAATTCGTTCTTTTAATTAATGCTTTAAAATGCATATAAATTTAGTTGTTAACCTCATGCTTGAACCAATTTACCGTATTCCTTACCATTTAAATTTTATCTCATAAATACCGTTGTGTTCCTAATTTATGTCACCCGGTTCCGTCACGTTAAACGTGACGGAAATTATAAAATACCTAATAACATACAAATGTTCCTTGACCCCCAAAATTGTTCATTCAGTTATTTTGTAGACTGTTACTGTGTTATTTTGTTTCTATTGGTTATTATTTTCTGTTTGAGTCTTATAACAATAAGATATATAATTTTTAGTGAGCAATTTTCTAATTTCCGTCACGCCCAAAACTTTGTTACTTCATAAATCCAAAAGACACTACAATGAAGTGCCAAATACATAATTTTCTACAGTTTAACGTCTTTTGCAAGTTTGAAAAATAAAAATCATGATGTAAATTATGCAAAGAACACCTTGTCGTGAGAATGACCGTTGAGAACATATACATAGAGAAAAGCGGGCGAAAAAAACTCATCAGCTTCAACAAAAGCCGAAAAGCATGAATCAGGAAATTAGGACACAATATACCACGCGGATCCAATGCAGATGTGTTTGGCCAATGGCCTAACGTGCGAACCATGAAGACTCTAAATAATTAATGTTTGATCACTCATCTCGTGATCGACCACAGTAAAAGTGGCTTAACTTTCCGTCGTAACCGTGGCATCAACGAGTCCCTCCCCTCATTCTCATTATTTTCACAACCCTTACGAACTTACAAGAAACTCGCTAACTGTAAATATAAATAGTACTAGCTAACTTTCCACCCGCTCCTTTGCCTGCTTGAACTACATGATGTTATATCGTAGGTATGAGAAAAATTTTCGGGGTAAAAAGTAGTCTTACTATACATATGTTATTCTAGACTGTAATCTATATCCATGCTAAATTTCATCCAAATCCGTTCAGCCATTTTCCTGTCATTGAGTTACAAACATCCAAACTTCCGCATTTATACTTACCTAACATTATTAGATGAGCTGAGCGTGGCACAAAAATTGTAAAAGCCGTGATGAACCCATATCAATATCACTCAGGGTTTTATTTTTCTTGTACAAAATTCGGAATCAGCTTTTGTACATGTCGGTAGTATGCATCCAGCCTAAAACATGCATCTTCTTTGTTAAGCAGTATTGTTAAATTCTATGAGCATACGCAGTTTTTTTAAATATGTCGTATTGTGAAGTATTGTCCGGCGGTAATTATGACATTCTTATGAATTATTTAATTCAATGCATGCGTCAATAATATTTGTTCAATAAATGCATTTAATTTCTGTCTTCTTGATTTCAACTTAACGGTGTAGGTAGGTAATAAGTTAAAGAAAGCAATTAGGTATATTTTACTTTAAGGAACTATCTCCGAAATCACTGCTGAGAACTATTAGAGAGAAAGTAAAGAATGCTTTTTAAACTTTAATTTTCATCGACACTGCTGCCATATTTTTCTTAAAAGAAAAAAAAAAACGCCCCCGAGTATTAAATCGAGTTATCTCAATTACGAATCTGTCAACTTCATTAAGAACTAGCGGATCCTCGCGGTTTCACCCGCGTGGTACCCGTTCCCGTGGGTATATCGGGATAAAATATAGCCTATGTCACTCGGGAAGAATGTAGCTTTCTAATTGTGAAAGAATTTTCTAAATCGGTAGTTTCGGAGCCTATTAGATGCAAACAAACAATCAAATCTTTCCTCTTTATAATATTAGTAAAGATAATTGCAGTTTTCACTCAAGTCAAGACTTAAATAAATCACTTACAAAACAATGACCAAGTATCAAAACCAGTTAGGCGCTCTACACCATTCGAAATTCAAGTTCGTAACAAAAAGTGGACCGACGCCCGCGCTCTCTCTCTACCGTATTGTCTCGCTGTGCGTGCGAGCAGGACGGTGCTAAGCGACGCCCGCGCCCACGTCTAGAGGCCGGTTTATTGAACTCGCCAGTTTGAGACGGCGCGCTCAAAATAACACCCATCTCTTTCACTCCAGAACCGAAACGTCGGAACTCTTCGCACGGAGCATTCGGAAATTTAAAATGAGTACCACTGTTTTAGCATCTAGACATGAATTGTATGTCCTTGTTCACTCATTTGGTTTAGTACGGGTTTTTGAGAAAATTTGAATTTGGAAATTGGAACGGTTCTTTTTTTATCATAGTAGACACTTTTTTATTTTTTAATACAGTTTTCTTATTGTGCTGGTGAAAGTTAGTGTTTAAATTGAAGTCTTAATCTAGACTGTTATTTTTGGTTGCATGCACTAGATTCACTTTGGATTGAAGTGCAAAGGAAAATGATGGAAAATGTCTGGGAAATTCATGAATTATTGACATCGTCTTTTCACCATACTGAAGAAACCTGTAAGTATGACCCCTATTAAATACCTAAGGAGGCACACATATTTGACTCTATCACATTTTAAATACACCTTTCCTTGAAAATTCGTAGAAATTTGGTTAATTATTATAAGTAATAAGTTGAATTGCTCCAAAATTTTCATAGTACCTACCTAACCAATTTTAATTTTATTGGTTTTTTTTTTATTTTCTCATACCTACTTATTTTAGTGATTAAAGTCTAAGGGCAAAACAAATTTAGTCAACAATTATACTGTTAATTATCAACATTAAAATTCAAACCACGTGGTAACAATCTTTTATAGGTATTAACCTCAACACACTTATATAAATTAGAGGTAGTGGTAGTAGGTACAATCGGTACTATTTTAAGTAGGTAAATAACTATCTTAAAAACAATATCCCCAAAAATAAAAAAATAAAATACAATAACTTAATTATTACGCTAACCCTTTAAATACCTACTTTGGGAATACTTTCAAAAATTTTGTTTTTTTCCCAAAAAATCTCAACTTCTGTAATTCATTAGAAGTGAAAGTATTTTAATTTAAGTATATTAACTTATTTTACTATGTAGTGGAATACAATTATTTTTTTATCGGAAAATGAGTTGACGTGGAAGCATGATTTGGCACAGTGGCGCTCTCAAGCGTCAAACGCCTGAAACTTTACAGCCAATTCCTCAGTGGCTGAGGATTCCGGAGTAGTGCGCTTGCACCTCCAGCCTCATCTTCACATAACATCAGGTGTGATAAAGGCCACCCCGTTGTGGATAACATAAAATAAAAATAAAACTTTATGAAGCTCCCAAAAAAACCTTGGGACTCCCCTAGTCTTATACTTATTTGGGACGTGCTCACATGTGCGAGAAAAAAAGAAATCTTTGGTTATATTTAGGATGCGAGCATAAGGGTAAAAATCTCATTAATTTTTAAGTAATGAAATTTTTATTATTGTAAAAATGAAATAATGGGACTCGAATCCACGACATACAGGCTTGTGACGTCACTTGCTTGTAGCTCCATAGTCTCGCCATAGAAAATTTTGTTTTAGATAGAGACGCCTAGATTTACAATCAAACAGCTAAATAAAGTCGCTTGTTTTAAAAAAATTCTCACATTTGGTATTCTGAAATTCTTTTAAGTCATTATTAAATATCTAAATTTTAACAACAATAAAATTCCATAATAAATTATGCCACATCAAAATCAACTAATAAATCTATGTCATAATTATAAATTGCACATAACTGTTAATAAAATGTAATAAAAGGTGCTAATAACCACTCAGCAGATAAATAACGTTACAAAACATTGTGTAACAAAATAATATTTTTTAACAGTATGTTACATTTTGCTACAACATGAATGGAACGTCCATAATTAAAGAGTTTAACACAATAACATTCGTAACAGAGTGTAACATTACTTAAACATTTTGATACAACATGTTCCAGTCTCCGACTACTGTACTTATAAACGTTTTGAAATGCTAATGTAAAATTATTTTTCAATTTCTCAAAAAAAAAAAGTTTGGGGCCCATGGCTCATCCGGTCTCATTTGACAGCTGTCAGTCTCATACTGTAGAGTAACCTCTTGCAATGACTAAACGCAATAGTACTATTTTTTTTTCAAAGTAAGAAAACGATACAATGGGCGATTTTCTGAAAGCTCAGTCACTAGATGGCGCTGTCCCACCTATGCAGTTAGAAGGAACGGAACGTTATAAATTTTACTTTGACGCGACTTTTTTACGTAAAACGGAACGTCAGACAGATGTTATTTATTTACCTAAATCTTTAAATTTACCTATTTCGTTTCTGTTCCTCACAATAGTACTTATTTAATATATTATTAGTTTCCTTTGGGTTGTTAAAAAGTAATTAATTTAAATATGTTTCATACCAAAATATACCATAGACATGTACATACTTATTCAACGCCATCTAGTGAAGCAATTGGAAGCTTTTTTTTTAAATGGCCTCTCAGAAAATCGCTCATTACTTGCCCTTTTTTAATTTTTAGTGTGAATTGTCAATATGTAAAAAAATACCATTCTACGATTTAAGTAACTACTTCCTACTTAATATTATAAATGCGAAAGTTTGTATGGATGTATGGATTTTTGCTACTCTTTGACCCAAAAACTACTGAATCTGGAAGAAATTTGCAACAAAGATAGATTATATTATGCTGGAATTAACACATAGGATACTTTTTATCCCGATATTCCCACGGGAACGGGAACCACGCGGGTGAAACCGCGGGCGGCCGCTAGTGGAATAATAAAGTTCAGACTGACAGATGTCAAATGTGATCTATTAAAATGGGCTTTTATGTAAGACGATTGAGGGCATGGAGGGGGTTCATCATTTTTGTTCCCATACAACAAACGTGATTTTTTTGCCGTTTTTTGCTCAATATTATTAACAGCAACAGGTAGACGCTTCAAATATTCACAGAATATGTAGTTGTATATTCAATTTAAAAATAATTAATTTAAATGAAATAAATACTATACTCGCACTTAGCCGATTTTTTTATTTTACTAAGTCTAAACTTGGGTAATAATAATTTGGAAAATGAAGTATTTAGAAAAAATCGACCCGTCTCACAACCAGCTCCGATGGGACTCGAACCCACGACCTTTCGCTTTCCGGGCGACTGCTCTAACCACTGAGCTACGGAGTCGTTACGAGAAGCGTCGAATTTATCCAATACTTCTTACACGCTGTATAGTCAGGGTTAATCGAAAGGTCGTGGGTTCGAGTCCCATCGGAGCTGGTTGTGAGACGGGTCGATTTTTTCTAAATACTTCATTTTCCATTTTTCAGTAATAAAAATTGCATTGTGAATGCAAAAAACTAAAAATTAAAATAACTTAATAATAATTTGTTTTTATTTCTTAAGTTATATGTATCAATTTCCTTCCCTTTTTTATCTTTATCCTTATTTTCATGAATTTCTAATAAACTTTTATATAAATATATATATGTTACAGTCAGAACCCTTAACCAGTCAAAAACCTTATTGACCGGTTAAAATAGTCAATAAGGTTATTGACTAAGGGTGTCGGTCAAAACCCTTATAGACTGATTTTATCTGACAAAATCAGTTAATAAGGATTTTGACCTTATTGACTGGATTTTTTCAGTCAAAAGTGGTTTTGACCGATGCCCGTAGTCAAAAACAGTTTTGACTACAAAAATCAGTTAACAAGCGACTCGCGACAGTAAGCTCACGAGTGCGTTGACATTTCAGAGGTGAGAGTTTGCCTCGAAAGTCCTGTAGAAGACGTGATAGGTTAGAAATTTAATTAGGTGGTTTTTTTGTGAAAACAATCCATAAGTTCCGTTTAAAAAAATAACCACGATATAAATTAAACTCACGTGTTCTACAGGAGTTCCGAGGCAAACTCGCTCATACCTTGTCAACTGCAGCCGCGAGCTTACTGTCGCGTCTTAATCAAATCAGTCCACAAGGTCATAAATCCTTATTGACTGATTTTGTTAAATAAAATCAGTCCATAAGGGTTTTGACCGACATCCTCAGTCAATAACCTTATTGACTAATTTTACCGGTCAGTAAGGTCTTTGACTGGTTAAGGGTTTTTACTGTAACATATTTAAAGATACGACAGTCATTATTTTATTCTGTACATAGATGTACCTCCTTGCAGATTTTCTCTTTCTTACCCCTGATAAAATTAATAAAAAAAGGGCCACAAGTACTTTTTTAATATCTGCACCATTTCCCCATACTGTTATGCCGTAACTAATTATTGAATGAACATAGACATAATATACAGCAAGCATAGTTTTGTAGTCAACAAGCGGTTTAAGTTTTAAAAGAGCGTAATTTGCTCTTGCTACTCTTTTACATAGTTTGTCTATGTGAAGTGTACATGTGTTACAGTCACTGACCTCTATTACAGTATATTCAATTGTATAGCCCAAAAATACATGTTCTTTCTTAATTGAAGCGTCATTTATTGTCTATCCTGTTTTATGCTGTAATACAACGCTTTTTTATGTATTGAGTACAATGTCATTTGCTTGAAACCACTCTTTCATCAGTTTTAGCACCTCACTTATTTTATCATATAACATTATCGGTGTGGACTCTTTTACTCCGACAAAAGTGTCATCTGCAAAGAGATTTACGAATGCCCAGTTGGGGAGACTACAAGTAAGGTCGTTAATATAAATTAGGAACAAAACTGGGCCTAATATTGAACCTTGAGGTACACCGATCACAATATTACCAGTATCAGAGTCGGTTCTATTTGCTGATAGTATTTGCCTTCGATTATTTAGGTAAGATTTCATTCATCATATTAAGCTCTTTATCCGTAAAGCCGAAGTATTCTAGCATTTGCAACAGAATGTCATGCTGTAAGCAATCAAAAGCTTTAGAAAGATCGCAGAATATGCTTGCACACTGCTGCGCCTGGTTCAAAGCACTTAATATGTAATAATATAGACTTTTTATTGCCATTTCAGTCGGTTTATGTTTCCTAAATCCGTACTGCGATGATGCAAACAGATTATTTAGTTCAAAATGGCAAACGGCAACAAAACGCGGTGTGCAATGTGCAAGTACACGCGACTTTGGGACGAATTTGGGACGAATAGCTATAGCCGTGAACGTGATATACTTAGTTATATCCCTAGGGATATAATTATGTACCGTAAGATGGTAATGAATCGCTTTTTATAATTATCTTACTTGGAATATAATTATAATACTAGTGATATAGTTATATTACTAGATTTGTTTAATGAAATAATTGTATGAATGTAGTCCTTTAGAACACGTGATCGCTTCGCGATCGTCTTAAATTTCGTGGTTATTTTTTCCACACCACAGAACTCTTGTTGCTTTCGTATAACTATCTTCCGGTATATAATTATATCCCTAGGGATATAACTATATCACGGCTTTTTCTATCTTACTGCGACATAATATATCAATGAGAAAAAACGACTCCGTAGCTCAGAGGTTACAGCAGTCGCCCGAGTCGAGTCGAGTCCCATCGGAGATGGTTGTGAGACGAGTTGATTTTTTCTAAAATACTTCATTTTCAATTCAATAATAAAAATTGCATTGTGAATGCAAAAAAGTAAATATTTAAATAATCATGAGTTAAGTCATCGATTGGTGTCATAAAAGTACAGGGTGTTGTTTAATTCGAATTTAAGCCGATTCGATTGCTGCACAGTTACTGATTTACATAGATAACGTGTATCACGATTTGTATTGAATTTAATGAAACCAAGCATGCAGTGCAGACTTTTTAACACCTACTGTGACGTCACAGCCGAAATTTTGTGACGGAAAATCCAAACCGAAACCATTTTGGGCTATTACAGTAAATTATTATCACGCAACGAGGCATTTTTTTATTTTTTTTCGGCCGTCCGGCAGCAACAACATCTGACGGTTGTCAATTCCGATATTAAATCTCAATATCGGAATTCAGATATAAATATCGGAATCGCACAAATTCGTAAAAAATGAGCATTTGTTTATAAATTGCACATTTTCTTTCTAAATTGTACATTTCTTTCTAAATTGCATGGATATGAGGATGGATTGTGTACAATAATAGAGGGGCTTCCCAAAGGTCGCTCGACCGACAAGGGTATAAAAATGAGGGGCTTCCAGGAGGTCGCTTGACAGACAAGAGGGCAAGACGTAGATACTGTGGCGTATTACTATTACGAGAGACTTTTTTCATTATTTTGTTTATTAGCGGATTCCGATATTACGATATTGGATGACTCAATATCGTAATTGTAATATTGGATCTCACGTCACGAGATTCCGATATTACGACATCACGAGATTCCGAGATCCATGCCCTAGTTAACGGCGACCAACCATGACGGACACGCGAAGTACATGCTTTTGCGTAATTTAGTAAATTATATATCTTTATTATTATATTTTGGTAGTAATTTCCCTTCAGACATCATGAAATAATTCCTCTCTGAAAAATAAAATTGCGTCTGTCTAATTCTATTTCTGGTCCTTATATTTATTATAACTCATCTTTTCTTCCCAAAAGCAATTGTAAGGGAAATTTTAGTGTGAAGAACACCTTTAATACCAAATAGGTAATACAATTATTAATGATACCCCACGTTTTACCCGCGTGATTCTTGAAATTCGTGAATATCGGAATTAAAATTAGCCTATTTCACTTGGGAATATCGGGATAAAATATAGCCTATGTCACTCGGGAAGAATGTAGCTTTCTAATGGTGAAAGAATTTTTTAAATCGTTTCAGCAGTTTTTGCGTATATCCATTACAAACATACAATCAATAAATCTAATCTTTCCTCTTTATAATATATCGTTCCCGTGGGAATATCGGGATAAAATATAGCCTATGTCACTCGGGAAGAATGTAGCTTTCTTATGGTGAAAGAATTTTCTAAATCGGTCGAGTAGTTTCGGAGCCTATTCGATGCAAACAAACAAACAAACAATCAAATCTTTCCTCTTTATAATGTGAGTGTAGATAGATAGACAATATACCTATACTTTACATAGTTAATTACGTACTCGTAGATTTCCTTTTTAAGGCGCTACTCGGAAAAAGTATGGACTTTTTTATTTAAAACTATAGGACGGTTACAGTTGTTACAAATCTGGTAATAAGATACCTATATATTTCTTCATACCTTTATCTAAAATAGATTCGTATATTTTCAAAAACACGATTTTGTGATTTTGCCTCGTCACTTTTTCTTTTCGAAAAGACCTCAAAAAAATATGAAAATTCAAGATTATTCTTAAATGACCCCATACTAGTTTTTATCACCCTCAGTGTCTAAAATTGAATTACACATGTTTCAACTAGTTGTGATCTTATCACATTTTGTAATTTTAAAAATTATAAAAAAATACTAAATGTAAATATTTCCAAAATTGCTTTCTTGGGGTTGGATATGAGGCTATTACCTATCATGTAAGGTATATTTTACAAATAATGATTCAACCGTATCATATCTGGAGGCGCCCGAACTTGGTATGTTTGGAAAATGATTTTTATTTTAATTTAAAACAAGTGACTGAAATATAATGATGTGATACATTTTTAGAATCGGCTTAGTAAGCCCTTTTATTAGATACCTTACACGATAGGTTTTAGAACAAAAATATTTTTTTCCCATACAATTAAAAGATGACGTCATAACTCCTCTCCTTTCTCGTTTTTTTTTCGTGCTACGGGACAAATTGATTCCTATGTCCTGAAGATCAATCGTTCCGATTTTCATGCCTTTAACACCATTTGCAGCATTTTTTGGCGTACCGCTAGGACTATACTGGAAATTGGTTTATATTGGAAAGTGGACACCGATAATATTTAGGATCGTATAGAAGCATTTTTAATAATAATAAGTTTTATGTAAAAATTTCATTTTTATGACAAGCTTTTTTGCCGACCTTACTTTAATATTGTATTGTCATCTATACCAAACCTGTATGCAAAATTTCAGCTCAATCGAACACTGGCAAGTGGGTCAAATTTAGGTTGCAATATTTGACCCGAACGGACATACATGCATACATACATACATACACTGCAAGTTAAATAAAAGCTTGTAAAAATGCTTCTACAGGGTAATTTTGTTATCAGTGCACAAATTTTTAGGATCGACTCAGAATCGATAAGTGAACAACTTTCTCCTAGAAACATGGGTCGAAATACGACAAAAATTTTTGGGCTTCCCATACTAATTCGATCACGTGATCAGTCCGATTTGTATGAAAGGTCAAAAATTTTTTGTCATATTTCGACCTATGTTTCTAGGAGAAAGTTGTTCACTTACCGATTCTGAGTCGATCCTAAAAATTTGTGCACTGATAAAAAAATGATCCTGTATATGATAAAGTAATATCTCCACATTGATGAAATTAACACTGACTATACAGTGCGTAAGAAGTATTGGATAAATTCGACGCTTCTCGTAACGACTCCGTAGCTCAGTGGTTAGAGCAGTCGCCCGAAAAGCGAAAGGTCTGGGTTCGAGTCCCATCGGAGCTAGTTGTGAGACGGGTCGATTTTTTCTAAATACTTCATTTTCCATTTTTCAGTAATAAAAATTGCATTGTGAATGCAAAAAACTAAAAATTAAAATAAGTTGCAATAGTAATTTCATCTTTAGCGATTGCCAAATACCTGGAAAGGTATTTCTTTCGCGTGTGAGGGTAGTAATATCTCCACATTGATGAAATTAACACTGACTATACAGTGCGTAAGAAGTATTGGATAAATTCGACGCTTCTCGTAACGACTCCGTAGCTCAGTGGTTAGAGCAGTCGCCCGGAAAGCGAAAGGTCGTGGGTTCGAGTCCCATCGGAGCTAGTTGTGAGACGGGTCGATTTTTTCTAAATACTTCATTTTCCATTTTTCAGTAATAAAAATTGCATTGTGAATGCAAAAATCTAAAAATTAAAAAAAAAAATTAAAATAAATTGCTGAAGTTTTTTAATACGAAGTGATTTTGTGTTTTTTTTGCCTAATCTGCAAAATCGGTCTCGTTCCCGCGCGCGTCGTTTTCTCATTGCTATCTCGCTTCAGCATAATTTTTTCGAGTATCGCCTTAAATAGAAAAAAACAGGCCTTGACGAGTTTCTTGCCGGTTCTTCTCGTTTACAAGGTCTCCCGGAGCCCGTAGAGTTTGTAAACCGATAACGTAGGTAGCTTCTTTGACGTTCACTTATGTGCTGTGTACCAGTACCAGCCTAGACTGAATAACCATTTTTTTTTTTTTATTAGTAAATATAAATTTATTTCAAAATAAGATTTTAAACTTACATGGTCATTATCACTATAACTATTATGAAAAACGGGATTTTTACCATGTTTATTTTGTTTTTCGAGTTCCCGATATTTCGGCGCAGTTGCACACGCCATGATCACGGAGTAACTGAATAAAGTTAATGCGGGTGGATGGTATTAGGAGCAGACGAATCTGTCTACCCTCTTTCTTGTCCGTTTATTGCGCTCGATACCCGTACCACTGTTTTCGTTCTCGCACTCAACTCGAACTTGTTCGCGACACACAATACTCACAGTATCACTCCGCGGAACACTTTTTTGATTTTTGTTGTTTTTACACAAACGAATCACTGGATTCCAGACATTTGACAATTTAAACCCATCCTCGCGATTGAAATTATTCTTATGCTTTTTTATTTCAATCGCTTCTCTGACCAGTCTTGGTACATAGTGGCGTTCCGTCGAAATAATCTGAGGGTTATAAAACTCCATCCAGTGGTTCGGCCCGGAGTGGATCAGGTGTTCTGCAATGGCCGATTTTTGTGTATCGTTATTTTTGACGGCCTTGATGTGTTCCTTAACGCGGCATGCTACCGTGCGTTTAGTTTGCCCTATGTAGGAGCTACCACAGCTGCAGTCAATTTTGTAAACACCAGGTTTTTCCAATGGGAAATTGTCTTTAGGTGACCGTAGACATTGTGCCACTTTCTTTCCAGGAGTGAAGATAGTGTTTATGGAGAATTTGTTCAGTATATTTGAGACCTTATCCGTCACTCCTTTTATGAAGGGCAAATACACTGGCTGTCTGTTTACTTTGCACCTGTATTCTTTTGTTTTGTGTCTGGGTGGTAATTTTCCCTTGTACCCGTTCATACGCAGGACTTGGCGCACATGATCTAACTCATCGTTCAGATGGTCTTCATCACAAAGATCATATGCCCGATTCGTCAACGATGTGAGAACAGAGTTAAGGTGCTTTGGGTGGTGATGTGACTTCGCGTTGAGGTATAGATCCGTATGTGTAGGCTTTCGGTACACCGAGTGGCTCAGCGAACCGTCATTGCGGACTCCTATTTTGATATCAAGGAACGCTATGCTCCTTTCTTCTTCCATCTCATAGGTGAAGTTGATTTTCGGATGGATGTCATTTAAATGTGTCAAAATCACTTCAATATCCTGCCTATCACCGGGAAGTACGCAGAAAACGTCGTCGACGTATCTTTTCCACAGTTTGATTGGTGTTGGTGTGGTGGGGATGGCAAGCTCTTCGAAATACTCCATCCAGATGCTTGCAACTACCGGAGCTACGGGACTGCCCATAGCTACACCATCAATCTGAAGGTAGAACTGACCTTGATATACAAAGAAGTTGCTTGATAGGCAGTGATGTAACAATCTAACATATTCCATCGGGATATTGTTGTTCTCTAGCTTCACCTTGACGACCTTCATACAATCTGCTACTGGTACATTTGTGAAGAGCGATTCTACGTCAAAGCTGACCATCACCTCATTCACGTTGACCTTATTCTGAGCAAGAATGTCTACGAAGTGGCGGGAGTCCTTCACGTACGAGGAAGTTTGACCCACCAATGGTCTCAGTACGTTCGCTATATGTTTTGCCAGTTCGTACGTCGGAGAGTCTATTTGACTTACAATCGGTCTCAACGGGATGTTTTGTTTATGTACTTTAGGCAAACCATATAGTTTTGGAGGTTGGACATTTCGCGGTCGTAGTAAGTACTTCGAAGTTTCATCATCAAGGGCCTGGGAGCATTCTTTTATCAAATTATGGGTACTACGATTCGTTCTTGCTGTGGGATTATAGTTCACTTTCTTGTAAGTACTAACATCACTGAGAAGACTTAATATTTTGTTATGATACTCAGTGGTGTCCATGATAACAGTCGCATTTCCTTTGTCAGCCTTCATGACTATTAAGTCTCCATTGTTACGGAGATCCTTCAGAGCAGCTGCTTCGGAAGAAGTAATGTTCGGCTCCGGAGGGATTGAACGACGTAATGCAACAGCAATGTCCTGCCGTAAAATGTCCGCATCATCTGATGGTATCTTATTACGCCGAATACCCTCTTCAACCGAGCCTATCACCTCCTCATAGGGGATACGCCTTGGTGCAATAGCAAAATTCATCCCTTTCTCTAGAACTGATCGTGCAGAGTCAGTCAGGTCGATGTTTGACAAATTGATGACCGTTCGAGTTTCATGCGAGTTCTGATAGTAGGGGTCTTGTGATTTTTGTTTCTCCACTAATGATTCGAATTTTCGTTTTTGTTTCAAAGCACTCAACTCACTAGACCGTTGGGCTTGTAAATATGTTATACGATCGCAAGTATCAAAATCACTAGATGTAAAAGCCTCACTGCACTCCAGATGTACTTGGTACAACTCACACTGTACTAATTCTAATTGATACCTAGTGTTCCGTATCGATTTTCGCAATAATTTGACACTCGCGTTTCTTAGAATGCTTGCGGAACCGTAAATGTCTTTGCGCGGTTTTATACGCACACAAACCGGTATTAAGTTTGTATCACGGCACTTCACTAGAAAATTCAGTGATTCCTTTAGGCACTCACACTTTTTCCGCGCGCGTTCTAGATGTTTAATTTTTGTAAGACTATCCGGCCCGTACCGGTTGACAAAATAAGATTTTAAACTTACATGGTCATTATCACTATAACTATTATGAAAAACGGGATTTTTACCATGTTTATTTTGTTTTTCGAGTTCCCGATATTTCGGCGCAGTTGCACACGCCATGATCACGGAGTAACTGAATAAAGTTAATGCGGGTGGATGGTATTAGGAGCAGACGAATCTGTCTACCCTCTTTCTTGTCCGTTTATTGCGCTCGATACCCGTACCACTGTTTTCGTTCTCGCACTCAACTCGAACTTGTTCGCGACACACAATACTCACAGTATCACTCCGCGGAACACTTTTTTGATTTTTGTTGTTTTTACACAAACGAATCACTGGATTCCAGACATTTGACAATTTAAACCCATCCTCGCGATTGAAATTATTCTTATGCTTTTTTATTTCAATCGCTTCTCTGACCAGTCTTGGTACATAGTGGCGTTCCGTCGAAATAATCTGAGGGTTATAAAACTCCATCCAGTGGTTCGGCCCGGAGTGGATCAGGTGTTCTGCAATGGCCGATTTTTGTGTATCGTTATTTTTGACGGCCTTGATGTGTTCCTTAACGCGGCATGCTACCGTGCGTTTAGTTTGCCCTATGTAGGAGCTACCACAGCTGCAGTCAATTTTGTAAACACCAGGTTTTTCCAATGGGAAATTGTCTTTAGGTGACCGTAGACATTGTGCCACTTTCTTTCCAGGAGTGAAGATAGTGTTTATGGAGAATTTGTTCAGTATATTTGAGACCTTATCCGTCACTCCTTTTATGAAGGGCAAATACACTGGCTGTCTGTTTACTTTGCACCTGTATTCTGCGCCGAAATATCGGGAACTCGAAAAACAAAATAAACATGGTAAAAATCCCGTTTTCCATAATAGTTATAATTTATTTCAATTTACTTAACAATAAAAAAATCGGCCAAGTGCGAGATGGACTGGCCCATGAAGGGTTCCGTACCCACTTTACATACCGATTGCCTATACCTAGCCAAAATACCACTACCATTTTTCGCCAGCAAAAAATAACTTTGTTTTTCATAATGTTTGTATGAAGGACAAAGTTATGTTTGAGGTTTCTGAAAATGTTTTTAGTTATATCTCAAAAACTGCTGACTATATCTCGTTCGAACCAATTTCCATTATACCTAAGTGTTTATTGAGATCTATACAGCATAATATTCATTTTAGAATTTTCATTCTCTTACTTTAAAAGTTAGAGGTGAGGGGGAGGGGGGGACACTACCAATTTGGAAGTGTCTATCTTTCAAAATAATGACTTTGAAAAAAAATTTTTTAAGAAACCTTTAAGTAAATTTTCTTAAAGACATCTATAGATAGAGATACCCCACACGAAAAAAGGGGATTAGGCCTCCCTTCATATTTTGTGTTTTTTTTATTTTCGTACGAAAAAAAAGCGGTTTACACAATCATAGCTACATACCTACAAAGTTTCAAGTGTGTACTCTTAATAGTTTTGGAACAAAGTGGCTGTGACATACGGACGGACGGACGGACAGACAGACAGACAGATGAACAGACAGACATGACGTATCTATAAGGGTTCCATTTTTTGCTACAATCGGTTATGGAAGATTAAAATAAAAATTTATCCTTTCTTTAAAAGATGAACAGACAGACATGACGTATCTATAAGGGTTCCATTTTTTGCTACAATCGGTTATGGACGACTAAAATAAAAGAATACCCTTTCTTTAAAAATAATATGCTGCACACGCAAAGTTATATAAAAGTGTGTGTTCTAGATTTTGAGTCAATTTCTTTAGGTCTCAAACAGGCTGACCTTGGTTCAATGTGCGGTGCGTGTCCATTGTGTAACGATAACGACGGCTTTTGCAACGTCATGCCAGGCATAGTATAAAACAAAACAAGTCGCTTCGCGCCGTAGAGGGTCAAAAATAAAGAAGTATCTTTTATTCAATGCCATAACTAATATCTTAATTTTAATTAAAATTTATGCATTTGCAATCCCATTATAAATAATATAGGTACCAGAAAATGTTACTGGACGCACTTGTAGTAGATATGTTCTTTCTAGCATTATTTCTCGCATATTACAATACTTTTGTATTACTGAATAACATTTCATTTTCCCGTTTTTCATAATACCTAATTTTAGCATTAACTTTACAGATTATGTATTTTTTTTTGTAATGGGATAGATTAGACTTGAGAAATATTTCCCATTCTAAAATTTGCAGCGTGTCCGGATTTCTTGCGGAAAGAGTCACGCACGGACCAGACGCTTTATTTGATGTTGAAACTATGACTGTTTTTCCCCTTCGCTTTTCGGGCAGAACCTACTTAGGAGATTTTCGGTTTAGAAATAAATAAACTTCTAACAATCACACCTATTAGCTAGTCCAAGGTAAATTTAATTAAGAAATTGTCTGGACTGTACTCACCGGGAGCATTTGTTTCACGAACGAGCATATCCTTCGCGAACGAAACATTTTGGTGAGTACGTTAAAATGAATATCGAAAGTTGTGCTCGCGAAGATAATGAATAAATTGACTTATGCATCAAACGCTCGTGCAAATAATGCTCGCTAACCAAATTCGTTAAACGAATGCTCCCAATGAGTACAGTCCCTTATGGAAATTTGATTACGGACAAATATATACGACTACTTAT